>JAYKKT010000061.1:13047500-13780000 GCA_036023115.1 Brasenia schreberi
TTTCCTTTACGTAATACGTGAGGTGCGTGTCTCGATTTGAAATTCTAAAGCCGTGATTTCGTTTTGAAGAACTTTGAATCCTAGTCTTAAGAAGGTATTCCCAGCTCCTGGATGCATGACACGGCTCTTCGGGGTCGATTCAGAGTACCTTAGTTTCCTTAATTTGATGGAGGAGGTCATAAGTTGAATGCGGGTGGCATGCATGTATCTGCTTGGATCAGCCTAAATAGGGTATTGGGATTGACCTATTTCTTGCACGAACGCAAATGGCATTGCATGAAAACAACCTAAAACGCAAAACTCTTACCCGTATGGTTAATGAGCGAAGAACAAGGAACCCAGAGTTCCCAGCTTATGGAGTGTCATCCCCATGCTTTCGAAAAGTTCCGGGTGGAACTGCGACGCAAACACCCCTGATTGTTGGCCTGAGCCATATAGCATCATGAACAGTTACCGTCATGTCATATCGATCTCATGTTGGTGTTGAGATGACGTGAATGAGTGCGAGTTATCTCCATCCTACGTTGGTGACAGATCGTGATCGACCGGATCACCTCTTCCAACCTCTCTCACATAAGTTTATTTTAACACTTTAATCAAACATATGTGTCTGGTCTAAGTAAGTAACAAAGGAAATTGTTATTATGAATTAATTAATAAGTACATTATCAAATGCAAAAATGGCATCTAATTAAGGGATTTAGTCTTTAGTGATGCTTAATTTACAATAAGTTTGGTTTAGTGCAGCGAATTTTCTGACATATTTGATGAGGTGCACTTCAAGTGGGCTCTCAAGGACCACGTCCGAGTCGTATCATCGTTGCCCCCCAAGTACCTGAGGACGCGGCCATTCACAGACTCCATCAAAGAGTTCGGTGTAGATGAAGCATGGATCCGGAATCGCTTTGAATCACCAGTAAGCACGGACCCTCTCTCTCACGCATCCGTGCACACACACACACACACATAATTCCTTTCGCTTATCTTTTCAGCTGAAATTTGAAAAGTATTTGCCTATTTCGCATGGATTATCTTTGGTGCAAAGAGAAGATTATACATATATCATGTGTTAAACAAGATCTAAGCGTTCCTACGGAATTTGTTGCATCAATGCACTTGAAGTTTAGATTATGCAAACTTGCAGTTCTACAAGATCGGGTGTCCCATTAAAGATTGATCCCAATTGTAAGGCTTGTCATGGCAGCTCATGCTAAAAATGTGGATATCTTCTTTGCAATTTGTTCACTATATTATATAGCGAGATTTGTTTCTTTACCAATACCCACTCATACAATGAAAATCTTCTTTGTAATTGACTAAATATATGTGGGCAAAATATAGATACCTTTATTTATTTTTTACTGTGTTTGCACTTGATGTCTGTCATTGAGAGGGGAGGAGATGTTCCAACGAAATGCTCATATAAAGTTTACAATTCAACAAAATTCAATGCTCGATGTAAGAAGTCTAACACAGTCCTCCTTTATATCCAGGCTTGGTCGGAATTAGTTTTCTTGTTATTAGATAAACAAAATATTGATTGTTAGCATTGATTTCATTCATTTATTTGAACCAAGCTATGTTCTATAGCCTAAAATTCAATTGGAATAAATCCTTCATAGTAGCTTAGGAAAAATCGATCACAACCAAAAAGCAAACTGAAACCCACCAAGTTTTTTCAGTTATCGTATAATTCAGTTCAGTTTCAGTTCTTACCCTTAATTCAATTTTTTATTATTTCGGTTCCAGACCGACAGATGCACACTCCTACATGTTGATATGGATATGAGTATGGTTGCACATACAATTATTTTAAATGGATACGGATTCAGATATCCAATACAAGGATGGTTTTAGTAATTTTATAAGCACCATTTTCTCATATGCACACGATATCTGATTCATATCCATGTACTTTTTCTTGAGAACATAGTAACAATGTATTCATATCCACAATATTGGATTTGTATCTATATATCTTTGATCTTGACCTTAACCTTAGTCCCCGTATGAAGTGGGTTAGACTAGAGGTGCAAAAGGACGGCTTCCTCCGAGGTTAAGTATCCTAGCAATAAATGGGCGGATCCAAAAACTTATTTCGGATGGGTGGATTTTCAAAAAATTCAAATTCTTTTGAAAATTTCAATACAAAATTTAAAAAATTCAGAATTGCAAGTGGGACGATCACCTCACCCCTCTACAATGTGAATCCCCCACCGCTAGCAATGTTGAGGTTTAAGTGAGATGCAATGCCCATGTATCGAACTCATGTCTTCAACTTATGAGTCGGCCTCCTAGATAAAGTGGCCTATCATGAGTTCTCATG
Organism: Brasenia schreberi; assembly: GCA_036023115.1. Classification (NCBI taxonomy): domain Eukaryota; kingdom Viridiplantae; phylum Streptophyta; class Magnoliopsida; order Nymphaeales; family Cabombaceae; genus Brasenia; species Brasenia schreberi. The sequence goes on from JAYKKT010000061.1 coordinate 13,049,827, forward strand.
TATAGTGTTCTTTTGGTGCAAACCTAATAAACTTCAGAGTTCTATTACGACGAGATCTGCTGCAATGCCCACTATTAGTAGTAGTAGTATTGTTGTTGTTACTGCTGTTTCTTTATTTTACTGTTTGTAAACCGATTTATATATATACTGCTGTTTCTTTATTTTACTGTTTGTAATCAGACTTTTATATATGTGTGTTTAATATGACTTGTAACATAAAGAATCACCTTGTAACAGATAAAGAAGCACAAGGTGATGGTCCTCCGGGGGTTCGATTCCAGACTCTCCAAAACCCTCCATTCTGACCTGCAGAAGCTTCGTTGCAAGGTCTCTCTCTCTCACACACACACACACACACAACGATATTACAGTGGATGGTAGTTTGCTTCATGTGAATTAACTAATTTGCTTTCAATCAGGTGGCGTTCGAAGCTCTAAGATTCGGACCGGCCATACAAGAAATAGGGGAGAAGCTAGCGGCGAGGATGGCGGAGAAGGGACCGTATCTGGCGCTTCACCTCCGTTTGGAGAAGGACGTGTGGATCCGAACCGGCTGCCTTCCCGGGCTGGGCGCCGAGGCCGACCTTGCCATCGATGAGGAGCGCAAAGCCAACCAGCGCCTCCTCACAGGTCGCCTCGACCTGCCACCTAAGGCCCGCTACCTCGCCGGCCGCTGCCCTCTCCGCTCCGGCCACGTCGCAAGGTACGTGCTATCTTACACAGTCTTCTCCCGGGGTCGACGCCAACGCCGTTGAAAATTATCGTTAATTTAATGTGGCCCTTCCGTTAAAAACGTCATATTGTTCTTTTACCGGTAAGCAAACGCTGTGCCGTCACATTCTTCTTAAAAATTCGGGTGGCGATGTCAGACCCGAACCAGAAAATCGGTGTCCGTGTCAGAATTCAGTATACCCAGGCCAGGCCCAGGTAAGTCTTGTTGGGTCCTGTGGGACCCAAACCTGACCCAATCTTTGTATTTCGGGTTCTTCTTTTAGATATGTTGAAGTTTTGTTATCCAAATCGTCTTTTTCCTTTCATGTTCTTTTGAGCTTGTTTGGTGATTCCTTCTTTCCCTTTTGGTGATTCTTAACAGTATTGTGTATAATATTGAAAAATCCTTCTTTTTGTTACAGTCAGATCAGGACCCGAATACGAAGTTACTACCCGACCAATTGACCCTATTCGAGCTGTGTATATGGAGTTTACTCTCATTCGTGTTAAACCGTTCAGTCGAATAAGGGCTGTCATATTGGATAAATAGATTGTTTAAATAAAAAGTAAAAAAAGTACATTAATATCTATTTTATAAAGAATGATCTAGCTTATTGTGAGTTAACTACTAACATGGCACATGATAGAGCTATGTGGAAACAAAGAATCCATGTAGCTGACCCCGTCTAGTATGGGAAAAGGTTTAGTTGTTGTTGTTGTTTTAATGAGATTGACAACATAAATGTTTTAGCTTGAGAGTTTAGCAGCTCTCATTCTTTATATATATATATATATATATATATATATATATATATATATAGAGAGAGAGAGAGAGAGAGAGAGAGGGATAGTTCATAGATACATTCATTCATATGCATTGAATTTGTATGAGATCTTTAAAGAAAAAGCAAAATAGCACATTCAAAAAAGTATCATAATAAATTTTTAAATTATAACTTTTAAAATTTAAATATTGATCAAAATCAGCAAACATTTTAAATATTACTTGAGATATTTAAGTTTGTTTGAGCGTGAATGGTGAGACGATAATTGTGCTTTTAAAAAGCAAAAAATACAAATTAGATAGTAATATCCTTTTTTCTTTTAAAAATCTATCTATTAAATATGACAGTTTTTATTGGTATGAATGAAAGTCTAACAACTTTCACTTATATATATATATAATGGTAAATACATATTTAATATGATGATTCGGATTGGCACGGAGGATCTAACGTGAACGGAGTTTGGCAACTCCCACTCTTTATACGTATAGTCTATAGCTCTTTAGGGTTCGAGCTGAACCAGCGTTGTGCTGGCTCATGAAAAAATTATGCCGGCCCAGATTTTCCTTCGACCACCAGGGCTAGGGCCGGACCTGCCTGGCCTGGATTGACCCCTCTACTAGAAACCAATTTCTAGATCCGTTGTGGACCCTGAGTAATATAAAAATAATTGGGTGTAGTTCAGGTCAAGTTGACTTTGATTGATACAACTGTAAGTATACAAAATTGTTGTTAACACTTGCCTGAGCGTGGATGTTGAAGAACCAAATGATGAATTTTTCCCTTTTTTTCTTTTTCGAATGAGCCGTGAAATTGATGACTGTTCTAACAGGCTGCTAAAGGGTCTCGGTGCACCATCGAATGCAAGAATATATCTTGCCGGAGGGATGCCTGTCGGTGGGGAGGAGGCACTGAGGCCGCTCCGGTCCAACTTCCCAAACTTGTATGACAAACAGAGTTTGGCAGAGCCAGGTGAGCTCCAGCAATTCAAGCACAAGCCATCACTACTTGCTGCTTTGGACTACATTGTGTGTTTGAAGGGCCAAGTTTTCATGGCTAACCATGGGGGTAACATGCAAAGGGCAATCCAGGTACAAAATTTCAATATTCTAATACCTTTAATACCGTGACATATTCTAGTTGCAATGAGCTCTGGATCCTCCGACTAAGGATCGACCGAGAAAAACCTTCAACTTGAAGGTCATGAGTTCAATACAGGGGGGCTGAACATATCTAACAGTAGTGGCAACTTGCCAATCAAAAGAAAAGATTGTTAGCCCCTATGTTTTCCAATACGTATACAGTAGCAGTACGAGAAAATACAAGAAATACACCGGGATCTACCTCATGTTGAAAAACAGTAGGACACATTCTCTTCAAATTAATCTTCTCATAAGATTCTGATAAAAGAAGTATATATTAAGGTTGGTAAATGAATGGAGTTGCTAGTGGTTGAGCTAAGCGTTTCTCATGATGAGCTCGTTCATGTTCAACTTGTGATCTACATAAACCAAACATGATTCTAGTTAAGTGTATAGAATTCTTATGCTAGGAAACCAAGGTAATCCGACTAATTGGATGGGTATCATGTAACTAAATGATCAAATCTTTCATTTTGACTAGAAAATTGTATGAAAAATTAAAACTTCGAATTTAATTCTAAAGAAGCACATCATGTTCAGCTAGTATAGCTCGGCAGCTGTTCAGTTCATGTTCAGCTCATCTCGGCTCAAACAAGATGAAGAGCTGGAGATGAACATCTCGAGTTCGTGAAGAAGCCACAAACAGCACCTCTTTGGTTCTTTCGACTCTTTTACCTGCCCAAGTATCATTTCATGCCTCTCTTAAAAGCTCCCGAGTCTCTCTGTTAATTTCTGATGAACTATTTGTAACACAAATTTGAGTAGCTTATACAACTAAATCAAGATAGCTTACTTATATTGCGGAATTAGCATACCCTTGATGTGGTTTGAAACAGGGACACCGTGCGTTTTTGGGGCATCGAAAACACATCAGGCCCAACAAGAAATGTCTTGTACGGTTATTCATGAACCAGACAAGCACCATGGATGAGGAAAAGGTGAATAATGCAATAAAGAAGATGCATGCAAGTAATATGGGAGCCCCCACTTTGAGTATAGAAAAGAAGGGAAGAGATGTTGTTGCTTATCCCTTTCCTGAATGCATGTGCAAGCAAAAGAGATCATGAACATGATGCTTTCTCTAAGCTTAACACAAGAAGGTTGTGCAGCGGAGGCGGATCCAAGTTAAGCTATGGTTGCACTTCCAACCCACCCAAAAAAAGGGAAAATCAACAAAAAATGCATAGTTCGCCTAAAAAGTTCCACGGGCTATTCACCCCACCACAAAATAGTTTCTGGATCCATTATTGTTATGTTGAGAAGGATAGACTTAGTGCATCGTACAAAGAGTGATTTTTTCACATTGTTGTTTGTGTGCAAATGTACATTTTTCACGTTCATTCATTTTTTTTTCTTTGTTGCAGTTTGTTTGACAAATTTGTAATACAAAATGCAATTGTGAGAATTTTGGCCCTTCTGGCATCAATTGGAAGTTCAAATTTTTTATCCATGGAATTAAGCTCTTGAATTCTGTCTATAAATAGGGTTTTGGGTATAAATATGGGAAGAGGATAAACTAATTCACTATAATACCAAGGCTCTACTGGTTTCTATGAGTATGGAAGAGTATCTTCATCTGAGAACTAACAGCGCTATGCCTTCAATGTTCTTTTACAATGAGGAGAGGCTAAAGCCAGGTATGCACGCATGGGGTATTAAACTCATGATGATCATCTTCTGAGCCGAGGTACCTGCTAGGTGAGCTAATGCTCTGAATACTATGCTTTCAATAAACAAATGTCATGACCAGGTGGGTTATGACTAATACGAATTATTAATCGTGGGTGTTACACCAGCAGGGGTTCATTTATTGGTTCCTTTCGATTTGAAGTGAACTTGAAAGAGAACTAGGGTTACCTTCTATCTCTCAATTCTCATGTTTGTATATACTTGACCGAATATCTTCATTTTTCAGTCTTCAAATTCTCTGTTTAGGTTCCTCACCTTATGTGGGGATAATTAAATTCCCCTTTGGATAAAAAGATACATAAGGGCATCAATCAATAAGGCCCAAGAAATGGAAATCATGAAAAGACAAGTGTTGATACGATCCTATGGGAAAATTTATCTTGAGAGTTGCCGCTGCCCAGCGGGTTCTTCAGAATCTTTATCTAAACATGGACTCGTCTACAGATAATGTGATATCCATCAAAAAAAGAACATATAAGATATCACATGCTATACCATAACATGTTATATCCATTAACAGCATGGCAAATGAATCCAAACATACATAGAAAAGTATCATGAGTTTATCCAGAAGGGATACCCCGTTGCAAACCCATATGCAATGCAAAAAAAAAAACTAGCTGCAGTTTTGTTTCCTTTATGTTGTTATTTATGCATTAAGCTCCATAGAAACCCGTCAATTTGACATTAAAATCAAGGGTTATGAGCCATCAACCTACTTTTTCCTTTTTTCTCTTTTATGTTGAGGCACAAACTGTCGGGAACTTCCCAAGATACTCAGTTTATGTTCAAATAACATGGATTTCTTAAGCGCCACCTTGACCTGTCTTGTTTCACACCCACATTTAAATTAGCAAAAGACTGTATACTTCTATGTATTTTATTAATGTGGAGGTCTTGGTTTGTAATTCCGTAGGGAAAGGATAAACCACTAGCGTATATCATAGTTATTATTCTAGTGCTTGTCGTTTCTCAGAGTTTACCTCCGAAGCCACTTCAAAAGGTCATTTTGGAAGAGAATTTTTTTAAACTCCATCGGACCTCAGGTGGCACTACTGCGACGATGTTTTTGTAATATTTTGTAAAAAATGCAAAAAGAATACTTAAAAAAAAACAGAGAAGAAAGGAAACAAGGTGTCTGGTTAATCTTGAGATGACTCCTAAAAGAGAAATATTACCAGATGTGTGAACTCTCTCTCAACTTTGCAAACAAGCTATTGCAAACCATGTCTTCAGAAACAAATTATATTAATGAGTGCGCAAAATTTTCTTCCTCCTTGTTAACCACTATACAGAACACAATAATACAATCAACAGCATACACTGCTAACAGAACCATGTACTCATTTAGCACAAGAAGACGGAGGAAATACATACTGCAACATCATTCAGGCACTCTTATCGGGTCCAACATATACCGTAACCAAGAATGATGCAGTAATTAGACAACAGCCAGTGAGTCTGATAATAGAGGGGGTCTCTCCAAGGATAACCATTCCTGAAATTTGCAACATAACAATCTGAAAGAGCGTAAGAGGTGGACAGTGTTAGCATTTCTTTTGCCAGTAGATATCACCAATAACTGACGTATTAAGTTTTAAAATCATCTCTATTGAAGAACAAGCAACTTAAGCAGTAAATGTCACGCAATTAGAAGCAATACAACTTTTCCCAAAGCATGACGGCTAAACTAAGCAACATGAAAACCAGAGTTTGTACCACCGCTACGCAACTCGTATCATAAAAGGGTCAAAAATACTGCACGCATCACATCATTTTGCAAAAACAGTTTAAGAAAAACTACATTACAGGTAAGATATGATATGATACAATACGTGTGCCATATACCTCTACCTCTGTATCTTATGATACAATAAGATACACCTCGTCTCCTACAAACAGAGGCTTTCTACCATACGTATTGTATCTTAAGCTATAGATACATGAGTACTATGCAACACAACATAGATGAAAACAGATAATGCACACATAATAAGGAAGATTGGCATGCTTCCTCAGTCATTTGAAGTTCTACAACAAGATTGTCCAAACACAAAGTAAAAAACGATAACCAAATGAAGAAGCCAAAGCGAAAGCTAGTCTTACATGTCCATATGAGGCTAGAAGTGATAAAAATTCCTCAAGATACTTTTTAGGGGACAACATAGAAATTTATATAATGTATTAGTGACCTCAGACTCATGCATAGCAGAGACATACTAAGTCCTGGTTGTCAAGGCTTGGACCATCAAATTGGAGAAAATAGGAAAGACAACACAAGAGACCGGATAAAGCCATGCAAACCCCATATGCTCCCAACCAAATAAAACCAATCTGCAAGGGATCATTGTGAGGTCTGATTCCTTTGAACCAAAAATAACAAGAATATATTTCCTTTAAAGAGTTCTTCATGATCATTGTGAGGTCTGATTCCTTTGAACCAAAAATAACAAGAATATATTTCCTTTAAAGAGTTCTTCATGATCAAGATGTGAATGAAAAAGACAAACAACACTTCGAACTTTATTTAAAAGGAAAAAGTGTGAATTTGCCCATACTGTTTGGCACTACTGCGACATCCAAAGGCTAACTAATCATTTTAGACTAAAAAGATTGCCACAGAAGTTCATATTTTATTAAGTCATTGTAGGATTAGTTTACAAATCTTGCTACCTGCAAGGACCATCCCATGAACATGTCTAGCTCATCGAGGAAAACAGTATTCACAACATTATATCAGCCAACAGGTAGAGAATGACATATTCGTCATACGTTTCACAGTAGATCCCTCCATGAAGATGGCATCTTTCCCATCTCGCTCATTTGACCCAGCACTCCTAGAAAATAGACAACGTCCAAAAAAGATTGCACACACAAAGATACCAACACTTCTAAGAGAAAATCGATCATTTTCATTATCAAAGCAATGCTAAAATAATTTTAGCAAGAGAAGCTATTCTCTTCTGAGATACGATATCCTTGATTATCCGTTTAAACTCTATACAGGATTCCTCTAAAGAGAAATTACCTCTATGTACTGAATATTTGACATTTTACTTGTTTTTTCTATCTGAAGTCCACGTGCAATAAGTACCTGTAAATTAAAAATCAAAGGAGTTCAAGCTTCTGAAAAAAATGAACGGTTCCCAAGAAGTAAAAAAAGGAGTGATAAGAAAAGGAAAGAAATTCACTTCCGCAGTGAATGCTTAAATGCCAAGAACGATCACAAGAAGAAAAGATCCAACATCTGGAATTACAAGTTCCTGAAATATAAAGCACAAAACACAAGAAAGTCATAAGCCATAAGAAAAGCATCATTAGTTACACTTTATGTAGAAGAATCTTGAAGTTAGTGGGGATACAAACAGTTCAAATGTGGGATGTATGGGTTTACTGGATCCATCTGGTTAGATCGAGAGACAGCTCAAACTTAGATGAAAAGTTAATATCAAATCTGACTAGCTAAACATCAACAAGTCAGTCATTTGGTGGGTTTGCTTGACCCAGGGAGGTGTTATAATTTACTCCTGAAATTTAAAGAGAGAAAATACAGTATATAATCCGAAGTGATCAGAGGAACTTCCTCTGATCTTCAGCACTCTAGTCGGTTGCTTTTTGCATCTCTTTGGCTGCTACCGCCCACACCTACTGACAACCCTAATCACTACTTATACTATTTTCTAACTTGAATGATTATACTACTCCTACTTAAGTATAATTATCATCAAATACAAAACGGATCCAATACTACTCTTCAACACTCCCCCCTCAAGTTGAGTGGAAGATGCTTGTTGAACCCAACTTGCTCAAGGTAACCACAAGATTATTGTTATTGATTGCTTTGGTGAGGAAGTTTGCTCTCTGATTTTCTGATTTCATATACGCGAGCTTGAACTCTTCGCTTGTTACCTTTTCTCTTATGAAGTGGCAGTCATTCTCTATGTATTTAGTCCTTTTATAATAAAAAGGATTGGAAGTCATTTGTATAGTTGCATTATTGTCATAATATAGAGATGTAGGATATCTCTTCTCAAATCCCAATTCATGAACTAGAGATACTAGCCACTTTTCCTCACACATAGGAGCCTCTTTTCGAATCCCAATTCATGAACTAGAGATACTAGCCACCTTCTCTCACACATAGCTTAAGCTACTACCCTATATTCAGCCTCTGTCGTGGATCGAGAAACTACCGATTGCTTTTTACTTTTTTATGATAAAAGATTATCTTTGAGTAGTGTAACATATCCCGTAGTCGATCTTATGTCATCTAAATAACCAAACCAATTTGCATCTGAATACATCTCAATGTTAAGATCTCCTTAATTGGGATAAAGGAGACCAGATCCAGGGTTACATTTTAGATATCTCAAAGTTTGATAAATTGTATTCATGTGATTTTATGTTTGACCATGCATAAATATGCTAACCATCCAATCTGCATATGTAATATTTGGACGCATGATGGTTAAGTAAATAAGTTTTCCAACTTATATTTACCGACATCTCTAAATTTTGTGTTGTCTTCAAGGTGTAGCTTATGATTTACTTCCATAGGAGTATCACATTTCTTGCAATCAATCATGTTTGTTTCTTCCAACAAGTCTATTATATATTTCCTTTGAGTTAGAAATATCCCTTTATTAGAATATACCACCTCAATTTCCAAGAAATAGTGCAATTTGCCCAAGTCCTTCAAGTCGAATAGTTGATGTAGTTGCTCTTTAGTTTGATAAGGTGATTCAAAAGATTCTACAAAGGGAGATGATTTGTTTAGGAGGAGACTTAAATGGACATGTTGGTAAAGAGGCATTAGGATATCAAGGGATTCATGAAAACTTTGGTTTTGGGGATATAAATGAGGAAGGTAGGGAGATTTTAAATTTTGCTATGGCATTTGATCTCTTTATAGTCAATACAATCTTCAAAAAATGAGATGAACATTTAATTACTTATAAGAGTGGCTTATCACAAACACAAATTGATTACTTTATTTGTAGAAAAAAAGATAGAGCATGTTGTAAAGATTGCAAGGTAATTCCAGGAGAAAGCTTAACCACCCAACATCGACTTTTATTTATGGATTTACAAATAAAATAATGGACAAAGAAGAAAAGAGTGCATCGAGCTATTCAGACTAAATGGTGGAACCTCGAAAGCGAGAAAGAAGATATATTTAAACATAAAGTCCTTCAAGGAGATGTTTGGAATTATGTTGGTACACCCTGTGATATGTAGAATAATATGGCTATACATGTTAGGAAAGTGGTCAAAGATATGTTAGGTGTATCTATGGGAGGTGTACCGGCATAAAAAGAAGCTTGGTGGTGGAGTGAAGTAGTGCAAAATAAAATCAAGGCAAAGAGGACATGTTACAAATTACGTTATGTTAAGAAAACTAGTGAAACTTTAGAGGCTTATAAGAAAGTAAAGAAAGAAGCGAAAAAGGTCGTGAGTGAAGTAAAAGCTAAAATTTGAGAAGATTTATATAAAAAAACTCAACTCAAAAGAGGGTGAAAGAGATATTTTTAAGATAGTTAGGGCTAGAGATAAGAAAACTAAAGATCTTAATTATGTTAGATGCATTAAAGACGAGGATGAAAAAATTCTAGTGACAAATGATGATATAAGAAATAGATGAAAAAATTATTTTTATAAGCTTTTTAATGAAAATAAATATGTTAATATTAGCTTAGGAGAGTTAGCTAAATCAGAAAAGTATATAAACCACAATTTCTACCGATGTATTCAAAATAATGAAGTCAAAGAGGCTCTTAAACATATGAAAGGTGATAAATCGGTAGGACCAGATAATATTCCTATAAAAATTTGGAAAATAGTAGGAGAAATAGGAATCACTTGGCTCACAAGACTATTTAATGAAATATGGAAAAACCAAAAGATGTCTGAGGAATTGAGAGTAAGTACACTTATACCCATATATAAGAACAAGGGATACATTCAAAATTGTGTGAATTATCGAGGTATCAAGTTAATGAGCCATACTATGAAATTGTGGGAAAGAATTATCAAACGTAGGTTAAAACAAGTATCAAGTACAACAGAGAACCAATTTGGATTCATGTCAGGCAGATCTACTGTTGAAGCGATTAACCTTTTGAGATATCTTATGGAACATTTTAGAGCAAAAAAGAAAGACTTTCACATGATATTTATTGATCTAGAAAAAGCTTATGATAGGGTACCGAGGGAGGTTCTTTGGAGAACTTTGAAAAAAAGAGGTATCCCATTGATATACATTAACCTTATAAGAGACATGTATGATGGTGCAAAAACATGTATGAGGACTCATGAAGGAATGGCAGACTTCTTTCAAGTTAACATTGAGTTACATCAAGGATCAACTTTAAGCCCATACTTATTTATAATGGTGATTGATGAGTTAACAAAACATATTTAAGATGAAGTACCTTGGTGTATGTTATTTGTAGATGACATTGTATTAGTGGAGGAGTCTAAGGAAAAAGTTAATAGAAAATTGGAACTATGGAGAGAAACATTAGAAAGCAAAGGCCTTCGACTTAGTAGAACAAAGACAGAATATATAGAATGTAAGTTTGATCATTTGGTTATCTCGGAGGACATAGAAATTAAAATTGGCACACATTGCATCCCCCAAAAGGAAAGTTTTAAATACCTAGGGTCAATTTTTCAGAGTGACGGAAGAATTGATGGAGATGTTATACATAGAATTAATGTTGGTTGGTTAAAATAGAGAGGAGCATCACGCATTCTTTGTGATAAGAAGATACTATTAAAGTTAAAAGGTAAATATTATAGAGCAGTAATTAGGCCTGCCATATTTTATGGTTCTGAGTATTGGGCAGTTAATCATCAACATGTACAAAATATGTCTGTGATAGAAATAAAGATGTTGAGATGATGAGTGAACATACAAGAAAAGACCGTATACATAATGAGGTCATTAAAAACAAATTAAGAGTGGCACCAATAGAGGATAAAATGAATGAATATTGTTTAAGATGGTCTAGACATATAGAAAGAAGATCAAAAGAAGAACCTGTAAGAAGGTATGAAAAACTAAATTTGGAAAGTATTAAAAGAGCTAGAAGACGACCACAAAAGTGTTGGAAAGAAACAATAAAGAATGATCTAGCTTATTGTGAGTTAACTGCTAACATGGCACATGATAGGGATATGTGGAAACAAAGAATCTATGTAGCCCACCCCGTCTAGTATGAGAAAAGGCTTAGTTGTTGTACTTGAATGCTCTTCTATGTCCAAGGGCGAGGTCCTCAGTTTTCAGAAAGTATCAGATATTAGATTGACAGAAATCAATTAAATAGCTCTAGTTTTAAAAGGAAATAGCACAATTAATTTACTTTTGTCATTCAGTCTACTTCAAATGTTAGAGAAAATAATGCAGCAATAGGATTTGTCACGGCCACAAAAGCAAAAACAGTTACCCTGCAGAAAGAGGAAAAATCAATTCCGAAACGTATATATAGATTATGACTGTATCCAAATAAGAAGCAAAACTGTAATAGAAATACTGACCTAAATGTGCCCATTATAGTAAACAGTAAAATCATCATAACATAATTAGGCTCAAAATAAATATAAAAAATCTATAAAATTTTCCATGGTTTGCTGGTGAAACTGTTGTACAGTTAATCAAGCGCCTATTTCTAGAATATCAGCCTATGTATATTGAAGTTTTCCTTTTCTTGTTCAAACCTGTAGACTACAAAATGAAAAACTATATTAACGGTGAGGTTGCAGATCAACTTATATAACTCTGATGTACTGCTCCTCCCTTCACCTCCTAAAATGTATACGTTGGTATACTTACTTCCTAAACTATATGGATTTTTATAAAACTGAGGTAACAGTTCCCATGTTCCAAAAAAAGACAGTGGTATCGATTATAATAAACATGGGTCACATAAGGCAATCAGAAAAGAGAAACAAATATTGAAAGTAACTAAACTGAATATATCTTTTAAAAGAAAAAAAGATAATTTTGCCCACAAAAGTGCAAAGATAAAGATAACACATACACAAAAGAGAAGGTAGACCTCCATGTCTAGGTGGTAGTGTGGAGTCATGCATTGGTTGCTCAATACACACAAGGAGTCCTGTAGGGCAAAACCCTATGATCAATACTCAAAGCACACAAAAGGGATGATAGTGATAGATGGTTGCATGATAGGAAGATGTTGAGTGCGCTTGGGCATCTGGGACACACTAGCCACCCAGTGTGAGTGAAAAAGAAACAAGTGACATTGTAGGCACTTGCCAAGACCACTCTATCGAGCAAAGACATGGTCAACCCAATGACGCAAGACCACGGCTATTGTCACACTAATTGAAGGTCTTGTTTTAAATTAAAAAAGTATCCTAGCTAGGATGGTGATTCAACTTTGAAGAGGCCCCACTAGACGAACTAGCTTGCAATTGGATTTTTATTTTGTAAGTAGAGGAGGGCGAAGCCCTAGACTTTATAATACATCCACCTAAAAGTCGATGTGTACTCTACATCATTGCAAAGTAATGCACGAAGTCCTTCGGGTTGATTATGCCACACCTTAAGTCCTAATTCTTCGTCATTGCTAAGACTTGTCATATAATTTGTAGCTTTTTGGCCTTTGGAGATGTGTCATATGCTAACGTACAATTCTTGACTCAGAAGTTTGTAAATATTGGCAAGTAGATGCTATATTGCATGTGGACCAAATTCATTCCCTCGAATATATGAGACAAACAGCTCAAAGTCACTCTCTAATTCCACTTGTTGATAGCCAAGATCCCATGCTAGTTGTAAACTATCCTTAAGTCTACATGTCTCATTTATAATGACATTTTCACTACCAATATGTCGCGAGGTGCCTGCAATCCAATGCCCTTTATGATCACTGATTACACTACAACAACTATCAATGGTCTTGTCTTTGGTGATACCCATCTAAATTCATGTTGACCCATTAGCTCCTCGAAGGGAACCATTGCACCTGGTTGGGTCATGCAAGCCTAGGTTCCTAACTTCATTTTGGGGCATTCATTGACCCACAACTGAATGAGATGTGTTGGATTTGATGATATTCTAAAGTGCGGTTGGTGCACCATTTTGTTCCTCCAGCCCCAAATAGGTCATGCTGAAATAGCCCATATTTTTTTTCACAATACTCCCTTCCTTATCTTGTCCTATCAAAGATTGTCTTTTACCCATTCTTCAAGAGTACTACAATAGAACCATACCCATGTTGAGGGATCACTATTTCATTCCATACTTGGGATGTATGGGGACCATCTCAGGTAGTGTCCTCCTAAGTGCATAAAAACATAAGCTATTAATCTTGAGCCATCTAGCATATAGGGCACTGGTAGGAAGTCTTTGGTAGAGGAGTTGCAAAGAAACAATTGTATCCTTCTTAAAACTTGAAGTATCCAAACTTGATGCCAAATTAAAATAGCTTTGGCTTGAGTATTGAAGGTAAGGAGCTTATATGCCAATTGAACAAAAAAGTTACTTGTGGAAGATTATGGCCACCAAGGTTGATCTTGTGTATAATTAATTATAGATGGTGCCAGTACATGGATTTTATAAAAAGCCTCCTCCATGAGATGTGATTTCAATTCTTTGAAGCACCAACTGCCCTGAGTGTTAACTATATCACAAACTCTAGTATGGCGATTGATAGCATGCATACCACATGTATGTTGAATTAAGCAAAAGCCTTTTTGACCCAAGATTGTTTGTAGAACAAGACCTTGACACCTTTAACTACATCCCAAATGTAATGTTGAGATATATGTGGCCAGATTGAACAAATATCTTTCGAGAGAGTTAATCATTGGGTTTTGAAGTAAAGTCACTAATATGTTCCCTATGATATTTAGCATTATGCTTGCCACCCAAAGAGTTGTAGGATTCACTAGTGCTTTCCACATGAGTTTCATGAGGCAAGCTTGATTGAATAAACAAAGGTTCCCTATGCCTAAGGAGATAAAGTGTGTATTAATCCCAATCTTCTCCAAGACATGCTTTACACAATCCCACGAGAGTTGGTTACAAGCCTTCTCTAAATCAACCTTGAGTATGAAGAAGCCTATTTTCCTTTATTGCCCCTAACAACTATGTATAATTTTATTTGCTATTGTGATATTTCTCTCAGGAACAAAACTACTTTGGAGAGGCGAGGCCAATTGTGGAAGGTTGGGCTTGAGCCGTTGAACCTATACATTTGAAAGGATTTTAAATCTAACATTACATAGTGAAATTGGTTGGGAAGCTTTGTATATGTACCTTTGGAATGAGGGCTATATGAGTTTGATTAACCACCTCCCAAGAGTGCTTGTAAAAGAAAGGAGGGAACCTGTCGAGTTCAGCCACCTTTGTCAGTTGCATGCTTTGAAGTGCCCAAACGATTTCTGGGTTAAGTAGTATTTTGTTTAATTAATTTGTTACCACATGTGAGACACTGGTAGGTTTTCATATAAACTCTTGGGCTTCATTATCATAGATGTCCTTATAGAACTCAATTACCAACCATTGTACTTGTTGAGGTTCATCAACCCATCTATCACACTAGTCACAAATATTATTCTTCCAAGTGACGAGAATTCCTCCCGAGAAACTCATGCCCGATACATGGTCTACCTCATCAAATCTCACTTGATAAGGTCTTGATATTAGTCAAAATGGGTGGATAAGGAGTTCTATTAAGATTACAATACCTATGTCTCTATATAACCCAAAGATCATCCATTGGTGAATTTTTTGCTATAGTTGTATAAACAGACTCCTGTGTGGTAACTCCATAGCAACTTCATATTGAGTTTATGGTTTTTATATGTGATAAACATCACTCTTTGCATAGGTACTCAATAAAAGTCCCACATTCTGAGTTGTAAGCATGGTAGTGGACTACACATCTTTCTTTGCTATCACTACAATCACTTTGTTTTTATTCAAGTTATCATATGTCTCTCTTTTACACTTTGTATATGCCATGTCTTTGGGTGAAAGTTAGTCATGAGTGCTGACCTCATTGGGTGATTCTAGTGCTTGGGCATGACAACTTTTGTGTCATAGCAGGTTGTAATTTAGAGTGCAGGACTCCCATTGATAGTAAGAAGGTAACTTGCCCGAATCGATTTAGGATACATTGACACCAATGGCTACTAATACCAAGATGGTTGGTGATCTCATTCAACACAAAAAATGAAAAGTTAAACCATACCAATAGCCAATCTTGTGGAAACATCAATGAGTATTTTGTCCAACATAGATGGATGACAACTCACCATACTTGAGAAAGTATTAACTAATCTTTTGGCAAGAGAGTTGAGCTCTATAGTACAAGAACTCGAATACCATATGGATGCTTATGACAATTCGTGTGATATGATGAATAATTGTTTGGAGCAGCATCTCTAATAGATTGAGACCATTGTTTTGACCCAACTATAGAAGCTCAAGAAGAGTGTTGATGTTCAACCTCTGGAAAGACAATCTTATAAGCAATCTTAAGTTGAGACGCTCACTCAATTAGAGAGAGTCAAGTGCAAGTTGATAAATGGAAACAGACGTGGGAATGGACAGGGAACATAGCATTCACTCTCAATGCATCAAGATTCAAGAGGCATTCACTAGTGGTTGACATGCCCATGTATTAGAGAATTTTTTTTGCCAGAAGCTTTACCTCAATGCCAGACAACTAGTGAAACTAGAGATTGATGTTATATTTCTCAAAGATGATATTATAATATAGTGTCACCACATGCTAGATGATATTAAGGCAGAACAATGTAGTATCAATACGTAGAATGAGTTTAAGCCAGTGATTAGAGACCACTTTGTCTCACATAATATTGAGATCAATGCGAACATGAAACTAGGGAAAATGGATCACCATAGGAATACATTAAGGCAACTAAACCTTGATGTTGAGCATCCAGAACATGACCCCAAAGGATTGATTGTTAAAGTTCTTTAACGACTTACATCCCTAAGTAGAGTACGAGTTTAACCCGTAAACCTTTTTGAGATTATTATGGTATCATAATGTTTACTTGATAATCATTGGCCTAGTAGTATGAAGAAGACTTGCAATGATACTACAAGAAGTAATGGTGGGAAGACATAATATCGATAGGACAAAGAATGATGATAATTTGGAAAAGAATAAGGCCAAGAGATCCTTCAAGAGAGAGTGTTGGTATTGTGGACTTTGCAATGTTGTCAATGCCATGCAAAGAACAAAAGACAAAGGGAATGAAGAGATAAAAATTAGCATGTTGAGACTAATGAATGCATTGGATGTGCACATGAACCCGTAGACAAGTTTCTAATGTATATATCAGTGACCTTCAACGACATAAATACTAAGGAGATGGTTGACATTAATTCTACTCACAACTTCAAGAGCTTGCAAGAAGCTAAGAGTGTGGGCCTAAGGACTATGGAAAGAAATAGTAACATAAAGGTGATGAATTTGGAGTGCAAACTCATCCAAGGGGAGGCAATTATTGTGTTGATTCGAGTGACAAGTTGGTAAGGGAAGACCAACTTTACAATTGTATCATTAGATTAGTATCAGATGATATTGGGGATAGAATTCTTGAGGATGAGCAACGTGGAGATATATCCAAGATCAAACATTGTGGTCTTTTGCGATCAGAATCAACCTTGTGTTGTTGATACGGTACCTTCATATAATGGTTAAGTTCATAGAGTGTTTGTGCTTGCTAGAGGATAGTCATAAGTAAGGAGATATCATGTTAGTGGTGGCACTGTGAGATGTTGATCAAAAGATATACCACTGTAGGGCGTCTTTCATGCCTACCTCATATAAAAAAAATACCTCGTATGTAGGGATAGACTGTCGGGACAAGTGCATTGGTGGGCATTGTGAGAGGAAGACCCAAATCTAATGCAACCAAGGCTAATTGGTAGAGAATGCAAGATAAGTATCATAGGAGCAAAGGACTTACAGGATAATCAAAGGCACAATACTGAGAAGTTGCCAACCAACTTTTGTATCAATCAAGACATACATGAGGGAGTGGATGTTTTGAAAGTGGTGTGATGGTCTCATTGTGAGGCAACATACTACATTGGTATGAAAGGATGATAACTCTCGACGAGTTGGGGATCAGGCATTTTGACTAAAACCCGTTCATGACTAATTATATTTTGTCTTTCATGCAAATATACATAGTACGTGTCGTAAGGACTACATGTACCTACTCCCTAGAGGGTAACATGAGTGGTACAAAATGAAAGTGTTGGGTAGAAAAGTGGATTTATGTCAAGCTTAAAGAGAGATGCAAGAGTACCACGAAGAAGCTTGTTGAGGGCATCAACTACTTAGGTGAGGAAATGTGACATGAAGACCCTCCACTAGTGAATTTTTGCCATGTAGGGCCTCCACATGTGAAGAAGAACACCCTTTGTATAGGTATTCAATAAGATTCTCATATTCTAAATTGTAAGCATGTTAGATAGCCACACACCTTTTTTTGCTAATCTAGTTTGGAACGACTAAGCGTCAGTCATGAGTACCGACTTCGTTGGTTGATTCTAACGCTTGGAGCATGACATCTACCTTTAGTTAGCTTCTTCAAATAAAGAAAGAATGTTGAATTTCTATCTCCTCTACAATTCGATAAAAATATATTAAGACCTCCCATTATGATAGCGCAATTAAGTCTATGTAGTGGTGAACTTCAACTGGTCAACTTGTTGTCTCGAGTTATGCATCTCAGCTAATAAGTGTTGGGCTTGGTTGGCATCCCTCATGTGGACCAATGTCATGAGGTGTCCAAGGTAAGCCAGAGTCATATCCATTCTATCGGAAGAGTTAAAGGGTTGTGATGGGCCGGTGGTGTAGGAGTTAACATCGATTCTTAGGGTTTTGACCTATCATTATGGGAATGAAGGGTAGATGAGTGATCTTGATTATCAATATGCATTGGGTCACTCATAATTGTGTTTCATTGCTTCTCCTGACACGCTATGGCATGGGTGATAATGCTGCCACTTTTCTGTTCTTTTGATAAATCCATGTTAGTACCCACAACCAGAACTTGATGGGTTTTCGATGGTTCCTCCCTCGGTGATGTTGCTGAGATGTTAGGGTTAACTATTTTTGGAACAGCTGAGTGATTCTTCGGTATGATACTAGATGACTCTTGATGGATTTACGTGACCCTCAATCTTGGAAGCCAGAGCATCCTCCTCTTCTCCAAGTAGTGTTGCCTTGTAGGACTGGTGTTGCTTGCATCTAGCATCTCTATCAAATCCGTGCATGGGATGGGGAGGGATGAGTGAAATTTACAACATTAACCTTAGCTTTCTTCTTTGGTCGTGTTAAGAGATCAGCTTGTTCTAAAGGGGATAGAGAATTGTTGGCATTGTCCTCTATCTAAGGTTATGTGTAAGCCGTAAGTGGATTGTTATTAGGATTGTTATTAGGAACAATACTTCTAAGGGTGGGTTTACTACGTGGGACTCCCTATCCAGGATAGGTGTGGTTGGAAACCTTAAGAGGCCTCATGGAGGTGTGCCTTATAAGGGTTGCTCTCTTGAAGTAAAAAAAGTCTCTCTTTCCCTTCGTCAATATAGCTTGTGGAACGTGAATCAGTAAAGTGTTAGATAGGCTCATTACTCGAGGGTTGAGCGATACATGCTTAGTCTCGAACTCGATGAAAAACCTTAAGGGTTTAGGATAGGTGTGTGGTTCAATGGCATAAGCAAGGTTTCAATCCTGAGACAAATGGTTTATGGGACGACACGTCTATATATATATATATATATATATATATATATATATATATATATATATATATATATATATATATATATATATATATATATATATATATATATTGATTGAATCTCATCAATCCTGCCAAATTATAACTTTTCAAAGACATAAGTAACATCATATTATCTTACATATTTTTCAAAAGCCCTTAAAATTTTTTAAATTAACATTGATGTGGGTGAAAGACAATGGATGAGCAAGCCCGTAATGGATATGATCTATTTTTCTTATATAATATATATATGTATTATGAACCCAAATGAACCCAGCTGAGTACAGTGTCATGAGCTTAAATAAATTGACCCAATATGAGTCTTTTTCATAGGTCGGTTCATATACATTCACAAACCAAGCAAAGCTGCGGTGAGCCAGTCTAATCCTAGTCAAGCACTGAAATACTTGTTGGCTTGTTTAGCAACCACATTCAGACATACTTAAACCGAATTGGACCCGCGACCTGTTATGTCTTCAATTGTGGTCCGAGCTCCGAAGTCACGCTATGGAAGATGGCCTTTGGAAGAATCTTCATATCCACTCTCTTGTCCAATCAAATTAACCAAATTTCAAAAGAAGCCGAAAAAAACCAATACCACTAATCATGGCATTGCAAACCCTCCTCACAACCATAAAAACAGATACGTAACTTCTTGTTGACTTCAATAAACAAGCCAAGATTGAAGGCTACCCTATAAAATGCCACGCATCTTTTCCACTTAGGAGGTGTAACCTGTTCACATACAGAACTAATGGATTCGGCCATTTTCGCAAACACATACACACAGATATATACACACACACGTACATATTTATATATACACACATATATACATGTATATATATACGTGTATACTACAAACTTTCTTTTTATAATAAAATGTTTGAAAGTATTCATTGAACGTAGCAAACTGCTGAAACAGCCTGCAATAGCAACCAATATTATTTTAGCGTATGGTGTTTTAAGAATGAAGAAACTCCTGTTCTGCTCAAATGAAAAGCGAGTACGAAGAGTTTCAACGAAGCACAAGTACCTTAGGCCATACAAGTTTTAGGTTCGTCACCGAAGGCCTTGAAAATACAAAAAATGTTTTGATAATTTATTTTTTCTAAACTGCAAGTTGACAAGGCCATTTGGTAAGCATTAAATTAATACACCTTGAAGCTAAAAGTGATTCTTGATACTTCACATGGTGCATCAAAGGTTCCTCTTATATGCTCTTGCAAATGTGATGACATAAAATAACAAGCTTCATATATGGATAGGATTTTCTGCTCGAGTGCGAGATATTATTCAGCTTATGATATCTGGCAATATGAATCATGCAATAGATAAGAGAAAAAGGACTAGCTGGATAGAACTGGAATGAACCAAGGCCACAAACTGGAAGAACGGAAAACCCTTACCAGAACCGAGGATCCCTTGGTTCGGTTATGGTTCATGCATGTTTTGAGTTGAACTGGAACCAGTCCATAACCCTATAGTTTTGGTCCAATTTGAATCATTGTTCCAAACTACCTTGGATCCCACCCACCACCCTATTGATTTAAAAAATAATAATTCAAAATTCAAAAGAAGGCCAGTGCCCATCGGTGTCGTCTCAAGCTCTTAGCCACCTGATGTGAAATGGCCGGCCACGATAATTGGTCATTCAATCAACTCTCTCTCTTTCTTCCATTCAAAATTAAGATAAAACAAATTTAAAATATGTTGTATAGTATTAATATATAAATATATTATAAATAATGACATGTATTTAAATTCAGCCTATCATTCAAATGAGTTATATGTTCTTTTGATAGGACCAGACAACACCTAGTCCGGTCTCATCATTTTAAATAATAATAATAATAATATATTAATTTTTTGAAGAAAAGAGAGATTGTGAATGGCTATACAGGTTATTCATTTATTTCAATGTTTTAAATTTTAAATTTTAAAATATTATTATATTTAAAGTATATATTTTATTGGTACTTTTAAAATTTTAACAATAAAATAACCGAGAGAATGCATTTGGTTATGGTTTTTATACAATGAATTAAAAAATAAAAAAACTAGTGATGATCCATTTGAATGTTTCTTCTATTGTATTTGGTGAGCGACGTTCTAAACTTAAATGTTACCCAATGAATATCTTCAATGTTTGGATTTAACGAATTTATAAATAGGTCTTTTTAGGCTTTCACATCCTTGTGTTTCAAGATCTTAAGCTCACTGTTTATTAATTTTTGTTGCTCTCTTTCGTTAAAAATTTGGTTTATGTGAATTATAAAGAAGAACAAAAGAGTTAGATATATTTTTCACTTCACTTAATTGTAGTGTTTCACTATATAAAGTGATAAATGTTAATTATATAAATATATGGGCATTATTGTTCATTAGATAGACGAAATTGGTCGATTAAAAAATGTCCTTTTACACTTTATTACTTTGGTAAGTTATATACTGCACAAAAGGCTTGTTATTTACTCAAGTCAGCTTCTGAAGAATATTGGCTATTTTGTAAAGTATTTTTCATCTCAGTTGATATTTTTGTTGTAAATATCTCAACTTATTAAATGCAATAAACATTTTTATGTTAATTGTTCTTGTTTTATATTTAAGTTATATCTATAAGATTGTTTGTAAATTTTGAGATCCTAAGAGCAACCTATTAGGGATACATGTAATTTTATGTAGTATCGTGCTAACATAAGAAATATATAGTTCAGTTTTTATAAGAAAAATGGTATAATACCAAGAAAAACTTTAAAGGACATTGAACATCATTGCAATTTTACCCATCATTATCTATGACAATGCTATGTAGATACTTATTAACTCATTTTATACACATCAGTATGCACAATCAAACTTGTTTGAGCTTAATTATGATGTATGTACTTCTAGACCTCTTGTCTCTTTTCAACAATGCTATAAATATATTATCTAATATATATTATCAAACAAATTTATTGGTTTGCCAAGCTATAAAAGTAGCTTCTATATTAACATGCTTTTGAAATAATCCTTACTTGACTCACTGTATATAATATATGACAAATAAGTGATTTTGTTATTATTGAGATTTTCCTTCATTTAGTTTAGTTGTTGTTGCATAATTTCCTAAATTAAAATTAAATAGCTTAAAAGATACATTAACTGCTTATTACTATTCTTATATTAAATGAACATAAGGATATCAAGCATATTAACCTTATAATATCGACCATCAATCAATTATGTATAGGTATAGTTATGTAAATAATAATGATGTTTCACAAATAAAAGAAGAAAGCAACAACAATCATATTTATGTTAGTAAGTTTCTTGGTTATATTTTGAAATCAAGGCTTATCAAGCATCCAAATTTTGCAGTAAATTTAAAGTATATCTTGCTATTCATATAATGTACCCGTATTTAGAGACAATAAGAATATAGCAAATTTTATAATTTTAAAATGGTGGAGATCGAGTCAAGTTTCTTATCCTATTATTCCTTTAATAGCTTAAGATATTTTTGCTATTCTAGCCTCAATTATTATTGTAAAACATATATTTAGTACAAATAGAAATATATTGGATGTACATTACAACAACTTATAAGGAAGCTCAAGCTTTCTTAAACAATTGGATGAGAGCAAGGTGTCTAAAGGTGCAACTAGTACACGGCACTACTACACAATGCAAGCATGAAACAATATTAATGTTTAGAACAAACTTCAATTAAGGGGTTTTCACTTATGATTCCTTTCCACCTAAGATTATACACAAGAAGTTCAATTTAAAGGTAAGTTAAGGTTTAGACTGTTATTACTTTATTTTTTTCCAAAACATAATGTATGAGTATGCGTATTATATTATGCGTATGCTTATATCGGTATAGTATGTTATTGTGTTATTTGTATTTACATTATGAAGTCATTATGATTTAAGTATGTGTATGGTATTTTATGTAATAATAAATTATTAAATAACATAGTAATATCATGTCATTATGTTTTAATCTTAAATTGAATCAAAATTAAACTATGATAACAGAAATATAAATTACAAAATAAAATAAGCACAAAAAAGCAAAAGAACCGCCTTAGAGCTAGCCTCAAAACCAAAATCAATCCTGAAAACGGAATCGGAATAATTTCAAAATCAGCATCATGAAAAGTTGAAGTGCCTCAGGGGAATTAGAACCATCTTGAAACCAACATGGGAATCCGAATACTCCTCAAGATGAGCATGGAAAGTAGAACTACCTCGGGATCAATCAATCTTTCTAAAACCATAACCAAAACTAGTCCTGAGCTGATTCGGTTGCGTTGAGCTTTTCGGATAACGGGAATCCATCATATTTACATGTTCATGCATCCATCTCCTTCCAAGTCACCAACAATCCATGGATCCTACACGTGGCAGCACAAAACACTGTGCTTGATTAGAGAATGTGACTGGATGCACACGGATTATTCATCCATGTGAGAAAGGAAACCGGAGCTTGATCTTGCCTGCACACACACGAGAGAGAGAGAGAGAGAGAGAGAGAGCTCCTGTTGATGCTTCGTAGCTGAAAATGGTGTGGACAACCGTTCCGCTGCTCCGTTCCGTGGCGTGGACGGTGTCTCCCGTCGTTGTTTCACACTTTGTGACGCAAAACCAGTCCGTGAAGCTCCGCGCTAGCGCCACTCTCTCTCGCGCTCTGCCCCCAGGTGGGATTGTGTTTCCATGGCTGAAACCGAGGCGGTTTGCGCGTTTTCGACGCCAATCAATAGACGATCGAGCTCCGGATAGTGAAGACGATCGAGCTCCCGATGGTGAAGACGATCGTGAAGAACGAAATTCAGGTCCGATTTCTTCTTCTTCTATAAGACTCTGCCTTTAGTTCCTGTTGGCTTGTTTCATTAAAAAACAATAGGTGGTCGTGTAGTTCCAAGTTCCGGAAGTGCGAGCTCAACGGCGATTGATCTGGGGTGGCTTCCTGCTTTACCTCACGTTCTCATCGCGTCGATGGCCAATTTTTTATTTGGATACCATATAGGGTGAGCATTTCAGAATTCAGATTTTTCCTTTTGTTTGTATTGTACTTGTGGTTGTTGTTTCTAGTTAGTTTCTTTTCTTGTTTCTTTCATCTTCGCGAGTACTTGAGAAATTATCATCAATCATTGCCATGACACGAGAATATTTCCCGGCTGACGGATTGGATTATGTGGGGATCAGTAAGTTTGTGCACTTTGTTACTTCGTTGACATCTTTGTCGTTATAATTTTGTGGGAAGCAAATGGAGATATTCTTCCTTTCGGAGGCAAAGGTGATCCTTGTTCACCAGTTCACCGCTACTGCAGATATGCTATGTGTTACCTTTAACATACAGTATTCAGGAGATCGACTATTCTATGTTTCAACATATTGGCGTGGCATTACTTGTGTAGTTAGGACATTTACTGTAAAATATTAGGAAATTCAGTTGCTATGGACTTTCTTTTGACAATTTTAATTGCTTTGGTTCAATTCGCCTTTCCACAGTTGGAGCTTTTACTAAATTGACATACACTGTTCAGGGTGATGAATGGTCCTATTGTATCTGTTGCACGGGACTTGGGATTTGAAGGAAATGCCATTCTGCAGGGTCTTGTTGTGAGCATATTTATAGTGGGGGCATTTATTGGTAGTCTAAGCTCTGGCTACCTGGTTGACAATTTTGGTTGCCGACGTACTTTTCAAGTGAATGCTGTGCCACTGATTGTTGGGGCTCTTTTGTGGTAAATACATATGCTGTTGCTTCTACATATCAGTTACTTTTGTGGTTTTACTCTTGTTATTTTCATGCTTAATTTTAATTGATGGATGTTAATATGATTGTCAGAGTCAGCTCTTTTATTTGTGCAATCGTATTCAACTCACAGGATAATTATAGATCATATTGGTTTTCTGGTGTTGACCTTTAACGTGTTTTCTTAATTATATGTAAGGGATATTATGCGCTTCTTGTTAGATGTGCTTGTAGTCGGTAAGACTCGCGCTGACTTCTTCTTTATTGGTTAAAAAGTTTAGTTTTCCTCCACCTGATTGACTGGACTTGAATATATTCTTTCCTGGTGATGACTACAGATATCTCCTGGATCTCTCATTGTAGATCCGGATTTATGTTCCATGAGGCAGTTAGGTTTCACAAGGACTCCTTGCCTCAAGCTTTCAAGGCATTAATCTTTGACAGATATTGTGGATTCATGGGGATATGGAAATCAAGTGCAGCTAAATTTATTTGGATTTTAATGCCTTTGGTCCAACATGCATGTGTCCTAAGTTAGTGAGGTTGAGAGATCAGTGTGCTCTACAGATGTGGCTAACAAGCTGATAACACATTGAGGATTCTCCTTGGTGATGCTTTGGTTATAATCATTGTGGCATTAAGATGACGCGGCATAGGTTTTACAGGGAGCCCCGCGAAGGAATTACCCTGGAGGATTGGTGAAAGGGTGAAGGAGAAGCTTTGCAATCGTGTCCTTCAATGAACATAGAAACATGAAAAAAGTTTTGAAATACTGTTTATTAAAAAGATTGCATTTTTTTCCTTCTCACTCTGATCAGATACTTGTTTCAAAGATTGCCTATCATTGATATAGGATATTCTTTTAAGTACCATGCATTGCTCTAGATGATGTTACTTGCTTAATGCACTTTTGTGGAGTACATGAGTTAATGCAACTAGTGGTGGTAGGATTCTCTAATTTGTGAATGATCTCTAAAGAAATTTGTGAGCTACTTGCTCAAAGAATAGAAATGTTATTTCTAGGAAACAAATATGAAGCCTATCTTATTGATGCTTTGAATGTTAAGATTGCCGTTAATGCAAGAATTTCAAAGCAAGGTGTACTACTATGTGAGGTAAGGGCTGTGATGAGTACTTTCTCCAAGTAAAACACAGTTCCTTACTATGGAGAGTAATCTTTCCGTCAGATTGTTCGTTTAGGTTGTAGACTATAATTTCTTGTACTTGTTTTACTTCATGAAAATTCAACTTTGTGGCTCCTATGAAAGTTAATCAATTGTTTTTCTTTTTTATGTTTCTTCTAGTGCAGAGGCTCATTCCTTGGACGAGATACTTTGGGGGAGATTCTTGGTTGGTCTTGGAATTGGTGCGAATACTGTTCTAGTTCCCATTTACATCTCAGAGGTATCATATCGGGTTGAGGATGTAAAAGAATCAAATATTAATTGGATATTGCGATATGTGCTTAGAGTGTATTCGTTTGCTTTCATATTTGGCTTATTTGTCATCAACAGTCTATCATAACAAGATGCCACTTAGCTTTGGGCTTTGGGAATCCTCTTTATGTATCTGGTCCATTGAGATTATCAACAATAGTCTATGCCTTGTGCACATAAGGTTTTCCTTTTCCAGGTATATGGAACATAAGTTTACCAGAATTTGCATTCTCTCTCAAGCTTTTGGGCTAATTCGTTTTGATCATAAATGAAAAGCTGCGCTAGTTCAGTGAACAGTTGTGCCGACATGTGCAGCAGTTATGGATCATATGAGATTCTCATGTTTGTAAAAGTGATTGCTTGAAATCAAAGTTTATAGATGCAAAAAAAGTGCTCACTAGTTTCCCCTCCTTATCTCTCTGTCTTGCCAGCAAGCAACCCTTGTGAGAAATCAAAGTTTATAGATGCAAAAAAAGTGCTCACTAGGTGGCCCCTCCTTATCTCTCTGTCTAGCCAGCAAGCAACCCTTGCAAGGCCATTTTGTTACTAACTTCAGCACCTAACTTCAGCACCTCCCCTGTGAAAGAATTCTTTTCTAGTCAAGACGCCCAATCATATATGTTAGTTTGCAGCAATTCTATAAAAGTTGATATAAGGCCCTATTGTGCACACTTGGAGATAGGCTTATATATATCAATATGTATTGACCTATCATACTTCTAAGGTAAACTAGAAAAGCCAGAAAATCCAAAAAGAACCTCAAAAACAAGGAATACACTTTTCTGCTGAGCATCGTTGGCTTTAGAGGAAACAACTACAACGTGGCTCATGATAAGTTAAAAGTATACACATGATAAGTAACTTTGGGTAGCATATGATAGGCACAGTGTTGACACACCCCTACATCGCATGTAGGTATGGTACTGGACATTTTATGATACCCTTATGTACTACATTGATGCATCAAACAATCTATCAATATGACACATATGGATGTGTAAGATATGTTATAACACTGGTTTGCAGTTGGTTCCTGCAAGTGTTTGTGTTGCCTCATCTATTCGTTAGACCAGAGGAAGAATAGCTCGACAAACTTGCTAGTAGAGAGAACCTCCCAATTGGACTTGTTAGTATCCTTTTGTGCATGGAAGGTTCATTGTCTAATATATCTAATACCAACTGTGCACTCCTCAACCCATATGCCTTGTACTTGGTTCAATCTTGTAGATTATTTAATCCAAAATGGCAAAATTTAGAGGAATCTATCTAGATTGAAGTGGATGGCTGAAATTATTTCTTAAAGAGCACATGTCTTCCACCGCTTGGAGAAGCTAAGTGCTTTGGTCTCCTTCATGTTTAGGGAGGATGATCAAGATCACTTTGAATTGATAGAGGATCACTCAATTCCAAGAGTGGATTAATAGAGTAAAAGATCACTTACTAGCTTGGTAGTATCATTCCCTCCATAGTTCTGAAAGAGAAGAGAATAAAGAAGAATTTGAGGGAGAACAGAACTCAATTCGGTTTCACCAATGGATGGATGCAATTGCAGGGCATGTGATTTAACTGGTTTGTCCTAATGGTTGGTTTACAAAGCTAGAACTTGCTTGGAAACTAGTACTTTGACTTGTATAGAAACCAATCTTTAGGAAACAAATGAGTTTATGAAACCAATGGCTTTAAGAAGCCCTCTCCTGATTAATCTTAGTTTATTCATAGTAGCTACCTTGTGCAGTTATGATCATGGGTCAACAAAATCTCCAGAAGTGGGTGCCCATGCCATTACAAGCTGGACACGTGTACTAGGCTTTACAAGACATTTCAGCTGAGAACAACCTTGAGATGCCTAATCTAGTCGTTCACTTCTTAGGATCAATTTTCATGAATTAAGTACAGTTAGGCTTTCTGTATTGGCTAATAATGCACCTAACAAGGAAGAGGAATGACCTCTTTTACAACCTAGGTCTGCTTTCCGTTAAAGTTGTCGGGTAATATTTACACTTTTGAGCTTTATCAAGGTATGTCTATTCACTTTAAAAAGACCTGTTGCCAGCTTGAACTCTACAATTCAGATGCATAAAAGCTGATTTGAGCATTTTCACAAGCTGGCTCGGTCTTCCCTTTATTGGGGTCTGGCAAGATTACACAAACTAGACTTGATTGGCTCTTGAGGTCCTAGACAGGTCATATCACCGACCCCACACAACAACAACAACAACCAAGTCTTTTGCATCACTAGGTTGGGGTTGACTACATGGATTCTTTAGCACCATAGAGCTCAATCTTGAGCCATATTAGCAGTTACCTTCAAAAAAGCCATATTATATTTAATAGGTTCACTTCAACACTTTTTACGGTCTTCCTCTGCATCTTTTAATGTGCTCACCATCTACCCACCTTCTTACTGGAGATTACCCAATGACAAATAAAAGAAATGTTACTATCTCGATTTACCAGCAAGCATGGAAGCTTCAAGGCAAACCTCAATGGTCTAGACAGGGCCAATATGGATCTTTTAAGGGTTAAAAGCTTGTGACTATTTGTTGTGTGCTTAAGGTGTCACCGACACTTACAAGGTTGAGGGTATGAGCTTTCTCTATTGAGATGGAAAGGTAAGAGTTATTCCAAATAGACTGAGGCCCTCCAATGTTTTAGGTATGTGCTTTGTATCTATTACTAGCAATAAGATGTCTGCATGTTATGTTTATGGTTTTTCTGGATAATAAAGATTTAAATTAATCTTCTTCAGTTAGAGTTAAATACTAATGTGGCACAATATCAAGCTCAGTCACAACTTAGAACCCATGTAGCCTGCTCCACTTAATGTAGAAGGCTTGGTTTTGGTTTTGATAAGTTAATCTTCTTCAATGGGATATGTTTTTGTAACTGCTCTTATCATTGATTTATATAAGCTTTTAAGATGCATTATATCTTGTTTATGTGAAGGAACTTAGATTTTTTTGTGTCGTTTTTAAGGTTTCTCCAACAAGATATCGTGGTTCACTGGGCACTATATGCCAAATTGGGACCTGCTTAGGTATAATTGGTTCTCTTCTTCTGGGCATCCCGTCTGACAGTATTCCAGATTGGTGAGACTCTTGGTTCTTTTAATATTTAAAATGTGGTTTCTAGATGGAAAGTAGAAGGTTTATTGATTGATTTCTTTCCTTCCCTTGTAAAGCTTTTAATGACACGTTGTGCTAGAATATAGTCTGTTTGGAAGTCCAGTTGGATGCCACTTTCAGTGAAGAAAAACAGCTTCAGTTGGATGCCTTTCGTGGCATGCTGTTTGACATTATTGGTCATCCAAAAGACTGCTTCTGATAGAACAAAAGATTGGCTTTGGATAAAGTAGAACAAACAACTATTGCTGATAATGAGTAACTCTGTGTTCTTCGTGGGAGTTGATAAATGGGTCTTTCAAGGGCCCCAGCCTCTGAAATCTGTTTTCAAGATTGGTTCCTAGGAACCAATAAGTAATAGTTGGTCACTTTTAAATAGTTTACTATGTCATTCAAGTTCTAGCTCTTGATCTGCAGCCAATCCCCTGTCTTGATTGAAACTGTTACAATGATAGGACTCTCCATGTTACACTGTGAGGCTTCTACTACCTGGTTGTTGAAAGGAGTAATTTTATTATATAACTATCCTTTTGCTTCATTTGTTGAGGTGTTATGAACAGCTTTACCATTCTCAGTGATGAAGCTACCATGAAAAACACAGCTGGTGTCCGAAGACCTTGTGAACGTACCTGTGGCATCTGCTTGAAATCAGGCCAATGGTTATGCGGAAAGAAGCAAGGAGAGGACTATAGGCAGCAGGCCAGCAATATGTGATGGGAGAATATAACATACAACGTTCCTGTCCCAGATTATTGTGTTAGGGATTGTTTTCTTTCTCAGTAGACGCCACATACAAAGTTTTAATCTGAGAGTTGCCCAGAAAAATGATTCTAATGACAGGTGTAAAAATACAATCACATGTCCAGGACCCTGCTTCTAGTACTTGGTCTACATATCCACGCTGTGGTGCTTGGATCCAGTATATGATATGGTTCTGGAGCTCTTAGCTTGGATGCTGCTTCATCCTGTTATGGTGCACAATTATGTCCTGCAACCTATTGTAAATTAATTCATGCGTGCTGCATTAGAAGATGCCGATAGGTTGTTCTTTAGGGCATTCATGTGCCATGTGACTTCACTTAACTGTCCCTTCTCCTAGCCTTGGTTCATGTAATAATTTAAAAGCTCCCTACCAGGATAAAGGCACTGCAATATATAATTATGTGATGGTTTTAATAGTTATATACAACAACAACAACAAGTAAGCCTTTTCCCATACTAGACGGGGTCGGCTACATGGATTTTTTGTTTCCACAGATCCCTATCGTGTGCCATGTTAGCAGTTAACTCCCAATAAGCTAGATCATTCTTTATTGTTTCTTTCCAACACTTTTGTGGTCATCTTCTACCTCTTTTAATACTTTCCAAATTTAGTTTTTCTAACCTTCTTACAGGTTCTTCTTTTGATCTTCTTTCTATATGTCCAAACCATCTTAAACAATGTTCTCTCATTTTATCCTCTATTGGTGCCACTCCTAATTTGTTTCTAATAACCTCATTATGTATATGGTCTTTTCTTGTATGACCACTCATCCATCTCAACATCTTAATTTCTGTCACAGACATCTTTTGTACATGTTGATGATTAACTGCCCAACACTCAGAACCATAAAACATGGCAGGCCTAATTGCTGCTCTATAATATTTACCTTTTAATTTTAATGGTATCTTCTTATCACAAAGAATACCTGATGCTCCTCTCCATTTTAACCAACCAGCATCAATTCTATGTGTAACATCTCCGTCAATTCTTCCATCACTTTGAAAAATTGACTCTAGGTATTTAAAACTTTCCTTTTGGGGAATGCAATGTGTGCCAATTTTAATTTCTATGTCCTCTGAAGTAGCCAAATGATCAAACTTACATTCCATATATTCTGTCTTTGTTCTACTAAGTCGGAGGCCTTTGCTTTCTAATGTTTCTCTCCATAGTTCCAATTTTCTATTAACTTTTTCCTTAGACTCCACTAATACAATGTCATCCACAAATAACATACACCAAGGTACTTCATCTTGAATATGTTTTGTTAACTCATCCATCACCATTATAAATAAGTATGGACTTAAAGTTGATCCTTGATGTAACCCAATATTAACTTCAAAGAAGTCTGTTATTCCTTCATGAGTCCTCACACATGTTTTTGCACCATCATACATGTCTCTTATAAGGTTAATATATGTCAATGGGATACCTCTTTTTTCCAAAGTTCTCCAAAGAACCTCTCTCGGTACCCTATCATAAGCTTTTTCTAGATCAATAAATATCATGTGAAGGTCTTTCTTTTTTGCTCTAAAATGTTCCATAAGACGTCTCAAAAGGTGAATCGCTTCAATAGTAGATCTGCCTGACATAAATCCAAATTGGTTCTCTGTTGTACTTGATACTTGTCTTAACCTACGTTCGATAATTCTTTCCTATAATTTCATAGTATGACTCATTAACTTGATACGTCGATAATTCATACAATTTTGAATGTTTCCCTTGTTCTTATATATAGGTATAAGTGTACTTGCTCTCCATTCCTCGGGCATCTTTTGGTTTTTCCATATTTCATTAAATAGTCTTGTGAGCCAAGTGATTCCTATTTCTCCTAGTATTTTCCAAACTTCTATAGGAATATTATCTGGTCCTACCGATTTACCACTCTTCATATGTTTAAGAGCCTCTTTGACTTCATTCTTTTGAATACGTCGGTAGAAATTGTGGTTTTAATAGTTATATAGTTTTTCAAATTTGTATTGATCCTAAGCAAATTCAGGCAATTGCAGATATGTTGGAGTAGAATTGAAGCAAAGGGAATTTCATGTTTATGAGGAATTGTGGCATGCGAGACTTGCTATAAAACCATATATGTGTTTTACCTGATGAGAGACACGAAGGCGCTTTGTCGACTGATGGAGTAATGCCATGCCATACTGTTGATGCTAGTTATATGCAATTTATCTTTTAGACAGGGAACTTCTATCCAGTAACATTTCAACACTCATTAATATGTGTCTCTTTTGTGTTGTAACATCATTATGGCTAATTCTGTTCTAGTCATGCATGTGATTAGCATCTCCTGATCAGTGAAGGAGTTTGTTATCCACTGATTGGCTCAACATCTTCTCTTGGGTCAATGATTCTATGCATATCTGACTGAACCGTATCCAGCACTACCCTTTTTTGATCAAATGGGATAAAACTTTAACTTCGTTTGCAGGTGGAGAACAATTCTCTTCATTGCAGGCATCCCAGCGGTCATTGTAATATTCGGTATGCAATTTGCTGTTGAAAGTCCTCGTTGGTTATGCAAGGTAAATAGTGGTCCAAAACAATTTCTAGCTGAGCATGTTTAGCATTGACTTGCTTGGTTTGTGAATCTTAATTTTGTATTTATTTTAGTGCACAGGCTGGCAGGTGGGATGATGCTAGAAAGGTAGTTAGTCAGATCTGGGGTGAATCCCAAGTGGATAGTGCAATTGAAGAGATTCGTTCTGTTGTCAATCTTGATGGCGCCAACATTGAAGCTGAATGGGTAGAACTGTTGCAGGCACCATACAACAGAGGCATGCATTGTATTTCAGCTCAATAGGGAGAATAGGATTCAAGCTTTTATGTTTCTAGTTGCTCTCAGTGCTTGCAATTTCAGTTGAGCAGTATCTTCAGCATGACATATGAATGATTTGGAATGAACTTTAAGCAACTTCTTCAAATGTTTCTATCAAAGAAAATAACTGAAGTCCAATTCTTCAACACAATCTACACATCAACCTACTTCAACAATTTTGGTTGGTGGGAGATTCATTCAGATAGTTTCACTCCATTACTGTAAACAACTTCATCTGATATTTTCTGAGAAATATAACTTTAGAAAATATCTCGCAAGAAAAAACTCACCAGAAATTTCAATAAAAGGATGGTGCCTACGTATGAGACCTCATATGTTCATCCATCCTGTAGTTACTCATTAAGCTCAGTGCTATGGAGGTTTTATCTATTGGATATACTTTTCATAGGTTCAGAAGTCCATTGAACTTGAGTTGTGTCTTGTCATGCTTTATCATCACTACTTCCCATGTATGAATTCCTTTTACTACTGAGGTATTTCCAGTATTCATATTAATTGTTTAACTCTCTATTATACCAAAAAGGACAAAAATTTCGTAATTGCCAACCAAAACTAAAGGCGTTAATGATCCCAGGAAAGCAGCCAACATCAGAGAATTAGAGACTGCTATCCCAGGTTGCTGATGTCTTCCAACTGAGGTTTTATTTTAGAATGCAGACTGAGCACAAAGCATAATCCCTCTTACAGTTCCATCACCAGATCATGAGGCTTTTATGATGGAATTCTTGTATGGCAGTTGAAGTTGACCTCACTAGTGGGATTGGGATCCAAAGAATCTAGCGCAGAACCTAGTTGCATTACGTTTATGTGTGTTCTACATATATTTGCATCCATTTACACATCAATTATATTGAGTTCTGTCTCTTACTGGGAGTTACACAATAAATTGCCTTAGACTGAAACATATTGATTCTTAATTGCATCGCTAACATTCTCTAACTTGCAGTTGCTTTCATTGGAGGCATGCTTTTTGTGCTTCAACAATTTGCTGGCATTAATGGAGTCTTGTACTTTTCATCTTTGACATTTCATGATGTTGGCATTACGGACAACGCGTTAGCAAGCCTTCTTGTTGGATTAACCAACTTTGCAGGTGAGTGACAAGGCCTATATGCAGGTACATTTGCATGCATTCACATATTTAGTGCTATTAATATGCTCTATTTCATTCTGATTCCAGCAAATTCTTTCAGGTGCACTTTTTGCTCTTTACTTGATGGATAGACAAGGAAGGCTAAATCTCATTATTGGGAGTTATCTGGGAATGGTATCTGAATATTTGCAGTTTAGTTAAGTACTAGAGATTTTATATTAAGATGACTATTGCTTGTACTAACTCTACATTATTCACTTTTAAATCATGTACACTGTAATATGTGTAATACCCTGGTAAAAACAAAGTGCAATATCTACTTATTGAATGAAAGCATGTTTCTATTTGTATCTATGTAGTCATATGTGCACAAATGCTGAAGATGTTACACGGGAATAGATCTTATCTCGGTTGCACCACATGCTTCTTGTGCATAGTTAATCACAATCAATGTTATTCATGTCTTAATTTTTTTTTGACAGTTAACTGGGTAAGATATAAGTATTAAACCTGTTCTTATAAAATTGTTCCTGCAAAATTGCTTTTCTAGATGAGTAAATTACTCTTAGTGCATGGGTCTCAATCCACTGAAGGTTGTTGCTCGCATGCATGTCTGCACGTGTTTGTGTGCATGCTTGTTTTGTGTTTGTTGTGCTTGTGAATGCTTCTGACTGTGTGAGCTAATGCATTCATGGCATGTCATGCACCTCATTGTGTCTAGTGCTGACAACCTAACATCAACACTTTTAACATGGCTTTTCACAAAGATATTTTCGACTTTTGAAGTCTTGACGTTATCACACAGGCAGAATGTTCCTTTTTTAGAAAGGCAAGCTGTGTCATGCAGACCCTCCAAGTATATTCATAGAAAATATATATTTTTATACAGATTATAATTGTAGGAACGATCCTTTCACGACTTTTCCTGCCCACCTTAGCTAATTTTGCAAAGATTACAGCTGTGAAACTAGATCTGTATCTAACTTTTTCAATTGGAAACTTGCAAAATGACACCATGAAAGACCTAATAGACTCTGAAATCCTTCTGCGATGGCTTCAACATTCAAGGGTGACATCAGTCGGGCTAACCAGACAGGATAAATTTGGTTCACTAAGCGTTCATCACTCGACATGTTTATATGAATATATGATTTCTTATAAGCTGCTTTTTTATTTTTCAGATATTGGGGTGGACAGTAATATCCATCTCTAAGTAGGCTTTCAAGTTTCTTTTTCAAGCCTAACCCTTTTACCCACATTTTGGAAGACATTACATATTTGTCGTTGCTTATCTTTATCACAAAATATTTGTCTGTTCTCTTCTCTCTCTCTCTCTATACATATATAAGCATTTGCATGCAACATATATATACTGTACATGCACACACAATTTGTGCCCAGACTCATGCATGCACACATGCACACCTCCCTCTCTCTACACACACACACACACACACACACACATATATATAGAAGAGCTTGCTTTTCCTTTTTTTCTTCCCCATGTTTGTCCTCTCAATTTTAGAAGCTCGACTGAGCTTGATGTTAAGCCGTATTCACAGGCCTCCTCGTGACCTCCTTCCTCAAGTGCTGAGAATCCAGATGTAGCAAGACTTTTGAAATTGTCCTTTGCGTTCATCATGTTCTTATGTAATGAAATCTGTTCAAACTACATCCCCTATATACATGTCTGTGGTTGTGTTTGCATGCTTGTGTGTATGTGAGTCTACGTCTATATACATATATATTCACTACTGAGATTGTTTACTTTGTTTTTGTGAAAGCTAAACCGCTACCTAAATCATATAAAACCACAGATCTTATAACAGTTTCTTTTGTCAGTTTACTGTATTTCATTGGCAAACTTGATTCAATGTGGGCATAACAAGCTTTCACTTTCCTGATGTGTAATTATATGTTAATTGCTTGTGAATGTCATCATTGTTGTAGAATTTGGTGGAAACAGTTATTTCTGTTCAAAGTCCAGATGGATGTCTAATGGAAAGCCATGCACGTAAATGGACCAGTAAACGGGTGGTCTTGCAAGACACCTCTTCTACTGCCTGCAAAATTCATTTGTTTTAAAAGTTTATGTTGTTAACTTGATTTCTTTGCGACCAATGACATCTAAACGTCATTGCTTAGTGCAATCTTAAATGGGTTATTCCAAATCTGGCAGTGAATTTGCATATGTATTATTTGAAAAGTTAATTGTTTCACTTTTAGTCCTTATATCTGAGCTTTTCCTGACAGGCAATTGCGATGTTTCTTATAGTTTTCTCCGTTGATTTCCCACTTGATGAGCAGCTCGCTCACACTCTATCCATTCTTGGGACAGTCATGTATGTACATTTGATCCTTTTGGTCTTTTGGTATGTTTGTTTTATACTGAATTCTTGCATAGTTTTATATTGTTTTCCTTCTTTGTTAGCATAACTTAGCATGTATTTTTGGACCTCAAGAAAGATGCAGTAATTAATTTACTGTGGCAATTGAATCATTTGAAATTAGATAGTGAACGCTTAAGAGGCAGAGGAAGGCCCCTGAAGTGTTGGAAGGAAGCACTAGAGCCTGATCTTTCTTTGTGGAATTAAATGCTAATATGGCAGCAGATTGTGCTCTATGGCAACTAAGAATCCACATAGCTGACCCCACTTACTGTGGGAAGAGACTTGGTTTGGTTTCGTTAGCTGAAAACATTTTGAATGTGCTTTACATAGCATATTAAGCAATATAGGGTTGGGAATGGTTAGGTGCAGTTGGTTTCTTGTTGGTTCAGAGACCCTTTGTGACATTCTGCTGGTTTAGGAAGGAACCTTGAACTGAATTCTTTCCATGAGCTTCAGCTCACCTTGTGTCATGAATGCTTCCGAGATCCTTTGTGACATGCTGCTGGTTTAGGAAGGAACCTTGATGTGCATAAAATATTCTTCTCACTGAAGTCGAAATGAAGGGTAAAAAGGGAAGAAAGAGACCCTTTGTGACATGCTGCTGGTTTAGGAAGGAACCTGTACGTAAAATATTCATCTCACTGAAGTCGAAATGAAGGGTAAAAAGGGGGGAGAGAGACCCTTTGTGACATTCTGCTGGTTTAGGAAGGAACCTTGGAACTGAATTCTTTCCATGAGCTTCAGCTCACCTAGTGCCATGAGTGGTGCTCACCTAGTGCCATGAGTGGTGCTTCCACTTGGTCAATGGTGTGCGTAAAATATTCATCTCGCTGAAGGCAAAATGAAGGGTAAAATTGGGGTCGGTATTTTCATTGTGTGAAAAATAAAAAATTGTAAACGCTCTGACCCATTTCCTCCCCGCTTGTCTAGGCCTAACGTTTGGAACTTTGGGTCATATGCGTGAACAAGATTAAGTGTGGCGGTTACTTGGAATGTGTTGCAGAAGAATCAAGTTGGATAAAGAATTATTGTTTCACCTTGAATTGTTAACCTTTACAGGATTACATTTCATCAACAAATCATGAAAATTATGCATTGCCAAAGGTTTTTTCTACCACGGTTATTCCTAATCGCGGTCTAGTGATACCAATTGACATGAGATTGCCAACCAAAATTATCATGGACTGTTATGCACGCGAAGCTTTTGGTGATAGATGCGGTGAATTTGGATATTTTGGGCTGAAAACAATTTAAATATCATGGCTTGCTTTTTAAAGGATTCTTCCGTTTCCCATGAATAAATTGGAAGGCGCTGTTGTATGCATCACTTTTTCTTGTACCTTTTCAATTAAAACTTTTGGTTTGTAAGTGAAAGTTATGTTTCACTTTTTGCACTTCTTTGTCATTATCATGAAAGGTAACATGATTCTTGTCTTCAATTTGTAGGTACGTATTCACGTTTGCCCTCGGAGCAGGCCCAGTTACTGGTCTTATTATACCAGAACTGAGCAGCAACAGGACACGTAGCAAAACAATGGCTTTCAGCTTCTCTGTCCATTGGGTCTGTGCTTATATCGACTTACTGATTTCCTTACTTTTGTTGGTTATTCGTCAAGACATGCTTATCTTTTCCCGGTTTGGTACTTCTCCAGGACTAGGAACACATTTGGAGTATCCGAAAGATACTTCTCTGTTGCAAAGTCTTGTCCAGTAGGTTTCTGTGTAGCCAAAACTGTTCGTAGACACGTTCAATCAAATCCATTCGCCATCATGTGTTTGCTCCTTTCTGACCTATGTCTGCCGGTGCTGCCTTTGTCATTTTGTGTGCAAGATTGTGAACAAAAGGGAACACTAAAAGAAAGAGGTCTGGAGAGCAGCGTGGACAAAGCGTATTAGGGCTGATATGCCTAACACACACACAGACGCATGCAGCCCCTGGGAGTCAAACTCCCACCTGCAGCAATAATACCTTAGTATATACATATACATATATATAACATTAACTCTTAGATAAAAAAGAACATATCCACATCATTGTTAAGATGTGAATTCCTTGAAAATAATATCTTAATATATACATATACATACATATAACATGCTTTAATTTTTGTTAAAATCTTGTAAATAAATTATTGACTTGGTTGATGTATATGAACAATGTTTATTGCTGTAAGCAACATTTGCAAAATAGATTATCAACTTCAATCCACTTATTGTTTTTAATTTTACTGCAATCGATTCAACATAACAGTGGTGGTCTCTTACTTCAATACAATCACTTTTGAAATTATCGATTTGGAAACCGTGAGTCGATTCCTTTCTAGCAATTCAAGACGTACTGCTCCCTTGCCGGATACTTGGTCTTTCTGCTAGATAGTGGCTACGTAGTGATGTTTTTCTTTGTAATCAACAATTCCAAATTGTCAATTCCCTGTGTAAATATCATAAGCTTTCTATTCAAATGCAGTTTGAAACTTAATGCTAATGAAACCACCACATTTTCCACATTGTTGACATTACCCCCATTTCCGCACCTCCCATTGGGAGTACACGAAATTAAATAATAGATAGAAAATCATGGAGTATTCCTCAAAACTACATCTGTAATGTGTCCAATAATGTCCTCCAATATTGCTTCGATTGCTCAACATCTTCTTAAAGGAACTTGCTAAGTTACTCTGTATCCTAGGCTGTTTGGATCCATGTTCCACAATCAATCTGTTGTCCATATACCTTTTGCTGTTTACATGACACAAGGGAGTCGTACCTCCAGTCCCTATTAGGAATTGACATATTGTATCATTTGCGTTTGTTCATTATTTTTTCCTTATTACTGTTGCCACTATTTATGTTAAATAATTCTTAGACTATCATCAAGCACCATATAATATATAAACACAGAAAGGTATACGCCCTAGATATTCAGCCTGAAGGGTCTCTTACACCTTTTCGATTTCTGCTATTTTAGATTTGCTGCTGTGTGCGGTCCTACATGTTAGGTTTTCTCAAGGCTAGATGACTGGAATTAAACTTCTCATTCCTTGTATTATATGCGTTCTGAAAGTTGAAAATTTTGAGTAACCAAATTTTTGTGGTTGGTGAGCTCCTTATCTTATTGGAGTACAGATCATCGCCACATGTGAGAACGATTTGGAAACTTTTACTAAAGACTGTTCCATTTCCGTGCATATGAATTTCTCCCGGCTGACAGCGTCATGTGTTTTTTTCAGGTCTGCAATTTTGTTGTTGGTCTTTTCTTCCTAGACTTAGTGGAGAAGCTTGGAATTGGCCCTGTGTATGCCAGTTTTGGTGCTGTTTCTGTGGCAGCGGCTTTTTTTGCAAAAGTTTTTATAGTTGAAACTAAAGGTCGGTCTCTTGAGGAGATAGAACTGTCTCTGAAGGCAAATGCTTCATCCAAGGATCAGTGATTTTCTACTTTTTGTTGTTTTTCTATGCTGTCCAATTTGCATGTATATAACATTGCCTGAGGATCAAGGAATGATTTAGATCATCCAATTTCACTATATAAACAGTTATCTTGAGAATTTTAAAATTCAAGGATCCCAATGCATCAAAATGTGATGAAAGTTGAAATAATCTATTTGGG
The DNA here is from genome assembly GCA_036023115.1 of Brasenia schreberi. Lineage (NCBI taxonomy): Eukaryota > Viridiplantae > Streptophyta > Magnoliopsida > Nymphaeales > Cabombaceae > Brasenia > Brasenia schreberi. Next base: position 13,089,967 of record JAYKKT010000061.1, read on the forward strand.
AGGAAATCACTGGATGTACAATCCATCCTACTAGATTTATCGTTGTAAATGCATTAATGTCACATGACAAACAAAACTTGCACACCGACACACACACACGTCTATATATATTTATAGATGTCTATAAGACTATCTATCTATCTATCTATGCACAGGCACACAAGTTTTAGCCAGGGGGATCATGCCCTAGCATATCAGAACCATGCCTTACCCCCACATTAAGTGGGGTGGGTTACAAAGGTTCTTATATGTGCTTGTGTTCTATCCAACTCGAAGTAAATGGCAAAATATCTGACCGAGTTTTATGCTGGCTGTCGGCTACCTCATTAAAGCTTTCTTTTATTGCAACTTCAATACCGACAATAAGGGGTGAAGCCTTCACCGTAGGCAGAGTTACTTTCCTCTATTATAGATTGGTTATTTTGTGGAATTCAAAGGCTAGGAATTCAAAGGTTTAATTTGATGGACAAAGTTTTAAACGGTCCCAACTTCTTGTATACTTAAGTCAAACAATTATGTTCAATGTGAATTGGACGTCATTTGTCACATCAACAGAAAGAGAAGAAATGGATGATTGTATCTAGCAAATGAACTGAGACGCATGGAGCTCGGTTCAGTTCAACTGGTATATAGCTCATTGGTGCTTGGTTCACGACCTAGGTGGACCGCACACATGATGGCTCGTTTCACTGCACAAGCTGAAGGTGGTTCAGCCCAAATAGGTTGCTTAGATGATTGCATATAATATCTATGTAAATATTTATTGGATACCATTTGGCACAACAAAATGGGAGGCTTATTATGTAGTAGAATGGTCAAATGTTTCAATTTAATGAAAGTCCACCCGAATACATTTCAGACACAAACAAGTGAAGTTTCAGTTTTTGAAGAAAAACATATTAAAGGGCCAGGCTTTTAACTTCAACTAGCAAGTTTGCATTCATCTTGCCTAACTCACAGCTCCCCCTTGCTGGTGCTACATTTGATTTGAATGAGCAAACGAGGTGAACACAAAAAATATTTTCAAATTAATGGAGCAATACAGCCCACTTGATCCGTTCTTGTTTATGAGCCCTATCTTTGTGTTAGCTTCATTGCCTATGCTTTAAGTGCTTACTATTTATTTACTAACTTAATGCTTGTAAAACAGTTGCACCCATTGTTAGAGCTTAATGAGAGTTCGCGTGACATCCATAGAAGATAAAATGAGAGACATAACGGTGGTTTGGTCATTTAGAGACTCCGTGACACGAAGCTGTAGTTTGAATGTGAGAAAATGGATGGTGAATACTTTCAAAGAGAGAGGAAGCCCTGTTAAGTGTTGAAATGAAGCCAAAAAAAGGATCTTGCTTTATTGGAGTTAAATGCTAATATGCTACATGTTCAAGCTCAATGTGCAGCCAATCCCGCATTACTCCCTGACAGTGCCCTGGATTAGGTGCACTGGCCACTGCATATCATTTCGAGGCTTGAACCCTCAACCACGCAGTCCAGGATTACTGTTGCGTTGTGCAAGGAGTAGATCAACCATGGCAATCCAACCCTGGTCATAAGGAACAGAAGACAAGCAAAGACCTACTCTATACAGTATAGTACCACAGCCAGTGCTTAGCTAAACTCTGTACACAAAACTATAAGGCATCTAAATATGACTGGATGCTAAGATCCATTGTAGCAGAAATTACACTTGCAGAGCACACAAGGGCTGCAATGTGTTGTCTCCAATTCACTGCTGTATCAAAATCAGTGTTGGCCTCATGCCAATAGAGTTGCTGAATAATTCTGCTGTTGATGGTGGCAAACATGTTCCTTAACTATCTTCTGTCTATTCTTAGTTGTATCCATCTATCACTAGAACATCTTCATAGCTGAGTATAGAATCCTACATTGTTTCATGTTCATAATGAAGGCCACCCAGTCTGGTGGTTTGTTTTTCCAAGAGTGCTTATTGCCTACAATTTCTAGGCACCCTAAGCAAGTAGGGATCAGATTCCTATGACGAGGTACCCATATATATTTTGGATTTCGCCTAGTTGCTGAAAAACATTAAGCACTTCCTTGCTTACCCATAATCGATTAGCATGACCTGCCATTGCTTTAATAACAGCAGACATCACATCACGCTGCGAGGACTACAACACCACTTCCCGTTGGTGTGTCTTGCCTCCACGCTTCTCACTCATGTTGTAGTAGATGGCGCTCAAGAGAGAACCAACCTGCCTCATAGAACCATCCCTTATTGCTGCGAATGGTGAATCCAATCTTTCAGTGTTGTTGCAGCCTGCTATATACATAAATTTTTATACGGCCTAGAGGAGGGGGCATCCATCTATTGGTATATAGCCATCACTGACAAGCTAGATGGGAGTGTCTGATTATAGGAAGTATGTGTTCTCTCACAGAATTTAAAACTTCGGTAACCAATATTGCTTCTGATTTAGTGTTCTGAGAGGAGTTATATTTCAGAGTTCCCAGATTTTTTTGACTAAAATCTGGAACATGACAATTCAAGCTTGCTTGATGTGTTTATCTGTCAAGTTATACCTCTTCTATCTATCAAGGGCATGCTCCAGAGATGTTGCAGGACACCATCTATTCCCAAATCAGTAGCATATATTTGTCCAAATGCGTTTGGATAGTCTGCACTATTGGAAAATATGGTTACCTATTTCTACAAAGGTCCCACGCAACTTGCAGGCCTCCGTCAGACTGCAACTTTTTCATTGTTAGTAGTTTGTTCTCCAATGCAAAACACAAGGTTAGAGCTGCTCATGGATAAAAGTATTTATACCATACTTGTTGAGAATACTTGAAATATGGACCCTTAGTACATATGGTTTCCCACAGCTCCAGAGAAGTAAATTCTTGTGCATTATTTCATTTTAGGACATCTTTCTTTAGTGTGTTTTGTGAGAGATCCACACTGGAGAGTTCCGCAGGCACCTCGTGCATGAACTGGCATAGGTACATATCCAAGTCGGGATGGGACTCGAGAATTTCTCTAACAGATAGGGAACGTAACTGAAGATGTTTAGAGATGGAGTATTCTATCTTGCTCACTAATATTCCAGTTGCTGATCATGATTCAAACTAAAATTTGATACAGTTACCCGAATTGATTTCCCAACACGGATAGTCCTCTATCACCCGTAGGCCTGCCTAGACTGGTTTCCATCTCCACGAGCTGGGGCCTTCTCGCCAATGATACCATATACTGTTAAAATGGAGATATTGAGTAGGGGTCTTAACTCTTGGATGCCAGTTTCCGAGCAGTTTTCGTGAGTAAGGTCCTGTTCATCTCTTCTATCGGGTGAATGTGAAGACATTGTTTAGGCTTACACACTATCTCCTATTTCATGAGGTGAACCATTGTGGAGCTAGTGTTGTCCTCCTAAATATTGTCTTGTGTACTTTTTGTAGATGTGAATTTTGTTTCAAAGCTTACGTAGAGACTTTAAATCCAATTCGCAAATACGATGTGCAAGTGTGTCAACTAGTTTGCTAAAACTACCAAAGTGTGATTTCTGACTTCTAAATGAATGTAAGTGAACTCTTTTCACAGTAGACCTTTTTGAACCGATGCTTAAAAGTCGATCTAGGCGCTTGAAAATTGTTTGAGATCCGGTATGTTTGAAAATCATATTTCAATCCAATGTAAACTTACAAAATTGTGAACTCACTTCTTGATTAAAAAACAACTAACTCTGAAAAACAGAAACTGGTTATGTTTTCAGAGACTTATTTTCCTATTTTTTTCGATAATCTGTGAATCTCCAAAAATACTCAAAAATTTGTACAAAGTAAATCAGGATATAAAAATTCTCAAACTATTTTTGTTTTGATTTGATGTGCTATGAATATGTTTAATTAAATATGAAGAGGTCTCTTATTCTGGCATTCGGGACATATTTGTGATAGAAATATAAAGGCTTAAAGAAACAACTGTATCTCAACACTAAGGTCTTAGATTTTTATGAAATTGGTCTCTTGAAAAGCTATTGAAATCAGCTTTCTAATAAGATCATTTTCAAAAATTTTGGATCATCAAAGACAAGGTTATGGGACTTTGACTTAACCTCTCTTTTATGATATGTAGGGTTTATTCGGTTTTTCTCAATTTTATTTATAGCCTTAAACTATCCTAAAATTCTTACAAATTTTATAGACAATGAGTCTGTGTATAGGTTGGGTGTACCAAATTTCATGATATTCGGATCGCAGAGTAAGGAAGAAAAAATCAATAATCGAAAAGATGCAAGATGCAAAAAACAAAGTTTGCAGTTTGTAGAAAATACGTGAATGCATCTGACTGTACAACAATTAAAGCATGAGAAAATGAAATAATAAAAAAAATTATCATTATAGCATAAGCGTAGAGGGGGTTAGGGGATATAAGATCTTATAATGTATATTGGGTTAGAAGGAACTATGAATCAAACACATAGAAGGCAATCATAAGCATAAAGAAAATTGAGCAGCATAACCTTTCAAATATTACATCAAGAATGGAGACATAAGCTCTTTAATTACAACTCCCTTGAATTAAATTGAAAAGAATAAGAAAGTAATGAAAGGGAGATGACCTCAAGATCAGAGGGGAACTTGGTAGCCAACGACTCTTGGGAAGGGGTGTCTCCTTCCTCTCTCTCTCTCTCTCTCTCTCTCTCTCTCTCTCTCTCTCTCTCTCTTTCTTTCCCTCTCTAGTTGCCGGAATTCTTCTTGATTTCCTCTCTCTTGAATCGCTTCAATCAACCACCTAAGACCCCTTTTTATGGATCTCAAGGTGGGGCTCTAGAGCCTTTGTTAGATCGATTATGGGTTTTCTATGGGGCACCCGATTTGAGTCTGGACCCAACTGAACTTTCCATATTTTGAGGCTGCACATGGGCCATGTGGGGTATGAGGAGTGGTCCTCCATGAGCCCATGTGGGCTAGTATGAGCTTGGGTGCAGCCCATGTGGGCTAGCCCACGTGACTTGCTCGATCTTGCTAGGTGCGGTCCATGGCTTGATGGCCTGAGTCTTGGTTCACTTGACTTGGCTATATTGCAACTCCCTTTTGCATGGTGTATGGCTTAATTAGCCCATCCTTTTCTTGACTTAATTCTGGCTTTGATTGACTTAATTTAAAACCGATTGCCTTCTTGATGTTTCGCCCAACCACATGCCTCAGTCATGGCCTGGTTCGACACTTCTTTGGGCTTGGGCCATTTGCTTCGTACTTAAGGCTTTGAATGAGATCTAGTCTTGATTTAAATCGGGTCTTCTTGGCTTTGAATGCAACTCTTCTTGGACCAGGAGCTTTGAATTGAATTTTGCCTTCGATTAATTTCTTTCCTTGAGTTGGGTTGACATCTTGACTTGTTTGAATTAGGTCGAGTCTTGGGTGGCTAGACTTGGTTTGGATTGGGTCGAACCTTGGTTGGGTAAACTTGGTCTGGCCCTGAGTCGCCCTCTTGCTTTATTTGGATGCACCTGCCTTTGTAGATTTCATCCTTTATCTCCTCCCGAAAATTTCGTCTTTTGTTGATTTGGGTTGTGCTCTATCTTTGGATGAACTAGCATTCCTTTATGGGTTTTAAATTTCAAAATGTAATTTTTATATGTCGGTGTTTTCAAGAATATTTACTAAAACATTTATTTTGAAAATGATTTTTGAAGCTTTATGAAATTCATAGGACATGTTCAAATCATGAAGTTTTAAAATATATCCCAGTTTGAAAAATATTTTTAAGGTGTTTACACTTTTCAAGCACGAACACCACCTTACAGAAGTTTAATTGGTTGCATCCAGTAGATTGGGAATGATAGAACATAACAGATCAATATTACCGTATTGGCAAAATAAAGACCACTTGCCGATTAGTTGTAGCCGAGAGCAGCAAAAATAAAAGTGTAATTTATCAAACTAACAAGATATTGAAAACCAGTTGCCCGATGTTACCCAAGACACAACCACCGAACATTCCCATCGGATTCCGTACCAAGAGGCACACTAAGCGTTATTTAAGGGGACCATTTAGATAGCGAGGGCTCTACACACTACTAACACTCTGTGACACCACAACGGACAATATGACCATAGAGCCGCCTTTACAAAGGCAGAGTTATGGGTGAACACAACCCACCCAAGTTGATTGGCTGAAAAAGGCAGGACTCTCACTGAACCACCCAGTTGAAGGTAGGAAGATGGCTATATCACGAGTCAAGGGAAGCTGTCTGCTTGTGTGAGTCATTTCATGACAGTGGATGTGGAAAAGAAGGAATCAGCTTATAGGTGGAACAAAAGACTGCACATAAAAAGGTGGATAAGAAAGACGAAGGGACTTCCACCAAAACACTCAACAATGAAGATCTAAGTTTCTCATTCGAGTTTCTTTTCTTTCTTACTTTATGTTTCCTTTTTACTTTAGTTCTAGATTAACCATCTCCCATTTTAGATGCGTTCTCATAATGTTTGTTCATCATAAGCAGCTTTCTAGAATCTTTCACACTGTGCATCAATAAACTGCTTTCTGAAATTGCATCCAACCCTTTTTACTTCAGATTTGTTTCTACATTGTTTGTTCTCAAAATCAGCCTACGACCATAGTTTCACTTTGTTTGTTCATCACAATCAACTTTCTAGAATCGGATCTAACCTTACCTCCTTAACTGAAACCTTGTTTCTTTAACCCAAGTTATTACCTTGGGGAACCTTCGGTCCCTTGACTTGCAAAATCTCTCAGTATCTTTCTGTTTCGGCAGCAACTTAATTGTCGATCTATCTGAAGATTGTTGGAAGTAACACACCAACCACGTTTTGGAGAATGCTTACACCAACATTCAACACCCAAACGCGTGCCTTGGTGAGGAGCTTTTCCTTGCGACAACCTTTAGTGGCATGTTGAAATCACAATCGTATTTGTGATGTTCCTATGTGTCTCCACACACACACACACACACACACACACACATATATATATATATATATATATATATGCATTCTTCTCTTCTATTTCTATTTCAAACAATCTGGCTAGCTACTTGCTTTCAGTCTTTTGTCAAAGGAATTGGATGCGTTTTGATGAAACTAATGGGAGATTTCACTGGTCTTTCACCCAAAGAAGAGTAACATATTTCAACGTGACGCCAACCAAAGACAAACATTTCTCTCTCTCTCTCTCTCTAGACTATAGAGAGCATGGTCGATCCTAAAATTTTGAAATTGAGAATAGATTGTCCAAGACTCAGCAGACGCAAGTATAAGTTACATAGAGTAACTTGGTGGCCATGAAAGTCCTTTCTTAACCCTCTCATGAAATCGAGAAAGAAAGGGTTCTTTTTCCCATTTCATGAGATGTATTTTCATACTTAAAACAACTTATAAAAAAAAAAATTATTTATTTACAGAGGTTTAATATACTCATTTTTCTCTTAGAACAAGAAACAAAAAACCAAGGATGTTAACGGCAAAGGAAGAAAAGAAATACTCAAAAAGATTTTTTTATATATATAAACACACGATTGGTCCCGTATAAAATAAACACGGAGAAAAACAAAAGAAACTCTTCCCTTTTGTAAACACCTAAAATTTGTTAAAAAGATTTTCATAATTTCCTCCTTTAAAAGAAAATTTGTGGTTGTAGGTCTTTAAGGTTTTTTCAACAAAGATACTTAAGCGACCCCATTTCTACACTAAAATTTTGTAGGAGCCTCAAAATAAGGATACGTTGAGCCATATAAAAAAATTTGAGTTCTCGCAAAATCCAAAAAATGACTAATTTTCTCCCCAAGGCTATATTAGCGAAATTTCGTGGTTTTAAGTGTGTTTTCTGTGAGGAAAAGGTTGGAAAAGCTAAAATGGGGCATTCAAAACCAAAATAAGTTTTTACTTACAAATTTTTTATAAAATAATCGTTTTACCCCTATAGAATATTTGAATTTAAAAGAATAAAAAATAACAAATAGGCCTAGAACATGGTGAGAAGGAGCAAGATCTCATAATACTCAAATTTGGCGATGGTTCGAGCCTACACAAAAGAGTCGGGTAAAAAGTATAAAATGCCTCTGATCAAGGACGATCCTACACCAAACGACCCTATACTTATCAGAAGATTAAAACGGTCCAAAAATGTAAAAGATCAACTTCCAGATTAGATAAGGATAAAAGAACCACTACCGGCTACCAAGTGTGCTTTTGTAGACCACCACCAGCAACCAAGGGTCTCACAAGCATCATTGTCAGCCACCATAGGCATCATAAGCATCGATGCCATGTGTCAACCATGTCACCATCGAACCTACACATGACTCCCACATCACCACTAACCCCACATGCCCAACACAGGCCATCCATGCGTCGGCATGCACCGAGTGTGTGCTGTCAGGGTGTCTCGCGAGTGCTGCCAGTGCGCCTCACGTGCACACTCCCTGCTTCTAGCATGAGGCCTGCCTCTCCGGGTGCCAATGTGTGGGTTTGGATCGGGTCAAATAACGTAAAAGGATCCGATTCAAGAAAATGCTTATAAAAGGAGGATGTGGGTGACCAAGAAGGGGATTCAAGCCCAAGAGTAATAAGACCAACCAAGGAGGACGTGAGAGAGCTCATTCCCAACACAAGGAGTATTTCATCCAAGTAAGAGAGAAAGGGAGTGACCTAAAGATAGAAAGCCTCAAGCCATCATCTTCTACTCCTTTTTCTTTTTTGTTCTTGTTGTAAGCTTAGAGTTATTGTCTCAAATCCTTTGTAAGCTCAAGAATAACAACTATTTCATGGAATATCATTGGAAAGGAGGGTCATCTCAATCCAAAAGAACAAAAGAGCGGATCATAGGTAAGATGAATCCACAACTTTCGTAAGATTTCATTTCTTATACGCTATATTTTATACATTCTCATCTGTTTTATGCTTACGTATTATATCATCCATTTCCTCCTTTCTTCGATGTATTTATTGCTTCCAATTCAATCCAAGAAGTCATAAGAGGGATATAACTGTCATGTTTACATACGATGATATGAGTATGTAATCGCTATCATCGTAAATATTTTCCAAGAGAGCAATCCTCCTACAAAGAGATGCCATGGTGATATATATGTTGATGAATTCTTCCTAGAATGAGAATAAGTTCTCAACAAAATTCTTTGAATGATCATTAAATCATTAAGATTCTAACCAGATATATCATTATTTTTTATAAGAAAATTTCTGTAGATTTTACCATACTTCACAAACCTTGTATGATCTTCAAATTTTCCAACTACCATCTCTAAGCTAAATATTCTCAAATTTTGTTCATAAGTGACACACATACCGACCAATATTCGGTAAAATTCTCACAAATTTTGGACAAAGGAGACATTGATAAAAAAAATTAGCAAAGATCAGACCCAACCCAAAACCAAACATGTCTGTGATAAAAATACTACAATAAATGTTTTATAAAACTATCATAACTTAATCCATAGGTACCAAAATATCTCAAGAATAGTTTCGATAACATATATGCCTTTCTAAATTGATAATTTTCATAGAAATTGGAAGTCTACGTATAGAGATACAAGTGTTTTAGTGAGACTATTTATCTCAGTCACAAATACAATCCAAAGTTTCAGAATAGCATTCGGTTATAAGTTTTCTTAGGTTTTTATCTGATCACCCAAACACTCAAAAATATAAATAAAATTTTTAAATAAAACTTCATACCTAGTTCTCACTCAAGTAAAATTTTTGAGATTTTTGCATTCATGTAAAGTGGCTAAAAAAATATAAACTCCTATAATATAAAACAGAAGCAATTATGTTTTCACAAAACTAAATCTGGTTTGGCAAAGTGAAATCGATGTCCTTTTAAAAAGGCATCTTTGAGTTGAAATTTTTTGAGAAAACTTCGAATTCTAAAATTACTCATCCTAAGCGTCTAAAATGACTCTTGAGCACCAGTTTAAGAAGGAAGCAAGTAAGTTTGAGTAAACTTATTGGTATGCTCGCGTACAATTTTTGCTAGCAAAGTTTTAAGTCCACACTCGACAGAAAAATTTTGTTTACACCTTTAAGATAAACCCTCCGAAAGGAAACCGTCTTCCTTGACCATTGTTTCCATTGGCCCATCCTTATCAATGCTTTCACTCTTCATAGTTTCTTCTTAACTTTATTTATATCAAAGCACACGAATGATCTGCAAGATTCATAAGTGTTGATACATGTACGCCTTTTATTTTTCCTCCACAAAATAGATAAACTCTTAGATATTTAGTCGTAGAGAACAAGAACCAAACAACATTCTAGTTTGTTCACATACAACAAATTAAAAAGGTAGAAAAGAAGAACTTATATCACAAAATCATCTTTTTTCTTGAATTTTCGATCCTCTTCTTCTCTTTTCCTTCTTGTTTATACACAAACTCTTCTCATATTGTAAAGCAAATACAAATCATAAACTCAAAGAATAAGAGGATTTATCTATTGAAAACCCAAAGTTCAATACAGAGATATTGGGTTTTCTTTAAAAGTCACCTAGAAAATAAGGAAGCAAATATTTGGAGATAGAAGGTGAGCAAAGCACTGCTCGTCTGATGGCAAAAGAATAACGGATGGGAGGCAAGCAACTCTCCACTAAGCTATTTTTTATGAGCTATCAACACTCTCACGGTGCCCTCTTCCCTCTCCCAAACTATGCTCTGCTCTCTCTCTCTCTCGTTCTCTGAGGAACAAACCATAGAGCACACCAGCCTCCCCTCTTTCTCTTTCCCTCTTCCCATACTCACTCTTGGTGCCTAGGACGAAAGAACCAGTTCTTTGAATATGATTTTATGAAACTAGAAGCCCGAAACCATGAGTGCCCCCAGTCTCCAAAAACGGGAAACAACTACAGTTTTGCAAAACTATGGGTGTCACACATAGTTTTTAGAAACTGCCTCCTATTTCTGAATTCTTTATCCATCATCACTTAGGTACTAAATTGGTGACGGATAACAAACACCATGTGTTCCTGCTACAATAGTTCTATAGTTACATCGCCTATGTTTGTAGAACCAAAGTTATTGGTAAATACATATGATATATTATATTATTATATTTGGTATCAAACTATCACTCACCCCTTTTTTTTTTAATATGGTCTACCATTCAACCAATTCTACTCTTTAAGCCCTTTGGAATAACAATCATATTCATCTTATAGGTGTCCACTATAGTTTCTTCAATTTTAGATTCATCTATACTTATTTGAGTTTGGGATTTCACACTTTCCTCTACAACGTATTATAGTAGATATGTTAGGACATGCCTTAAGTCTTATCCCTCTAACCATGTCTTTATTACTAAAGATCATTATATGGCTACGATCTATCACCCCTAGAGATATCTTTCCTTCCATCATATTTCCACGCCGCTAATTTTAGCTCAATCAGTGAATTCAAAGAGGACATCTATAGAATTGGATTATCGAGAATCTTTTCCTGATTTAATTCATTTATCACTCTACTATACTACCCACATTGTTTAGCCCGCTAGTTAGGTTTCCATCAAGGCCTTCAAGAATCACCAGCAAAAAGAACTTGTTTTTATATTCTCTGATTCGTATTCTTGCCTAGATGAGACTCAAGAATTTTTCTTACTGGACAACTATCCATATGGAGATAACAAAAGTCTCAATTGACAACTACAAATTGATACTCATTGACTACGGGATGGACACGACTACTGGAAACAATCCCAAATTCTATCATAAGCGTCTATCGGTACACCCCTAGACTCCTTCTACAGGCCCCTCTAATGTGTTAGATCCTTCCTCCTCTTCACGAAAAGAGAATCTGCTACTTCTAATAGACCTACTAGGAGCAAGACTCAACCAAAATGGAGAATCAGTCATTGAGGCCCATAGTGATTAAGGATTCGTCTTATGACCTTCTAGGCACCATGCATGCAACTGCCAGTGAGAGACTTGCATGATCTCATGAACTACGTAACAACTTACCTCCGAAGCATCCAGAGCAAGAAGTCATAGATTCTACCATATTCTCTACTATTTTGGATGAGTCCTCTTCTATCATCTTGTGCGAGATCATAACTTTCATGATCGAGTAGCTTAACTCTGCACCTTCTCTCTCTTTTTCATTCTAACTATTCAATTATGGTTTGTACATTATACAAATCCTTTAAGGAGACACAAATATTCCTTTTGGGTTGGGAAGATTACTAAAAGAGGCTTTCAATGCTTTCATCAAAATTTGTGAACATTTTCATGTCAATTAGAACAATCCAATCATAACCCAAACCCAACTTACTTCTATCAATGGAAAAAAGAATCATGATATGATTGTAGGTTTGATTATACACTTTTTCGGTAGGAAGATCAAACTCATAAGGTAAATGAAAGAGAACAAGAGGAAAATTCTATGAACTATAAAGAAGAGGACTACAACTAATAATTTCAACTAGGAAAAAACAAAGAAAATGAAATAGATGGCAGGTTGATGATTTGATTGATGTTTGTGCTAAGATGAGTAACCACCTCCTTTCAGAGTTGAGAATGGGTGAGTTTCTAGATTATTTTTGGCCATGATACTTCTACATTACTCATTGACTTCTCCAACTCCTGGAAAAGTCACTCATAAATCCTTTTTCCAAAATTAAAGACGGTGAGTAATATTTGTTAATGGGCTACTATTGATTTCTATAATTGCTCATTACTCCTCACATTGGTTTACATAGCAGCTCCTCATGTTCCTTGCATGTGCCACAATTGGGAAGAGGACAAATGCATTTTAGGAGTGGTGACTCGAGTTCTTTGTATTTGCCCATAATCTTGGGAATGGCTCCTTAAGTTCCATGCAATTTTTTATGTTAACACTTGGGAACCCACTAAAGTTCTCCAAGAACAATATCAACATCAACCATGTACCTACATAGATGAAGGAAAATATATTATTGACATGAAGATGCATAAGAGTCTAAATCCATTGGTAAGCTAGTGCAAGTACACACAAAGAGAAAGAGAGAGAGATGCATCTATACCGATCAACCAAGACCAATTACAGAGCATCTGAACTGATCATCCAAGACTAATTACAGATCGTGGCTGAGCTTTTCACTTATGATGTGATATCATTGGGAGGAGTTCGATGTAAACCTGGGCACCCGAATTAAATTTTACATAAGAGTAGCAAGGTTTTGAACTACATGAGCATAATGACATTAGGAAAGAAAAGAAGAATTAGAGTTGTGGCTCTAAACACATGTACATTGTGTAGGTAGTTGGTGGCCACTATTAGTCCCAATACTAATGTCAACCATGAAATATGGGAAGAAGGGCCCTCTTCTCGGATTTTATGAGTTGTTTTTTCAAAAAGATAAACATTATTCAAAACCAATTTCTACTTTTTTGAAAAAGTCTTAGGCATCTCCTAGATGAGTATGAAATGGTTTCAACGGGAAGCCCAAAGAGGAAAACTCGAAAGAAAAAAAAGCCAGGTATATATATATGTAAAAATACAGAAAATACATACTGATTTTGCATCCTCATCTTCCAGAGAAAAACTCTTTGTGAGAAACAGTGTCCCTGCCCTTTTCTCTTTCTTTCCCTATTTTCTTCCTTCTCATCTACAGGTATACGACTTCCAGGACGCTCATTGGAATTCTCTATGGATGTGAAAGACCCGTCGGCATCAACACGTCACCCATAGATAATATAACAACTTTAAGATTAGTATGGCACCCTGAACCGCTCTTTTCATTGTTCATGTTTCATCCTTTAGTGCACCTATGCTTTCATGACCTGGGTGACTCCAGGGTGTCGTCTTTGTTTGGTTTCATGAACAATACTTCTCATTGGCCAAGTCTTCTCATATTGTTGGGCAGTAACACTTACAAATTTATAAATAAATGTTTTACAGAAGCACCTAAAGTATTGACTCAACTGACAAGACACTCTAATATTGTTGTTACTGGTGGGGAGTTTAACTCTTAGGGGATTGCTTGTGTGTGTTATAGCCTTGGGCCCTTCCTTGTAACTAAATTTTTTTTTGTCACATGATGCCAACTGCAGGCAGATAGCCCAAGCACATGATCCATGTGGGACATGGATTCAAACATGAAGGTGTTTCACCTTATTTGTATTCGATTTGGTTTAGAATCAATTAGGTAACAGTTCTAGTAGTGGATTTGAATTTGGATCTAGATTGTCTCAAGATCAATATTGATGTCATTGTATGATAGTTGGAGTGTCTTTGTCTTATCCTTCATTTATACATTTGACCCTTCGTCTATATAAGGATGATTCTATTCTATTTTACCATAAAGTTTTTCTCTATTTCTCTTTGTGTTTAGAGAGAGCCAATTGTGAGAAAGAAGATCCAAGCCGGTGTACATTGATAACATAAATTCATTAATTAAACTACTATAATTTGCTTATGGTTTCAAATTTCTCATTATTCATGTAATGCTACACAATCCAATATTATCAACCAGAAAATTGATATTCAGTTTTGTCCACAACATATCATACATCAAGATGCCAACAACTTGTACATAAGGAACATTACGTTTATTTTGTCCATCACCAGGACAATTAGCCTTACTTAGTTTAACCCATTTGACAACAGGTATCGATGGAGGTTTGCAATTATCATTCTAAAGTCTTTAAGATATAATCAATATATCCCTCTTAACTTAAATATAAATGTTTAGATTCTTTAACATGAGAAATATTTATACCCATAATATAGGATGTTTCTCCCATATTCTTCATTTCAAACTTCGAATTGAATCCTGACTTTGTTTTGACAATTATTTCACAACCAACAATATGTTATCTACATATAAAGATAGAATGACAAAGTGGCTCCCGTTGTTTCAAACATATATACAATGGTTAAGATTATTAGTAATAAACCTAAGTTTAAAAATAATATTTTAAAAAGTCAAATACCATTGGCAATGTGATTGTTTAAGGCTATATAGGGATTTCTTCAACCTACATACTTCATCTTTTTTGCCTTCAACAACAAATCCCTATAGTTGTTGCATATAAATGATTTTATCTAAATCATCATTTAGAAAAACAATTTTTACGTTAACCAATGTAAATCCAAATTATAAAATATAGAAATAGCCATAATAATTCCAATGGATACAAATTTCACAAAAGGATAATATGTTTCTACATAATATATCTTCTCTTTTTGTGAAAAACCTTTGCAACCAATCTCGAATTAAACTTGTCAATTGTTTCATTGACATTATATGTCTTTTTAAGAACCCATTTACAACCTGTCATTTTACTTTCTTTAGGCAAATCCATCAACTCCAAGATTTGGTTTTTCTCAATAGATTCAATTTTTTCATCTATTGATTTTTTCCAATCTAATGATTCGGATGAGCTAATAGCTTGCTAATAAGTCAAGCTATCAACCAACTCATCTAAATGTACTCAATTATAGACTTTTTCTGTAAGGTAAGTGTGATAATCCTTTAAGTAGGGCAGTATGATCCTAGGTATATTATGTACATTTAAAGTTCCAATTTGTACAAGGTCATATGAATCACTATCAATGGTAAGTGATGATAGATCTATATCCACTAGATGAAACCGCTCTCATCATTATCTTCAAGAATGTCATTCTTAGTATCTTCTAAGAATTCAACACCCCTACTTTTGTTAAACTAGGGTCCTTGTGATAAAATCTATATCTCTTAGAACCTTTGAGATATCTAATAAAAATACATCTCAAGTACCTATTATCTATCTTATCTCCAGATTGATCAAGGATCTTTATATATGAGCAATAGATCCAAATATATCTCACATGAATGTAGAAAATACTACCTTACATGATACTCTATTTAATACATAGATGACTATAGTCACTAATTCTCTTCAAAATACCTTTAGTAGAAAAACATCTATTAACATGAACCTAGTCATATTCAATAGGGTCCTGTTATATATTTCAACTATATCATTTTGTTGAGATATCCTAAGCATGATATTTTGTTTTAAAATACCAAAGTTTTTACAGTATTTTAGAAATTTCATAGAGGTGCATTCACCACCTCAATCATACATTAAACTTTAATTGTTTATACCAATTGATTTTTAACTTCTTGTTTATATTCTTTAAAAATTTAAAGTGCCTCGATTGGATATATAGATATCCATATCTCAAATGATCATCTATGAAGGTTATAAAATAAGCCTTCTCTCGATAAGATTTTATCCTAAAAAGTCCACATAAGACTAGCACTATTATATAACTTGGGTTAAAAGACCTAATCACACATATACCATCACACGACACTAATGGAAAGGGACATTTAATATGACACTCCAAATGTGATGCAATAATACTACTATGAATCCAAATCCAAACCTACTACTCAAAGTACGACTCAAAACCAAATCAAGCATGGCAACTCCAAGTCCTAATCCATGTGCTATGTGAATCATGTGTGGACGCTATCAGCACTCGATCAATGTTCTATGACTATTTTCATGACTGAAGCTCGACCTCATTCGTGAGGTCATGTAATGTCATCCATGAGCTCCATGCTCTCAATATGCAACTTCGCATTCCTGTGATTTCTTGCATCGGCGAGTTCTTTCCAAAGATGCCCACGCCTTGCTTTGCACTAGTGCTCATTGCATCACTTCATTGCAAACCATAGGGCAGCTCCTCTTCTATTACCTTTAGTCTGTCGAGGAACACAACTATCTATCATCTATGTCTAGGTCGAGCTCTCATAATGTACAACTCATCAGCTACCAGTTTACGTGTTATCAGCTTTTCAATGACTATTGGCACCACATGACCGTCACTCCATGACATCTCCTCTCGCTTGGCTACCTCCTCCTTAGTCATTATATACTTAACATGTATGAAGGTTGATATGGATATCACAATCACCTTCTCTCAAATCTCTCCTTGGTCTCTTAGTGGCCTTCCTTGGGTTACAAACAGCCACAGGCCTAGACTAGGTCTCCTAAAAAATCACAAAACCTCTAAGATGTGGTGCCATCATGGAACGTGCTTACCTCACTGAAAATACATGTCATAGTTGTACAAGTCAGTCATAGTAAAGTCAAGGGTGCCATTTTTGCAACTAATGCATAATCGAATTGATCTTGCCACTCTTGCTATCTTCATCACATGTGCATTCACTATCTTCAGTCTACTCTCAGAGACGGTAAGTTGCTAGTTTCCTCGCACAAGTCATCGACATGATCGAATATGTGACACTTCTGTCCACCAACACATGCACCAAATGCTCATCGATGCGCACCTCCAAATGCACTAGCATCGAATGTGGCAGCAACTAGCCACAATCCGTTCAACAAATAGAAGAGTACAACTCTCACAAAGTCCTGAATGCTCAGTCTAGCATCATCTTGAATGCTTGGTCCTACATTATCCTCGTCCAGTAGGGATTTCAGCTTCTCACACTTCAATATCCCTAATGTGATGCGGCTGGGCATGAATATAGCAACCACCTCTAGGACCCTCATGTGGGGTATGCACTTACTTCTCTGCCTCAACTCGACTAGGTTGTGACATACCTACCAGCTCGTTAAACTCGACATGAAATGTCAATGAAGCTCCACTCGTGAATTGGGCCAAGATGTTACCAATGGTCTCTCATTCTTATCTATGGCTTGCTCCTTCATGCGCCTCCACAGTTTCACATTTCCATCAAGATAAAGAGATCTGATAACTAGTGTTCCTCTAGATCTTGACAACCTCAAAATATTTTCTTGTCTCAAGTGAAGTTTTGCAAAACTTTGCTATTGACTACAACCAAATCTCTTCGGCTTAGGGACTTTCACATGACCAAGAGCAATTGTAGCCTGTCAAAGTAGTAACTGCTCCAAGTATAGCCTGCAATATCTCAATGTTCAAGGAGATTGTAGGTTAAACTAGGGCAACATTGCCCACAAACGAGCCAAGCAAGCCTCCAGCTTGACAATTTTGGTCTACATAGCTGAAACTCAACTCGATTCTTCTTTACTCTTGGACGTGGCCTCCATGGCAAGGTTCACGATGACCTCACCACATGTTTGAATCATGTTTCACGAATGCATGTATGAAAACCAAGATATCCTAGAACATAAAGCCTGAATCTCCTAAAAATTGTACCACTACCAGGGGTTTATCAAGAACTTTCCGACGATATATGTATATATATATTTTGATGGAGTTTTGATCACAAGAGAAATTGCCAGTCAAAGATACAGAAAATGTGGAAACAAAGCCGAGTCAACCGAGTTTGGGTTTCGTTAACCGAACCTAAGCTAAGTCATGATTTAATTGGAAATGTGTGGCAGTTGGACGAGGAAAGTGGAGTAGATCCAAATACTATAATAAAACATGATAGGGTTCTAGTTCACAGTGAATCTTAGCAGCGAGGGTGGTTTGTGGTCATTGGCGGGAGAACTTCTAGGGACCTAGGGGCTGCTTTGATGGTGGTAGATGGAGCAACACAGGTAGCAGATGGTGGATGGCTGGCAGCAATTGCGAATGATGTGGAAAAGGTTGTAATCTAGGGTAGAAATTTTCAAGTTTTTACCAGCCTTGCGAAGACGGCCAACGGATAGACCCTTTGCCTTCTGTTTTTGGAGGGAGCAGCTAAGAACCCCTTCACATGAGCAAAAGACGGTATGAGTATTGGTTTGAAGAGTTGTCCAAATTCTTCATGATGTTTTGAATTCTCTAGCAAGCTTCAACCAAACGCACCTCCTATTCCCTTCGAAACTTTCTTGAATCTCCTTTGTTCAAGTCTACGGTTGTGGGGGGGGGAAATCATCATCAAAGTCGACAATTAAAACACCTCCCTTCATTGCTTATTAACAACAACTAAGCACAACAACTAAGCCTTTTCCCATACTAGATGGGGTCGGCTACGGCTACATGAATTCTTTGTTTCCACAGAGCTCAAAATTGCTTATGAGATTAGAAATAGTTTTTGATCGACACCAAATAGAAATAGTTTTTGATCGACACCAAAGAAAATTGGACATTAGATCTATGTTTCCCTCGAAAAACAAGCCTATCCCTTGGCATCTTCTTCCCATGGATCACGTCCAAGTCTTCACACAATTTTGGTTCACCAAGAATATACTGCAGCTGAAAAACTAGTTTTTCTGACAATACAGGAAATGAAGGTCTGTAGACTTTTTTCTGTTGACTCAATGGGATCACATTCACGTCACATCTTTTCAAATGATGCTCGATACGAGATGTCATAGGACAAACTCCCGCTAATTTGAAAATGAGTGGAAGCAACCCCAATTCTGCCTTGTAAGGGTATTGCTCTGGCGCTTGTTGAACAACCGACTTGAAACACACATACATGTAACAATGGAGCTTGTTTCCTTCACCGTTGACCTCCCGAATGAATGGAAAATAAAGAAAAATCAAATGTAGATTATAGCATAATCGACTCTCCAATAAAGACTAGCATCCTTATATAATCTAGGTCAAAATATAGAAAGGACTTGATCACATAGGCACAATGACAGGACACAAATGAAAAATGGATACTTAACATGAACATTCTAAATATGATGTAATGGCACTAACATAGGTTTAAACTAATTTGAACCCAAATTCAAATCTACTACTCGATTCAAATGACTTTAAATGGATCCAACTAACTTTGAAACAAATCAAATCTAAATCAAGCATGGCAGCTCAAAGTCTTAATCCACACGCTATGCAAATCACATAAAGGAGCTATCTGCACCTAGTCAATGGCTCCAACTTCTAGTCCACACGCTATATGAATCACGTGTTGTGTTGGGCCACAACCTACTGGGAAGAAGAGAGGTTAATCCATCCTAGTTCATTCCACTACATGTTGAAGTAATTGAGTGTAATTAGTAGCCATTATCAGATGCTTTTCGGGACCGTTTCACTCATCCATCCAATAGAGGAATAGATATACCTTGTCCCATTGGCATCCGTACTTCTGATCTAATTGAATTGAATGAGGGGAATACCCAATTTAGGTTGAGGATCGGGTTCAGGAATTTCCTTATTTGCTTTGACCATGTATTATCCCATATTCAACCCATGTATATGTGTGTGTGAGAGAGAGAGTATATGTGTGGGCAGACCAGATTTTGGTGCACCATTCATGCATCAAATCTTTTGATTGGATGGCTCATATTTAAATTTGGGTGAACATATTCTAGATTTTCTAGGTATAAGTGATGGGATCCTTCCCACCTCTAATGTTATTCACGCATGCTTGCTCTTCAATGTCATGAGTGTAATAACAATATTACTCGTATTTTTTCAAACTCTTTAAAATATTTTAAATCACATTTGTACCATCTAAAAACAATTATGGACATGAGCGAGCATGTGAAAAGTGTGCAGAATCTGCTTTTCCATATATGTGTTTATATATATATATATATATATATATATATATATATATATATATATATATATATATATATATATATATATATATATATATATATATATAATGTATGTATATATGCCATATTCTAAGCTAATTTGAGACCTTCAAGCTCCTGAAAGTTCCACCACGGAATCTGCTTTAGGCTACTTCATTTACCACTTCAAACACATGACAGAAAGTCATGACATTAGAGGAACCGGTATTGTTCACTGTTACATTAGCTGGTAGGAACAACCTTCTGCGTTTCTCACTCAATATACTTGTGTGCAGATTTTTGTGGTAGGGGTATGCCTAACCTCATGGTAAATCGCCCTCAAAAAGAAGTTGTTGCTCTCACATTAATTTCTATCTAAAATCCAATCAGTGATCTTGGGGAGTCTGTCAATATTATAACCATGGGCTTTTCTCCCCTTGCATGGGCTACTCATTTCACCCCCAAAATATTTTCCCAACCAAAATCTGAATAAGTGAAAATGTACAAAGCTCATGGCATAACCATGATCTATTCACCTCACCCTAAAAGTTTTCTGTATCGGTGGCCATTGACAAATCTGGTTATATAAATTCAACCGAGTTTTTTCTTGTTACTATTGGAGATTCCTTGCTTCCAGCAACGTGCTTCATTTCTGTTCGGTCCTGTAGCGTCTGTTCGCCTGAAAAGTATCCAGCGGAAGTTGATTGTGTTTGAGGTTTCCACACAGGGGTTTCTCGGGAGAGGAACTCGGTTTGTTTTCTTTTCTGAGACTATTTCACTGTATATTTTATATATCATCTGCTTCGTTTAAATAGGCAGTATGCTCCCCCCTCTTCCCGGATTTTCCTCTTGCGGCTTTCCTCATCTTGAGAGTTATCTAGAGCATTACCGAAAATCTCGGTAACGTTCTCTAGTTATGATCTTTCCTTATCCAAGATACAGGTAATGGTCTGTATGGTCAGTCCAGCCGTTACCTGTATTGGATGAGCCGAGAATGGCCAGATCACATCATCTCCTACTTGGTCATTCGAGCCAAGTGTACAAACGTACTGTTTTTCTCCCACTCTTACAGGGTTTCACCTAGTATTGTCTTTCCACGATTGTTACTACAATCGATACTCGTTGTGTGGTTATTTCTCTACACAACAATTTATCCGTTGTATGGTTGTTTACCTATACAACACTTTTATTCGTTGTGTGGTTATTTTCCTACACAATAATCAAACATACCTCAAACCCATGTTTGTAATATGTTTTGAGAAAAGTTCCTCTGTTATGCCTTTTGCGTCTGCCAACATATCATTTATTGGCATATATGAGATGAATATTTCCTTTCTCATAACCATATCATGAATACATTGGTATTTCACCATTTGCTTGCTTTTTGAGCAATCAGCTCCACTCTTGATAAGAGTAATTGCTGCATTGTTATCACAGTAAATAACAAATGGCTTGTCAGTTATTTCCAACTTCAAATCTCTTATAAAGCAGCTTATCCAAACAACACTTGTTGCAGCCATACAACAAGCTACATACTCAGTTTCTTGTGTATGCAATGTTACATAGCCATGTTCCTTATATGCCCAAGAAACAACACCACCTCTAAATAAGAATATTTGTCTCAAGGTTGATTTATTGTCATCTTTGCTCCCAGCAAAGTCAGCATCTGAGTATCCTACCACTTTCAGTTCATCTGCTTGAAAACACAGTTTCAAGTCTTTTATTCCTTTCAGATACCTTAAAATCCTTTTCACAGCTACCCAGTGCTGCCAACCAGGATTACTTTGATATCTACTTACAAGATCAACAACAAAGTTGATATCAGGTCTTGTACACAACAAAGCATACATCAAGCTACCAACAGTTTGTGCAGAAGGAACATTATGCTTTTCGTCTCCTTCACCGGGATAATCAGCCATACTTAATTTGATCCCTTTTGCAACAGGTGTATTTGCAGACTTGCATTCACCCATTTTAAATTTCTTGAGGATATAGTCAATATATCTCTCCTGACTCAGGCATAAGAGTCTAGATTCTCTATCTCGAGAAATCTTTATTTCCAGGATATAGGATGCTTCTCTCATATCCTTCATTTCGAACTTCGAGTTCAACCATGACTTGGTTTTGACAATCATCTCGTTGTCATTTCCAGTCAACAATATGTCATCTATATATAATGACAAGATGACAAAGTGTTTTCCATTGTTCTAGACATATACACAGTGATCAAGTTTATTAGCCACAAACCCAAGTTCTATAATAGCATTTTGAAAGGTCAAATACCATTGGCGATGTGATTGTTTCAGGCCATATAGAGATTTTTTTCAACCTATATACTTTATCTTCTTGGCCTTCAACTACAAATCCTTCAGGCTGTTGCATGTATATGATTTCTTCTAAATCTCCGTTTAGAAAAGCTGTCTTTCCATCTAACTGATGTAAATCCAAATCATAGTATGCAGATATTACTAGGATTATACGTATGGATGCAAATTTCATAACTAGGAAATATGTCTCAACATAATCTATCCCCTATTTTTACGAAAAACCCTTTGCAACAAACCTCACTTTAAACTTGTCGATTGTATCATCGACCTTGTATTTCTTTTTCAAGACCCATTTACAGCCTATGACTTTCCTTCCTTTTGGTAAATCAGCCAATTTCCAGACTTGGTTTTTCTCAATGGATTCAATTTCCTCATCCATGGCTTTCTCCTAGTCTGTTGCTTCTGAAGAGTTCATTGCTTGCTGATAAGTTAAGTTATCAGTTAGCTTGTCTAAATCCACCGAATTACACACTTCTTCTGTAAGATAAGTGTGATAATCCTTTAAGTAGGACGGAGTGGCTCTTGGCCTTTTATGTCCACTTAAGGTATCGGTAGTTTCAGAAAGATCTTCAATGGGCTCAAAAGATGATTGGTCTAAGTCTACCAGATCATCCACATATTCATCATTATTTTTTAGGATGACATTCTTAGTATCTTCTAAGAATTCAACATCTCTGCTTTCAATGAGTCCGTGGTCCTTATGATAAAACCGATATCCATTTGAACCTTTTGGATATCTAATGAATATACATCTCAAGAACCTTTACATGTGTAACAGATCCCCACCTCCTGAGATGACCTAGGTTGGGTTTTCTTCCAAACCACATCTCATATGGTGTAGTGAATACAGCCTTACATGGTACTCTATTGAGTATGTAAACCACTTACTTACTACTTCTCCCCAAAATATCCTTGGAAGAGAGGCATCGATCAACATTAATAGTGTCATATTTAGCAAGGTTTTGTTGTATCTCTCAGCTACACCATTTTGTTGGGGTGTCCTGCGTATTGTATTTTGCTTTGCAATACCAAAGTCTTTACAGAATTCCAAAAATTCTACCGAGCTATACTCACCACCTCTGTTTGATCTTAAGACTTTGATCGAATGCCCTAATTGCTTTTCCACTTCTTCCTTATATTCTTTAAAAGCATCGAGTGCCTCAGATTTATGTGCCAAAAGATATAAATACATATATCTAGAGTAATCATCGATAAAGGTTATAAAATAATCCTTTTCATGATGTGACGTTACTCTAAAAGGCCTACATAAATCCGTGTGAATAACCTCCAACAAGGTTGTTGCCCTTGTTGATTCCTTGGAAAAAACTTTCCTTATCATTTTTCCTTGTCTACAAGCTTCACACTTGTTGAAAGTATTTTCCTCAAATCCAAGTAATAAGTCAAAGTTTGATAATTTTCTCAACTTTTCCAAACTTATATGCCCTAGGCGTTTATGCCACATATTCACATCAACAATAAAGGCACTCTCAATATAAGCAGAAGTTATACCAATTTCATTATCAGAAAGCTTAAACAGTCCATATTCTACATCGAATTCTTTAGAGAATAATATTCTCTCATGCTTTCCCATAATCACCTTGTTAAGAATAAACTTAACCTCAAAACCTTTCTTTACCAAGACAAGGATCGAGACCAAATTGCACCGTATAGATGACATAATTAACACATCAGTCAATACAATTGATTTGCCTTGAACAAATATTCTGAAGGATCCAATACCCAAAACATTCGAGAAAGTATTATTTCCCATGTAGATTCGATGTTCCTCGGGTTTGTATTCCTTCATATCTATTGCCCCATCTTTAGTCTTCGAGATGTACCGTGTAGCTCCTGAGTCTATCCACCAACCTATCACTAGGCGGTCCAAATAAAAGCATTCTGAAATCACGTAGATTATGTCCTGTTTCTCTGACTGTCAGTGCTGTGGGTTGTTTTCTCCACCTTTCTTGTTGCGGCAGTCCCTTTTGTAGTGTCTCATCTTTCCGCAGTTCAAACACTTAACCTGAGAAGCGGTTTCTTGCGATTTCTTAAAATTTTGACAGCCTTTCATGTTATTCTTGCCAAACTTCTTATTTTATTTTTGCTTCTGGTTGGTTTTGAAGCTAGACGCTATCTCATCTTGCACCACTAACAATTTTTCTTTCTTATTTTTAATCATGTGTTCTTGCTCTATTGCTAGTTTTAGGGGCAACTTAGAAATGTTAATTTTAGGCCCTAATCTAAGAGTTGTGGTAACCATGTTTTATGAAGGAGGAAGACTATTTAGTATGGTAGATATCTGCATCGGTTCCGGAATGACTGATTTTGCTATGGCTAAGTCCCTAGCCATTACCAACATGTGGCTTACATACTCTACTACATTATCTCCTTCTTTCATTTGGAATGAGTTATACTTTTGTAGTAACAATTGTACATGCAATTTTGCAGTTGTATCATACTTAACTGTTATTGAGTCAAACAACTCTTTAGCGGTCTCGTATTCTTCAAAGACCCCAATCAAGTCATCCTCCATGTAGGTTAACATGATTGTTCTTGTTATAGTGTTATCTTTTATAAATGTTTTATACATTTCTACTTGTTGCTTACTACCGTCTAGAGGTGGCGGACGCAAAGTTTCCTTCAATACATACTCAACACCTTCAAGTGTTAGAGCCAGTGGGATTCTTCTCTTCCATGTTTGGAAGTTAAGACCGTTCAACTTCTCAGTTTTTGCCAACTCAAACACATATCCTAGAGCTCATTTTTATGTGTTTAGCAATAATAACAATTAAATGGTCTAAAAAGGAAACAAATATAAAACAAAGACCACACATAACAGGAATCATGTTAGAATGATGCATAATAATACCATAAAAGTAAACTAACGATAATTTCATAAGTTCTTTGGGATAAATTTGAAATTTTTTCAAAGAATTTATGCGTTTGTACCCCTTAAATAATACCAAGGGTAGAACCGTAATTTTAACTGTTATAGGGGCAATCATGTCTTTTGATTAAATGACAGAACTGAAATTATCTCAACCTAGAGGGGCATAAACGTAAAATAATAGTCTAGTATTTCATAATTTTCACAAACCACCAGAGGGTAAAACGGATTTTTTGCACAATAAGGGCAAAATAGTCTTTTTACCCAAAAATATCTGGATAATTTCGTAATTTCGCCCAATGGCAAAACTGTAAATAATGAAAACCGACCGGGACATAATGAACTTTTTAGTCTGCTGCCGCTGGCAATTTCCAAAACCATGGCCGGTTTCAATGCAAAAAAAGTCAAGGGAAGAGAGAGAGAGAGGGGGAGGGCGATCGCCTGCTGACCGCCGGTGTTTCGTAGTTTTTCCGATGGGAAATTACAATGAGAGAGAGACACACACACACAAAGAGTCTTCCCTCCTCTCTTTCTTTTCTCTCCTCTACTCTCCTTTTTTTTTTTTGAAACTCCTGTTTACCTGGATGATATTTTTTTTTGCAGGGTCAATGACGAGACTCTAATACCAGATGTTGGAGATTCCTTGCTTCCGACTACGTGCTTCAGTTCTGTTCGGTCCTATAGCGTCTGTTCGCCTGAAAAGTATGCAGCAAAAGTTTATTATGTTTGAGGTTTCCACACAGGGGTTTCCCGGGAGAGGAACTCGGTTTGTTTTCTTTTCTCATACTATTTCACCATATATTTTATGTATCAACTACTTTGTTTAAATAGGCAGCATGCTCCCCCCTCTTCTCGGATTTCCCTCCTGAGGCTTTCCTCATCTGGAACATTATCTAAAGCATTACCGAAAATCTCGGTAGCATCCTCTGGTTATGATCTTTCGTTATCCAAGATACAGGTAACGGTTTGGATGACCAGTCCAACCGTTACCTCTGCTGGATGAGCCGAGAATGACCAGATCACATCAATTACAGTGGGGAGAGCAAAGCTATGCCCCGTGATTCGAGCTCACACCCTACATCCGTTGGGAGTCAAGAGCCCCGTCAGGTGGGCCAGAGTGCATAAATTAAGTGAGATGAAAATCGCTGAACGATTTATCAGCCGGAGACAGCTCTATAATGAATGGGTGTTAGCTCAGATGGAAGAGAGAGAATTTAATGTCACTTGAAACATAAAACTTGTCACCTGCAATGCATTTATGATCTTTCAATAAACAATTAAATGAACCATTGGGCACGTAATGATGCATAGCATCACAGGGTTTTCTGCACTTACAAGTTGCAAGATAAAAGGTGAGGTGCAACTGTGCAAGCTCAGCCTGTTTGATTTGAAGAAGGATCTATTTGGCCAGCCTCTGTTTAAGAGGTGAGTAAGGGTGTAAGTGAGCCGATCTACTCGAGATCTGTTCGAACTGTGCTCGTACTCGTTGAGATCGAGTCGAGCATGGCATAAGAGTAAGTTAGTCAAGCTGAAGCTCACTAACACTATGCTCGCTTAACTCGCGAGCCTAATGGACCGTTATTTATATTAATTGTACATAATATACAACTCATCTCACCCGCAGAGCCTCTTCCTCTCCACTCTCACTTTTAATTTAGTTTTACTACATCATATAAGCCTTCTAAGATAAATTTGGTTGTTTTATCTTATGAAAAGTGTACAACTTACTCAAGCATGTTCGTGCAGTTATGGTGTTTGTGTCGTTCTGTATCATCACACGCCTGGTTTTCCTCGTACTGTTCTTCTGCATGTTCATCTCGTTGCTGCTATGTCTTGTTTAACTTTACCGCAAGCATGTCTAATGCGTATTTGTGACGTCGAGTTTTATTTCTACATAAAAGTTGCATTATTTAATATTTAACTCAAATGAATATGAGTTTTAATTTTTATTTAAAATTGTATAAGAGTTTGTAAAGATCTTTTAAGCTTAACTAGCAAGGATGCTTGGGGCTGTGTGGGCTTGCAGTTTATCTTGATATGAGATCTCCTCGGCCTAAATTGATGATCAACACATGGTGAGAATATATGACATTGCCCAAAAGTTATTTATTTCCATTACATGAGTTGGTAAGCGTGCATGTACACACACACACACACACATATATATATATATATATATATAGATAAGAGAGAGAAAGGATGGATGTATTACTCAACCATGCTCAAACCCAATGTTTTGTCACCTTTTGCTGCTTCAACCACTAGTCGCCATCTTCCACCACTCCTTCTAAAACTGTCACTAGCAAAACTATACAAAGAACCTAAAGTGATGCTCAAATTCTTTGTTTTATTCTCTTCTGCTGCTTCAACCACTAGCTACCCGTTATCATCTTTTACTATTTCTCTATGATATACTATTACATATAAGTGGTTTTGATCTTATCAACAGTTTTGACCGATGACAATATTGAGGGCCACCAAGAAGTAGTAGAAGGTGGAAGCTAATGGTTGAAGCTGTGAAACAAAGATTTGATGATGATTGAGTAATGAGTAGGCAATATATATATAACACTTAGTATTAGCATATCAAAAAATTGCAACCATTCAATTTAAAAAAGAGGATATATATATGTACTTTTTTTTAATTTAAATCTCAAACTCTACATCTTTAAGATTGAATGCTTGAGATTTATTTGGATATGGTAATACCTAACAATGTTAAGAAATAACAAGTTCTCTCCCTATATATGTATATATATATGTGTATATATATATACATATATATATATATATATATGTATACATATATATATACATGTATATACATATATATATATACATGTATATATATACATATATCTATATATGTATATATATACATATGTATACATATATATATATACATGTATATATATATATGTATACATATGTATATATATATATATGTATACATATGTATATATATACATATATGTATATATGTATATATATATATATAGGCAAAAAAGTTGGATAGTAATGGTAGTATCATTACTTTGCGTTAGCACCAAAGCAACCCAAAGAGTAATGAGCCACCATGAAAACCACTAAGTACAAATAAGGTCCCATTAATAAATATGACTAACTGCCTTTTAAAATTCAACAAAAGATTTGTCAACTACTATTCCAAAAGTTAGAGAAGTTGGGGAGGTGGTTTCTCATCTTGAAGAGAATACACAAACATCTCAACCAAATCGTGTATTTAGTTCATTTTTATTTATATCCCTTTTCTTTTCCTCATTGTAATCCTCACTTCTTTTTCTAGTTAATGATTTCTCTTTCGTTTTCTAGGTTTTTCTGAAGAAATTTACACGATCAAATTTATCATCTCTAATGTATCACAAATATGCCTTGAATTCTAAAGTTCACCCAGAATCCATTTTTTCTGATTCTTGTACTTGTAGAAATCTCATCTTGTTTACTTTCAAAAAAATTAATAATCACTTAAATTTAAATTTAGAAGACAAATAAAGATGAAACAATCAAACCTTATCAAGCATAGCTTCCTGAAGAAAGATCATAACTCAGCATATAGGTTCTCGATTTCAACCCAGAACTGAGCAAGAGGGCTAGATTAGCCACCAGTTCCTCAATCTTTATCATATTCTCTCTTTGAAATATTTAACTGAGGAATTCTAGAGACTCTGAGTTCGCCTGATCTCAAATGTACTCAACATCCCATTTTAAGATGACGGTTAACGTCTTCTAGTATGCCCATACACAGGTGACTCTTGAAGGGGTGCCTCTCAAGCGGCGCCCTTGTTATCCGGTAGGTTAAAGAATTGAAGAGGGTAAAAGAAATACATCCGTTTCGGGCATTTTCTTTTCTCAACCTTGACCAGCTTACAGCAAACCTTGATCGTTTTCAGAAGATCATGAGCTGTATGACATTTTCTTTTCTTTTCTTTTTGTTCGAGGAGGCCGAAGCCTAACACATACCACACGTGCACCCTCTAGAAATTGAACTCCCCACCAACAGAACACGCTAAAGCATCCTCGCGTTTGAGCTGACGCTCCGGGTGCCTAACACAAATCCAAACTCACCTCCTGTGGGGAAAGGAAGGGCGCCCCTTCATTACTCTGAACCACTCTTTCCATTATGACTAGTCTCTTCACGTTTTAACAAGTCAGGTGAGTTTTGTTTTTTCTCATTTTATTCAGTCTCTGGGCGTCGAACTTATGACCTTCAACCAACCCCCGGCCAAGTGCACTCTTGCTCTTTGTACGGGTAAGTCTGATATTGTTACTACATGCTCCCAACGCACTGACCGAATTCATCGCAGTCCAACCCCCACTCCAAAAGCACTTCCATTTCTCATATTTCAGTTTTTTTCAAATCTCATCCACCCATGTTGCAGATGGACGACTGGCATAATGTGAGACACATAGGTGTGGCCCTATCATTGAAACGCTACATGTGTGACTCGGGGGCAGAAACCCATCAATTTAAAGTGAACGGCTGTGATCTGAAAATAAATTTCGTGAAATTTAATTTAAAGCCCGTATCATTTTTCAGAAACACCAGTGAACCACCCAACTCTATATCACCCAAAAGGAGAAAGAGGGAGAGAGAGAGAATCAAAGCAAAGATGCCTCGCTCCTCCATCACTACCATGCTTTTGCTTCCTCTATGCATTGTTTGCGCCTTCATTTCCACTGTTTCTGCTCTCACATGCAGCTCACAAAGGTTCACCAACAACAAGACCTTCGCTCACTGCACCGACCTCCCCGTTCTGAACGCGACCCTCCACTGGACTTACTTCTCCGCAACCGGCTCGCTGGACATCGCCTTCCGAGCTGCTCCGGCAGCGCCTGGAGGATGGGTGGCATGGGCGATCAACCCGACCGCCAAGGGTATGGTGGGTTCTCAGGCCATCATCGGGTTTCCGGATAGGTCAAAGGGAAGAGTGACCGTCTTCACCACCTCCGTCGACAGCTACAGCCCGTCCATGAAGAACGAGACGCTTAGCTTCCCCGTTCGGAACCTCGCCGGGGAGACAACGCACTCAGGCTACGTCGTCCTCTTTGCAAGGGTCGCGTTGCCACGAAATCTCTCCGGTGTAGACCAGGTTTGGCAGACGGGGACGTCAGTGGCGAACGGCGTCCCACAGATGCATCCAATGACCATGCCTCACTTCCAGCCCAAAGGTAGATTGAACCTCCTCACTGCCTGACAGCCGGAACTTCTCCCTATTCTGTAGCCTTGATGTCGAGCTACTCTTCTGTTGTTTGGATTTTGTAGTTTCCTCTTTTACGTGATTATATCACTATTTAGTAATATGGGCATGTTTAGACCCACCGCTAGGGCTTGGAAACGAGCCAAAAGTTGTTGTTTTCCTCTACGAACTAGCTGAAGAGTCTCTGTTTCAACTTACAAGCTTTCATGATCTGAGTGAGCATATCATGGACTTCTTGGTGACTCATTTAGTTTAACAAATCATGATATTTAGTTCCACGGCAATCAAAGGCGTAGCTGGAACAAAAATCATGAGGGAGCCATGGCTTTGGGGAAGCTTAAGTTAGGAGTGTAATGGGTGCCTGCCTATTTTGGATCTAGTAAAATTAGGAAAGAAGGATTTTTTTGATTTGCTGAAATATTATTTTCATTAAGCAAAACGATTTTATTTACAAAAGAAAACATTTACCTTTACTAAAAGTAAGAAGAAAATCTTGAAACCGTTAATCATAGGCTGGAAACATTAAGTCCAAAATAAAAATACAAAAGAACAAAAAAAGGTTAATAAATATATGCGAGAACTAGTTTTCTCGCAAAACATTACATTGAAACAAAGTGTTTATCCCGTAGAAAAATTTGTGAATCTTGAGGGATGCGAGTATATATGTATATATCACCGTGCATTGAACCTTGGGCTGTACTTATTTCTAATATTTAGATATTTTAGTGAATGAAAAGGTGAAAATGAATTGAGTTAGCATGGTTAACTTGTTTCACTTAGTTCATATGAGATCGAAGAGATGTATTCCTGCTTTGAGGTGAGGAGCTACTGCTCCTCCTGGCCCCGCCCGCAACCGACGGATCTGCTCCCATTAATTTGTGGCAGGTCCAATTAGGTTTCACCCTTTGAGTTATTTTACAGTTCCGCAGAGCTTTTCGGGTCACCTTGATGATTTGTTTGCTATTCTTTTCTTCATAGAGTCGGTCATGCACCGCAACGTTAGGCAAGAACAGTCCAATAGGCGATGTATCCATGTGAGAAATTCTTCTCAAATCGATCAACCACAGCTCTGATTCTACGAAGTTGAACAAAATCGAATGAAATCAATAGAAAATTTGTGGGACTTTAAGGTTTCTATAATGACATCGAATCAGGGTTTAACCTAGATATTGAATAGTTCATTAGAAACTTGAAGAAGTTGGATCTAGATCTAAGAAGTTGGAATTGGATTTGAGTCTTTATTTTTTCTTATAGTTGATTTGAACTGAACAAGCTTGTACAGCTGAAGGGGCCAGCTCGTGTTCGCGTGATTTAGATCATGAACCAAACACAAATGAGCTCAGCACAAGCTGAACCAAACTGAGCTGCAGATAGTTCAATTCGTTTATGAGCCCTACGACATAAGCTATCTTCGAGTCATTTTTAATACCCAACATTACAAGTTCCTCTTTATAGTTGCAAAAATCCATCTATGATATCATAGAAGTCCATGGGAGTAGACTCAAACCATATGTAGAACAAGCTGATATAGTCGTTAAATACTCCGTGAACTACGAATTATTAGGAACCATAAGGTGAGATTTTTGGATGTGGTTCTCAATGCTGCTTCGTTAAAAACTTTCGCATTGTGGTGAGGGCTCAAACCTCTTTTTGGGTTTAGGTAGCGCCTAACAACAACTTCTCCCACATCTAAAGTGAGTCGGCTG
Source organism: Brasenia schreberi (assembly GCA_036023115.1). Classification (NCBI taxonomy): domain Eukaryota; kingdom Viridiplantae; phylum Streptophyta; class Magnoliopsida; order Nymphaeales; family Cabombaceae; genus Brasenia; species Brasenia schreberi. The sequence goes on from JAYKKT010000061.1 coordinate 13,122,483, forward strand.
AAGTAGGACGGATTCTACTTGCCATCACCATTCGGTAAACCTCCTTTAGTTTGAGGTTAGGATCGATTTGGTGACAATTTAGTATTAGAGCATTCAAAGCCTCGCGTCGAGGCAATTCATCGACAAGAAGTTCAGATGGAGCAATCCGGATCAGATCTGGACGGTGGAAAATATTTCAGGCAAAATTTTGGTGGAAATTCTGCAACAGATGGACACATATGATGTCTCTCAATGGATCTGAGTGAGGTAAGCTTAAATTACCTTGATCCATAGACGATCTATCAAAGAGTAATAGGTCTAGACTCAACTCAATACGATCTAACTCAGATCGTGCAACCAACGTTGACGTTCTTGAAGAACGACTCTGGAAGTGCAGAAAGTTAGGACAAATTTCCCCTAATCTGTTTGCGCAAGTAATTACATACGTTCTGCAGACCCTTAAGCAGCATTCCGAAGAAGAAATCTCAATCTAAGTGTGAGAAATTGAGATACATTATAGATCTGATCATATCCATACTGATCTGATCGGAATTGGCAAATAAATTTTGACAAGTTCTGATGAATTACAGATCTGAAAATTGAAGCTCATGAGTTGGGTGTTTTGAGCTAATTTTGCTAAAGAAAATACTAACCAAGCTGATTAAAGAGTCAAGAACAAATCTGCAACATAAAGAGTTGTGGATCCGCGCAAAATATTCAACATCAAAGCAGATACAGTCATTGCAAAGGCGAGTTGCAGCAGGTTTTGTCTTGACTGCAGAGACAAAAAATAGAAATTCGTGCATAGTTATTTTTTATAACCAAACGGAAGAATTTTTGTACCAAAATTTGTGTGCGAGTAATACGGAGGTTGTATTTGATCATGCTTAGCAAAAATTGGCTATAATAGTTTTGTAATCGGGATATCCATCCACCGATGGTAACTAAAACCGTTGTGTTGTTGACAGAACAACATTCGGGTCTTTTAATAGATTGTAAGTCGGTTGTTTGAGTCGTGTAAGTCTGTATTCAGTCTTGTGAGAGTATCTAACTAATCAAGAAGATCACTAGTTAAGTCTCTAAGTTTTGCAAGAAGTCTTGTAATCCATTACAATCGACATGGGCAAAGAAAGAAAGGAAATGGCTGAAGACGAGAACAGACCTACATCAGAGGCGGTGATGATTCAGACTAGCTAGCCTCCAAGCAATTCAAGCCCAATTGCAAGAGAGCCAAGACAAGCTCTCACTAAGGCTTGATTCGTGGCAGGAATAATGACAACAAAACCGGCCAGAAGTTGACGGAAGAGAGGCTCATCAACCGAGCAATCCTCTGGTTGCAAATGAGGGTGATACGGCACACCTTCCTAACCTTTCATCGAATTAAAATTCTATCATTCAAAGGTGTCCAGGAGAAAAGTTAATTGATAACTTCTTATAGGACTTTGAGAGACATGTAGAGGTTTCTCAAGTGGCCGAGGAGAACAAAGTACTGATAGCTACTTTATTTTTAAAGGATGATGCAAACCTATGGTGGAGAACTAGGGAGTTAGTTGTCATGGAAGGAGGTGCAATACTACCTTTCACTTGGGAGAGTTTCAAAAAGGAATTGAGATTACAATTCACGCCCACTAATTGCAATTGAAGGACCCATAAGTTAATCAAGCAACTCAAACAAACAAAGTTACTTCACGAATATGTGAGGAAGTTCAATACTCTAGATGTCAAAAATATGAGCGAAGAGGATAAACCATATTATGTTGAAGGGGGTCTTCAACCTTGGGCTCAAGTAGAGCTATGGAGAAGGGGGGTGATCGTAACGGAGGCTATAGCAGTCATGGAAGCCTTTGTGGACTTCTAAACCTCAAAACATGGGATGACGAATATACAAAGAAGAAAAAAATATGAGAAAGAAAATGACAAAAATAAAATAAAAAATGAAAGAAAAAGAAAAGAGCAATGGTTGACCCCAAATGGTAGTCAAAATAACAACAAGGGCAGATGATCATGTACTTACTTCATTTGTAAAGGCTCACACCTTATGAAGTTTTACGGAAAGAAGGCAAAGATAGCTACAATTCTAGTTGAAGGCGATGTATTTGGGGCTAACATAAGTGGTGCCTAGGCCGCAAGCCTGAAGCTGCCATTCAGGCCCACACGGCTATGGTAACGATTTTATTTCAAATTCGATTGGAAAAAAAGAAGAGAAAAAGAAGAGGGATTGGTTCAAAGAGAGTTTCAATGATTTTTAGAGGTACACTATTTTTTATTTGATGTATTGATTTTATTTTCGATCAAAATGAAAATGATATCTTTATTTTTTTATTAGTAGGAAATATGGTTAAGTCACGTCTCTTCTTATTTTACATGATGTTGATACAAACATACTCATGTTTCTTGATTTTTTTTTTTACTTTTTTATTTTATTTTATATTTTTTTGTGAGGTTCAATAAAAGGTACATGTTGTTTGATTGGTAAAAAAATAAATGAAATACCAGTACATGAAATAAAGAGAAGAGAACACTTAGGGTTGTGTAGGAGGGGAGAGAAAATTATGAGAGATAATTTGTGTATTTTTGAAAAAAAAAGATGTGCCGAGACTGGAGAGTGAAAAGACTGTGCAAACAGTAATCTCCTCTTATAGAGTTCTCCTCCCAAAAGTCGATTATCCCAAAATTCATACTCGAACCTCATTTGGTTCAGATTGGGTATCTGAAACCATGTATCCGCATGTAGTTTCTACTTGGAAATGGTTTAGAAAATGCGACTGATCTAAAATACCCGACAGTATTCATGAATACAAGAGTTATTTTCAATTTCGTCTTCCACCTTCCATATCTATATTGCGAATCTGATTCTGCATTCGTTTTGGAATAACCAAATACCTCAAATTGGATAAACCACTGTCCTGACAGATACAGAATATAGTTTTGGATTCCAAGTGCTTTTAGGAGTCGCCAAAAATGGCGGCTCAGAGGGTCGCCGTAACGTTGCTTTACGGTCTGGATGGTTTTCTTGCTGCTTTTTCTGCATCCCAAGTCTTAATTAGTGACTCAATGGCGATTCCATTCCTTTGTTTGATTCCCAAAATCGCAGAGTTGAGAAAGCGGCAAATACGCGAGTGCAACTTTCATTTCGTAGAGAAAGGCCGCGAAGAAACCAAGAGAGACGCCGACTTCGATGGCGGGTACTATTGATTGCCGGACTTTGGTCGGGAATCCCCTTTGGCAGTTGGAAAACCTTCTGCCGATGCAGACACGGATATCACCATCATCGGGACTTCGCGTTTCGAGGTTTCATTGCTTTCCGAGAAATTCGTTTTGTAGGAGCCAGTCGATGAATTTTGTGGATAGGAGAAGTTCAAGCGAGGTTACCAACCCTCCCCTCTTGTAATTGTTTTCTTTATTTGTTGGCATCCCTTCGTTGTGCATGTCCAAAGTTGCTTCTTTCGCTGGTCCTTTCGAGGTTGTCGATGTGTGTTTACTGTTGTTCATTCGCTTGGTGTCAATTAAAAATCACGCCACCCAGTCAGTGAAGTTTATCGAAATCTATGGTGCTTTTGTCCTTTCTGTTGGTAATTGTAGGAAATCAAGCAAGTGTAATGCGCTCAATTAATACACAGGATTTTGATAGTTTGTCAGTTAATTGAACATCTAACCATGTAAGTTGCATTTGTGAGAGGGTATAGTTTGTTTGTAGAAAGATGAAGAAACTGATTGAAATTAGTGTAATGGATAAGTAGTACCAAGAACTTGTGATTGCATTTCTTTTTATCTCTTAATGTTGAGAATGTTGTGGTTGTGGTTAGCGTTGACTTATCTCTGTTTTTAGGCTTGGAGATTTGGATTTGTTTGGGATCAAATTAGGTGATAGCTCTTGGGCTATGGACCTCACACCGATTCTCCATCCATTCTACCCGAGCTTAGCATTAGCAGGTGGTTTATAGGGAAAGTGGCTTTATGCAGTGACACGGGAGTGTCTAACTTGGGTATGGATCTAGTAATATGGAAGACCCGATCCGACATCATCAATGCCCTTTGCATTTCCCATGCATGAGATAAAATTAAGGGATCTTTTGGTTTTTCGTCGAGTCTTAATGGTTTAGTTCAACTCCCTAAGTGCCTAGTCATTTTTCTTAGTTGCATTTTCTATCTTTCTCCTAGTATTACTACAATTTGTTGTTTCCAGGAACCCTTTACATTTATTAAGAGACTCATTCTTTGAGTCATTAATCTGATTAAGAAGCTTTATTACTAGTTATTAATCTAATTGATTATTCCTGTGTATTGTCGTATCCCTAGAAAAGTCACTTAATGTAAATGCCCTTTTTTAAGAGCCATTTTCTATTTTTGATTCTCATGTACATCCATATAAGCATCTAGCTCGATTTTAGTTGGGATAATCTAATTCGTTTTATGAATAAAAGTTCATCTTTATTTTTCACTTTCCTCTTGACTTTGTGCACTTAGAGTGGTTGAAGACCTTATCTTAGCCCTCACACAAGCTAAACGGCAGTAAATGCCTTACCTTAGCCCTCAGACAAGCCAAGTGGAGGTCCTATGTATGGTGCCTGGGTGTGATTAAAGAAAAGGTGTGCTTTGTCCTATGCATGGTGCCCGTGTGTCAATAAAGAAAAGGTGTGCTTTGTGCTTGATTTGTTTCTATGAGACCTTTGGATCGGGCTTGCTTTCCTAAGAAACTTGCATCATGCAGCCCCAATTTTGTTGCAGATGGTGATGAGGGTTGTTTATTGCACCTGGCTTTTCATTATTTACTAGCTTTGGTTGTATGAGCTGAAGCTATAATTATGTAGTATTCCATGCTAGGCACTTTTAGCCTCTACAAGCAAATTTTGCTCTCATGAGTAATAGATTGATCGTTTCATTGATATAAAAAGAGACTCTGGGTCATGATGAACACAGAAATCCTTGTTTCCTACTTGTTCTATCACCATTTACTAAATTCTATTCACAAAACATGGAAATTCGGCACAATGATGCAGGCAATTCATAACGTTGCTTTCTTTGTGCATATTCTTTTTACCTGAAAGATGCTATCAGTTCAAACAGAGACAATGTGTACTTTCTTTTTCTCATCTGTCTATGACTTGACTCAAGGATATGATTACACCAAATGGCTATACCGTATGAAGTGGATATGGGGTTCGTTTCAGTCCTACTCTAACCATTTGTGCATTCTAACCTCCAATGGATTTATCTTGTCAGTTCATATATGAGCCAATTTACCTTAAAGATAATGAAAAAAATCTATTTTTATCACTTGACTGGAGGATTTGATTACACTTAATGATTACGTTGCACTTAGTGGATCTAGTTGGTTATTCTGCTCCTATTTGACAATATGTTCATTCAAAACTGCAAGAATTTGGTTGCTACCTGAATGATTAATTGGAAAACAATGATGAGTATGACCAATGGTAAAATGCAGCTCTTTTACGTGACATTTTGAAGACTTACCTTCTCCTGGTCAAGTTTGTTGGTTTTTCCATCCATCATCATTGTTGCAACCTTCCTACTTGTTCTTGAATCTGTAACGTTCCCATGGAGACATAGGCATACATGGACCATAGAATGTGGTTGCTGGAATCAGAGGGTGGAATTTATATATATCTGCTAGCGACATTTTACAGCAGTTATGCATGCCTAATGAAAGAAGATTTACATTGGTTTCATAAGTACAATCAAGTGTAAAGTTTTTTAGAAACCAAGCTTTGATAATTCAGCTGATAAGTTATATATATTAGTCTTTAGAGAATGAGGAAACTTGTCAACATGGTCTATGCACACCCACAAAAAGAATACATGTTCTTTTGGGAATGTTATGCGTGCTTGATCAAATAAATATGTATGCAGAAATAAAATCAAGCATTTGATAAATTTTGTCAACTACCAACATTTGATAATTAAGTTTATATTTTGTCTTTCTTTCTACGAAGTCACAGAATTTTGGGAACTTATCAACATCATTCCTGCTGGCGCACAGAACTGACAGATGTACTTTGGGGTGATAGCATTTGTTGATTAAAAACGTGGACAATAAAAAATGGAATCAGCAATGAGCAATGGAGGAAAATGATGGAGGAGTGAGTTCACTTGCAGCAACTGCACTCTCTCTCATCTTTTCTTATTTTAACGCTTAGGATTTAAGCCCTATTATTTTATTATATACAGGACTCACAACAACAACAACAACAACTAAGCCTTTTCCCATATAGGGTCGGCTACATGGATTCTTTGTTTCCACATAACCCTATCATGTGTCATACTAGCAGTTAACTCAATATAAACTAGATCATTCTTTATTGTTTCTTTCCAACACTTTTGTGGTCGTCCTCTTCCTCTTTTGACATTTTCACAATCTAGTTTTTCATATCTTCTTACGGGAGTGCCCTTTGGTCGTCTTTCTATATATTCAAATTATTTAAAATGATTTCCCCTCATTTTATCCTCTATTAGTGTTACACCCAATTTGTTTCTAATAACCTCATTATGTATACGGTCTTTCTTTGTGTGACCACTCATCTATCTCAATATCTTCATTTTTGCTATGGATATCTTTTGTACGTGTTGATGATTAATTGCCCAATACTCAGAAGTGAGAACCATAAAACATAGTAAGTTTAATTGTTGCTCTGTAATATTTACCTTTCAACTTTAATTATATCTTCTTATCACATAGAATACCTTACGCCCCTCTCAATTTTAAACAACCGGCACTAATTCTATATCTAACATCTCTATCATTTTTTCTATCAATCTAAAAAATTGATCCTAAATATTTAAAACTTTCCTTTTGAGGGATGCAATGTGTATCAATTTTAATTTCTATCTTATAAAGTACCCAAATGATCAAACTTACATTTGTTTGTTCTACTAAGTTGCAAGCCTTTATTTTCTAATGTTTCTCTTCTTAGTTCTAATTTCCCATTAACTTTTTCCTTAGACTCATCATACACCAAGGTACTTCATCTTTAATATATTTTGTTAACTCATCAATGACCAATATAAAAAAATATGGACTTAAAGTTGATCCATGATGTAACCCAATATTAATTTCAAAGGAGTTTGTCATTCATTCATGAGTCCTCGTATATGTTTTTGCACCATCGTACATGTCTCGTATAAGATTTATAGATGTTAATGGGGCACCTCTCTTTTCTTAGGTTCTCCAAAGAACATCTCTTGGCACCTTATCGTAAGCTTTTCATAGATTAATAAATATCATGTGAAGGTTCTTTTTGTCTCTAAAATTTTCCATAAAATGTCTCAATAGGTAAATCGCTTTAATAGTAGATATATCGGGCATGAATCTAAATTGGTTCTTCATTGTACTTGGTACTTGTCTTAAGTTCTTAACCTATATTCGATAATTCTTTCTCATAATTTCATAGTATGGTTCATTAACTTGATACATAATTTGCACAATTATGAATATCTTCATTGTTCTTATGTATGGGCTATGTCACACAGGTGCGGGTGCTGGTGCGGGATATGACAAATTTCAAAAAATTTGGGTGCGGCGAGCAAAACAAGTAAAGAACTACTAATTTCATCCTAATACACAAATCAATCAAAAGAAAATCAGGATTTGCATATCAACAATATTATCATTTATCAACTATGAACAATATTAATGTTTGATAAATGAAATGAACATGTACCTGATAAATTATAGATATTCACTATCAACAATATTATCAACTGAAGGGACTATTGAATTAGTGAGTTCCATATTAAGAGTATGCAAATCTTGGTTGTCATCTAAGTGATATTCCTCCAGGTTTGCATCCTAATATTTTGATGCTCTTTCACTGCAATATATTCAAATAAATAGGAAGAAAAGATCAAATATAATCATCATGATTAATAAAAAAGAAAACAATTTTGAAAGATTAGTAATTTTTACCTGTACTGAGCATTAGATCGTGAAACCAATCTCATATTTGAGTGGACATAAACCAAGTCTTCAACATGACTACTGATAGATTGTTCCTTTCGATATTGTGAATTTGAGAATATGTACTCCAATTTCTTTCACAACAAGATGAAGTAGCAGTTTGAGATAATAATTTTGATGCAAGCTTTTGAAGAAAAGGCATCTCAAAGTCTGGCACAAGAAAACTTTCCATATTCAGAATTTACTTGCGTATGTAGGTATGAGTCATGATAAATCCTTCCCAAATGGCTATTCTTTACTAATTCAAGATCTTGATTAGGAGAACAACTCCCAATGCTCTCATGCAACCATTTCTTCCCATAATATCTTGGATTTAAAGAATGTGCTAAACAATGCAAGGGAGCGTTGCTTTTGTCCCATCTTAAAACTAATATAGAATGAATATGATCATAAAATGATGATGTATCATGAAATTCTTTTCCCTTGTGCTTCAAAATTATTGACTCAACTTTTTCAATCATGGTATCCTACATTTCATAAACTTTATGAAGCAGTGGTTCATCTTTATCAACTTCTCTCAACATCTCCCACATAGACTATGTGAATTTAAGAAAATATGATACTTTATCCCACCATAAATCATTAAGAATAATAGTCTTCACTGCTTGGGCCCTTGTTTGATCTTCAACCTTATTACCACGGTATGCATCCCAACTTGGATCAGTAACCATCTGAACCAATGATGTCTTTATTGTGTTGAATCTTTTTACCATCACAATCAAAGAAGCAAAACGTGTTTCTGCAACCTTCAACAACTTTAAATGAAAATGTCTATTGAATATCGCTGAAATTAAATGGTAATTCATTACAAAATTCTTTATCTTCATACAATCTACTGCCATATCTTCAATCCATGAACACAATTCATATGCACGAAGATTATCTTTATCTTCTGATGGCTTACATATACGAGAAAGAGCCAAATTTAAATTATGAGTTATACAAGGTATCCAAAAAATGTGTGGATAATTACCTTCCAAACTTAACCCTGCACTTTTGCAATTAGATACATTATTAGTGATTATTTGTACTACATTATCTGGTCCAACACTCTTAATAACTTCTACAAATAAATCTTTCAAGTATCCTGCAGTTTTAATTTCTCCATATGCATCAACCAACTTTAAAAATATTGGTCCACTAATTGAATAAGCAATGAAATTAATGAGTGGACGCCTTTGAATATCACTCCATCCATCAGAAACACCATTAGTTTCTCATGAAAACTTCTTATGTTCTAAAAGTCTTTCAAAATGGCTTTTTCTTCTTTAAGAATAATGGTTCGCAATTTTTCAGAACTTTGAGGAACATAACCATGTAAATTACAATTAGCCAATGAAGTGACAAGATCTTTCCAAGATGGATTTCTTGCTACATTAAAAGGAAGTGAACTTGAAAAGAAAAATCTTCCAACCTTTCTATCCATCTCCTCCCTTCCAACTACATTAAATGATTTTTCAATTGATCCTCCTCTAAAACCTTTAAATTCACTTTGCATTAACTTTTTTTTCTTTTCTGCATCTTCTTTATATCCAAATAATAGAATATTTGATCCTTTTTCACTCCTTTCGTTCTTTTTTTCATACTCATCTTGCTTTTTCAATAATTGTCTTCGTAAATCCTCATCCACATTCGGACATGCTCTTATACTATGTTTTGATAATTTTAAAAGATGTGCCTTCACTCTGGTATATGATCCTGTAAAACTCATGTTGCAAAATTTACACATAAAATGTGTATTACCTCCACCACCTTCGTATAATTCTCCCTTTTATACGTACATCCACAATGGTGCATCATCATGAGGTATTGAAGGTTCTAAAACTTTTGTTATTGATCCTGAACTTGAAAGAACACTTCCACCAGAACTCCCAATAGGGCCAGTACCAATTGATACTCCTTTTCATTTTCTATTGTCGATCATTTTTAGGATCAACTCAATTCACAATTTCAAAATCTGATTCGAAAAACAAATATCAAAAACAACAAATAAGAGATGGAGTTAGTCATAACATTCATATACCAGCAGAAGAGAAGACTTAATAATACAATAAACAAAAACAAAATTTTGGAGTTGCAACTTGCAATCATCAAGAATTAGAGCAAAAGAGTCACTAAATATTATCAGCTCTCAAGTACCAGGCTATAACCTAATATGAGAAAAGTCAGGTTCCCTTTCCAGTATATCAATCATTCTGACCCACATATGGTACTAAATGGATAACCAGCAGTTCACTGATGTACTGATGTCACACTTGCATAACACAAGTGATGCAACCTATTTCACACAGATATGAGATATCTATGAGGGTGCAAAGCCTCTATTCAGAAATTTAAAAATTCATGGATAGAAGCAAGTATGTATGTTTACAGAATTCTGTGATACCTGTCTAGAATTCACTTGATTTAAACAAACAAAACGCCCATTTTGGGTAAGCTATTACTTATTACCAAAATAATTATTGGTGAATATTCAGTTAAACATAAGAAAAGGTACAAAAGGAAAGTATAAACATAGCTAGTAGTATCCCAAATCTGAGCCCTCCCTGCTAGAGCCATAAAAGGACGCCTCAGAAAATAATAATGATGTGTCACTGATATCCACATGTATGATAAAAGTACAAACTGCCGCATATCAGTAGACCAGTAAATCATTCATTGGATTGCCATGAATTAAATAGCCAAGATGCCAGATAACATTTTATGCACACAGGTGCAATATGCTATGCAAGACAGTCATTCCTAAAGAACCTTTGGTCTAATAGAAATCAAGCCCTTATAGCATAGTAATAAAAACAACATAGCCACGAACATATGAAGGTAAGGCTTGGGTAATGAAACAGCCACACACTGCATGTGAATCTGCCCATAAAGAGGAAAAACAAAAACCGTTTTTGCAGCCATCCAAGAGATACCAAATCAACAGATTACCTTTACAATGGAAAATCTGTATTCCAGTTCTTCTAGCACGAAGAGCAAAGAACTTTCCGTCTGCACACCAATAGTCTCTTGCAAACACAATGTGGACTCCCCAGTTGAACCATTAGTGCAACATAGGACTCAAGGAGACCTCTAGAGAAAAATGATGCACCTCTCAATATCTCTAGTGTCAAGTCCATTTTCCCACATCGTTGCTTTGAGGGTTTAACCACAGTGGTGCAGTTATAAAGTCTCAACTGAGTTGTGCTACGAGTCGGAAGTGTGGCAATAGGCAAAGCAGAGTGAGGCCTTGCGGCTTGCCCTACTTCAATGACTAAGGGTTTGTGTCATCAATGAGTAGAGCGAATTAGTTAGCTATTTTACCTCAGGTGCGATCAATGTAAGAGTCCCTCGAAGGAGGCCTTATCTGCCGGTCGCCTGAACTGAAAAGGAGACAGTGAGGGAGAGAAGGGAGACGGTGGCGCAGAGAAGACGGTGAGGGACAGCGGAGCGGCGTCTGAACTAGCATAGCGACGTCTGAACTGAAGCCAGCAATGAGTCCACCCTTTTATACATGTGACCTAAAGAATTGGACGAAAATGACCATCGACATGTTGCCTCCACCCGTTATCGGCCTCGACACATTGACCATGTCGCATTTCTACGACACGGTGTCGGTGTCGCTGTCGCACCCGTGTCGATGCCGACACCCCACCTCCTAGAGGTGTCTGTGTGACATTATATATGGGTATAAGTGTACTCACTCTCCATTCTTCAGGCATCTTTTGAATTCTCTATATTTAATTAAATAGTCTTATGAGCCAAGTGAGCTCCATCTCTCCTAGAATTTTCTATTTTTATATAGGAATATTGTCTAGTCCTACAGATGTATACAAGACTCAATAAGACCAAATTATCCCTAATAAGTGACTTGAATATAAAGCTACCTTTAAATTCAACAACAATAAACTAAATTATTCTAACACAAATAATAACTTAGTACAAAACAACTCTACACATTTCCTTCTAATACTCCCCCTCAGGTTAAGAGGAAAATATTGAGTACTCTCAACTTACTGAGTATATTTTGTAAAACTTCTTTTGGTACTCTCTTAGTAAGTATATCCGTAACTTGATCACATGACTTCACATAGGTTAACTAAATTTTCTCACCGGTAACTTTTTCACGAATAAAGTGACAATTAATTTCTATGTGTTTCGTTCTCTCATGTTGGACTGGATTTGAAGCAATTTGAATAGGTGCTTTACTATCACTAAATAGTCTAGTGGGACCTTGATTCCAAATGTGGAGTTCTCCTAATAATGATTCTAGCCATAAACCTTCACACATTCCTTATGCCATTGCTTTGTATTTCGCTTCAGCACTGGACCTTACGACCACATTTTGTTTCTTACTCTTCCATGACACCACATCATTATCTCCAACTCGAGTAATATAAGCATATGTGGACTTCCTATCTTCTTTAGAGCCTGTCCAATCTGCATCTGAAAATTTTTTAACCTTTATATGTCCTTGTTTAACTCCACCCATGTAAGGGATCACCCTTGCATTGCCGGTCCCAAGCCCGGATAAAGGAGGGTTGTGTTAGGCTTCTGACAGCCAGCGTAAAACTTCGTCGGATTTTTACAACATGGATTACAAAAATTATGAGCATTGCTTTGGGGCGTCCCCACCTAGCGACATGCTGCAGAGCTCGAATGCAGTAAAAAGTAAGCAAGGGCCACTACATTTTCGCCTGAATGTAGTGAATCAATTGCAGAGAGGGTTCCCACATCATGGATGGGTGTGGGTAAAGAAGTTAGTCTTGCTACATTGCCGCCCGAATGTAGCGAAAAATTTTCAGAGAGGGTCTTCGCATTTTGATTATGGACGGATGCGGGGTAAGGAAGCTAGTCCTAGATAATAAGATTCGTATTGGTTCTTGGAATATCGGAACATTATCCGGTAAGCTAATGGAGGTGGTAGATACTATGATTCGGAAAAAGATTCATATTGTATGTTTACAAGAGACAAAATTTGTTGGAGAAAAAGCAAAGGAGATAGAGGATACAGGTTTTAAATTATGGTACTCAAGTAAAGAAAAGGCTCGAAACGGAGTTGGTATTATCATAAATAAAGATTTAAAGGATAGTGTAGTAGACAAACAACGATATGGTAACCGAATCATGACGTTGAAATTAGTGTTAGGAGCAGATGTTTTGAATATAGTTTGTGCTTACACACCCCAAGTAGGACTAGAAGATAGTATAAAGACAACTTTTTGGGAAGAGTTAGATAAGGTGTTACAAAAGATTCCACAAAAGGAGATGATTTGTTTAGGAGGAGACTTAAATGGACATGTCGGTAAAGAGGCATTAGGATATCAAGGGATTCATGAAAACTTTGGTTTTGGGGATATAAATGAGGAAGGTAGGGAGATTTTAAATTTTGTTATGGCATTTGATTTCTTTATAGTCAATACAATCTTCAAAAAACGAGATGAACATTTAATTACTTATAAGACTGGCTTATCACAAACGCAAATTGATTACTTTATTTGTAGAAAAAAGATAGAGCGTGTTGTAAAGATTGCAAGGTAATTCCAGGAGAAAGCTTAACCACCCAACATCGACTTTTAGTTATGGATTTACAAATAAAAAAATGGACAAAGAAGAAAAGAGTGCATCGAGCTATTCAGACTAAATGGTGGAACCTCAAATGCGAGAAAGAAGATATATTTAAACAGAAAGTCCTTCAACGAGATGTTTGGAATTATGTTGGTACACCCTGTGATATGTGGAACAATATGGCTATACATATTAGGAAAGTGGCGAAAGATGTATTAGGGGTATCTAAGGGAGGTGTACCGGTACAAAAAGAAGCTTGGTTGTGGAGTGAAGTAGTACAAAATAAAATCAAGGCAAAGAGGGCATGTTACAAATTACATTATGCTAAGAAAACTAGTGAAACTTTAGAAGCTTATAAGAAAGCGAAAAAGGCCGTTAGTGAAGCAAAAGCTAAGATTTGGGATGACTTATATAAAAAAGTCAACTCAAAATAGGGTGAAAGAGATATTTTTAGGATAGCTAGGGCTAGAGATAAGAAAACTAAAGATCTTAATTATGTCAGATGCATAAAAGACGAGGATGAAAAAATTCTAGTGGCAAATGATGATATAAGAAATAGATGGAAAAACTATTTTTATAATCTTTTTAATGAAAATAAAGATGTTAGTATTAGTTTAGGAGATTTAGCCAAGTCAGAAAAGTATATAAACCATAATTTCTACCGACGTATTCAAAAGAATGAAGTCAAAGAGGCTCTTATACATATGAAGGGTGGTAAATCGGTAGGACCAGATAATATTCCTATAGAAGTTTGGAAAATACTAGGAGAAATAGGAATCATTTGGCTTACAAGACTATTTAATGAAATATGGAAAAACCAAAAGATGCCCGAGGAATGGAGAGCAAGTACACTTATACCCATATATAAGAACAAGGGAGACATTCAAAATTGTGTGAATTATCAAGGTATCAAGTTAATGAGCCATACTATGAAATTATGGGAAAGAATTATCGAACTTAGGTTAAGACAAGTATCAAGTACAACAGAGAACCAATTTGGATTCATGCCAGGCAGATCTACTATTGAAGCGATTCACCTTTTGAGACGTCTTATGAAACATTTTAGAGGAAAAGAGAAAGACCTTCACATGATATTTATTGATCTAGAAAAAGCTTATGATAGGGTACCGGGGGAGGTTCTTTGGAGAACTTTGGAAAAAAGAAGTATCCCATTGACATATATTAACCTTATAAGAGACATGAATGATGGTGCAAAAACATGTGTGAGGACTCATGAAGAAACGACAGACTTCTTTGAAGTTAATATTGGGTTACATCAAGGATCAACATTAAGTCCATACTTATTTATAATGGTGATGGATGAGTTAACAAAACATATTCAAGATGAAGTACCTTGGTGTATGTTATTTGCAGATGATATTGTATTAGTGGAGGAGTCTAAGGAAAAAGTTAAGCAAAGGCCTCCGACTTAGTAGAACAAAGACAGAATATATGGAATGTAAGTTTGATCATTTGGTTACCTCAGAGGACATAGAAATTAAAATTGGCACACATTGCATCCCCCAAAAGTAAAGTTTTAAATACCTAGGGTCAATTTTTCAGAGTGATGGAAGAATTGATGGAGATGTTATTGGTTGGTTAAAATGGAGAGGAGCATCAGGTATTCTTTGTGATAAGAAGATACCATTAAAGTTAAAAGGTAAATATTATAGAGCTGCAATTAGGCCTGCCATGTTTTATGGTTGAGTGTTGGGCAGTTAATCATCACATGTACAAAAGATGTCTGTGACAGAAATGAAGATGGTGAGATGGATGAGTGGTCATACAAGAAAAGACCGTATACATAATGAGGTTATTAGAAACAAATTAGGAGTGGCACCAATAGATGATAAAATGACAGAATATCGTTTAAGATGGTTTGGACATATAGAAAGAAGATCAAAAGAAGAACCAGTAAGAAGGTTAGAAAAACTAAATTTGGAAAGTATTAAAAGTGGTAGAGGACAACCACAAAAGTGTTGGAAAGAAACAATAAAGAATGATCTAGCTGATTGTGAGTTAACTGCTAACATGGCACACAATAGGGATTTGTGGAAACAAAGAATCCATGTAGCCGAGCCCGTCTAGTATGGGAAAAGGCTTAGTTGTTGTTGTTGTTGTTGTTGTTTGTATGTCCTTGTTTGGAGTCGAATATCCCAAGTCTTGGAGTAGTTTTCAAATATCATAATATTTTATACATGTACTTTCATATGATATTTTATTGGTTGATGCATAAATCTCCTTACAATGCCAATAGCATATGATATGTCAGGACGTGTAATGTAGTGTGAAGTGAGATAGGGGATGTTTTCCTTTTCTACGAGTGTTGATTGAGATGGACCAACAATAATCAAACTCCTTTCTAAAATTTTATGAGCCTCTTCTCTTATCAGAAGTGAGTAAATAATTTGCAAGGAGGGAAGTTCTTCTCTACCAAGTATATTTCCTTTGACTGACTTACTCAAAGTCTAAAGATAGTCCCCATAGCAAATAAAAAATCTTCTCTATTGTGTCTCTGCAATTTTCCTTTTGGTACAAGTTTCACACTAAGTTGGAGAATAATATTCCAACTCCTCCCATATACCTCATAGTTCATTATAGCGTTCACTCACTGAGCATTCTTCTTGTCTATATATTCTAATTTGAGCGATAATTTCATATTTCTTGGTTATATTCTTCTTTCTAGAGTAAGCATCTTCAATGGCTTTCCAAATTTTACGAGCAGAATCAAGATGCATAAAAGTGTGGCTCACAGAAGGAACTATAGATTGAAGAATCTATGATGATACCAAGGCGTTCTCTCTTTGCTACTTTAAGAAAAAATTGGAAGTTTGTGCAGGTTTAGGACACTCTGTTGTGACATTCTAATTTGCCATGCTCTTCAAGGGCTAACTCTATAGATTTGGTCCAATGTTCATAATTTTTTTCATCGAATCGGATGTTTGTGAGTTTAAAATGTTCTATCTTCTCTTATTTTTTCAAAGATGTCTCCTACAACCTTCTCCATGCCTTAAACCTCACTAGGGCCTCTTTGGGAGGTGTGGAGACTGCCTCGAGATGCATGTAGGTTGCATCGAGGTTTGTGAAGGTTCAACTCTTTGTGATACGTGCGATTTCTATTGAAATCTCCTCCTTACCTTTGATGTTTATACACTTCTTCTTAAATCCTAGGTTCCAATACTTGGAACATCCTAAAACCCCTTTTTTTAATCTTCAAACTTACATACGGATTGCAACCACAATTGCAACCACATGCTCTGACACCATGTTCATTAAAAATGTGGAGAATAAAAAATTGAATCGGCAATCAGCAATGGAAGAAAATGGAGTGTGGTTCACTTGCAACAACTGCACTCTCTCTCATCTTTTCTTGTTTCAACACTTATTGTTTAAGCCTTATTAGTTTATTATATACATGACTCAATAGGACCAAATTACCCCTAATAAGTGACTTGAATATAAAGCTACCTTTAAATTCAACTACAACAAACTAAATTATTCTAACACACATAATAACTTAGTACAAAAAAAGTCTGCACATTTCCTTCTAACAGCATCTAACTGCTATCAGTGCGTAGAACCTTTTGCTTGCTTATATTGTTCATTTATGCTCCTTCTAGCAGGGAATTGTTCCATCATCTTGAGACTTTGTTGATGTTGTCTTGGCTTGACTACCATCTTTCATGATTCCTATGAATTTTATTTCTTGAGCAAAAATTATGTATATGCTTGACACACAGATATCCCTTCAGTATGTTTTCATTCCCCATGCATATCTGGTTTGATTGATCAAGCTGGTGCATCACAAATTATTGTAGAAAGTAGACAGTCCATTTTGTACTATTATTATCATTATGATGATGTTATTACTGTTGCAGTTCACATCTTGAATCATTTTATGTTTCCGGACTATGTGAGTCAAGTTTTTGCCATCATGGAATGATGATGACAGAGTTAATCAAACCGCTCAGTTTCACTTCTGGTATCTACTGCCTACAGGTTGGAAAGGAGATGCAAAAGTGTTATGTTATCAACTCATTCACAGGCTTGGAAGAGGAGTTGTTTATCTGGGTTCTTCGAGAATAATGACAGACCATCCACATTATACCCAAACTTTTGAACTGGGGAGGGAGGCCAGTCAAATGTATATTCTATATGTTTTTCTTTCGACTCATGCTTTTAGAAATTTAGAAACTAACAAGAGTTGAATCTAATAAAACAACGATAACAGTGTTTTCTGGCCCGATGATGCTACAAGCAGAATATCTGAATTATTCACGTACTGAAGGTAGCAACAGGAATAATTGATGAGTTTACCCCAACTTGCTTCCTGTATGAAGCCCTTTTCGTATGTTATTATGTGTGGGTACACAAATAAATTGCATTATTCGAGGCTTGGTAGATGCATGACATTTGCATCCGAATAAATCCTTGAGGTCAAGTTGAAGCTGGTGAATGACAAAGAGATGTGTTCCTTCTGCAGATAGCAAAGCTGTTGGACTGCACTTCCTGGATGGGCGCGGGACCTGGCCTGATGGATGCAGCAGTAAAAGGAGCTCTTGAGGCAGGAAAACCTGTTGGTGGGCTAAAAATAAGAAAGGAGGCTGGTGAATGGATTGCATCAAGCATTCATCCTTACCTTCCTCCCGGAACGTAGTAAATGTGCAGGTGAGTTCCCATCTCGAACAATGTCTTTAATCAGTTCCTCTATAAGTCACTTCCATGGTATCATTGTGGGCAATTGCCATGCCAAGTGAAAATATTATTTGATATTATAATTGCAGATTTTTCTCTGCACGGAAACATGGCCTTGTGGATGCAGCTATTAGGAATAGTTCTTCTGACAGAACAGCCATTGTTGCTTTGCCTGGTGGAATAGGCACCCTGGATGAGTTGTTTGAGATATTGGCTTTGATTCAGTTACAGAGGATAGGATCGAACTTCCCTGTTCCTTTCCTGTTGATGAATTATGACTCTTTTTACTCGAAATTTCTGGACTTCCTCGATGACTGTAAGCAATGGGGTACTGTCTCTGAGGGAGAGGTTTCTTCTCTGTGGAAGGTCTGTAGTGGAAACCGTGAAGCACTTGATTATTTAGCTGAGTTTTATGTTCTCTGTGAGAGGTTAGGCACTGTCTCCTTGGAGAAGAAAGGATAGAGTTTTCCCTTGATGTTGAAGGTGTGATGGTTTGATCTAAGAAGTCCTTTTGGCCCAGAATACTCCCACTCTGTTCAGGTGTTCGAACACAGAGCCTTTGCCTAAGTTGCAGACTTCTTTCCTGGTAGGCTGTGTCAGTTGCTTGCCACCAGAACCTGCAGGGTTTAAGTTTTGTTGTATTGCAAATATTTTCAGTAAACTTATGCTGGTTTGTTGATTGATTATGACTACTTTTATTGTGTCATTGATGAACAAATTGGAGAGAAACAATCAAGTTGGGGAATCCAGATGCTTGATGTTCATTGCAAATAAGCGTTGCCAAGATCTGACAAAATTTTCTCCACTAAACCATGTAGAAGGAAAATGACCTTTATTCATATAGTATTGGTTTCCTTTTCTTCTTAATCCTGTCTCTTATGACGAAGAGAGATCACAATCATAATCGGGTGAAGCCCAGAGAAGCCCTGTTTTTCTGTTATTTGTACTGGTTGGAACTGTGCGTGTGCTGTGCGTGAAAGACTCTGTCCGGTGGCAAAAGAATATGCTTACATGAAAGACCTGTTCTGTTCATCTTCATGGATCACCTCTATATGATGCATATACGTTTGCAGCTAATTTCTATTCTAATATTTATAATAATGAATGATTCCGACCATCTAACCCATAACCATTAGAAAGCTTGCTTTCCCATTTCAAAAACAGCTTCCACTTATTAGGTCCAGAGTTGTTTCCCGCATCCATACCATGTGCCAATAACCATTGCAATGCTACCTTTTCGACACATCGATATTTCACCGCCTGGCTTCAAGTATGTGTGTGTGAGAGAGAGAGAGAGAGAGTATAAGCATATGCTGAGATTTCGCTAGTAATAAGCGTCTGAAGAGTAGCTGGTAAGAGATTCATGACCCAAGCCACCCCTATATATAGGTCTCCAACCTCTTGTTAGCGATCCTTGTCTACCCAAGGATAAAAGCCTTTCACCATTTCAATTTCGCAGTGAAGGACAAGTACTCTACCTAATGAACTCATAATAGCATCCCATAACTGAAACCCCCCTTATGAATAGGACGTTTGCTTGATGTAAAACCTAAAACGGATACCACAATGACTTGGCAGTACGCAATTGAACCACTGCTTCTCAAATACTTACAAATGAAGTGTTTTGGTTCTTTAAATCAAGTTCCTCGACCTTGTATTTCGTCTTTCAAAAAACTTGCAGCAAGAGTAACAAGAGAATGGACTGACGAATATTTGAGTTGGTCTCCATCTCAAGGCTCAACCGGTACAGGATGCAAAAGAATGACTAAACCACATCTGGTTCATTGATACCACATCATGTCTCAAGCTTGAAGTGATGCAAGGAGGTCCCGAGAATCCATCTCTAGAGGGGATGGCACTCACAGGGGCAGAGCGCAGCTGATCCTTCGTATGCTTTGGCATATAAAAGACTTACAACATCTAGGTAACGAGAATCCACTGGTTTCTGCATGCACTAGCATATGGCATACCGGCTTAAAACCAACCAGTGAACATTTATTCTTCAAATTAGATTGTGTTCTCATTTTGTCAAGGGATTATAACCAGCTAGCGACTTTAGATGGAAGCAAAGGACCCCAAAGTCAAGGCAAAATTTCTATTCATGGCTCCACACTGGCCTTATAACAGGAAGGTGCTGAGAGAACGTCATCTTTAGATTCCAAGTTTTCTGTACTGCATTGTGTTTGTCACCTCCTGGGCATCTAGTTGATCAGCCATAGCGACCTATCCAAATCTACAGCCTTTTGATCCAGAGCAAGCATTATATTCTGATCCTCAGTCCCCAACCAATAATCAAACACCTTTCTTTTTCTTCTTTCCGCCACTATGAATCTTGGGAAGGAATCTCCCCGAGTGAGTAGAAATAAGCATGTTCATGTTTTCAGCACCCAGTCATGGGCTTAGCTTTTAAAAAATTACAATTCCCCTGCTACTTGAATTAAGCATGCAACAAATCATGGATTCATCTAATTTTCTTGAATAAGCAGGGGAAACACTTTCCTGCTGCTAGTGTCACCCCCATACAAAACAAAACAAAATCAACTTTCGGGTTACAAAAGTAGAAGTTCAAGTTAATTGAGTATGGTGCCAATAAGCTTTCACCTTGTTTATTTGTTTGTAGATGAAGAAGGGCCTTAATGTGGAACCACTAACACTTTCTTAGTTATGCTGTTATTGTGACCCATATAATGCCAAAGTTATTGGATATGGCTGTGGGTTATCTTCTATATCCAAGATTATACATGCTAGAATCTACATGAGTTCTTACTTATCATAAGTGAGGTTTCTTTCATTGCAAGATGCATCCCCAGAACATTAGGCGGCAATATGACCCTTTGAAACACAGTTTCAAAATCATCAGGTAAACACAGTGATGAAGTTCATTTGGTCAAACTAGGCTTTGTCGAATTGCCTGAAGCAACCTGGATTGGAACAAAGAAAAGCTTAATTGGCAGTTAATGATATTGAAAATTTTGAGTATCTATTACATTTTGCTGATTTAGGATGCTAGGGAAATTCAATTCAATTAGGTTGGCAGATTCTTTGGATCTTTTTGGAAAATAATATGATTCAAAAGTCTGGTTCTGACATCCGTGGTTTGCTCAAAGTTCCACAATATGGCAGAAGCCAAAAGCGATGTTCATCCAGAAGGGACAATATCATCTTTTCGGAAGGCTTAACATGGATATGGTATAGCGATTTACTTTACACTTGTAGGGTGTCCACGCCCTATCTTGATTGGGCTCAATGAATAGCTAAACACAGTTTTGTTCTGTTAACTTTTCAATTCGTACTTGCCCTTTGATTTGTGAATCCACTGCACTAAAGCTTTTTGTCATTCACCAGTCACCGTAATCAATACCCCAAAAATACAAAAGAGTTTATAAAATAGCAAAGACTTTTCAATTACCTACAAAATCGCATGAAGTCCATAGCACTCCATGTGCAGATAGTGCTGAACACATTGAATCTCTAGGAGTGTTCCAGGAAAAACATAGCCTAGCAAGTGTATTGGCTGTGATTTAACTTACTCAAATATCAACATGGAACGTGCAGAAATCTATGAAATTAAATTTGAGGGTTGGAGTTACTAGACGATCTTGAAGTAACGTAACAGTTAACATTTTCCAAAGTTTCATTGCAGAGAATACCTGGAAAGCTCAAAGCAAGTCCAGTTGCACATCCTGCAACACCCGCATTAATCACTGCAAACCAGAATATGCACGCATTATGCATGATCTTCCCTGAAAGTTAAAAGTAACAGACCATCCAAACGATAAATATATGACATACCATCATTTTTGCCACGCAATCTCAAGGCAGGCCACAGGACTATGTACTCCAGATAGAACAGCAAATGTCTATGAATAAAATATTCAAGGTAAAGGAACACTGAGAAGAAAATTATACATCAAATGAATGACGGTGATAAATCATTTCAAAAACAAATGAGAACAGGATAGTGAACCTTAGCAGAGGACACTGCATCAGCTAATGACCCTTCAAATCCTTTCTTCCTTACCAAACCGGGGCCTGGTTACACAAAGAGATTACAAATTACTGAATGAGTTAAGACACATAAAAGATGGATGAAGCTACAGATTTGGCCCATTTAAGAAATCCTTATCCATGAAATTTCATAGTACAGGAAACAATGCAAAGGAGAAAGGGAAACTGATATAAACACGTTGCACAAACAATGTGCCATCACTTCCCTTTTAAAAGAATAAAGTTAAAGAGGTCCTTAAACTTATGAAAGTTGATAAGTATATAGGACCAAACAATATTCCTATAGAAGTATAGAAAATTCTAAGAGAGACTAGTATCACTTGGCTTATAAGATTATTTAATAAAATATGAAAAAACCAAAAGATACCTAAGAAACGGAGGAAGAGTACAATTATACTCATACGAAAATAAATAGACCTTTAGAATTGTATGAATTATCGAGGTATTAAGTTAATGAGTCATATTATAAAATTATAAGAAAGAATTATTAAACGTAGGTTGAGACAAATATTGAGTACAATAGAGAACCAATTTGAATTCATTCTAGGAAGATTTACTATGGAGTAAAACGAAGAGAGATCACAAGGTATTTATACAAACTAAGAACCTTCACAAGGTATTTATTGATTTAGAAAAAGCTCATGATAGGGTGAAGAGATATTTTTTGAAGAACCTTAAAAAAGAGAGGTATCAAATTGATATACATCAATCTTATAGAAGACATATATAACGGTACACAAACATGTGTCAGGATTGAGGAAGGAATGATAGATTTGTTTGAGGTTAATATTAGATTACATCAAGGGTCAACTTTAAGTCTATATTTATTTTATTGGTCATTGATGAGTTAACAAAATATATTCAAGATGAAGTATTGATGACAATTAGTGGATGAATCTAAAGAGAAAACTAATAAGAAATTAGAATTATGGAGCAAAACATTAGAAAGTAAATGCTTTTGACTTAATAAAATAAAGACAGAATATATAGAATACAAGCTTGATCATTTCATTACTTTAAATGATAGAAATTAAGATTAACAAACATTGCAACTCTTGTAAGGAAATTTTTAAATACTTAGGGTGAGTTTTCCAGAGTGATGGAAAAATTTATGATGTTACGTATATGATTAATGCAGTTTGGTTAAAATGGAGAGTTACATCAGGTATTTTATGTGACAAAAAGATATCATTAAAGTTGAAAGTTAAATATATCATAAAGTTGCAATTAGACTCGCTATGCATTATGGTTATGAGTGTTGAGCAGTTAATTATCAATATGTACAAAAGATATCTATGGGAGAAATGAAGATGTTGAGATGGATGAGTGGACACATAAGAAAAGACTTTATGCATAATAAGCTTATTAGAAATAAATTAGGACCGGTACAAATAGATAACAAAATGAGAGGAAATTGTTTAAGATGGTTTAGACACGTAGAAAGACAACCAAAAGAAGCTTTTGTAAAAAGTACGATAAACTAAATTGTAAAAATATTAAAAGAGGAAGAAAATACCACAAAAGTGTTGGAAAGAAACAATAAAGAATTATCTATAGCTGATATTGAGTTAACTGTTAGCATGATACAAGATCGAACTATGTGAAAACAAAGAATCTATGGCGACCCCATCTAGTATGGGAAAAGGCTTAGTTATTGTTGTTGTTTATGTCTTATCTAGTGTTAAATCATTCTCTAATCTGTATTTACAAATTTTAAAAGCTCGATTGAAAGCGTTGATTGGTGCACAAGATTTTAAATATACTAAAAGTATTCATTATGGTGAAATAACTCAACATGCAAGCTTATGTAGATTGAACTACACATGAACCAACGAGCTCATGATTAGCCGAACCATGAACAACTCAATTAATTTAACATGCCTATCATCAGGATTGATACACACACCTTTTTTACTATCCACGCACCCCTACTTTTTATATATTTTACCAAAATACCCTTGATAAATTTTGGTAATTTTCAAGGTACCTTTTTTCATCTAAACACTCTTTCCTTCTATATGAACCATTGTTCGCCACCAAAATCATTCCCAATGGCCCTCCTTTAGCCACCTAGTGATCCATTGATTGATTTACATCAGTTTGTGGACAAGCAACTCAATGAAATCAATTAGAAAGAAAGAAGAGAAAGAGGGGAAAAGGAGAAATAAGAAATAGGAGGTTAATTCAAAGAAAGATTCAATGATTTTTTGAGGTATGTCATTGATTTTGTTTTGTTTTTGTTGTTTTTGTTATTTTGGTCAAAATCACAAACTCGTCAAGTTTTCTCCTCAAAATGTAGCACAATATAGGGGAGATGTGCCTGGTGCGCATGTCTTTCTTGGTGGGAGATGCAACCCAATTGCTTGTCTCCGTTAGTATGAGGCACAACCCAACTGCACATCTCACTCGATAGGAGACGCGATTGGGTTGTTTCTTCTATTTTGGGTTATCTCATATTTGAGTAACTCATTTTTCTTTTTTGATATGTAGATATGGCTCATAGGGTATAAGTAGAAGAGAGTAATGTCACCGCTACATCTAAGAGATGTAACATAATATAATATGGAGGACGATCCTGTAAATAATAACAAAGAGAAGACCATGATATTTTGCTAGATACAAATATTGTTGAAGTCGTACCTTCACTTTATGAGGAGGACATAGATACTTGAGAGACTGAGATTGATATTGCAGAGAGTGATGATGAAGGCTTCCCTAATATGTAGGATTACTTCTTAACTTTAAAGGTCACATTTCTTATAAGATCTAGCACAAATAGGTAATTTTTTATTTTAGTGAAATTATATATTAAATATCATACTCACTATTCCAACTGATTATGTAAATATAAATATGCAAACAATACGAAAAGTAGTAATAATCATACAAGATATATTGTTAGCAAAGCATGGTTAGTGACGAGAACAAATATGAATCTAAATAATTGGGCTGATATTGTCGATAGGAGTGGGTTGATTGTACAAGAAAGTTTATCGTATGAAGTTATAGATCATGTGTTATTGATTGTTTTTATTGAGCATTGGCAACTAGACACAAACAACTTTTACATGCCATGGGAAACTACGATAAGGCCAATAGATGAGAAATATTTGTTATAGGCAATCTCTTATCGATCGACTTACTAAGTATCATAAGCAATTAAGTTTGATTTTGATGAGGACATAGTAGGTAATCTATGAAACTATAACTATATTCTTTATTTTACATTAAACACAACATGTGATGTTATACATTCTTATTTTTTATTTTATACAATACAGATTAGTTCTACAAAGTAGTTGGATTGTAATGCATATAAGTTATCTAGATATCACAGATACATTCGGTATATAGATATTCTGGAACTGTATATGCTAGATTGTGTAATTCGACAATTCGGTTGTCATCAAGTCATCCCAATTATGTTGATAAGGTCCTTCATTGCAAATAGACTTTGAAAATCCAATGCATATAAGGTATTGTATGAGTCACGTGACACTACTTAGGAGGCACAACACTTACATTGTTTTAAGCTTGAGCATTTTAGCGTCCTAATATCATATTCTCCAAATGTATCCATTTATTTTAAGAGATTCTATGAGTCAACTGCATTAGACTCATCTGACTCCATCTAAGCAAAATAATACATCATTCTTCATGTAGATAAATAAATAATTATCTATGTTAGTGTGGTCTTTAATTTTGTTTTGATTTGATTATAATACTAACTTTTTCATAATTACTTTCTTATACCAACATCTAATTGTAGTATGTAATATACTAGCATCATCTTTAATACATGCAAAGCGCGTATCATGACCATTGTCATGTGAACCTACATTGCGATAGTTGTTAGAGACATACAAATAGTGCTACCAATGAGCATATTGATTGACTATATATGAGAATATATGAGCTCAATGTTGCATATGATCCATACATTCAAATAATGGGTTTACATCTTATATTTGGGATGTTCTTTTACTTTTGTAAGGAATGATATTTTGGTTTGTCAATCTTTACCCTTAATATACACAATCGTTATGAAATAATGCTTCTATTTCAATTAAAAAAATAATTATATTTATAAAATGCAAATGACATCTAATTATCAACATTAATAAGTTTATGAAATAGTCGACTCTAATTATTGATGCTTTCATGTTTGTATCCTTATAAAGATAGAAAGATAGGAGCATCGAAGAGTCATTGGCTATATGTATTTGCATAAAAATAGGAGCACAAGAGAAAATTAATCATAAATTAGATAAATTAAATGCCTAAATAACATAATCATATTTAAAATATTATGATTACTTTTAGAAAATATCATGCAATATGATGATGGCACATATACCATACATCACTCACAATTGGTTGATTACCATTTGACACTAGCAGTAGAAATGCCATGGACCCTTTTGTAGAGAGAAGTATTAATACTATGTTCTATTGAGTAATGATTACTGAACCCATGTCTAGCATAAACATCTAATAATGACTAGGATACGACTCATCCTTCATTTATGCAATACGACGAATGGCAACATTGACACCGTCATATTCCGTGCAAACTTATAAATATATGTTACTCCTACGTGCCACTTCCTTTAACCAGTCTCTATAAGTTTCACGCTATAATTCCTCTCCTATCCAAAAGTGTGTCAATGACTCGATGCCTATAATTTTTATCTCCAATAACATTCACCCAAGCATTTATAAATATGCTCATAAAGTATAGTATCGTTGTCTAATATGCCGGTGCAAAGTCTAGCCACCTCAAAATGTTATTTGAAAGGAAGATCAATATAAGAACCAAGGAAATCGATATTTAAAAGAGGATCACAAGTCCCTTGCCTCACCTTAAAAAAATGCTTTATCTGATAATTCTTGCCTGTATGGTCACAAACTGACAAATTCCTCTATGTAGATCTATTACATGGTCTCCCTTTAAGCCGGTGAATGCGTGACTCTTCTACGGTGATGCACTAAGAACTTAATTGTTCATCTAATATCTCAACAAATGTCTTGATGTGGATGATGTTTTAGCTTCTTCAAACAGTCTCTATTATAAATGTTCCTACATCATGTCCTTTATGATCAATAATATATGACATGTCCTTTATATCTAGCTTCTTTTAAAATAGATCAATTATTATCAATTATATCAATTCAACACATTTAAGGAGAAGGTTATTCTTTTAAGCACACGATAACCTATGTGAATGTCGCAATATACAATGACATGTGGTTGGGTCTGAACCTACTATTTTCACACGATTGTATTTCCTTATAATTATGTCAAGAACATGTCATGATACTTTTTTCTACAGGTGTGTACAATACATTCTATCATATTAATGTAATACCTGATGATGGTTTGCAATTCTTTAAATAATTTCTTCAATTCTATAATCTACAACTCTATCAATGAATGTATTGTCTCAAAATTGTATTAAATCTCGAAGTTGAGATATCGAAAAACCCTTTCAACCTTTTGTGTACACTTTTCACCATGACAACCATTAATAAACAATCATTATAAGTTTAAAAAATAATAGATAACATATATGCATTAACCATCAATTTCATTACCTCTGTTGCCTTCTCGTAGCTTGAGATTGTATGGGCCAAATGAATATTATGATCTAAATTCTTTTGAGACCACCGAGATCATACACCAAACAATGACCATTATTCACCACAACAAAATAGTGTGGTTGAAAAGGAAAATAGATTGTTATTAGAAATGATAAATACAATGTTATCTTATTTCATTCTTTTTAAATGCTATTAGGGTGAAACCATTCTTACGGCATGTCATATTTTAAATAGAGTTCCTAATAAAAGGAACAAGATAACCTAGTGTCAACTCTAGAAGAAAACAAACCCAACCTAAACTATTTTAAAGTTTGGGGTTGCAAGCTATAGTAAAAGTTCCAAAATTGAAAATGAAGAAACTAGATGAAAGAGGAATTAAATGTATGTTTTTGTAATAATGCCCAAAATGGTAACTAAATCAAGTGACTCATATCATGTAAATATAATAATTGAGTTTAAGTATGTTATTTTTCAAGATTACCTCAATTCAAAGACTCAAAGAACATGTTTATGAAAATTGACATGATCAAGAACTTTATGCAATTAATAATGATGTCCCAAAAGTTTAAGAGCCTAGAAGAAGTAAAAGATAAAGGAGAAAAAATTCTTACTTGAAGGGACTTATGACTATTACTAGTTCTATACCATTTTACTATAATGCCGAAAGTGATCCCAAGATGTATCAAGAGTCCATGAGGTCTTATGATGCGGCCTGAAAGTGATCTCGAGACGTATCAAGCGTCCATGAGGTCTTATGATGCGGCCTTTTGGAAAGAAACATTTAAGATGAGATGGATTGAATAATGACGAATAAAATTTAGAAATTAGTAGACCTCTCTTTTGTACTTTAGTTATAAATAGATTTACAAAAAATAAAAGTTGATAAAACTATTAGCAAATTTAAAGTAATATTAGTTGTTAGGAGCTTTACTAGAATACAAGTAATTGATTATTTTGATACATATGTACCAGTAGCAAGAATTTCTACAACTATAGTGTTATTAGCACATGCATCTATTTATAAACTTGTTATTTACCAAATGTATATCAAAAAGGTATTTTAAATAGTGAATTAGATGAGGAGTTGTATTTAGAGCAACTCGAAGGATTTATTGTACGCAAGTAAGAACATAAAGTTTACAAATTAGTCAAATCTTTGTATGGTTTAAAGCAAGCTCCTAAATAATAACATTGAAAGTTTGATAAATTAATTTTGTAAATGTTTCAAAATTAATGAATCGAATAAATATGCATATAATAACTTTAATGATAGAAAATATGTTAAAATACTTGAAGAGAACAACAAACTTTAGTTTAGTGTATAATGGAAGTCCTTTTGTCTTAAAAAATATTTAGATGATAGTTACGTAACTTATGTTAAAGACCATGCATCTACAAGTGGATGGCTCTTCATGATTGGCAGGATTACAGTTTTTTGGACATCAAAGAAATAAACATGTATTGCCTGCTCCACTGTGGCTGTCAAATTTATTGTTTGAGTAATAGTGAAAAAAGAAGCAAAATAGCTTAGAAACATGTTTCATGAGATTTTGATATAGCCAAAGCCAATGACACCCGTACCGATGAATTTTAATAGTTAAAGTATGTTATCAAAGGCACACTACGAGATGTATAAGAGAAAATCTAGACATATTGGTATGAGACATAATTATGTAAGAAACTTGATTAAGAAGGACTAATTATCATTATCTATATTAGATAAGTGTTATATCTTGTAGATCATTTAACAAAAGGTTCAACAAGGTATTTGATTAGAAAAAAGATGATCCCTTAAGAAATTCCAGTTTATTAATTTCTTCCAACAAAAAGGTTGATTTACTATAGGTTTAAAATTTACTGACATTTACAAGAAGTTTTACCGATTTATCCCTAAAAAGTAGATCTTTCAAGAAAGAAGTCATGCATCAAAGCCCCCAAGCTCCAATAGAACATGATTCTTTCCAGTTTTTCACAAGTTCTAAATCTTGCCCCACAAAATGACCATAGTAGTGTTGATTATGTTCTTCAGGATTTGGTATGGTAAATCGACTATCCTGTTTGGCCACAATAACTTGTCCTCTGGCAAATGATGTGTTAGTGGCAGGGGCTACCTACAAATAAGAAGGTGCGTGCAATGACTGAATTGACCAAAGATATGCCCAAATTTTTGTCGGGTTCTTGGACACCATGCTTGCTACCATAGCTACCCTATTAATGTTAGGGGCATCTTCAACACAATTAATTAGGAAGATTACTATTTGTACTCCCCAAATTACTATACACATCTTTTTTCCATGATTTTTAAAAATACCCCACTCATTTGAGAAAATGCATGTACTACCTCCGACCTCACCTAGAGCTTTTCCCTCCTTTACTAAGAACTCTATTCCTCTTTTGTCTCATTAATGTTGATGCCTTGTTCTACATTTGGGCAACTTGTTCTACAGTTAGACAATACACTACTCAATCCAGTTGGAGCTCTATCACCTTCTCCTATAAAAAAAGGAAAAGGAGAGTAGTTATAGAAGAAGAGGTTTTCAATGCTTGATTCGTTTAGGTATGTTAGACGATTCAGCTATATTTTACTTTTTTTGTGTATTTGATGTCGTCGATCCGGTGACCGTGAAGTCATTGTAAGTTGGGATGGAGATGAGGCTAAGCCGAGTCTTTATCTCAACTATGACTATCCAATAAAAAAGATGAGAAAGAATAAGTTTCAATGAAAAACTTTAATACTCATTTTCAATGGACTTATAATACCTTTGTGAAGGAGATGGACTTCTCTTTTAAACATTCATGGCATAGTTCCCATGTGGGTACGTCTGTCATGAGTCTCCCTCATATGAGAAACACGTGGCATGTGTCTCCCGCACAAGGGAGGTTTAAGCTGCTTACGTCTCTCCCGTTAGAGAGTTGCAGACCGCATGCATCTCTCCCACGGGAGAGATGTACGTCAGATGCTGATGAGAGAGAGGGAGGTGAGAAAGCGGGTGCGAAAACGATAAGGTGAGGGAGAGGAGAGAGAGACACATGAGAGGTGGAAAAGAAAATGGAGTGTGCGTTTAATAATGATGTTGTGTTAATTAGCTTGGCATCTTTCCTTATCCAGGTATCAGACATCAGTTCAAAACCGGGCTCTATTACCACTACCAACGTCCCTCATGCAAACATTTGCGAAGTGATGCCACACTTTCATTAGGTCCTTCCATATGATTGATCATTTGACTTCGCCACAGGCCTCTCAATTGATCTCATCCCACGCCCATACTTGGCCTCAATGACTGCCAGCCATCAAGCTTGTGTGCTAATTTGAATCTTCCAGACCATTTTTGAAAAACACGCTATGTCAAAGCAATGTAAAGGCCCCTATACCTCTCATATTGACCAAGCAATTTGATGCAGCTGACAAGTTCCCCTCCAAATAAAGCTTCGTGTTTAGTGCTCGATTTTCTTTATGGAGTTTTGGTCTAGGAGCGCTACTTGCGTCTAATGTTGGTATTGCTCCCACCACTGATTGAGCTGGTACTATTCCACCATAGGCCCATAGACAAGCTTGCCATTTTTCAACGATAATGGAACACTGAAGACCATTATCTATTCTGTGAAATTGGGAAGATAAGTTCATAATGAAGGAACTTCATCTATTCCTGCTTGTTGAGCCAGTGCCCCACGTATGGTATACGGCAGGTTTCTCGAGAGAGTCCAGTTATGCCTCTGAAAGTGTGAAGTGTTCCCGTCACACACCTGCCTCCTCGAAGATACGGTCATCCGCAAACATCAAATGATGTGCCTTGCAAAATGTGAATAAGAGCCAAACTCCGCGGTGTCTGGGTTAGTTTCTCCATACATGAAACAAAGGGAAAGCAGGTCACCTTGAAGAAGGCCTCTCGACTAGTGAAACCCCTCCTTGGTTGTATGTCCATTCCACAGAATGGATGTCGAAAGTGACGTATAGTTCATTACAACTTCTCGTGGATGGTTATTGAGCCCAATCTCTGAGAGGATATTGCAAATACATCCTCATTTGACCCTGTCATATGCTTTCTCCGAGATCATGCTTCATCATGAAATAGCCTTTCTTGCCCTTCATTTTATTCATGGTGTCAACAATCTCCCGTGCTAATATGATGTTATCATGTTAAGGTGAGACAAACCGAGGAAGCACTTTCTTGAACCGCTGCACTATCACCTTCCTAAGTAACTTGTAAATTACATTACAAATGGAGATAGATTGGAACTGGTTCAAAAACTGCGGCCTATCTATTGTGGGAATTAAGAATGTGGTTGTTTGGTTCACCTGGTGTACGTTATGTGCTTCCCTAACGAAGCCAAAGACCGATCGCTTGGCTTTTGCCTACGATTCCTGGAAAGAATGCTGCTGGGGACCCCTAGAGCTTTCGACGGTTGCATGCTGGACTTCTTGTGTTAAGATGGGTGCATCAAGCCGGCTCAACTCGGCAGTGGCTAGCTGAGGGAACGACCGGGCCGTCCTCAAGCATTTGTCGCATTATCAAAAAGGAGTCCAAGTACGGATGAATTACTACTGAAAGGCGAAGATCCCCAACACTGTGTTGCTGGAAAGGTCGACCACTCACCTTATCTGTTGCGTCTTGCTTATTTTGTTTCACAAGTCTTTTCTAGTTGGGATCATTGGAAGTCTCATCTCTTGCTTATTTTGTTTCAATCGAGCAAGTCTTTTCTGGTTGGAATCATTGGAAGTCTCATCTGTTACTTCCATTTAAGCATATACTAGGAAGTGGGTGCACGGCGAAATTTCCAACAGCTCGGACTCATGGTTGGGATCATTGGGATGCTTCTTATCAGCAATACTTGGCACGTCAATATCGATCAGATCTACTGTGGTCACTAAGTCGGCATCTTTCATACTACGTCTTGAAACACTCGGACCTCCATGCTCTTTTAGCACAAACTTTTTGGTCTCATGCGACTACAGTTTCACCATTAAAGCAATATTGAGAGCCAGTCGTTTCCATGATTTTAAGTTCAGGTTCAGGTCGGCATAGCTCCAGGCGAACTTGAACGGCCCAAGTCCGTTTGTTGTTGGCTCTTGTTCAGTCTCACTAACCCTAGGCAGGGAGTTCCAGATTCTGAGATTAGAACTAGAGAAACACGCTTTTTAACAGTTGATACCCGATGAGCATAACATGGCCAACCATACAAAGCACAAAAACTATTATAAACACCGATTAGCTAACTGATAATTAAAACTGATGACACAGGAAAAACAATAATACAGGGTCTGGTGACAGTCAAGTTGCACAAGGAAGATGAGGAAAAACCCAACCATTTCAATAACATCGGCTTTTCTCCCGTGTAAAAATAAGAGATTCTTCCCAAATACACAGATTATCTTATGGTTTCCATTGTCACGAGAAAGCCCACCAATTCGAATCGGTTCAACCATATGAATGTACTCTACTGTGCTTCAAGATCCCATCCCTTGAACCGAGCAATGATGAACATGATATTGGCGCAACTGGAATCTTAATCTTCAAAACCAACTTGGCTCCATTTGGTGAACTCACATTTTAAAAGGACAACCACTTAGCAATCAAAGGAAGTATTCAGGTGCCGGTTTTCTGGAAGGAACCCCTCTTGATTCCTGCATATAACAGGTTGCAGATTCAAGACCTTGGAAAGAGACAAGGCAGAACAATGCTAGAAACAAATCTAATGTTGGGAACAAACTTGAGGGGCAGCATCAAAAACTCGAAACTGTTTGTTTAGATTCTCATCCAGCTCCAGAATCGCAGCCACATTTCCACATCTGAAAACAAAAAACCATGAACCAGAATATCATGATGCAGCAAGAAAGGCCAAGTAGCAAGGGCGGTAACACAGGGCCCAGGCAGAAAAATACCTGTAACAGTAGTTGGGAGCAGACCAGACGGTGACTATTTGGTTATTGAACATCCATTTGTATCCTTCCATGACCAATTGATGAGCACGACATATGTAGTCTATTTTGTTGGTGTAATTGAACACACTGACCACGTTGCCACCAAACAAAAATCCAGCACCTCGAGGACTTAGGCCCCAGCCATCAACTATGTCCTCAGGATCAGACCATAGTAGGTCACACATGGCACCATCATGAGGTACTTCCTGTTTTCGGTCAATCTTTCTGATCTGAATCAACAAAGAAACGTTTGGTTAACCAGCTAACAGAGTTTAGGCTGTTTCATCTTGTCTTATTAATTGTATGGGACAAGGGAAATGAGTGCAATGTCGAGCATGAGCATGCTTGTTAAACCTAAAACATACATGGTTCTCATACAATATTTCTGAAAAGATCAGTGTCATGCTTGTTCAACTTCACGGTTAGTATTGGATACAATCTTTAGTATAAAAGTAAAATTCTTGACTCATTCAGGGAATGTGCGCCCGTCCAACTAATTTTGACATAGATATGTAGATATCATATATAATTAACTACGTAAGCCTATGTGAGACAAACCAAGCTTGTCTGTGCTAGTCTTGCCAAACCATTTGAGGTAAGCCACAAACAAGCTTGATATGAGCCAAGATCAGCCAAAAGACGAGCATCCAATCTTGTTTTTCAGCACTAATTGCAATATTATCCTAATGAAATAACAGGGACAGGAAAGAAAATAAACCTGATCTATTGTAGTAACAGATGGAGAAAGGCCACCGTGAACACTAAAGATACGATTCTCAATGAGTGCTGACAAACTGCAAGGAATAACTAATGATTATCAATCAACACCTGAGGTGAAAAGCAATACTTGACCCAAGAGGTTGCACCATGTCCTCAAATAAAAGAAGCATTACATGAGTTATCCACTCGTCGGTGGCCATAATCATGCTAGGGTGGGAACCCAACCAAAATCAGTCGTTGACAAATATATTAAGGCAGGACATCTTGCCATAATTAGGGCGCATCGAGAATATAAACTTCTAAACATTTGCAGCTTGTTTCTAAATGCATAAATGTTATTTCTAGGTGATCTTTTCCTTTCATTCTAAATTACACAGTAACTCGACAACCAGATGAAGTGAAGCAGATGAAAAGCAGCTATTCAACCAAATTGGATGATAATTACAGGACTAGGGAAAGCATGGCACAAGTTGCGTTAAGTCACTTTTGGATGAGCAGAATCTATTCGAAATGGTTACTATTGCTACTATATGGAACATGCATACCAAAATTAGATAAAATATTCCTTTGTATTAGGCGAAAAGATTGATACTTTCATATAATCAAACTTTATTTTCTTTTATTATCTAGCAGCCACAAAGTTTGTTAGTGATTGCATTTTTGTTGGACCCAGGCTCTAGAACAGGAATGAAATGATAATAAAAACCAAGTAGATAAGTCAACTGACCACAACAGGTAGCATCTGTGTTGATACCAAGCTCTAAGAAAGGAATGACTAAACTTAAGTCCAAGAATAATAAACTTGTTAGATTTTTGTACTAACTCAACTTCTTTAATATTTTCATTTTGGTATTACATGTAGCTTCTTCATAGCATCCATTCAAGGTGATTGTAATAGAATAGATGTCATGTAAGCCTTGCCAAGTGAGAGGACATCATTTATCAAGAAAAGCAACTACTCTAAAGTTTACGCTATTATTTCAAGAAATAGGCTGCCTTTTCTGCGGACTCTTATGTTATAAGATTGCTAACTTTTTGGGATGACAAGATCACGTTTGTAATATGCCCTCAGACCTATCTAATGTCCCTATTTGCACCATGAAAAGGATGAAACAGACAGCATTGAAAAGATAAATGTTTGCAACATTAGCTAACCTTAAGTAATCAAATATGTCAGTGCAATATCTCCAGACGTTCACTGAACCATATTTCCGAAGACACTCATCGTAAAAACCATATACCTGACAGAGAAGCAGTTACAGATACCACATAGCAAGTTAGTTTTTCCCTTTTCCTTTCATTTGAGAAGATCATTCCAAATAAACCATTATAGGTGAACCTGAGTAATTTGCCGGCTCTCATGGTTTCCTCGTATAAGGGTTATTCGATCTGGGTATCTCACCTGCATCAACTATATGTTAGTCCCTGGAACAACTAAACAGCGGAAGAAAACAAAAAGATAAAGTAAAGGAGTATGATAATTATAGCACACAAGATAATCGCAGTATGAAAACACAATCCTATAGATGTATATTCATTAAAGTAAATATGCTTACCAAAGAAAGAACGAAAAAGTAAAGTATAAAGAATTAACGCCTTCAAATAGAATCAGTTGTGGAACTTGATCCTAGAAATTGCCATGTCAAAAAGCAGATAGAAGCATGATGTGTCACAATGATGATGCTCTAAAGAAAATATTCTTGAATAAAATCTCGGCACAGCCAAGGAAGTTCAGATTGAACCGCATAACTGTTATTTAATAAACACAAGATAGTACAATGCTTCAAAAAGCAATTTATAGATTGCAGAAACAATACCTTCTGAACATTTGCAGAATAAAAGCAA
This sequence comes from Brasenia schreberi, assembly GCA_036023115.1. NCBI lineage: Eukaryota > Viridiplantae > Streptophyta > Magnoliopsida > Nymphaeales > Cabombaceae > Brasenia > Brasenia schreberi. The sequence continues at coordinate 13,158,773 of JAYKKT010000061.1, forward strand.
TCAACCATCAGTTTGGTTTCGTTCAGCAACTCTCAAGAGATTTCAAGAAACTACGATTCACCATCAGAGCACGTGATATCATTCACTTATTGATCCCTAGGTTTATTTAACTTCGAATAAAACACAAAACTGTGTGCTGTAAAACAGAATGATTGATAAAATGCCAATCAAGTCTCATTTTCTTTGAACCGTTAGAGGGAGCTCATTAAGGGCGAGGGATGAAATACTTCACCAGGCTATAGCTCAAAGTAGCTAGACGAATCCACCATCTTCTTCTATGAAACTAATTTTTGTCAAAATGCATTTCTCATGATCCCATCAGTATTGTGAAGCATGAATAGCAAACTTCATGAGGCGTGCTTCTTTTTTCTCCTCTGTACTATCTACAATACCAACGAAAACAGTTGACTAGCTGTAGCAATAGCATGGTCTTTTAGTTTAATCTTGTCTTGGTTCATAAGTGTGCTGGGTCCTCTATTCATTCTCATAGTAATTGTAGCCTAATGTTAATTGTTTTTCAAGTTATTCAAACAAAAATATGCACAATCTAGCCTTATTTGAATGGCCTTCCTTATCATAAACTTTTACCTCAGTAACATTAACATAAGACAAGTTGCAGGAGGAGGAATAAACAAAATTTCTCATGCAAAACCAGTTACGGTCAGCAAGACATGAAGACAACAAATCAAGGTTATAATCTACACTCAGTGCATTCATCAAAGAGAAAATAAAGTTAACAATAATTTCGTATGGAACAGTTTCTCTAAGAAATTTGTACAAAACAATCAATAGCAAGTTCCTCACTCAAAGATGATCTTTGTACCAGCACATTCAGAGATTAATCGGAAACAAAAATAAATACCAATACTTGGCAGTTTGTCTTGCAAAGCTAACGGGAAAGTAATTTAGTGGAGAGAAAAAGTTCATCTCCTTTCAGCAGAAAATCCAAGAAAACTACCAACAACACACGCACATATGTTTACATTCTTGTGGATACGCATGAAAAGGAAAGGGAATAATCTGCAGCCATACTTGAAATTCAAGTAGTACATCTTAAGTATACCTTCAATGCTAGCAGAAGTAGAAAAGTCTCAACAGAATAGAAACCCCTATCAACAAAATCTCCAAGAAATAAGTAATTGGTTTTTGGACAATCTCCCCCAACTTTGAAAAGCTCCTTCATGTCATAAAATTGACCATGAATGTCACCACATATCTGCAGAAAATAACAGTAGCATTCAATAAACTATAAAATATACCATAGAGATTGTTTGCTTTTAAGTTATTTTGCATTTCAGGAGTAAATTGTAGGGTTGATACCATAAGAAATAACCCTTCTACGCCAAACGAAAATATCACAATCCAAGAATCATCAACCAATCAATACACCAAACACTAGGTGTTCAAACACATAAGTCAAGTCAAACTAATAACCAATCAAACAAAAAACCAAGGTGTTGTCCCCAAAATTAGGATGCTTATAGCTCTATTTATAGAGCAAGAATAGGAGTTTACAACAGCAAGAAGAGAACCTAGAGAGAGGAGAGCTGTTGGGGCTCCCCAACAGCTACCTTAACTAGCCATTGGGGGCCAACAGTCTCTTGGCTCGGGCCCTAGTGGCCATATCTGATACACCAAAAGATCGAAGTAGGTTGCTTCCTTGGACAATATACAATTGTGGTGCTTTCTGAATTGGCACAGTCAGCACCCTATAGATAGGTAGTCAGAGATAAGTAGTTAATGTGGTAAGCATTGAAGAATGAAACCATTTTCCACTACACAAAATAAAGCATTGCACCTCACTTAGGCTAGGGATTAGTACAAGTGGTACTCCCATATATATACTCCATGATATTAAACCCTAAATACCTACTCCCCAACACAGACTCCCGACTACCAAACCCTAAATTCCAATACCAACCCCAAATCCAACCCGAGGCAAACAACTCCCCTAATTTCAATCCAACCCGGAGTGTGGGGTAGTTCTAATTTCTTGAAGAGTAGGCATAGGTACGTAGGCCTGAACGAAGTGAAGTGCAGCTATTGAACTTTAGCCTGAATGAAGTTCAACGAGGTATAACGCCATTTCTAAAGCACCATCCTGCCCTTTAAATCCAACCTGCTTACTGCTGCCTTTTAGTCACCAGAACCGCTTATTGAGAGTAATGCTCCTTACTAGAAGTTGAAAGTCAGCAGAACACTGCTCATTGGTAGTTATTCTCCTAAACTGCATTACGTAAGGGTTCTGCCCAACTATAGGCTAGTAGGCAGGTAGGCATGGCTACATTTCTTATTAACAGAAAGCCCTCTAGTGTTTTAAAAGGAAGAATTCCCTGATCCTGAACTCAAACTTTTTCATGTGGTCCGGTTGTGTCTATTATGAAATATCTTTCCTCACTCGTCATACAAGTTGGACCCAAGAGTGGTCTAAGTGTATGTTCACTGGGCCTACCCAAAAGGGTTCATCATGCTATGACCCTATGACGAGGAAGGGTAACCATGCTTTAACACCTCTCTCAAATTTATGGTGTATATACCGAAAGTTTATTCAACAAAAAATTAAACTTAGGAGTTAACAATGACTTAAAAAAGAAATCTGCAAGTTGAAGTTATAAAGGCACACTACACTGAGTCAACTTTTTCTTCAAACACTCCTCTCTAACAAAGTCGCAATCCATCTCGATGTGCTTGGTTCTTTTATGAAAGGTGTTGTTAGTTGCTATATACACGGCACTCTTGTTGACACAAAATATAGTTATTCTGCTTCTTTGGAAGACAAAGACACCTTTTGTTGCTTCTTATATCTCTAGGAGATCAAAGACTCACCTACGAATACACAAAAATTGTTGGTGGAGTGTCAATTGTTGACATTTATACCCCTATCAACATCATTATATAGGAGTAAGTAAGGGAAAGATGAAAATGTTAGAAATACCCCCTTATTCACAGAGTGCTTAATGGATCTTGTTGAAACTAGCTGGCGGTGTGAACAGTGTGTGATATGTCTAGGTGAGTGATAGTGAGATATGTTAATGCCCCTATCAGTTGCCTATACGGTGTTGTATCTTCCAGTTTTTCTCCTTCCATTGCTCTTAATTTTTTTGTAAGTATCTGTGGTGTATCTACATTCTTTTCATCGGTTAGTCTTCATCTGTAAATAATATCACTTGTAAATTTTATTTGAGACATAAAATATCCTTTATCACTATATACAATTTAAATTCCCAAAAAACAACCGAACAATCTGAGATCTTTCATTTCAATTCTTCGTGAAGATCTCTTTTAACTTGAAGTATACCACCTTCGTCACTTCTAGTGATCATGTCATCAACATACAAAAGAAGGATTAGTATACCTACATCCGATTTTCTCACAAACAAAGCGATGTCACTATAATAAGATATAAACTTATGCGCATGCATGAAACTTTTAAATCTGTCAAACCAAGCCTTAGGGGCTCGCTTAAGACCATACAAAGCCTTGTTTAACATATATAACTCTTCGTTTAGCTTACCATTCAAGAAGGTATTCTTAACATCTAATTTAAAGATTTTCCACTTCCTAATATGACTAAGGGTTATTAGAATTATTATGGTAGTCATTCTAGTAACAGAATCAAAAGTTTTCTCATAATCTATTTCATATTTTTGGATATACCCTTTAGCTACTAGTCTAACCTGTCTAACCTTATATTTTTTTACGGTGCCATGAATATGAGTTTTCACCTTGTATAGCCATTTACATCCAATAAGTTTTTAATCTTAGGTTTAGGTACAATTTCTCTAGGAGCCTTATCAAAAGACTTTAGTTCTTCTTGCATATTATTTTCCCACTCCCATATGTCCTTGGCTTGATTATAAGAATTTGGTTCTCGAACATGTTTAATGGCACCAATGAGATTTCTTCTTTGAGGTTCAAATGTTTCTTAGGATACAAATCTTTGTGGGATCCTTGAGTTTCCAGATGGTATTCTTACGTTTTCTTGGCTTCTAGTTCTTCTAGCATAGAATAGATGAAAAGGCTCTATAGTCTTTCTAGGTTCCATGTTTTCTCCTATTTCTAAATCGGTGTACTCATCTTGTTGACTAGGATCTATTGTTCCTTCATTTTCACTATCTTCTTCGAGATTTATAATGTCATTAAGAAAGGTATATTATTCTTTATCTTCATGGTTAGAGTCATAGTAGTAATCATTTTCTATAAATTTCACATCTCTTTGGATCTAAACACCTATAACCCTTTTTGTTAATTTCATAACCTATAAAGACACTCTATAGCTTTAGGTGACAACTTCTCACTCTTATCCGTATAGACAAAATATCAACACCAAAAAACTCTCAATTTTTCATAATTTGGGATAAGTCTAAACAATTTTTCAAAATGAGAGATATTACTAAGTTGAGAGGAAGACATCTATGTATATGACAGTTAGGGTAGCTTTTGCCCATATGTACTTAGGTACTTTACTAGCAATCAAAAGAATTCTAGTAGTTTCTATAATATGTTTATGTTTTCGTTCGTTCAAACCATTTTCTTGTAGAGTTTTCGTGTAAGATTTTTTACCCAAAATTCTTTGTAGATTTTTGAAGCAAAATTCTTCATGTTTCCTAATAATTTTGAAATTCTTTTGATATATACTCCCCAAAGGAATCCAATCTTAAAATCTTAAGAGTAGCGTTGAATTAATTTCTAATCATGTTGTAAAATATCAAAAAAATTCTAAAGACTTCGATTTTATGTTTCAAAAGAATATTGTAGATGTGAAAATTTCACTCCAAGCCTATGTAGAGACTTGAAGTAATATTTTCAAAACTACTTCTTACGCGAGCGTGCCAGCTAGTTTCCAAAAACTAGTAAAGTTTTAAATCTGACTTGGCGATTGTGGCTAAGCGAGATCTTTTCGCTTTAGGCCTTCTTGAACCGATGCTCAAGGGTCAGCCTAAGTACTTTGAGGATTTGTTGGTGAGGCTTCAAATTCACTTCAAAAAAAAACTTGAGAAAACGTAAATCATCTTGTGCACCAAGTGTTTTGGAAGATAAGATTTCAAAGTGCTGAAAAACAAAATTTGGTTATGTTCAGACCTTGATTTCCGATTTTATTTCAATACCTTCCAAATTTCCAAAAATCATGAGAATTTCACAGTGCTCAGACACCTATGTGGGGCTTCCAAAACTACTTTTGTTTTATTTTTTAGAGCTATAGTGATACCAAATTAAATCGGGAAAGTGTCTCCGCTCAGACACACAAAACTGTTCCGTCACAGAAATACAGAGACCCAAAGATAGGTCTCTATCTCGGTGTTTAGAGCTCCGATTTTAGTGCACTTAGTCTTGTTGGAAAGCTATGGATATCAACTTTCCAATGAACTAAGTTTCACCGAATTTGGACAACTACAGAAAGAGTTATGGGATGATTACACAGGCTCTGTTGCAGGAAAACAGTTTTGATAGAAACGATTCAGGATTTTTCCTGCTTTTACACACATTTTATTACGTAGTTTCACAACCCAAAATTCTTGAAAATTTTATTACAAGTAGGCTTGTGTGTGTAGATATTGTATGCCAAATTTTGGATTAATCGGAGCAATGGTTTAACAATGAAAAATAAAGCAATCAAAGAATGCAGGAATGCTGAAATCAGATTTTTTTTATTTTTACAACATACGTGATGCAAACTCACCCGAATTTAAATTGCAACAACACACCATCTCAAAGTAAATTGCTGAAGAAAAATGAATGAAAATATATAAATTAGCTTAAACATAGAGAGAATTAGGAGTTATAGGATGTTTATAATATATAGAGTGGTAGAATCAACAACACAAACAATTAGAGTGCATAAGCAAGAATGGAAAATTTGCAGCAAATTCTCCTTCTTATTTCATCAAGTGGGGAGACAAAGCTCCATTAATACAACCCCTTTTGAATTGAATATGAAGAAGATAATAGGGAGGAATGATTGATGAGGAATGCTTACTTGATTCCTTCCAAGGATTGGCTTCAAAATGAAGCTCACAGACCTCACCTTTTCCTTTCTTTTCTCTCTTTTTTTCTCCCCCTCGCTCTCTAACTCTTCCAACCCTTGCCTACCTTTCTAGGCTTCTCTCCACTCTCCACTCTTCCCTAGAAAAAGCTCATGAAATTCCCAACCAAGATGCCCTCCCAATGCTCAAGATGCTTGAAATCATCCCCCTTGACCTCTATTTATAGGCCAAGGGGGGCCTTCTTCTAGGTCCTTCTTTGGGGCAGGTGCTCCATGGCCCAAATCCAACCCATACATTGATAATCACATGGCCTTGTGGTCTCCTTTTGATCAAGGCTGGATCAGCACCATGTGGGCTGATTCTTGGCTCAAATTAAGTGCACCTAGGCATGATCGGTTGGACCTAGGTGCCTCAAAGTGAACTCGGCTAAGCTTGATGTAGTACTTTGATTGAACTCCTTTGTGACTCATCCCATAACTTCTTACTTTGCTTGATATAACTTGATTTGGTTCATAGGTTGGGGTGTCCTCGGATTGACCCTAGCCCTCCCTTGGTGCAATCGAACGAACCTAGTGCAGCCCACGATCTTCAAGGTTGGTAAGGTGTAGTCTTATACCCTTCTTCGAGCCTATTGAGTCAAGTTTGGCCCAGGTGTCCTTGTGTGCTCGAGTCATGTCTGCATGAAGCTCTTTATTGATTTGGGAATTTTGAAAATCTCCATTTGAGGGTTTTGTGAAAAATTCTTAATTCAAAGAAGGGGTTCAAAACAAGTGAATTTTCGAAATTAAGAGTGTTTTTATAAAATTTATTTAGGGTGTTTAAAGATATGTCCAAGTATATCTATTAAAATCATCTATGAAAGATTGATACCATCCCACTCCTCCTTTAGATACAATAGGAACCGGTCCCAATCACCGAAATGCACCAACTCAAAAGGCTTACCGGCAACAAAGTTTCTTTCACCAAAGGGTATATGATGTAACTATCCAAGAATACACTATTTACAAACAAAATCTTTAACTTTATTATTTTTCAGCAAGAGATGGTTACTAAATTTATTCATATCCAAGTGTCTAATCTTCTGTGCCAAAGAGTTGGGTCCAGTGTTATACAATACGGTGTGATACGTATTGTATTGTGGGAACCCACGATACGATATAATAACCTTTATCGTATGATACTGTTATACAATACGGTGCGATACGTATTGTATTGTGGGAACCCACGATATGATATAATAACCTTTATCGTATGATATAGGTTATCATGTTGTATCATACGATACAGGCGATACGTCCCCAAAAAAAAATTCTAACATTTTTTTTGCAGGTTTCTGGCCTCTTCACTTCTCTTTAAGGCATCCTCTAGTATGCTTGTTTGGGATTACAAGTCGTGTATGTAACATGTAAATTCGGGTTAGTTTATAAGAAATTTATTTAATAAGAATAATTTATGAACAAATAAAAATTGTGACAAAATCATTTCCGTTTTTGTTGCCAACTTTTAAGTATATTTCTGCTACCAGTTTCTAATTTCATAAAATCGCAAACAATGAAGAACAATTTGGTTGTCTCAATTCATTCAGTGGGCATTTCACAACCTCACTATTTTAGGGTTCACCTTACATGACTTCCATGAGTTCATGATAAGCATGTGTGAAGCTTAACTCAGTCTTTTGAAGTGAGATCAGAAGCAATGTTGTCTGACGCGTATCGTATCGTGTATCGCTAGGCTCCACGATACGGGCGTATCGTATCGTACTTTAATATTAAAATAATACAAAAAATTAATTAAAAATCAAAAAAATTATTAAAAATATGAAAAAAATCAAAAAATCAAGAACAATCTGGTAATTGCTTTAAATTCATATATTGTAAGTTTAGTACAAATTGAGCATTCAACATTGAACAATTGCATCCAAATTTACATATTTTGAATCCAAAAAATGAAATACAGATTACAGACATAATTACATTTTACAAATTATAATCAAGATCATCAACTAAATAATCTTTATCTTCTCCGTGTTGCAGATCCTCATCATCATCATCAGCGACACCTTCTTCTTGGAAATCAAATTCTTCATCTCCTTGATCTTGTTGTTGCGCTCCTTCCAAATTAATCCAAGCAACGTCTTCTTCAGTTAGGAGGGCATTTTCTTCAGTGTCTTCCATAACCCAATCTTCTAATATATCAAAATTGTCCAAACTTATTGGATCGAACTGACTTTCTTCTCTATTTACTTTTTTTAATTGCCTACGATAAACAAAGATAAACAATTAGTAAATAATATTAACAATTGAAGACTAAAGTTAAACAATATTGAATTCAAAATTTGAAAGTAATACAACATTACCTTTCACGAAGGCACATGTTATAACGAATATAAACTAAATCATTTAGTCTTTTGTGTTCCAACCTGTTGCGCTTCTTTGTATGGATGTGTTCAAAAACACTCTTTCACAACCTGTTGCACTACAGGTTTGGCTTAAGACTCTCACTGCAAAATCTCTAAGGTTTGGACAATCAGTTTCAAACCTGTTCCACCAAACATCTGTAGAAAAAGACAAACATTAGATACATAATCCACAGTAATGTAAGATAAACTTAAATATGAAAATAAACAATTTACCTAGACGCATCGTAGTGCGGTTGCGAATTGCAACAGGCAAACCCATCAAGTGAAAAGCATTATCATATATCTCCAACTCTTAATGTATCGCATCTGCTATGCTCTCATCAGGGACTAACCTGTTGATACATTCAATGATTCCTCGATTAACCTCACCGTCCCTTTTGAAGGTTGTTGAGTACCTGAATGATGAGTTTAGATAGTAGGTTGCTGCATGAATAGGCTGATGCAATTGTTTATTCCATCTACTATCAATTATTTTACACACGGGCACATAATCTCTCTTTTTCCAATTAAAGTTATTTCTAATAGATTCTTTTGCCCTGTCCATGGCTTCATAAAGGTAGCCCATAGATGGTTTCTCCTCGCTGTCAGCCAATCTCAAAACTTTCACTAAAGGACAAGTAATTTTCAATAATCTGACACATGCATTCCAAAATGAACTTCTAAAAACTGTTTCTGCAATCTCATTCAACTTTCTATTTCTTCTATTTTGAGGTAACTCTGCAAATTGTTGCCACTCATCTGAGGAGAACATTCTCTTCAAAGCTTGCTTCTGTCTCACAATACTCTGTACAAATAAGAAGTTTGTTGCGAACCGAGTTCCAGTTGTGCGAAGAAGCTCTGCACCTTCTGTATATCTCCTCATCATACACAAAACAAATGCATGGTTGTAAATGAATTTTGTAATATCTTAGCAATACTCAGTTGCTGCTTTTATTTCATCATCTCAATAATGTCCTCGAGGATGAGATCTAAACAATGGGCTGCATATGGTGTCTAGTAGAAAGTCCCATAAATATCAGCTAACTCATTTCCCGCTGCTTTGTAGTTAGCTGCATTACTACATTCTCTAGCCCAACCTCCTGTATAACCTTATCAAATTCATGTCGTAGGATCTCTGCAATGTGTCTCTCCTCTGACATATCTAGAGATCTCAAAAACATGAGTCCTTTAGAACAATATACAAGAAAGTTTAGCAATGTCCTTCCTCGCCTATCGGTCCATCCATCTGTCATGATAGTGCATCCCGTTTCCTTCCACGACTGTCTTAAAATCGAATAATATTGTTGCACTTCAATGACGGTTTGATCTAATATCTTCCCTCTCAACTTCTTATAAGAGGGCATCATGTATCTTGGACGAATGTTAGCAATTGCATCAGCCATTGCTTGAAAATGAAAATTGTTTGCTGCATTAAATGGAATGTATGGTAGAAGAAGCTCTTCCTCTACTCCTTCCTGAACTTCCTCTTCTGCCACCTCCAAAGTCTTCAGTTGCAACCCTCTTTCCCCTGCTAGGTGCTCGTGAACTGCTACTACCAATCTCTGTTCTAGCATCTGAAGGCAAACTATCAGTGAATCCAACTCCAGTGGCAGTAGCATCATCAGCTTCTTCACACATCTGGAAATCATCCTTTTGTTGTCTTCTTTCCTATATGCTCTCAATCATTTGTTGGCATTGTCATTTAATACCTTCTGGCACACTTCTAACTCTGTTTATGCATGGAGCAACTTCTTTCCTAGTTCCTGCTAGGTAGTGTTTCAACCTTGAAATTTCACCACTAACCACCTTTTCACAAAATTAGCATCTAATCTTTAACTTGAAACCCTCAACTGGTATACCCCACAGCCATGTCGGATCATCAGACCGATAATGGGAGTCTCTACCACCCATTCATGCCATCTCAATGGAGTACTTTAATTCAAACAAAAACCTGAAAATAAAAGCACTTCGTAAATCCCCCAATCTTCAAATAACACTCAAATGCAGTGTATCCCATTTCATGAATGCAATAAAAATCGTTTACACATACTTAATAACTTCATATTTTGTCATTCAAAAAAAAAAATGAAATAACATAAAAACAATAAATATAAAAGAAAAAATAGAAAAAATATTAAAAATATACCTAAATCCGAGTTTGGAGGCTTGCACGATCACCGTAGGGCATGATTTTAGAGCTTTGAATACCAAAGATGCGAAAACCGACTCTTAGGGAGCTTGAGGAACCCAAAAGGAGAGAGGAAAACCGCGAAAAATACCGGGTTTTGGTCGGCCAGGGACCCTTTATAAGGGTCCCAGGGCGATACGGTGCGATACACTGACTTCCACGATACACCTATCTATATCATATCGTGGGCCACGATACGATACGTATCACATCGTATCGTACGAATAACACTGATCAGAAGTAATTAGATTACATGATTTTAACCCACAACATCCATCTATCATCCTTAAGTTTCAAACAAATTAAAGCATTAGTTAAGAAGCTAGTTTCCATTAAGAGAAAAAGAGGATATCATCAAGTAACAATATTACATCATTGGGGTGTGATAGACTCAATAATCAAAGAAATGGAGCTCATCGTTTTGCTCACATATGAAAATTAGCAAATGTGCCAACTACATGTACAAAGATAGCAGTTTGTTAATTTTGATATATTAGATGAGTAGATTATGGTAGCTGACCCCGTTTTGTATGGGAAAAGGCTTAGTTGTAGTTGTTGTTGTAGATGAGTAGATTATGGAAGATAACAAAGAAAATACACTCTTAACCGAAGAAAACATTGCATGGATAAATTTGAAAGGAGTGCAACAATATCATCAAGGAGACGAAGATTTTGATTTTGAAGCAGAAGGTGGCGAAAAACTTTGAATCTTCATCAAGGAGAAGATGAAGATTATTTAGTTAATGATCCTTATTACAAATTTACAATATGTAAATGTAAATGTATTTCATTTTTTGCTTCAAAATATGTAAAAAAAAATTAATTGTTCAATGGTGAATGATCAATATGTACTAAACATTGCATTATATGAATTCTTTGCAATTACCAGATTTTCCCTATTTTTCTGATTTTTTCTGATTTTTTTATATTTTTAATAAATTTCCTGATTTTTTTATATTTTTTTCTATTTTTTTAATATTAAAGTACGATATGATACGCCCGCATCGTGGAGCAAAACGATACACGAAACGATACGCATAAACACTAGTTGGGTCACGAACCATAGTGCAATTCTAAAAATTAGGTACCATTTTGTATTATTTGTTTTCTCCATGACCTTCTCCAATCACCTTCTTTGAGAGATGATTCTCTATCACATAATTTTTGGACGGGAAAGTGACTACAACTATTATCACAAATTTTAGCAACGGAAAGTATATTAAGATTGAGTTTTGGTACAAAACTCACATTAGATACTTTGAAATCTTTATTTTTAACTTCCAATTTCCTCTACTTAAAGTCTTGTACCATCCGTCGTAAAAGAACACTAATTTCAACTCTTTTGGTAAGTGTTTTTCAAAAAATTCCTTTTGTGTGTTATAATGAAAGGTAGTACTCCTCCCTCTTTATCCTCGAAGATGGCTACATTACCGTTTTTCTTCATCATAATTGGGTTGATATGCCTGCTCTCTTTGAAATAGTCACAAATGGTACTTTTGTTGGACCATGGAACCGTAAGTCTCATGTAGTTCTTGGTTTGCCCTTCAATATTCTTGACATGTGGTAGCTTGTATGACTTTAGATTCGCTCCCGGTCTACATATGGTAAGAACGACTTCTTTGAAAGTATTTAAAACCTTTAATCTAGTTTCTTCCATAACTAGATTGACAAGAAACTCATCCTCCTTGAGTCTTGATTTTCTATGGACTAAAGTGGATCTAATGTTTTCAAATTGATCTCTAAGACCCGCATAAATAAGAAGAAATATTGATTATATAGATACTCTTGAAATTCATCCATTTTTTATAGTTTTTCAAATTTGCCAGAACTTCAAAGTTGATTCCATAACTCAAAAAATTCATTGTAGTAATCTCTAATACTCAAGTTGCCTTACTGGAGCATTAGCATTTTTCCATTAAATTGATTTGAAAAATAAAATCATCTTCAGAATGAATTTTCTTCAAATATTTCCAAGTTTTAAAAACATTTTCAAAGATAATTTTATTTCTATGTTTCTCATCTACATTTTGGCAAATGATCCGATTGATCTTTAAGTTCAATCTTTTCCCACATTTTTAAATCTTGTTTGTATTTTTCGTGGGACTTGATGATTTCATCCTCATGAAGACCATGAAGAAGCAAATTAGGTTCTTGAATAGTACCATCAACATAATCCAAATAATCTTTGGATAGGAAATACTTTTTTCATCGTTTAGGCCCAACTTTAATAAAAATTTGGATCAAACAAACAACGAAACACTTCATTTCTGCTTTCCATTGTTCAAATAGACGAGTTTTTTACGTTTACCTGAAAACAAGAAGGCATAATTTTTCCAAACTTATTTCAAGTTGGGCACGTTTCCCAATATAGTCATGTCCAATGATATGCTTCCGAGTAAGCTCTGATACCATGTAAGAAATAACTCTTTGATTGACTTAAGAGTCTACGTCAAATGATAATATCACAATCCAAGAATCACCAAACAATCAATACACCAAACACTTGTGTTCAAACTTCAAACACATAGGTAGAGTTAAACTAATAACCAATCAAACAAATTACCAAGGAGTTGTGCCCAAAATTAGGATGCTTATTAATGAATGTGAAACAAAGAATCCTCGTAGTTGATCCCATCTGGTATGGGAAAAGGCTTAGTTGTTGTTGTAACGAAGTTGTGGCTCTATTTATAGAGCAAGAATAGGAATTTACATCAGCAAAAAGGGAACCTTGAGAGAGAGGAGAGATGTTGGGGATCCCCAACGGCTAGTTGGGGCCAACAGTCCCTTGGCTTGGACCCTAGGGCCCAGGAAAGTAGACTGAGATCACGGGCCCTAGTGGCCCGTTACCTATTACACTTTAATTGATACTTGTCAGTACTAACAAAACATAATTAGGGAATGGTGACCTGTAACACTTCCAGAATAGCATCAACACAGAAAATAAATCTCAGTAGAAACAGATCAACAAAGTGAAAGCAAATAACACTCAAGAGATATTAATAAACTGCCTACCAAGTTTGGGAATGGAAGAAAAAACTTTTGGATCCTAAAATTCATGTGTAGCTGCTGTTTCTCAACTGATGAACGAACTTGTACATGTTACTGTGACGTGGTACCAAATTTCTAACTAATTCTTGTATAAAGAACCAGCAACTTCAGATGCTCAAAACCGTTTACTAAGAAACCACACAGTTCGAATAATTGTAATCACTTCCATGTCCATTGACCATGACTCAATTTCGGTTCACTAAGTGAAAAGAGACTTCCAAGTAGCACCTGCTAGAAAACTACTGTTGAATCATAAAACTTACACAGATTAGGAATGTGCTGTACTCCTTTTGAATTGTTCTCTTCATAACATGTGTGATTTCTTAACCCGGATACTTGTATTACTCATCCTACAGTAAGTTACAGCATCCAAATAAAAATTGAATCCAGGCAGCTAGAAAATAATATCAAGACACATCAAACGCTATTAGGTTGCTAAACATGTTAATGATATTAACATATGTCAGTAACACTACGTCATGAAATCTGTCTCTCTGTTCCTCCAACCTTTTCTTTCTTCGGTCTGTGCCAAGATCCTTGTTTTATAACATGTCAGAACAAGAGCAACAATCAGGAACCCTATGTAAGACTGACATCTTCAAACAAGACTTAAACGGATTTGGCATGCTTAGTGGCACATGAGAGAAACACAAGCCAAACGATCCTTATGGCCCTCTCCTCTCAAGGGGCTCAACTGTGACTTCCACCTTGCTTAGCACTTCCACACCTTCCTCTCCCACCACAGTTTGGTGACACCATTAAGATACATATGGTGGCAATTATGCCAATGCATCCTCAGTTAGGTCCCCGATGTACCATAGTACTTTAAAATTTCTCTAAGACCTTCACCACCTCGTGTTAGCGAAAGTTCGGGCTTTTCATTCTTTATTAAATATAGGGGCATCTCTCCATCATGGCACCCATCTAGGGGTGGCAAATTGTGTTGTGAGTTCATCTGTTCATGTTTGGGTCATGCCATATAGGGTTAGTCTAGAAACCAGAAAAACACAGACACAGCCCGACTTTAAAATTATGTTATATTGTGAGATATGAGCACGACCTGACCATGTATAGGTCAACATAGACCTGATACGACCAACCAAAAAATAGAATCCCGTAAGAACAAGAAAAAATAAATATGACCTTAAAAAGGTAAACCTCAGTGAAAACAAACATTGCAAGCAAAGAAAAATATTGCTTCACCCACGTGATTGAAACTTTCATGGACAAAAGTACCCTTATAAGCTTGGGCGTTTATATTCCGTAGATAGAACATTTTCATCTACTCAATACTTCTTTTATGCAACAGATAGAAGGTGGATTGGACAGTCTAATGTCAGCCCGTACATACAACAACAACAACAACAACTAAGCCTTTTCCAATACTAGATGGGGTCAGCTACATGTATTCTTTGCTTTCACAAAGCCCAATCATGTCTCATGCTAACAATTAACTCAACATGAGCTAGATCATTCTTTATTGTTTTTTTCCAATACTTTTGTAGTCTTTCTCTTCGAACATTTTCACAATCCAGTTCTTTATATATTCTTAAACTTCTTTTGGTAGTCTTTCAACATGTCCAACAACAAACAACAACTAAGCCCTTTCCCATACTAGACGGGGTCGGCTACATGGATTTTTTTGTTTCCATAGAGCCCTATCATGTGCCATGTTAGTAGTTAAATGATTTTTCTTCATTTTACCTTTATTGGTGCTACTCCCAATTTGTTTTTAATAACCTCATTATATATGGTCTTTCTTTGTGTGACCACTCATCTATCTCAAGATCTTCATTTCTGCCACGAACATCTTTCATATATGTTAATGATTAACTACCCACCACTCAGGATCATAAAGCATAGCAAGTCTAATTGTTGCTCTATAATATTTACCTTTCAACTTTAATGATATCTTCTTGTCATATAGAATACCTTATGCCCCTCTTCATTTTAACCGACCTACATTAATTCTGTGTAACATCTCCTTCAATTATTTTTCTATCATTCTGAAAATTTGACTCTAAGTATTTAAAACTTTCCTTATCAGGGATGCAATATGTGCCAATCTTAATTTCTATATCTTCTGAAGTAGCCAAACGATCAAACTTGCATTCCATATATTCTATCTTTTCTACTAAGTTGGAAAACTTTACTGTCTAATGTTTCTCTCCATAGTTCAACCTTTTTCTTAGATTCATCACTAATATAATGTCATCTACAAATAACATACACCAAGGTACTTCATCTTGAATAGGTTTTGTTAACTCATCAAGGACCAATATAAATAAATATGGACTTAAAGTGAACCCATGATATAACCCAATATTAATTTCAAAAAAGTCTATCATTCCTTAATAATTCCTCACACGTGTTTTTGCACCATCATACATATCTCTTATAAGACTTATATATGTCAATGGAATACCTATTTTTTCCAAGGTTCTCCAAAAAACATCCCTTGACACCCTATCATAAGCTTTTTCTTTATCAATAAATATCATGTAAAGGTTTTTCTTTTTTTGCTATAAAATGGTTCATAAGACGTCTCAATTGGTGGATCGCTTCAATAGTAGATATGTCTGTTATGAATCCAAATTGGTTCTGTGTTGTACTCGATACTTATCTTAACCTATATTCAATAATTCTTCCTCATAATTTTATAGTATAGTTCATTAACTTGATACCCCATAATGTCAGCCCGCACGTAATGTGACAAATCATAAGGTATAGAAATTGGAAAACCAAACAGAAGTACAAGGTATAAGCGGATCAATTTTTGAAAGTATGCTATGCAGTTTTTTTTAAATATAAAGTCTTAAATATTCAATGTCATATGAGAGATGTTACCTTCAACCTATATTCAGGTTGAGTTGCTCCAAAAAACGAACATGGCCATGGCATTTTATAGTTTTACCTAGCCTTAACATGTGCACGACCCGAAGGAACCCCCACAGAAAACCATACTACTTGGGTCTTGTTTTTGTCGATTACCCTGTTTTGTGTGAAATTGCCATCCGACCTTCAAAGGAACCCTTAAAACTCTTGATGTTGTTTCTAAGGCCTACCACCTTGACCTTGTTGTCAAGCCTTTCCTTTTCCGGTAGTAGTAAGACACCTCTATCTCTTCTACCATTGCCACCACATTCAGCATATATTGATTTAAGGCACCAATGCTGCCTTTTAAATTTGCAAATAAGATTTAATTCATGATCAATCGGAGATGGAAACCGTTTCTCAGCATTGTGTTTGAGAGAGGAGAAAGCCCCTCCATTATGACTAAGTTATGGGAGAAGGAATATCCTCCGGACAAGTCAGTGTCTTATGCTGAGGAAAAGCATGAAGGTAGGTGTCTGCCAAAGCCCTCCAGCTTGTTGCTTGGGAGAACTTATACTGGCAGTGTAGCTTAAATGCTCCGGTACCTTTTTTCCCATGGGCACAAACCAAAGATTAATGTGATAGAAAGATCTATGTCTATTTTCTGTAAGCGAGGAAAAATTAAGCCTTAAAGGAGTACTCCAAAAGATATTTGTAAATTGATAATCTTTTTTAAACTTGTCCTTAGTCCTTTTGCTTGACAAAAAGCAAAATTTTGTTGGTAAGTATCATACTAGTTGTGACTATTAAAGTGCAAGGTCCTGAATTTCAAATTCAGGATCATGACCCTCCAGAGGCTCTATCTTGCAGTACGCATAGTTAAACGAATAACACAAAAGGAATTTAGGTACATCATACATGAAACCCAACTTGCAGCTCCAGGAGCAACATAACTCTTCAACAAATTAGAGCAATACAATCTACGAAAATTCAACAGATGAGACATGATTAACTCGACATATTAACAATTATCATGGCAAAATTTCATCAACTTATCCGCACATACACGGGTAAATCCAATACCCCAAATCTTTCAGTTTGATCTCAACGAGCGAAAAAGACGATAAACAACTCAACAGAACAATCGACCTTGCATTAAAGAGAGTAAGAGCGCTACCAAACGCAAAGACAAGAAAGTCCCTCACAAATTCCATGTAACAGTAGATGGTTGCCCCAAAAAACAACTTTAGAACAACCAAAGTCACCCTCGTTGTGCTAGAGAATCAAGAATAAAAGTTACCTTCCTCCACCATCAAGCCATAAAAAGAGCATCGAGCTAACAAGGGCAATGGCGAATTCTCAACAGGGTGCAAGTACGAAACCCAAACCAACGAACCAACAAAGAAAAACACGCTAAATGGAGGCGGCGTAGAGCAAAAGAAGAAGATGGTGACCGAGAAGATGAAAACAAGCAATAGAATACGAACAAAGAAGAGAAGAAAATCAAAGGGGAGGAATCGTACGGTGACGGGGGCATCTACTCTCTGTAGATTGCCTTCCTCGACTAAGATCTCCATGGCTTTGAGGCAGAGAGCCTTCACCTCAGATTCCATGAGGGGTTCGCATCTCTTGAGCTGCTCTATCTGCCTGTCTAGGTCTGACATTCTCTCTCTCTCTCTCTCTCTCTCTCTCTCTCTCGTGTCTTCGAGACCCTGAAGGCTCGTCTTCTACGCCGCCTTGTGAGTTTTAACCCTTCTTCAGACTCATTGTGGCTCATTCTCTCTTTGGCGGGGCAGATTTATATATAGCACACGATGTAAAAGGTACTCTTTTAGTTTACTATTTGACGACTTGGCTGTCAAAGGGAGGAAATTATTGCCGTCGAAAACAGGCTCTTGCATGAAGTCTGGTGAGGAACAAATCAAAAAAAAATTAAAAGCATCATTCGTGTTGAAAATTACTTGATTAAAAAGCAGAAATATATTCAGAAACGTGCTAAATTCATGCCTGGTGCCATTTTCAATCATCTCTGTCCGATGAATGTGCGAGCACTCCATTTTTATCGTATGCTCGTTAAGGGTGCGGATTACTGGAGAAAGATTGCACAATAATTTGAACCCGACTAAGGTTTGTTGAGCTCAAACCAGGCCTCAGGCAAATTTCTGGAGATAGTCTCTCTCTCATATATATATAAGCTAGGTTACTGAGTTATATTCAATGAGTTTGATGTATAAAATGGTGGACTCCACTACAATAAATGCAATGTGATCGACCACTTTGCACCTTTTATAACTATTGAGTACGGTACTCGTTAAGTATAACCTAAGAGAAGTCTTCAATTTATGTACTTATCACCTCTTGAAACTCTCAATCATTCATCTTAAAATATAAAGGGTTGAGTTAACAAATTAAGAAACAAAAAGTAAACATACACTTTCGCTTAATTCAATAATCAATTTTTAAGATGGATGGTTTGAGATTTTCAAGAGGGGGCAAGTGCTCACACACACATACGTACGTATATATATACATATATATATATATATATATATATATATATATATACATATATATATATATATATACATATATATATATATACATATATATATATATATATATGTGCATGAAATCCCAATATACTTACAATGCTATATACAAGTTATATCCTTGAAATTATCAACCGTCCATCTCAAAACTTGGATGATTGAGTTAAAAATTGAAATCCATCAAAAATGGAAGAAGAAGAAATAGGAAACTGATTTGAACAGAGATTCAATGATTTGTTGAGATATGTCATTGATTTGGTGTTGGTTTTATCATTTTTTGTCATTATTTTTTATCATATTCTTACCAAAAAAATCTATCTGATCTCCGCTTCACAACGTGCACTAGGCATCTCTCCTATGTGGGAAACGCGCTTGGTGCACATTTCTTTTGTTGAAAGCAAAAGTTATTTAACTAACTGATTTTTGTTTTTGCTATGTAAATATAGACCATAGGACATGAGTAGAAAAGCATAATGTAAGCGCTTCATCTAAAAGACAACACCGTATCACATAGAGGACGATCCCGTAAATGACAATGAGGGGAATATGATAACATTTTGGTAGATACAAATGTTATTGAAGCCATGTCTTCATGTTATGAGGAGGACATAGATAACTTAGAAACTGACATTGATATTATAGAGAGTAAGGATAAAGGATTATCTAATATGTAAAGATTATTCTCTACCTTTGAAGTTGACATTGCTTATAAGATTTGACAGAAACATATAATTTCTGATTTTAGTGAAATTGTATATTCAATATCAATACTCATTATTCCATATGATTATGTAAATGTAAATATGCATACAATACGATAAGCAGTAACAACTCATACAAGGTATATTGTTGGTAGGGCATGGTTAGTGAAGAGAACAGATGTAAAACCTATAAGTGGGCTGAGATTGTAGATAGGAGTGGGTGATTGAGCAAGAAGGTTTGTTAAATGAAGTTAAAGATCATGTATTGTTGATTAGTTGTATTGAGCATTGATAATCAAATACAAATAATTTCTATATGTTATGAGGTAAGACGACTATCACACTTTACAATGTTCAAGAGGTCCTTGATCTTCTAATGGAGAGACAACTTGTTGCCTTGATGTTAGAGATGATGGCTACAAACAATAAAACATTTTGAGTGATATATTGGGATTAGCATCGGTGAAGTAATGCTAGAGATTAAGTCTACAAACATTAAGTTTGAAGTGTTTCGAAGTAATTTTTTGAGAAGTTGAGTCGATAACAAAAATAAGGCTTTATTATATTTGTTGTACTAACTAAGTTATATATTATATCAAGATAAGTCTAGAGATAGAGCGTCAATAACGATAATGCATTTATTAGCACATGATATTTAAAGGATTGACAATTATACTTGGAGTACAACAACATTAGCCTACCTATACAAACAACTATAAAAAGTATTTCAAATAGAGGCACACCAACTTAGTAAATATACTTCTTTGTTATAGGTAAGAAATTGTATTATTGTTGTTTACTACAATATCTTTTATATATGCATTTTTTATAATTTAACAACTATGTTATATGTGAATGTATAAGTATTTCCCAGCCTTTAGAGTTAGCATGCAATTAGAATGGCTAGATGGAAAACTACAAGTAAATTGATGGATAAAAAATGTTTGTCACAAACAATCTTCTATTGATCGTCTTAATAAGTATCATAAGTAATTGAATTTGATAAGGACAGGCAAGTAATTTATGAAATTATAACTATATTCTTTATTTCTATATTAAACACAACTTATGATATTATACATTCTTATCTTTTATTTTAAGTAATACAGATTGACTAACAACCATATAGTTCTATAAAATACTTGGATTGAAATGCAAATAAATTGTTCAAGTACCATGAATATATTTGGTGTGGAACTGTATATACCACATAATGTAGTTCGATAATTCGACCAGTCATCAAGGTATCCTACTTGCACCGATAAATCCCTCCATTATAAATAAATTTGCAAATTCCTATGCATATAAGGTATAGTACGAGGCATGTTATGCTATTTGGGAGGTACAATATTCACATTGTTTTGAGCTTGAGCATTTTGGTGTGAGAAATTCTATTAGTTAATTGCATCTAACTTATCTTATTCCAACTAGGCAACATGATGCATCATTTTTCATATAGATAAACAAATAATTATTTGTGTTAACGGGTCTTTAAGTTTGTTATGTTTTTATTGTAATACTAATTTTTTTCATAATTACTTTCTTATACTAGCATCTTATTGTAGTGCATGACACACTAACACCAACTTTAATACATTCAGAGTACGTACTATAATTATTGTCGTGTAGCCCTATATTGGTAGGGTTTGTTAGAGACAAATGAATAATATTGCCAATGAGCACATTGATTGATTATATATGAGAATGATGGTAAGGATGCATGAGCTCGGTGTTACAAATGATCTATGCATAGTGATGATATATAGTATATGGGATTAACATCTTTTATTTAGGATGTTATTTTGTATTATTCATTACATGTACATATAAATGATGTTTGTAATGAATGATATTTTGGTTTATCACTCTTTATCCTCAATATAAATAATTATTATAAAATAATGCTTTCACTTTAATTGAAAAAATAATTATATTTACAAAATGTAAATAACATCTAATCATCTTCATCGATGTCATATATAATATCATCTCTTGGTCCTTTCACTTGTATACACATCTCAATACATTCATGAAATGGTTGCTTCGAATTCTCAATGCTTTCATATCAGTATTGTTGATAAGATTGAAAGATAAGAGGCATTAAAGAGATATTAGCCATGTATTTACAAAAAGCAATAACATAAGAGAAGATTAATCATAATTTAGATAAAGTGAATGCCTAAGTAACATAATTACATTTAAAGATGTGATTATTGCTAGACAATATTGTGCAGCTTGATGATAGCACATGTACTATATATCCCTCACAATTGCTCAAAAAGCATTTACAAAACTACTCATAAGGCATGATATTGTTGTCTCTTATGTTGGTTCAAAGTCTACCTATCTCAAAATATTTTTTTCAAAGGAAGATCCAATAAGAACTAGAGAAGTCGATATTTGAAAGATGATCACAAATTCCTAAAGAGAAACAACACATCCTAAGAGAGGTCTCACAACCTCAACCACATGTATATCTCAATCCATGCTTTTTCCTAAGAGAGGAATTCTTGTCCACGTACTCTCAAACTGATAAATCTCTCTTTATAAATATGTTATATGGTCTTCATTTAGGACGACTAATGGCTCCTTTAGGGTGATATATTCAAGACTCAACTGTTCTTCCAATATCTTAACAAATTTGTCTTGATGTAGATGATGTCTTAACTTCCTCCAAAAGGTCTTTATTATTTATGCTATCTTTCTTTTGTGATCAACAATATATGATATGTCTTACTCTATGTTTAACTTCTTTAAAAATGGATCAACTACTGAAAGTTGTATTGTTTCACTATATTTACGGAGAATGTTGATCTCGTGAGCACACAATAACCTATATAAACGTTGCAATATACAATAACATATGGTTAAGTCTAAACCTACTATCTTCATATGATTGTACCCCCTTACAATCAAGTAAAGAGCATATTGTGATACTCTTTTTTGGGGGGTTTCTACAATATCTTCTACCACATCAATATAATGTCCGGTAATGATTCATGATTCTTCAAATGACTTCTTCAATTCTATAATATGCAACTCGATTAACGAATGTATTTGTTTCTAAATTATATCAAATCTCTCAATTGTGATGCCGAGGAACTCTTTCAATTGTGCGTGCACTTTTTCCCTGATATATAATATTCAAAAAGAATAAATGTTATATATACATTAACAATCAATTTTACATACCTATTAGTTGTACGAATATCATAATGAATTACCCTATATGTTCATGCTGAGATAATTCTTTACGGGTTCAATCACTGTTCTTTAATATAAGAGAGTAGAGGAGAATTTTTTTTACTTAAATTCCATTACCTTTACTACCTCCTTGTAATTGCTCTTATCTAATGAGTGAACAACCTTTCTAAAAGTTATACCAAACGCACTCACTATCTCTTTATTCCTTCTTAATTTACAATAAATACATCAATGTTTTTTGCTATATGCAGTCTATACAAAAAGTGAACCGCATTCAAAAATGTGATTTGAATGATATTCATCAGCGTTAGATCATGATCACTTTACACAGAAAGTTGTTTAGAGTATATAACCCTCTCATATACCTCAATACCCAAATATAATTCTCTTTCTTTTTAACACTCATAAAAATGAAGGCTACAAAAATATTCTTGAAGGTTTATGTAAATCCGACAACCTCAAGAAAATGTATCAAATACCTAAAAAATATAAAATATATATAACCGTTACATACTGCATACAACCAATATTAAAAAAAGTGAAACGAAACTCTTGTTTGTCTTATATAATCTATCAAACTCCACTACCAATAGAAATGCATATAATAATTATATTTAACAAGGATGTATACATACAATGTCATTAATAATATTTGTATCAAGGATTTTATGATGCCATATATGACATTGGTGAGAGCTTAAATCATGTAATAGTTGTTGTAGAACATTTTAGAACTCTTATCTTACTTCCTAATTTTCATTCATGCATTATAAATATGTCTTGACACACTTGCATCATCAACCCACTTTAAATATGTCAAAATATGCATCGCCTTGTAATGACTTTTTATAAGGTGTTTTGTCACATTATACTCAAATTCACTCAATCTCTCTACAAAAGCATATCCTTCAAGATACAAGCCTAGAGAATAGTGTCTCATTTACTACATTCAACTCTCAATAACCATCGACTGTACCCTCTTCTGTCAATAAAAATGGATACTCTACCTTCTTAGTGTCCACTTACATACTCTTTTCAATATCAATATTTTTACTCGCCTTCTATTTACCATTTATTTCACATTCGTGCCATACTTTCTTGTCATTGAAATAAAAAGGAGGGAATGTTGCAATTATGTGTGGAGAGGAGAGAGACATTGTTGTAGTAGTATTTTTGGTATTTTTTATTAAGGGTGTGCATATAGTAACTTCCTTAATTGGTACAAACAGTGTAAAAGAATAGGTCTCACTAAAATAAATGATGTGAAGTGGTGAGCTTGGTCACATTAATGTAGTGGGACCCTCGATTTTTCAAGTGCGAGTACTAACTACCTTAGTATATAACCTAGTTTCCCTATATATACACACACATATAGATAGAGAGAGAGAGAGAGAGAGAGAGAGAGAGAGAGAGAGAGAGAGAGAGAGAGAGCATAGTTCATGCGCACATCAATCTATGCTTAAACATCCTCACGAATCTCAATCATCCGATCAATGAGATTAACAACTAAAATCAAATTTCAAAAGCAAAAAAATACCTTGGTATTTTTTGTAAGTATAATAAATGCACCCGATATTATTTGCTTTTTTATTCAAAGATCTCAATTAAGATCAAACATTTAAGATCTTTAAGTAGATTAAAGCATGAATTGATGTGCGCATGGACTAATTTCTCTCTCTCTATGTGTGTGTGAGAGAGAAAATAGAACCACAAGGAGAAAAACTATCGTAGATGAAAGGCAGCAAGGCAAAGCATACCTTTCTACACCTTTTGGATAATATCAAGTGTACTATCTTGATTAAGTGTAGCATTACTGTCTGTCTTTTTTAAGTTAAGATCGTCACTTATCCTCTGAAATGTAGTTTTAATTGGTGGGACTCAAATTTAACTTCAAGTTTTAATTTAGCTTATTTGCGACATTGCTTGAGTTTGAAAAAGAAATGATCGTGATAAGCAGAGCTTGAGTGGATAGACAATATAGCTCGAGTCCAAGAGAGTAGATTAAATGAGACTGCTTGAGCTCGCTTATACTTGCACTCCGTTCAGCTCCGTTACCCCTCTAGCATATGCCAACATATAAACCGATAAAGCTTCATAGACAAAACCAAAACAAAGTGTTATCCCACACTAAGTGGGTTCAGCAACATGAATTCTCTCGACATTGTGCTTGATCCTGTGCTTTTGTGAGATTAATATAGGAAAGTAGATGAAAAACCGAGCTTAAGCTTTAGTTTCTTTCACGAAGTAACCAAGGTCTAATTTAAGTGATAAGGTGGACAGGGTAAGTCAGCTGTAGCTTACATTGCTTTGCTATTGTCTTCTTTGTCATGTACTGGACCAGACTTGGTGCAGGAGAAGGCTTCTAGCGGTAGACCGTGATAAATGTTTAGAATCCAACACAACTAGCAATAGCTCACCTGGCTAGACCGACGAATCACAACTAGCACAACACACACACTCAAGAGAACAACTCAATCTTTGAAACTTGCCCGGGCACCAATATGGACAATCAAATTTTAGAAAAATTCAACAAAATGACTCGTGATCGCACACAAATTTCAGTGATAACAGGTAAAAAATGAACCAGATCCAGCCAGTAAGTTTGCATATAATTCCAGACGCATAAAATGCAGATCAAGAACCCATGGCATTACTAGTAAAGATGGCAGTACTTGTTTCTTGTAATAAAAAAGATGCCAAGCTATTCGCAAAAGGGTTCACCGTTCAACAGGATAACTAATTCCCCACTTGACACAATGTTTTAGCCGATTCTCTCATCATAAATCGGTAGAGTTCTCTTCAGCTGTGCAAGTAAACTCCGTTCCTGAGCCATCTCATCTTTACCCGTAAATTCCTCATTATTATTCAAAAGAAAGTCAATATACTAAAAGTTCCAGATCCATAAGAATGCAACACAACAGAAACGCTGATAATTTTTGCATTTCGATACATACCACGTCATCAAAATCACTCATTATTGTCCACAGCATATAAAAAAGATGTATATAATCTTGTTTCTATATCATGTAGTGCAACAGTATGTAGAGCATAATAATACTAATATCATCCAACTGACCCATTAGCCACAACTGCATATTTGTTCAAAGTGTCCCACACTCTCTTCGCGCTGATTCCTGCAATGATGGGAACTCAATCACTTGAGTTCATGCTGACAACTGAAAGATAATTGCCATAGCTAATCTAAAACAAATAACTACTTCATAGATGATAACTAAATTTTGTGGCATTAGCTGCATATTGCACCATTCAGATGGAAAATATACAAAGAAAAGAGATAATAGTGACACCAAACAGTCAAGGTGAAGACATTCAAGAAAAGTTGTAAGATGAGAAACAAAAGCTAGCACGTGAAAGAATAGAATTCCAAGAATCTCGCTAGTGAGAAGCTAATAATATTTGTTTTTGATGGATGAACATTCTATCCATGTGGCTTTGGATTTGAATTTCATGCCACAACTCATCATGATAGGTATGCATAGGCTCACAATATATAAGCCACTCCGACCAACACTGCAGATCTTAGGATTCAAAACCAAACTTTACACCGCACTCCACCCCAACCAAACCAGCATGGCTATTGATTCAACAGAAGCCATTAAGAACAAAAATTATTGAATGAGATGGTATCCCGACTACCATTTCCTATCCATCCGCTAATTTAGGCAGCAAAACCAACAAAATGCACTTTCTCCAAAAACATGATAATGCCGATGTGATCTAATAGAAGAACACAGCCTCTTCAGGAATCGGTGAATGATTGATGATTCTAACGTAACAAGATAAACGCAGAAAGAGTACAAAATCCTAAAACCTAAAAGAACAACCACATGAGACCGTTCTTTTACTGATTGACGCAACTTTAGGGGAAGGTGGAAAAAAGAAGAAAAACCAGGCAACAGATGACACATTACAACTCCCAGAAGCTAGAGAAGCAGAGAAATGAAAAGTGAAGTAGAATGAAGAGAAAAAGAAGACCAAACCCAATCCTGAGGAGGTTTAAATGTGGTGTCTGCCAACCAGACAGCGGTGGCAACCATGGCAATGGACACTGCAGCCTCACTTTTACTCCTTACTCCACCATTTCCCA
This sequence comes from Brasenia schreberi, assembly GCA_036023115.1. Classification (NCBI taxonomy): domain Eukaryota; kingdom Viridiplantae; phylum Streptophyta; class Magnoliopsida; order Nymphaeales; family Cabombaceae; genus Brasenia; species Brasenia schreberi. The sequence goes on from JAYKKT010000061.1 coordinate 13,185,767, forward strand.
CAAACAGTTCTTGCCGTGATCCTCATGTCAGCTTCCTCTTTGAATTTAACTACGTCGACACCACCAGTGAGAGAAAGAGTGGGGAAGATGCATTCATTTATTGCTTAGAAGCGTTACCTTCAGCTAAATTCTGAAGCACACAAGAGAGTAATATATATCATAGAAAAAAACTAAACAAACCCCAGTATCCTGAGGCAGAGCTAGGCCGATTCACCCTAAATCTGAACCATCGCATGACTATGATAGTGGAAGCCCAATATCCCATATAGGCAAGGAAACTAGTATTTGATAATAAGATTCGTGGTGATAAACAAAACAACAACAAACAACAACAACTAAGCCTTTTCCTATACTAGACGGGTTCTGCTACATGCATTCTTTGTTTCCACAGAGCCCTATCATGTGCCATGTTATTTCTTTCCAACACTTTTGTGGCCGTCCTCTACCTCTTTTAATACTTTCAAAATCTAGTTTTTCATACCTTCTTACATGTTCTTCTTTTGATCTTCTTTTTATATTTCCAAACCATCTTAAACGATATTATCTCATTTTATCCTCTATTGGTGTCACTCCCAATGTGTTTTTAATAGCCTCATTATCTTTTATTGTCTCTTATAAGGTTTATGTATGCCAGTGAGATACCTCTTTTTCCAAGATTCTCTACAAAACATTCCTCGATACCCTATCGTAAGCTTTTTTCTATATCAATAAATATCATATGAATGTCTTTCTTTTTGCTCTAAAATATTTCATAAGACATCTCAGTCTCAAAAGGTGAATTGCTTCACCAGTAGATCTGCTTGACATGAATCTAAATTGGTTCTCTGCAGTGTTATCCGTATCACACCGTACGTATCGTACCGTGGGAAGCCACGATAGGATACGGTAACCTGTATCCCCAATTTTTTTTTCCAACTTTTTTTTGAGGTTTCTTGCCTCTCTTCACTTCCCTCAAAGGCATCCTCCGATATGCTTGTTTGGGATTGCAAGTTGTGTATGTAACATATAAATTTGGGTTTATAATTTCATTTATTGAATAAGAATAATTTATTAACAAATAAAAATTGTGACAAAATCATTTTCCTTTCTGTTGCCAACTTTTAGGTATATTTCTACTACCATTTCTAATTTCATGAAATCGCAAACAATAAAAAACAATTTGGTTGTCTCGATTCATTGAGTGGGCATTTCATAACTTCACTATTTTAGGGTTCACCTTACATTACTCCCATTGAGTTGAACATGATCAACGTGTGTGAGGCTTAACTCAGTATGTGAAGTGAGAAATGGAGCTCAAGCATTAGTTAAAAAGCTAGTCTCCAGTAAGAGAAAAAGGGGATATCATAAGTAACAATATCACATCACTGAGGTGTCATAGACTCAACTCAATAAACAAAGAAATGGAGCTCGCTTACATATGAAAATTAGCAAATATGACAACTACATGTACAAAGATAGCAGTTTGTTAATTTTGATATATTAGATGAGTGGATTATGGAAGATAACGAAGAAAATGCACTCCTAACCGAAGAAGACATTGCATGGATTAATTTGAAAGGAGTGCAACGACATCATGAAAAATATGAATATTTTGATTTTGAAGCAAAAGGTGATGAGAAACTTTGAATCTACATCAAAGAGAAGATGAAGATTATTTAGTTAATGATCCTGATAGGCTGATACAAATTTACAATATGTAAAATGTAAATGTATTTCATTTTTTGCTTCAAAATATGTAAATTTGGATGCAATTGTTCAATGTTGAATGCTCAATTTGTACTAAACTTTGTATTATATGAATTTAAAGCAATTACCAAAATTTCTTGATTTTTTTAGTTTTTTACAAATTTTTCTCAATTTTTTAAATTTTCTTTTATATTTTTACGGGTGATACGATACGCCTGTATCGTGGAGCCCAACGATACGCGATACGATATGCGTCAGACAACACTGGTTCTCTGTTGTACTCGATACTTATCTTAACCTACGTTCAATAATTTTTCCCCATAATGGCTGATTAACTCGATACCTCGATAATTCGCACAATTCTTAATATCTCTCTTGTTCTTGTATATAGGTATAAGTATACTCGCTCTCCATTCCTCGAGTATCTTTTAGTTTCTTTATATTTCATTAAATAATCTTGTGAGCCAAGTAATTCTTGTTTCTCCAAGGATTTTCCAAACTTCTATAGGAATATTGGATGGTAAGTTGGTCCTATCGATAAACTACCTTCCATATGTTTAAGAGCCTCTTTGACTTCATTCTTTTGAATACGTCGGTAGAAATTGTGGTTTATATACTTTTCCGATTTGGCTAACTCTCCTAAGCTAATACTAACATCTTTATTTTCATTAAAAAGCTTATAAAAATAGTTTTTTATCTATTTTTTAAATCATCATTTGTCACTAGAATTTTCTCATCCTCGCCTTTGATACAACAACAACAACTAAGCCTTTTCCCTTACTAGACGGGGTCGGCTACATGGATTCTTTGTTTCCACATATCCCTATCGTGTGACATGTTAGAAGTTAACTCACAATAAGCTAGATCATTCTTTATTATTTATTTTCAACACTTTTGTGGTCGTCCTCTACCTCTTTTAATACTTTCCAAATTTAGTTTTTCATACCTTCTTAAAGGTTCTTCTTTTGATCTTCTTTCTATATGTTCAAACCATCTTAAACGATATTCTCTCATTTTATCCTCTATTGGTGTTACTCCTAATTTGTTTCTAAACCTCATTATGTATACAGTCTGTTCTTGTATGACCACTCATCCATCTCAACATCTTTATTTCTATCACAAACATTTTTTGTACATGTTGATGATTAACTGCCTAACACTCAGAACCATAAAACATGGCAGGCCTAATTACTGCTCTATAATATTTATCTTTTAACTTTAATGGTATCTTCTTATCACAAAGAATACCTAATGCTCCTCTCCATTTTAACCAACCATTAATTCTATGCATAACATCTCCATCAATTCTTCCATCACTCTGAAAAATTGACCTTAAGTATTTAAAACTTTCCTTTTGGGGGATGCAATGTGTGCCAATTTTAATTTCTATGTCCTCTGAAGTAACCAAATGATCAAACTTTCATTCCATATATTCTTTCTTTGTTCTGCTAAGTCGAAGGCCTTTGCTTTCTAATGTTTCTCTCCATAGTTCTAATTTTTATTAACTTTTTCCTTAGACTCCTCCACTAATACAATGTCATCTACAAATAGCATACACCAAGGTACTTCATCTTGAATATATTTTGTTAACTCATTGATCACAATTATAAATAAATATGGACTTAAAGTTGATCCTTGATATCTAACAAAATTAAGATCCTTAGTTTTCTTATCTCTAGCCCTAACTATCCTAAAAATATCTCTTTCACCCTATTTTGAGTTCAGTTTTTTATATAAATCCTCCCAAATTTTAGTTTTTGCTTCACTGATGGCCTTTTTCGCTTATTTCTTTGCTTTCTAATAAGTCTCTAAAGTATCAATAGTTTTCTTAGCATAATGGAATTTATAACATGCCCTCTTTGCCTTATTTTATTTTGCACTACTTCACTCCACCACCAAGCTTCTTTTTGTGTCGGTACACCTACCTTAGATTTACCTAACACATATTTCGCCACTTTTCTAATATGTATAGCCATATTGTTCCACATATCACAAGGTGTACCAACATAATTCCAAGCATCTCCTTAAAAGACTTTATGTTTAAATATACTTTCTTTCTCGCTTTTAAGGTTCCACCATTTAGTCAGAATAGCTCAATGCACTATTTTCTTCTTTGTACACTTTTTTCACTGTAAATCCATAACTAAAAGTCGATGTTGGGTGGTTAAACAGTAAACTTTCTCCTGAAATTACCTTGTAATCTTTACAACATGCTCTATCTTTTTTCCTACAAATAAAATAATCAATTTGTGTGTGTGATAAGCCACTCTTATAAGTAATTAAATGTTCATCTCGTTTTTTTAAGACGGTATTGACTATAAAGAGATAACAAAGATATAGCAAAATTTAAAATCTCCCAGCATTCCTCATTTATAACCTCAAAACCAAAGTTTTCATGAATACCTTGATATCCTAATGCCTCTTTACCGACATGTTCATTTAAGTCTCCTCCTAAACAAATCATCTCCCTTCGTAGAATTCTTTGAATCACCTTATCTAACTCCTCCCAAAAAACCGTCTTTATACTATCTTCTAGTCCTACTTGGGGTGCATAAGAACAAACTATATTCAAAGCCTTTGCTCCTAACACTAATCTCAACGTCATAATTCAGTTATCATATCGTTGTATGTCTACTCTATTATCCTTTAAATCTTTATTTATGAAAATACAACTCCGTTTCGTGCCTTCTCCTTACCTGAGTACAATAATTTAAAACTTATATCCTCAATCTCCTTTGCCTTTTCTCCAACCCACTTTGTCTCTTGTAAACATAAGATATGAATCTTTCTCTAAATCATAGTATCTACCACCTCCATTAGCTTACCAGAAAATGTTTCGATATTCCAAGAACCAATACGAATCTTATTATCTTGGACTACATTCCTTACCCCCGCATCCGTCCATATTGAAAATGCAGAGACCCTCTATAATTTATTCACTACATTCGGACAACAATATAACGGAACTAACTTCTTTACCCACAGTCGTTCATGATGTGAGAACCTTCTCTATAATTGATTCACTACATCTGGGCGAAAATATAATGATCCTTACTTTTCACTGCATTCGGGCTCTGCAGCGCATCTCAGAGGGGACGCCACAACATGATGCTCATAATTTGTGTAATACATTGTATAAAATCCGATAAAGTTTTATGATGTCTGTCGAAAGCCTAACGGAGCCCTCCTCTTTTATCTGGGCTTGGGACCGGCCATACAAGGGTGATGCCTTACATGGGCTGAGTTGTGGTGATAAATGAAACATTGGAACATTAATTGGTAAGTTAAAAAAAGTGGTTGATAGTACAATGAGGAGAAAGATTCATATTTTAAGCTTATAATATTTTATACTTACAAGAGGCAAAATAGATTAGGAAAAAGCTAAGACGGTTGAAAATATGGGTATTGAATTATGGTATTAAGTAAAAAGAAGCCTTGAAATGGATTCAGTATTGTTGTTCACAAGGATTTGGACAGTGTAGTAGAAATAATGTGGCATGGCTATTGAATTGTAATAGTGAAGTTAGTTTAGAAGTAGAGACCTTTATGGTAAGTGTCTATGCACTACAAAAAAGCTATTATAAGAAGAGTTAGACGAGATAATTCAAAGGATCCCATAAAGAAGAATGATATGTTTAAGAGGTCACTTAAACGGACATGTGGGTAAAGAAGCATTAGAATACTAGTGTTCATGGAAACTATGGATTTAAGGAAAAGAAATTCTTAATTTTGCTATGACATAATCGTATTATAGCACATACTTTTTTCGAGAAGAGGAGCATTTGATTACTTATAAGAGTGGTTCAGTTAAGATAGAAACTGATTGTTTTGCTTGCAACTCTTTGTTATTGATTTTATGTATTAAGGGATGGACAAATAGGACACGAGTACATAAAGCCACCCGAACTAAATGGGAGAATCTCAAGAATGATCAAGAAGATTTACTTGGAGAGAGTTTTTCTTCAAAAGAGATGCTTTGAATTTTGTAGGCACTCCTTCGAAGACATGGAATACAATCGCAATAAACATTAGAGAAGGACAAAGGCAATAAACATTAGAGAAGTAGCAAAAGATATGCTGAGTGAATCCAAGGTAAAGTACCACAACATAAGAACCCTTAATGGTGGAGTGAAGCAATTCCACATAAAACCAAAGCAAAAAGAGCATACTAAAAATTGCATTATAAAGAGAATACTAATAAGATTTAGGAGCAATATAAAAAGGCAAAGGAAGAAGAAAAAGCAAGTAAAACAAAGGCGAAAACTTGTGAAGACTCAAAAGAAGGTAAAAGAGATATTTAAGATAACTAAACCTTTTTTGAAAGAAAACTAAGGATCTTATATATGTTAGATGTATCAAAATTAAGAAAGAAAGGGTTCTTGTTGCAAGTGAGGATATTAATAACATAAGGTGGAGTTATTTTCATAAGCCTTTTAATGAGAGTGCAGATACTAATATCAACTTAGAAGAATCGATTCAGGAGTATATATAAATCATGATTTCCACCGACTCAAAATCCATTAAACTTATGAAATTTGGTAAGCATGTGGTACTCGATGATATTCCAGTTGTAAATATGTAAATTTTTCGGAAAGTCAGGTATCAATTGTCTTACATAATTAATTAGTGCCATATGCATGGAAAATAAGATGGTTATGGAATGAAAAAAGAGTATAGGTATAGTGCAAATTATTGGAGCAAAAAGTTAACGAGTTATATAACGAGACTATCGAAATACTTACTAAAAGAAGGTTGAGACAAGTATCTAGTACAACGGGAAACCAACTTACATTCATGTCATATAGATCTATCATTGAGGTTATTCACTTTGAAACCCAATATTGAGGTTATTCACTTGATGAGATGTAATATAATACTTTAGAGCCAAGATGAGAAGCTTGTATATGGTATTCACTGATTTAGAGAAGGCCAATGATAAGGTATCAAGAAATGTTCTTTGGAGAGTTTTGCAAAAGAAAGGCATATGCTGTTATAATAAAGGATATATAGGTTTACCAACTTCTTTAAAGTTAATATTTGACTACATCAAGGATCAACACTAAGTCCATACATATTCAATGTGGTTATGGATGAGTTAATACTGCACATTCAAGATGTAGTATCTTATTGAATGCAGATAATGTTATATTTGTGAATGAGCCAAAGAAAGGAGTTAACAAGAAACTTGAATTACGGACAGAAACACTCGAAACAAATGGTTTTTGACGTAGTAGAATGAAGGCAAAATACATGAAAGTCCTTCAAAGAGATGTTTGGAATTATGTTGGTACACCCTGTGATATATGGAATAATATGACTATACATATTAGGAAAGTGGCGAAAGATGTGTTAGGTGTATCTAAGGGAAATGTACCTGCACAAAAAGAGGCTTGGTGATGGAGTGAAGTAGTGCAAAATAAAATCAAGGCAAAGAGGGCATGTTATAAATTACATTACGCTAAGAAAACTTGTGAAACTTTAGAGGCTTATAAGAAAGCAAAGAAGCGAAAAAGGCCGTGAGTGAAGCAAAAGCTAAAATTTGGGAGGATTTATATAAAAAACTCAACTCAAAAGACGGTGAAAGAGATATTTTTAGGATAGTTAGGGCTAGATATAAGAAAACTAAAGATCTTAATTATGTTAGATGCATCAAGGACGCTCATGAAAAAATTCTACTGGTAAATGATGATATAAGAAATAGATGGAAAAATTATTTTTATAAGCTTTTTAATGAAAATAAAGAAGTTAGTATTAGCTTAGGAGAGTTAGCTAAATCATAGAATTATATAAACCACAATTTCTACCGACATATTCAAAAGAATGAAGTCAAAGAGGCTCTTAAACATATGAAGGGTGATAAATCAGTAGGACAAGACAATATTCCTATTGAAGTTTGGAAAATACTAGGAGAAATAGGAATCACTTGGCTCATAAGACTATTTAATGAAATATAGAGAAACCAAAAGATGCCCGAGGAATAGAGAGTGAGTACACTTATACTCATATATAAGAACAAGGGAGACATTTAGAATTGTGTGAATTATTGAGGTATCAAGTTAATGAGCCATACTATGAAATTGTGCGAAAGAATTATCGAGCGTAGGCTAAGACAAGTATCAAGTCCAACAAAGAACCAATTTGGATTCATGTCAGGAAGATCTACTGTTGAAGCGATTCACCTTTTGAGACGTCTTATGAAACATTTTAGAGCAAAAAATAAAGACCTTCACATGATATTTATTGATCTAGAAAAAGCTTATAATAGGGTACCGAGGGAGGTTCTTTGGAGAATTTTGAAAAAAAGAGGTATCCCATTGACATACATTAACCTTATATGAGACATGTATGATGGTGCAAAAATATGTGTGAGGACTCATGAAGGAATGACAAACTTCTTTGATGTTAATATAGGGTTACATCAAAGATCAACCTTAAGTCCATACTTATTTATAATGGTGATTGATGAGTTAACAAAACATATTCAAGATGAGGTACCTTGGTGTATGTCATTTGCAGATGACATTGTGTTAGTGGAGGAGTCTAAGGAAAAAGTTAATAGAAAATTAGAACTATGAAGAGAAACATTAGAAAGCAAAGGGATCCAACTTAGTAGAACAAAGACAGAATATATGAAATGTAAGTTTGATCATTTGGTTACTTCAGAGGACATAGAAATTAAAATTGGCACACATTGCATCCCCCAAAAGGAAAGTTTTAAATATCTAGGGTCAATTTTTCATAGTGATGGAAGAATTGATAGAGATGTTACGCATAGAATTGTTGGTTGGTTAAAATGGAGAGGAGCATCAGGTATTCTTTGTGATAGAAGATACCATTAAAGTTAAAAGGTAAATATTATAGAGCAGTAATTAGGCATGCCATGTTTTATGGTTATGAGTGTTAGGTTTTTAATCATCAACATGTACAAAAAAATGTTTGTGACATAAATGAAGATGTTGAGATGGATGAGTGGTCATACAAGAAAAGACCGTATACATAATGAGGTTATTAGAAACAAATTAGGAGTGGCACTAATAGAGGATGAAATGAGAGAATATCGTTTAAGTTGGGTTGGACATATAGAAAGAAGATCAAAATAAGAACCTATAAGAAGGTATGAAAAACTAAATTTGGAAAGTATTAAAAGAGGTAGAGGACGACCACAAAAGTGTTGGAAATAAATAATAAAGAATGAACTAGCTTATTGTGAGTTAACTGCTAACATGTCACACGATAGGGATATGTGGAAACAAAGAATCCATGTAGCCGACCCCGTCTAGTATGGGAAAAGGCTTAGTTGTTGTTTGTTTTAGGATCAGTATTTCAAAGTGAAGAAAAAAATCATGAAATTGTTGCTCAGCATCAACCCTGATTGGCTAAAATGGGAAGATGACTCAAGTATTTTCCTACCACTAAGGATAACATATAACAGAGAATCCATGTAGCCGACCCGTCTAGTATGGGAAAATGCTTAGTTGTTGTTGTTGTAAGGATAACATATTATGAAACAAGTAGATCAACAATTTTATATGGTGTGAATGTCGGGCAGCCAATCACCAACATATGCAAAAGATGTATATGGCAGAAATGAAAATGTTGATGTGGATTTGTGGTCACACAAGGAAATACTGTATCCATAATCAGGTTATTAGAAAAAAATTTGGGGTAGCAGCAATGGAAGATAATATGAAAGAGGCATTTAAAGTAGTTTACACATATAAAGAGGAGACCAAATGAAACACTGATAAAAATATGTGAGAAACCAAACAACGAACACTTTAAAAAGGGTGAGGAAGACCACAAAACGTGTTGGAGAGAAACATTAAACAAGGTATGGTTTTTTTGGAGGTAATTACTCATATGGCAAAAGATCGAGCAATATGGCATCAAAGATACGATATAGCTGACTCCCACCTAGTGTGGGAAAAGGCTTGGCTGTTCTTGTCATAACATACATCAATATATTTGCTACATTAGGCACATATTGTTTCTAGTTTCCTTAGTGGCTTCTAGAAATGGTCTCTTAAGCATTATGATGAAAAGACTTCACCTCCACAAGAGCACTTACACTTTGGTTTAGGAGCTTTTTCTTGTTCTTTTGGGTCCGACAAGGAACATTACTTGGCCGATAACAAACAACATGGAGATGAAATAGACACCTATGATGATAAAGAGCCAAGACCATGCGCCAACATAATAGATTAACCTGATATACAGAACCATGGAAGAGACGTTAGTACTGTTCTTTTTAAATCCACACATGGTCATAATGTTTATCATCTTACATTATTAGTCTTAGTACATTTTACGAACTCTAAAAGGAAAGAAAGAACGTAGGCCAGATCATTAAGCTGATGTTGTAGAAGAGTAGATGGGAAAAATAGTGACAGTGCCAATTAGTCGTTAACTGCTACTATTTTGAAAGATCGAGAAAAGTAAAGCAAACCTACTACTTCAGTAGCTTCTGGTGCTGTGGAAGTATTCATAATATATTTAAGGTTCTAGAAGAAACGACGGGGTTCTTGCATAAACTGTAGTACATTTATATTTTTTGATAAGCATAAACCTATCAACAACTAGAAACGCTTGGATAGAAGTGCTCATCATCTGAAAATGACTGAACTGAATTACTTGATAAAGAAAGGAGCTGATCAACCAGGATAACAAATGAGTCTAGAGAAAAATTGAACAAGTAAAAATTATTATTCTCTTTGGTAAAACAATAACTCAACATATTGACGTTCTAGTCATATCTGTCTATGTTCTCATATGTCAGTGATGTTTTTCATGTACAACAGTGCCACGATTTTTCTTAATAAACCTGACATAGTTTTTAATCACAACGAGTCTTCTAATGTGTTCGAGTCAAGTAAAGAGAAGACAACAACAAACAGAAAGCTGGTCAGAAAGCAAAAGGCAGCACTATAAGCATTTAAATTGTCCACCAAATGTCAATATTTGATTCATTTTATATACCTCTTGATTTTCTATGCTTGTGACTCATCTTTGAAGATTACAAAAAATTGGAAAGTGTGCAAAGAAACATTGAACAATATTAGCAACTCCAGAAGCATTGAAAATATGGAGCTAGTAAAAACTTCGAAACAATCTGCATATGCTCACATTACTATCACATTTAATCAATAATTGATTCTCTAGATCAAGTGTTGTTTAACTATAAATACTGAACCTGGAGAATTTTCTGGAGTGAGGAAAAGACCAGTTGATGGAAATTAAGGTGAGACTGTGTACAAATTTTCAAATTTTGGACTTCCGGTACTGAATTTTGTGGACTTTTTTTCAGATTTTGAATAAGGGGCCTACCTCACCTCTCGCATGAATAGGTCTGCCACTGGATAGTATCATAGCGCCCTCAATAGGAGATAACTCTCTTTCACCTCCACTACTCTTCATGGATCTTTTTAAGATTTTTTCTGGTGTTCCCCACATACCTTTTAACTAAAGTGCTCCTGATAGGCTGATAGAGTCAAAACCAACCATATGGCAATCTGATCATGGCATACATAGGCATATGAGTTTCTCCAACAAAGCGACTGAATACTTTCTGGTATGTACAGTTTGTAGCATGTGCTTCACTGTAAGGTTATTCAACTTTCAAGAGAGATTTCTAACCAATTCGAGAGAGTTTCAACTTTCAACTTCGATAGATATGTCTTGTGATCAGACAACCATTTCGAGAGAGTTCAACACATAAAATAGGGACGTAAAATTGCAAAAGGGAAGCTGTCATTCACAACCTTCCAAATCACAATTGTCATAACCAAAGGCATGTTGCCAACAGTGGCCAGCCCCACTTCGTCAACCAATCCTCGTATCGCTAAGCACTGCATAAGTACCACAAGTTGTCCACTTAGGGAGATTATACACAGCTACAAGAGGTTATATACCTCCTCCTCCTACACCTTCTCTCTCTCTCTCATGCATGTGTCTACTACTGGCCTATTTATACGAGTTGTCCGCTTAGGGAGACTATACACAGCTACAAGAGGTTATATACCTCCTCCTCCTACACCTTCTCTCTCTCTCTCTTGTGCATGTGTCTACTTACCAGTGAACCTTCTTTTGCCCCCCCCCCCCCCACACCCATCTCTTTCTCAAGTTTTCCCCCTCTCTTTCTTTTCATCTCTCTTGTGTTTTATCCATTACTTTTGTAAGCATATATGTGAGTTTGACAATATATCACTACTAGCAAGTTTAACGTTCATAAATTGCAACTGCAGAGGCTGCTTAAGCACATGGGATCCATTATGAGTTCTTAAGAGTGCATATACACATATTTGACAACATAGCCAAAGACCCACGATAAGAGAACAAATGTGAAATACTGACCTTAAATTGCAAAAGGAAAACAGTGATTCACACTGACATCACAATTGTGGCAACTGAAGACCCATAAATTAGAGAACAATGCGACATATATGGGTAGATGTATAGGGTCTTTCATGTGTAAATTTCAAAACTTTGATTTATACAAACTCGTTAACCATTTGTCTCAAGCGATCACTGGATACATCATAATGGGTAAACTGCAGGAGTAACTCATAAACGTGTAACTTTTACATGCTTGGTACAGGCGCAAGCTTAAAGCCATTTTAGAGTAGCCACTTTTTGTGCAAAAAGAAACTTGTACCCCTTCTTTGAGAGGTTCACTAGAAGCAGTGTAAACTAAACTACCATATGCGGTCCATGTTATTGAAGCCCAGTCTTACCACCAGCAAGAGAGGAAGAAGTCAACATAGAAATCGTCTTGCACATGAGACTAGCAAAATCAGATAATTTATATGTAGTTCCTTGACTATAAAGAAGACAAAGACACTTTGGCTGCAATGAGTGGATGAACCTGTGTAATCGCCATATTGACATGGATTTGCCTAATAACTAGTTGTTTTCCAACATGTCCCTTTGAGCTTCAAATTGCAATTCCGCTCTTCCAACAACCAAACGGTTAAGAGATCTTTTTAGGATAAATAACATTTACAAGTGATAACTGCAAGAATCTCAAGTCCGTTTGTGACAGATAATTTTGCTACATCACCGATCAAGAAATCACTAGCAGGTAATCACGTTCTACAAGACTTCATTGTTACACATCATACGGAATCTGGTTATTCTCACATAAACAGATTATCTATAATATAAGTAATCATCTGAAAATCATAGAAAATATATCTTGCAATTTGGGGATCAAGTTTTCAACATAGAAGATGTATCTTTGCTCAAGTATCTGAAGTTGTAGGCTTAAGCATTCTGAAACAAAATATTCCAACATCAGATTCTTGTTGCTAAAACCACGAGAAAAGACCAAGAAAACGAACATTCCGCATCATGTCCAATGAAAGAAAAGAAAAGGCTAAGAGAACATAAACCACCTAAAGATTTAACCGTACAGATAGGATCGAATAGAAAGCAACACCATGCATATACAATATCAAACAGCGACCAGAGCGCTTCTAAGGCAACCAAAACTCAAAGAAACCTCAAACAGGAGATATTATCTCCAAATTCTTCACTTAAAGGCGAAAAACAGTCCTACTACTAGAGCTGAGACAAAACTCAAAGTTTTCATTAGATCTTCGAAAGTTACTCCCTTCATATAACAGCAGTCAAAAGCGCTAACTTTTCGCCATGAAATTAGAATCAAGAGGAACAGTATTCCATTCGTAAAACAATACAAAGACCCATATCACATAAATTCATTAAAACTAGAAACTTCCCAAGGCATACAAGGAGCAATCGAAACCTAAAACAGAAAACATAGCTCCAGAACAAGCTAGAGGACAGCGGTAAAAGAATTGAGACGAACAGAGAATCATAAAAAAGAGAACTTTAGAACAACCAGAGATCTCAGAAAGAATAAGAGCAGAGGATGGCGAACGAACCCAAAGCTCAGATCTTGTCGATATCCTCGTCCTCGAACTCGATGTAATCGTCCGCGCCGCCCTCGTCCTCATCGTCGAGGCCGCCGGTGATGCCCTCGTTGAGACGAGTGCTCTCCGGCAGCTCGCCGTAGGCCTTGAGCAGCCTAGCTTCATCGGGCATGTACTTCAGGATGACGTCGGCCTTATCGTCCTGGTAATCACGTAGTCCCACGAGGATGATGTCTCCGGCAGCGATCCACACCTTCTTGTGCATCTTCCCGCGGATATGGCAGAGCCTCTTGGTTCCGTCAATGCACGTCGCTTCGCACCTACCGTTTCCGAGCATCCGTAGCACCTGAGCGTACTCCTGGCCGTCTTCCTTGAATACGAGCTCGCGCTTCTCGTCGTCGGCCTCGTTTTTTCCCCTCTTTCGGTTCTTCCCTCCCTTTCCCTTATTCTTCGGCATGATTCCTTCCTTTTCCGGACGCTACCACGGTAAATACCCCTCTTTTTGGCTTCAATAGATCGTTCCTACCGACGACGATGGTGCTTCCGCTTCTGTGAGCTCTATCTTTTGGGTTTCGAGGTTGCGTGAAAAGTCCGAAGAGAGAGAGAAAGAGAGAGAGGGAGTCGGATTTTGCTGTGTGGCCCTCCCGTAATTTTGTGCCGAATATTAAGTTTTCAATCGGGACGCGTGGGGAAAGGATGGCCGCGGTGGACGGATCGGTTTAAGGACTCAAACCGGATCCCGTTTTACAGTTGAACCCGTACCCGCGAACGCAGACAGCAGGTGAGGAGGTAACGACGTGAGACGGACCATTAATTTTAGGCATCCCAAATCAAGGAACGCGAGAGGGCCAAGATTTCACTTAAAAAATTCGGTTCTTGCAAGGGGTTAGAGTTGAAACTTGAACTACTGGGACGGTATTCTCTTCTCCAACCGGTGCTACTCATCAATCGTGCATAGAAGGTATGCCCTAACCCCTCTCTCTATTCTCTCCGACCATAGCAATCAGATCTGCACCTTGAATTGTTGCAAGACGATGAGCAACCACAATGGTTGTTGTATTCACCATCACCCTCTCCAGTGCTTCTTGGACTGTACGTTCAGACTCTACATCTAAACCAGAAGTAGCCTCATCTAGGAGAAGAACCTTGGGATCCTTGATAATTGCTCTTGCAATTGCTATTCTCTGCTTTCGCCCTCCTGATAATTGAAGCCCACGCTCTCCAGCGATAGTATCATATCCATGTGGCAATGTTGATATAAAGCAATGTGCATTTGCTGCTTCAGCAGCAACAATGATTTCCTCCTTAGTGACCACCTCTCTCTTCCCGTATGCTATGTTAGCTCGGATCGTGTCATTAAATAGAATTGGCTCTTGACTGACCAATCCCATTTGTTGCCTGAGCCGTTTCAATTGAAACCTTTGAATTTCAATGCCCATCTCTCACGACGCCATTCATCTCGGTTCTACTTTACAAATATTTCTCATTGCTCGTGAAAACGCTCTGTTTGATGAAATGTCTATGGGTCTTATTCAATTGTTCATGTTACCTAACACGGTTGTAGTGATTTATGTTTGTGTAGGTTTGTTCGTTCAAATTCATTCGTTATTTCTCAACGTTACATATATAAGTATGTATTTATATACATATATATCTTGTTGATAGAGGATACCCATTTACCACTCTATACACAAAATATGACTTATATGAATTTAATGCTTTTAATGTTAATCATATCCGTATGAAAGAAGAATTATTCAATCATAGGCACTCTTGATTGCGAACTACGGTTGACCATATATTTGGAGTCTTGAAGGCACAATTTCCTATTTTAAAAACTCAAATTTCATATTCATATCAAGTGCAGATTGTAACAGTTGCATGTGCTTTACATAATTTCATTCTATTACACGAGTCAAATATTGTCTATTTTGAAGAAGAATGCGAAAATAGTAATGGTAGAAGAAATTATGTCCGAGAATGCCATAATGAAGTTACTCGTGGTTAGTTGCGTGCACAACGTTGTAGTAAAACTGGAAAAGTCAAATGAGAGACTTAGATATGAGAGAACTACCCAACCAATAAGTTTACAGAAATCTTAATTATGAATTTCAATATTATCATTTTCTTTCTTATTTATATTATTAAACTAACTTTGACATCTCAAATTGTTTACAAGGACCATTTGACTCATGATATGGTCAATTAATAGCACTTTGGATGTAGAGGTAATGTATTGTATTGGTGTACTTGAATATTGTGTTTTAATTACAATACGTTTCTTTGTTGTGCTACTTTCTTATTGTTCGATATTATTATGATTTTCTCTTCTTTATTACTAATTTTTCAATTTAACAATTTTCTTGCAGGAAGGATATGAATAAGAAATAAAGGCTTCGCATGATATAATGGTTGATTTTGTTATTAGCTTTATTTTGGACTTAAAGTTGTAGTTATAATTGATTTTGTTATTGACATGAAGTTATAATTGGTTTTATCCTCAAAGTTATTGTGTACTTAAAAGATGTTTAAAAATATTTGTATTTATCTTTTTTAGATGATATCTATATATTGTAGCTTTCTTGTGAGTCAGAATTGTCTTTGGGCGAGAGAAGATTATGGTGATTTTTTGTAGAAGAGAGAAGCACAAACATATTATATTTGAGATAATTGTGAATCTCATTTTGAAGTATATTAATTTTTAGTAAGAATGATTTATTAAAAATAAGTTTTTATTCTATTTTATCATGTTAAACAAAAGTTTTTGTTGTTACCCAACACTCGAAATTATCTTCGAGTAAGGAGAAACTTTGCCAAAAGTTCAAAGAAATGCAAAAATACAAATTATTGATCGATTCTTTATGTAGATATGACGTTTGTAATTATAATTGTTATATTGTGGTTCTAATTGAAATATTTGATTGGTCGTTATATATATGAATGATGTTTATCAAAATTTTCTTAATATTTAAAGGAACAATGAAGTCAATAGAGGTACTATTGATTGTATAGATAGATTGATCCTTGATTAGAGTAGATATTATACATTGAGAGATGAAGATTTACGATAATTCTCTTCACTTGATGACCTTGCTTGTAGTAATTCACAATCATACTAATATGCATTCACATAAATATATGAATCATATTTAAGTTTCTTAAATCTTATATTTCTAGTGGAATATATCTTTATATTTGTTTTTTTTGTCAAATGTTTGGTGGAATAAGTTTGATGTACCAAACTTAAGAAATTTTTCAATAAAGGTTTTGAACCAAATCTATAGTGTAGTTTATTGTGAAACGAATTGGAGTGTCTTTGAACACATTCATATAAAATGAACGAGTTGGAACATAAGTGGCTTAATGGTCAAGTATTTATACATTCTAACATGTAACTATGAGAGAGGTAATTAAGAGATTAATTATTAGTTAAATATTCAATTCAAGTTTTTATTCTTAAAATTTTTGTTTTTATTTATTTACTTATTATTTCTACCAGAAATTAAGAAAGTTATCGTCATGTAGGTATGAAAACTAATTTTGATCTAATATTTCTCGATAATTTTGATATCATAGAGGAGTAAATTATGAAAGATGATGAAACAAATACACTCTTAATTGAAGAAGACGGTCAATGGATCAATTTGGAAGGAGCGTAATAATGTCAATAATGAGATGATGACATTGATTTTGGTGTTTAAGGTGGTGATCATGAAAGTAACAAATACACAAATATGATATTTTTGGTAATCAATACCGGGTTACACGTCTGGTTAACCATGATCGAACTGGCGAGAAGTCAATTCTAGTTACGGCTATGAAATGAGCACTTTTATTAAAATATTTTAAATTATAAGAAATTTGTTACACCATCGGTTCCAGTTTTGATTTTATAAAAAGAGAAATCAAAACCGAAACGGGTAATCTCCCATTCGAGTTCAGTCAGTTCTTAGCTCGGCTCTGTTTCAAGCCCTCGGGTCAGTTAGTTAGCACTATAGAGGAGAAAAGTCCCAAATTCAGCCAATCGTAGGCTTGGTCCACCTTAACGACCATGAAGCCTCGTTGTCCCCACTTTAATACAAAAAGAAACCTATACAGAAATCTTTAAAAACAAGTTGAAGGACGTCAGGGAGGTGGTTGATCCTTTGAGCAAAAAGAATCCATAAGAACACCATTTTGGTTAGCATATGCGGTATTCACAGTTGTTGATACCAAAATTCCAAAAGAACTGGAAGTATGTTTTTTATTTCAATAATATCACAAATTTATCTTATGGTTTTAAAATTTTTACATTTCTTGATTTTTCAGTATTTTACTAGAGATATGAAATTTAAGTCGTATATATATTAGAGAGAGAGGCTAAGAGATGCTAAAATGCCTTCTCATTCTAGATTTTACTGAACAATATGTATCATTCGTGTGATCTCAAATTGAATTGCCTATCAATATCAATATGAGGATCGAGATCGTTTAATGCACATGAGTGTATTAAATATGACTCGAGTTAGGTGCTTTGATCACCACCGTCTTATTGATGGCACGAACAGTGGTGATGATCAAGTAATGACTATCATGGAAAGTTGTCTCGTAACTTTCTCTCTCTCTCTCTCTCTATATATATATATATATAATATAACCATCTATCTTGATTGGTTGTCAATCCTTGACAACATAATTACACCTCATATGTCTCCCTATTCAAAATCTTTCTTTCTCCTCCCACATGACATATATATGGTATGTATGTATGTAAGTATGTATATATGTGTTTTCTCAAGTCCCTTACTCTTTTTTTCATGTTTTAAACTGAAATATCATGAGAAAAGGAGCAAATTTGCTTCTAATGACAATATCCATTAAAATGCCCTAAATATGGTTTGACAAGTGAGCAAATCATCATCGCAATTGCCCTCTTAAACATAAAAAATTGTATCCATTCCTTCAATGAAGGCCCGAGAATCGGCTGGACATCTCAATGTTGGAATCAGTTACTCACACTACATCGAAGTTTGTTAGAACCGGATACATGCACCCTATGTTATCAATAGCGGTTAGCGGGTTATAAGCGATTGACCCTGATATAGTGGTAACGGGATATAAGGGATTTAGCGGTACACGTTTATTTATGATTAAAAATATTATATATATAATAGATTTTCTTATTTCTAAGAAATATCAAGAAACACATAATCACTTCTTTTATAAATATAAATTAAACTAAATAAATAAATTCTAAGAAGACAAACTGTAAATTTCATGTGGCATATACATATTGAATCGTTAAACTTAAATTAAAAAATGAAAACATAACTGTAACCAAATTATTCTATGCACTAAGCAAAAGAATTAAAAGAAACTAATGTATATTATACTTATATGCTCAAGTAGGGTGGTTCATGACTCCAATCTAATTTGAGCAATGAAACAAATTATACTTACCTGCAAAAAAAATTAGAATAATGTTAGGGTGAACTAGTGGACCAATATACTAGTTGACAAAAATATTTATAATACTTTTGAAGCAATAACTTCGGAAGATAAGAAGTTGCACTAGATAAAAATAAGAATAAATAAATTATAAAAAAGTAGAAAAATAAATTAAGAGGTCAATATGAAACAACCTTATGCTTTGTTGATATTTATCGAAAAGAATGTTCAACACAATCATAGGAAGATAAGAAACTGCATTAAAAAACACACTCATTGTTTGATGAACAGAGAACTCGAAGAATTGAGAAAGAGAGAGAGAAAGGAAAAATACTCGGAGAAGTCGATGATCAAGAGCATAGTTGCCCACCAGAGAGAAAGAGAGAGATAGAAGTTGATGATTAGGAGGACTCAGGAACATAGTCACCCACAAGAGGAAGAGAAAGGGAGAAAAGTTTGCCCACGAGACAAAGAAGAAAGAAAGGGAGAGAGGGAGCATATAGTCATCCACCAAAAAAGGAGAAAGAGAGAGAATACAAGCATTGAAGAAAGACAGAGGGTAGCAAAAGTGGTGGTGGTTGTTAGCGTGTGTGTGGTGACCGATAGAGCAAGAGGAGAGGAGAGAGAGAGGGGCACTTACGAGAGACCGACTTAGGTTATATTTGATTTGGATCATTCCACTAGGTGAACACTAACACCGCTATAGTGGTGTTCATGGTGGATCATCTGCTAAACCAAACCACTATAGCATTCTTGAGTTTGCTAAAATGCTATAGCACGCTATTAACTACTTAGCCTTCACTAGATCAAAGTTCGTATATTTTTATTCAACATTTTATAAAGATACTTCCATGCAAATAAATTTCTAGTAACGAGATGAGATGTGGAGTTCTCCATCTTCTATCCCTTTCTATTATAACATATTCGTTTCAAATGAATAAGAATATCATTTTATTGTTTTATTTCTAAATCAAACTTCGCCCATGTAAGGGATCATCCTTGCATTACCGATCCCAAGCCCAGATAAAGGAGGACGGTTGTGTTAGGCTTTCGATAGCCAACGAAAAACTCTGTTGAATTTTTATAACATGGATTACAAAAATTATGAACATTTCTTTGGGTGTCCCCGCCTAGCGATGTTCTGTAGAGCCCGAATGCACTAATAAGTAAGCAAGGGCCACTCCATTTTCACCCGAATTTAGTAAATCAATTGTAGAGAGGGTTCTCACATCATGGACGGGTGTAGGTAAAGAAGTTAGTTCAGCTATATTGCCGCCCGAATGTAGTGAATAATTTTCATAGAGGGTCTCTGTATTTTGAATATGGACGAATGCGGAGGTATAAGGAAGCTAGTCTTAGATAATAAGATTCGTATTAGTTCTTAGAATATTGGAACATTATCCGGTAAGCTAATGGAGGTAGTAGAGAATATTATTCGGAGAAAGATTCATATTCTATGTTTATAAGAGACAAAATGAGTTGGAGAAAAAGCAAAGGAGATAGATGATACATGTTTTAAATTATGGTACTCAGGTAAAGAAAAGGCTTGAAACGAAGTTGGTATTATCATAAATAAATATTTAAAGGATAGTGTAGTATACACAACGATATGGTGACCGAATCATGACGTTGAAATTAGTGTTAGGAGCAGAGGTTTTGAATATAGTTTGTGCTTACGCACCCCAAGTAAGACTAGAATATAGTATAAAGACAGCTTTTTGGGAAGAGTTATATAAGGTGATTCAAAAGATTCCACGAAGGGAGACTTAAATGGACATGTCGGTAAAGAGGCATTAGGATATCAAGGGATTCATGTAAACTTTGGTTTTGGTGATATAAATGAGGAAGGTAGGGAGATTTTAAATTTTGCTATGGCATTTGATCTCTTTATGGTCAACACAATCTTCAAAAAACGAGATGAGCATTTAATTACTTATAAGAGTGGCTTATCACAAACACAAACTAATTACTTTATTTGTAGAAAAAAAGATAAAGCGTGTTGTAAAGATCGCAAGGTAATTCCAGGAGAAAGCTTAACCACCCAACATCAACTTTTAGTTATGGATTTATAAATAAAAAAATGGACAAAGAAGAAAAGAGTGCATCGAGATATTCGGACTAAATGGTGGAACCTCAAAAGCGAGAAAGAAGATATATTTAAACAGAAATTCCTTTAAGGAGATGTTTGGAATTATGTTAGTACACCCTCTGATGTGTGGAACAATATGGCTATACATATTAGGAAAGTAGCGAAAGATGTGTTAGGTGTATCTAAGGGAGGTGTATCGGCACAAAAAGAAGCTTGGTGGTGGAGTAAAGTAGTGCAAAATAAAATCAAGGCAAAGAGGGTAAGTTACAAATTACATTATCCTAAGAAAACTAATAAAACTTTATAAGCTTATAAGACGGCAAAGAAGGAAGCGAAAAAGGCCGTGAGTGAAGCAAAAGCTAAAATTTTGGAGGATTTATATAAAAAACTCAACTCAAAAGAGCGTGAAAGAGATATTTTTAGGATAGTTAGGGTTAGAGATAAGAAAACTAAAGATCTTAATTATGTTAGATGCATCAAAGACGACAAGGATGAAAAATTCTAGTGGCAAATGATGATACAAGAAATAGATGTAAAAACTATTTTTATAAGCTTTTTAATGAAAATAAATATGTTAGTATTAGCTTAGAAGAGTTAGCCAAATCAGAAAAGTATATAAACCATAATTTCTACCGACGTATTCAAAAGAATGAAGTCAAAAGGCTCTTAAACATATGGAGGGTGGTAAATCGGTAGGACCAGATAATATTCTTATAGAAGTTTGGAAAATACTAGTAGAAATAGGAATCACTTGGCTCACAAGACTATTTAATGAAATATGAAAAAATCAATAGATGCCCGTGGAATGGAGAGCAAGTACACTTATACCCTTATATAAGAATAAGGAAGACTTTCAAAATTGTGTGAATTATCGAGGTATTAAGTTAATGAGCCATACTATGAAATTGTGGGAAAGAATTATCGAACGTAGGCTAAGACAAGTATCAAGTACAACACTAAACCAATTTGGATTCATGCCAGGCAAATCTACTGTTGAAGCGATTCACCTTTTGAGCGTCTTACAGAACATTTTAGAGCAAAAAAGAAAGACCTTCGCATGATATTTATTGATCTAGAAAAAGCTTATAATAGGGTACCGAGAGAGGTTCTTTGGAGAATTTTGAAAAAAAGAGGTATCCCATTGACATACATTGACCTTATATGAGACATGTATGATGGTGCAAAAACATGTGTGAGGACTCATGAAGGAATGACAAACTTCTTTGACGTTAATATAGGGTTACATCAAAGATCAACCTTAAGTCCATACTTATTTATAATGGTGATTGATGAGTTAACAAAACATATTCAAGATGAGGTACTTTGGTGTATGTCATTTGCAGATGACATTGTATTAGTGGAGGAGTCTAAGAAAAAAGTTAATAGAAAATTAGAACTATAAAGAGAAACATTAGAAAGCAAAGGGATCCAACTTAGTAGAACAAAGACAGAATATGTGAAATGTAAGTTTGATCATTTGGTTACTTCAGAGGACATAGAAATTAAAATTGGCACACATTGCATCCCCCAAAAATAAAGTTTTAAATACCTAGGATCAATTTTTTAGAGTGATGGAAGAATTGATAGAGATGTTACGCATAGAATTAATGCTGGTTGTTTAAAATGGAGAGGAGCATCGAGTATTCTTTGTGATAAGAAGATACCATTAAAGTTAAAAGGTAAATATTATAGAGCCGCAATTAGACCTTCCATCTTTTATGGTTTTGAGTGTTGGGCAGTTAATCATCAACATGTATAATAGATGTCTGTGACATAAATGAAGATGTTGAGATGGATGAGTAGTCATACAAAAAAAGACTATATACATAATGAGGTTATTAGAAACAAATTAGGAGTGACACCAATAGAGGATAAAATGAGAGAATATCGTTTAAGATGGTTTGGATATATAGAAAGAAGATCAAAAGAAGAACCTGTAAAAAAGGTATGAAAAACTAAATTTGAATATTATTAAAAGAGGTAGAGGATGACCACAAAAGTGTTGGAAAGAAACAATAAATAATGATCTAGCTTATTGTGAGTTAACTGCGAACATGGCACACGATAGGGATCTCTGGAAACAAAGAATCCATGTAGTCGACCCCGTCTAGTATGGGAAAAGGCTTTGTTGTTGTTGTTGTATTTCTAAATCTGCTTCTAGTTTGAATGTCGATGAAAATATTAAGAACAATTTGCTTCTGCCACACTCAAGTGTTAGCTCAAACAGGAAAAAAAAACAAATGCATGTGCCGATGCTTTGTCGGAAAAGAGAAATTTAGAGTACTAATGTGCACCCAGAGCATTAGTTCAATGACAGTGTGCTTTAGCATCGTTGCTGCTGGTGAGGTGTTTGACTCCCAAAGAGTACGCGCGTGCTTGTGTGTGTGTTAGGCTTTGGCCTCCTCTTATAAAAAAAGAGAAGATATGCTCATATATTTCGACAACAAAGTTGAAGTTGGTTCTACCTCGGTCAAGACATGACCATCAAATGAGAAAGATGAGAAGGAACCTATATATAATTGATTCGGCTTGCATCCAGCATTTTTCTGAGTTCTCTTTCCGATGAAATATCAGCTTATTGTTTATAACTCTACTTATGTATAGTTTGTAGATACAAGTACTAGGATACATGTATACGTATATCATGTCATATAGTTTGATGCACATGATACTTTACTGTCTTTATTTACTACAAATGATCAATTAAAAATTAAATGTACAACTAAAAACTAGAAAAATGAATGTATAAAATTGTAGATGATTGAACCACTTTTCGGGAGAAATGCGTTCAACAGTATAAGGGGTTGAGAGCCTGGTCTCAGGTGGTGGGGAAAGCCGAGGTTAGCCAAGTCAATGAAGATGCATGACTAACATGATAAAGAGGTCGTCATCCTCCATCAGTCCCCGGAAGAAACCTTGGCAATAACGATAGCCGTAGCGGATCTAGAAAATTTAGGGTTGGTGTGTAAAAATAGTCTTTTTTTATTATATGCAAAATTGATATACGTAAAAAAGCTACCAATTATTAAGAGCTTATTATAGCATAGTCATTTTTATGTATAATCAACTTCTTAAAATTAAAAAATAATATCTTAATATAAATAGTATATGCATTACTTCAAAGTATATAAAACAAATTTTGTCTCCGATCTAATCTTTTTTTAAACAAATAGAGTCAAAGTTACTAATTTGCTTAAATAACAAACAATACATAATTCTCTAAAAGAAAAAATACAAAGACACGTGATTCATGTTTTAGAAAGAAGTGGCTCTGCAAGTAAAATTTATATCTAAAAGAATTAAATGACCAATATTCAAAGTTATTCTACTTTCATATGATGTACTCACAGGTATCCTCTTGGTACAATTGAGAACAATATTTAAAATTTTCATAGATAATTAAAATTATATTGCAGAGTTTGAGTTCACCATAATTCAAGATGGCATTGATATATATATTGTGCTTTACCTATCTAGATGAAACGAAGTGATTGTGGTTTCTCATGATTCTTTTTGTCCAATTTCAGGTTTTTTGGGTATGATAGATGGAGCATCCGTGTTGTAGGGTATCAATATAATATGTAAAACAACAACAACAACTAAACCTTTTACCATATTAGATGGGGTCGACTATATGAATTCTTTCTTTTAACACAGCCCTATCATGTGCCACGTTAGCAGTTAACTCAATATAAACTAGATCATTTTTATAGTTTTTTTCAACACTTTTGTGGTTGTCCTCTTCCTCTTTTAACATTTTGAAAATCGTTTTTCTATATGACCAAACCATCTTAAACGATTCTCTCATTTTATTATCTATTGGTGTTACTTCCAATTAGTTTCTAATAACCTCATTATGTATATAGACTTTCCTTGTGTGACCACTTATCCTATCTCAACATCTTTATTTTTTATACAGACATCTTTTGCATATGTTGATGATTAACTGCCCCATACTTAGAAAGAAGTGCCTCTGCGAGTACAATTTATATCTAAAAGAATTAAATCACCAATATTCAATGTTATTCTACTTCCATATGATGTACTCACACGTATACTCCTGGTACAATTGAGAACAAGATTTAAAATTTTCATAGATAATTGAAATTATATTGCAAAGTTCAAGTTCACCATAATTCGGGATTACATTGATATATATTGTGTTTTACCTAATTAGATGAAACAAAGTCGTCGTGGTTTCTCATGATTCTTTTGGTCTAATTTCAGGTTTCTAGGGTATGATAGATGGGGCATTTGTATTGTAGGGTATCAATATATTGAGTAAAATAACAACTAAGCCTTTTCCCATACTAGATAGGGTCAGTTACTTGGATTTTTTGTTTCTACATAGCCCTATCATGTGTCGTGCTAGCAGTTAACTCAATATAAACTAGATCATTTTTTATAGTTTCTTTCCAACACTTTTGTGGTTGTCCTCTTCCTCTTTTAACATTTTAAAAATCTAGCTTTTCATATCTTCTTACGGGAGTGTTCTTTAGTCATCTTTCTGCATGATCAAATCATCTTAATGATTTTTTCTCATTTTATCCTTCATTAGTGTTACTCCCAATTGGTTTCTAATAACCTCATTATGTATATGGTCTTTCCTTGTGTGACCCCTCATCTTATCTCAACATCTTCATTTCTACTATGAACATCTTTTGCATATGTTGGTGGTTAACTACCCAACACTCATAATCATAAAATATAGCAAGTTTAGTTTATGCTTTATAATATTTACCTTTTAGCTTTAAAGATATCTTCTTATCAAACAGAATATCTTATGCCCCTCTCCATTTTAACCAACCAACATTAATTTTATTCGTAACATCTCTATCAATTTTTTTATTACTTTGAAAATTTGACCCTAAGCATTTAAAACTTTCCTTGTG
This sequence comes from Brasenia schreberi, assembly GCA_036023115.1. Lineage (NCBI taxonomy): Eukaryota > Viridiplantae > Streptophyta > Magnoliopsida > Nymphaeales > Cabombaceae > Brasenia > Brasenia schreberi. The sequence continues at coordinate 13,211,749 of JAYKKT010000061.1, forward strand.
AGGGATGCAATGTGTATCAATCTTAATTTTTATGTATTCTGAAGTACCAAAATGATAAAACTTACATTCTATATATTTTGTCTTTGTTATACTAAATTCGAAGCCTTTATAATTCTAATTTTCTTTTTTTTTTTTAGACTCATCCAGTAACACAATATCATATGCAAATAACATACACCAAGGTACTTCATCTTGAATATGTTTTATTAGCTCATCAATAACCAATACAAATAAATATAAACTTAAAGTTGATATTTGATGTAATCCAATATTAACCTCAAATAAATATGTCATTCCTTCATGAGTTCTAACACATGTTTGTGCACTATTATACATGTCTTTTATAAGATTGATGTATGTCAATGAGATACCTCTTTTTGAAAGTTCTCCAAAAAATATCTCTTAGTACTCTATCATAAGATTTTTCTAAATCAATAAATATAATGTTAAGGTTTTTCATTTTTGCTTTATTTCATAAGACATCTCAATAGATAAATAGCCCCAATAATAGATCTTGTTAACATGAACCCAAATTAGTTCTCTATTATACTCGATATTTGTCTCAACCTATATTCAATAATTATTTTCTATAATTTCATAATATGGCTCATCAACTTGATACCTTGATAATTTGCAGAATTTTGAATGCAAATAATACTCGTCTCTCATAGAATTTTTCATATTTCTATAAGAATATTATCTGACCTTATAGATTTGTCAACCCTCATGAGTTTAAGAGCTTCTTTGACTTCATTCTTTTGAATATATCAATAAAAAATCGATTTATATACTCTTCTACTTTGATTAACTCTCTTAAACTAATATTAACATTTATAGTAACTCGGCCATCACCCTTGTATGACCAATTTCAAACCTAAATAAAGGAGAAGGGTTACGTTAGACTTTCAAATATCATAAAACTTTATTGAATTTATCTACCATGATTTCTATACATGTGAGTAAGAATAAGGAATATTTAAAACACAGATTAAACAACAAGTCATTGCAAAGGACCTGAAAAAGAAGAAGGTACTTAGAGTTAGCTGGTGGGTATTATGTAGTTTGCATTCCGCTTAGGAGGATGTAAGAGTACTCTGACTTTCTTGTTCTTTGATGAAAAGGGAACATGTTGTGTTGTTCCCTTATTTGCATAATATATACTTATGTCGCCTGCATTCTTCTGAGGAGGACGTAAGATTTCATAGATTTTCTTGTTTTACCATAAAAGGGAATAGTGTTCCCTTATTTGCGTAATACATACTTATGTCAACTGGTAGGGATTTGCCTCTAGCCCATCTTTCCTTTTCCTTTTATCTTCCCGTTTCCTTTTAGTACAACGTGGAGGCCCTAGCATCAAACCCGTGACTCTCAACTTAAGAGCCAACCAGGTGGGCTATGCACATTGTGCAGTCTATCTGCTCTTTCTCATCATCTTTCACTAAAAATGAGTATTCGATGCATGAGTGAGAACTCACCCAGTGTTACGAACTTAGTGAGTTCTCAAAGAAGCTATGCCAAGTTCCTAAGCCGATCAATCTAGTTAACAGTTGATGCCAAACTGAGACCTGAACTTGCTAGACTCTTATGCTTAGTCAAATTCATAGGTCCCTTTCATTTATTTTGATGTCGAAACATAGGACACAATCTACATAAATTGTTCATTTCAAGCAATTGTCCTAAGTTCACTCTGCCTAAAGTTGCTAAAAAGGAAGACCTTTAGAATGACTGTTTAATGTAGTTTTAGAAGAGCCAAGGTTCATAACCACTGCACTGGAGGCGAGCAAGAGCCTCGCCATGCCATCTCCCAAACCTTGGACCTGGTTTCAAGCAAAAACCATCCACCTCAACACACAATTCTCGGCTATGCCATGCATAATAACATAGCTTAGACACTTTCAGAATCTGAGACAAACAACTCACTTCTAGGATCAGTGGCTCTTTTTGTTGGTCAACCTAGAAGAGTCATAAAGTGGAAAGTCTCGAGCTGAAAACTTGGGGTGTGTACAGTGGCGGATGTAGAACTTTTGTAGGGTGGAGCGAACTGCCTATTCAACCATTTAGGGTGGGCGAACTATATATGGCAGTCGTGAATTTTATCACGCACAGTAAGTTTTCATTGGTTTTTGGAATTTCAGGTGGGACGGCCGCCCCACCTCGCCTCAATGTAGAACCACCGCTGGGTGTGTATATATGTCACGCGATAACCTCCGAGGGCCAACTCGAGCCGCACACCGTTGCCGCCTAAGGGGCATTGGTCCATGCCTTGTTGGACATTGGCGCTTATAGCCATTCATGCTTGGTGCTTTGTGTTTGTGTTTGTGTTTTGGGTTTCAGTTATGCTACGTAATAAGTGATCTGCCTTGGTCGTGTCGTATATAAACCTCTCATACAACGTTATGGGCATTGAGCCCTTCTTGTGAGAAACCCCTCCACCTTCTTCTTCCTCTTCCTCTCATCTTCTCTAATCTCTTGACGTGAGGGAGCTAACACCGGCCTGAGAGTGGGTCGAGAGAGAAAGCATGCAGTTTGATACGTGGACCACTAGGCCGTAATCCAGCCGATGGATGTTTGGGCTGAACGAATTGAGAATCTATTGCCATCACTAACGGATCGAGGCGTCAAGCATGAGCTTACACTAGACAGACCTACTAATGGGTTTTCCCAACCTCAAAGCCAATACACGCACACAGATGGATGTTTTGATAACGAAGAATGGTCGAAGCCTTACACGCACACAGATGCATGCACACCCCAAGAATCAAACTCACCAACTGCATCGTGAGAGTGAAAAGCCTTACTGGTTGAGCTAACGACCTGTGTTCAAATTTTGATTATTGTTTGAAGGGCAAATGGTTGACCTTGAATTGCTTAATTATAACTAGTAGTACTGGTAGGGTCTGCCCAGCCCAGCTAGTCAATAAAAAAAACAAAATCCATGAGTCCCAAAGCTCTCAAATGGGTTCTAGGCCAATTTGTCTGCGCCGTTCGACTGTCAGAGGAGCCCCTAAAATGTGCCTTATTTGTGCTCGTTTATCTTTTCTAAATAAGATATGTGATGGCTCATTGGTTGTTGCGCCTACGACCTGACTATCGAAGCATCTTCAAAAAGTGGACCCGAATAATATGTTTAACAATTAAATAGACCAACAATAATATTAAAAGATAAATAGAAATCCCAGCACTACTACAAGTCCCCTTGTCATCTCCCAATGGTTCAAAATGGAGGGGCAGCATGGAAATTATACTGCACCTGCACCCCATGCTTAACTTGTGATCGGTAAAAACACTGGCTGCTCATGTTCGTCTCATTCCCTTCAAAGGTTAGGTCGTGTTTATGTATACATACATACTACACACAAAAAGAAAATTATATATACTAACATGATTTTAAAATATCTAAATAAATTTCAACCATCTACCTTGAGTGTGCTGAATATATATATATATATATATATATATATAAGTGATTGGATCCTGCCCACCGCTAACACTTATCACTCATACTCTATCATTGTTTTTTAGAAGCATGGGTATAATAATATTATTTTTCATCATTTTTTGAAACTCTTAAAAAAATTAAATTATACTCATGTATCATCAAAAAGCAATGAATAGACATATCAAAAGTGAACAAGATTCAGTTATATATATATATATATGTGTGTGTGTGTGTGTGTATATATGTATGTATGTATATATATATGTATGTATGTATGTATATATATATATATATATATATATATATATATATATATATATATATATATGTGGATTAAGTACACTTGCAAAAACTATATATATAATTTTTTCTTTTTGAAGTGAAACTATCAACCATCCTTGACGATGAAAAGTTATGGATATGTTAGTATCAAAGTATGTTGAAGAGGCAAGCTACTGCAATTTCTATTAAAACCAATCTGAATCATTCGGTTAAGAGACATATATAGTTGGTAAGAGTGAGCATGAATTGGATAAAACCGAAAAACCGAATCAAACTCACTGAAATTTGAATTTTGGTTCGGTTTTTCTATATTTTTGGTCCAATTTCAGTTGTAAAATGTGTGTAAATTCGGTTAATTAGTTTGGTTTGGTTTTCTAACCCAAAACTAAGAAATAACCGAACTGACCAAATAGTTAAATAAGTTTTTAAAAACCTATTCCTCTTTCTCTCTTCTGTTTTTCCTACTGTGATAATCATGGTTGCCTATCAAAAATTAATGATGGTTATTACGTGTTCTCTCTCAATTCTATCAACAAGGCAGTGTTGTGTTTCATGCATGTCACATTATGTTCCATAGCCTTAATTGCAGGAAAGGAAAGAGAATGAGAGGCCGGCTTTCATCATTCAAAGGCTTTTGAGATATCAGGTCAATGTGTGGATTTTCAGTAATAACATAATCTCTCTATTCTCTTACTTTGCTCATTGTCTCTCTTTCTCTCCCTCTCATAGCTCACGAAGAAAATTTCCAGCAAAGCAGCCAGAAGGAAACCGTGGCAGCAATTTGATGTAGCTTACTATTTTGTAATACTTCATCTTTCCTCCATTATTTCTCAATCTTGATGCAACTTTACTGTGGTAGTACTTCATCTTTCCTTCATTGTTTTTCGATCTTTAAAAACTCTTAGATTTTGTCCACTCCCTTCATACGTACTCACAATTAACCACTTAACTGAAACTTAACACCCCCTATAAATTTTTTGTCCCGTTTGGCAAATGGAGGAATAGATGGAAAGGAAGTATGAGGCTGTGATTGGGGGTGTTGGAAATGACGCCGAAGGTGATGGGTGTTGCATGAACCGTCCTTATGCTCCACTATATCACCACTAAAGAAGTGACAACACTGTCAAAGAAACAGATAACAGACTATCGATTCAACCAAATAACTTAACCGGACCAACCAAAACTTAACTGAACCGACCAAAACTTTTGGTTCGGTTCAGTTTGATTTTTCACAAAAATCTGTTCGGGTAGGATTATTTTCTCAGCTTGATCATTAGTTCTCGGTTTTTTTGGTTTGATTAGTGGACTGAACCAACCGATAATCGCCCCTCCTAATGGTTTGTTGTGATTGAAAAATAAAGTCATAAGTGTATAACAATCAAGTACCCTATAAAAAGGGTATACTTTTTCAACTTTCAATCCTAACCATCCTCTCTCTCTCTCTCTCTCTCTCTCTCTCTCTCTCTCTCTCTCTCTCTCTCTCTCTCTCTATATATATATATATATATATATATATATATATATATATATATATATATATATATATATATATATATATATATATGATGCAAACTCCATTCAAAGCTAATCTCAACCATCCAATATACATGCTTAGGTATCAAACTCACGACATTATCAGCCCAATCCATTAGCAAAGTACCCGTCGCTCATGCAGCTCATGTTCGTATACTTACGAATTATTGTGTTCGTATTCTCTCATTATTTCATTTTAGCTCCTTGAGGCCTATGCAAGCCATGTAAAGAAATAGATCATGAATAATTTGCGAAAGCTTCATAAGCAGTCCATTATATTGGAAATTAGCAGGTTCAAGCCTAAAATGTTGGATAAAAACTGAATGGACAGATATAACAAGATGCACCAAAATATGGAAGTGTGACACGAATGGGGAACAGTATGCAGATAAATTTCATGCAGATGATGGATGGTGGCACATGAAATTGGGTGAAGTATCATAAGCCACCAGCACGTCAAACAAAAATTCGAGATGATTCTTTTTTCACTTGGGTGATGGTAGAACCCTTCCAGAACATTCTCCAAAGCCAACTTTGTATCCTTTACCCTGCAAAAATAAAATCGAAATGCTGCTTAAGAAACGACGAGGTTTAAGGTAAGTCCACAATGAAACTAGGATTCACAAAGACGAAGCTACACACTTTTTAGCATAGTTATAGACAATGACAAACTGATAAGAAGCAGGTCCGAGAAAGCAATAACATGAACTAGTGGAGGGATCACAAACTGATGAATGCAGCTCACTGCCTCATAGCTATGAATATGAATCTAACAGATGCCCAGCGCAAAACAACTGATCTTCAAACTCATAATTAACAAAGATTACTACAAAAGAACAATTTGGTGAAGCTTTGCAAGCCAAAAGGCGACTTCTGTTTAGTACAATAAACTAATAAAGTATACAATGATTACATACTAAACTGTAACAAATTGATTGAAAGGTTTCAAGCAAACTACCTGACAGTATCCCGTAAAGGTAACTTCATCCCCATCCTCCAAAAATCTCCTCAGTGAACCATTTTGCAAAGACAATGGATTTTGTCCATTCCATGTCAGTTCAAGCAAACAACCGAATGACTCTGGATTCTGATATAGAAACCAGATTAGCAGAGCAATTTTGATAAATGTAGAAAGAATGCCATGTAAGTTGTTGAATCCAATGCTCAACACGCTACGTGGAATACTTAAAACGTACAGGTCCACTTATGGTCCCAGTTCCTAGCAAATCACCAGGATTTAAGTTGCATCCATTGATTGTGTGATGTGCAAGCTGTTGAGTGATTGTCCAGTATCTAGTTTAACAGACACACAGAAGATAATATTAGTCAACGTATTAAAATGATGGTAATCAACTTAGTTATAGAATAGATATTTATGTAGCACATAAATATCTATTCAATAATAGACAAACATCAATATTATAGCTTTTTGCATTTTGACATTATGCTTTTCAAAATAGTCCAAAACAAGCTTACCGCATCTAAACTGCTTCAAAATACAGGATCATTCCAGATCCTGTATATTATAGCTTTTCAATATTATAGCTTCAAATAATCAACCTAAAAGTTTACCAAGATCATTCCAGATCTATCAGTGAAAAAGGCTTTTTCCAGTGACAGATGTGACTTGTTAATCACCAAACATGAGCTCAAATGGAAGCCAATTGTGACTCGAAAGTCATTAACACAATGTCCCATGTACATGTTTGAATAGATATACATTCCCGTCACACACACAGAGCTAACGGATTGTGAGGCATTGACTGAGCATGGAATAGGATTTTGCAAGGATGACAGCAATAACGTGAGCCAGAAAGGGCTGAAAGAAGATGTCTCAGCATAAGTAGGAAGTGACGGATGGGAACATGAGCTGACAAGTTATTTAGAGCTCGCCCAGTTGATTGTTGGAACACCTAAGAATCAATGCAGACACCCACGCATGGACACACACACACACACACCATTCAACCCATGTTATTTGAAATTGATGTCCCAAAGATACGTGATGTAAGTTGTTCAGTTACTGTAGAGCTAAACTCAATGAACCAGGTTTATCAACCACACTAACAACCACCAGTTGCAACAGCATCTAATTCACATTTTTAACTGATCAGTACATGAGGCAACACTGAAAATAAAAACAGAAGGCAAGAATGGGAGATACAAATTCAAAACTAGTATATCACGGCTACATTGGACATGTAAGCGTTTAATTGCCATAGATATAATCAGCCTAACTACCCAAATGAAGAAAAGAAAACATAATGAGTTGTTTTCACTTTGTTAGCAAAAGAGCTACACCCCTTGAGTTCGTACTGTCTTCAGTTAGGAGAACCTGAGAATGCTATGCCAGATTATAGTTGCAAACCAGCCCTTCAGTAACAGCAAACAACCATGCAAAAACTAAAACCAGTTGAATGATAAAAACATAAAAAATATGAAGCTTCTCAGAGTGGAAACCTTACAGATGACTGAAGTTGCTCCTTGTCACCACAGATGCTTGGTTTTCATCTGCAGGTTGGATCAGAACCTTGAAATAAGTGAAGCAACAATTAGTCTAATTACTCGAAATAAGTGAAAAAACAAAGTACTGCACTAAAATGCACCACAAGCCACAGCCACCTGAAAATTTCACAGATGGCCATAAGCAGCTAAAAATGAATCTAAGTGGATGACAAACCTCCAATGAGATGTCATAATTTCTGGATTTACTTTCAGTCAAGTAAGGCAGTGGAGGTGGATCCTGGAAGTTACACAATTAATAAGGTTCGCTGCAACTTGGACTTATGTAGATGCAGAAAATTATTATACTGCACTAAGTTGAAAAGGTAGATGCTGGAACTTTAAATTCCAAACAAAATCTTCACAGGTAGTAATTAAAACAATAGTAAATGGAACCATCCCAAAACCTTTGAAGCTTGCCTAGAAAATGTGAAAGTATATAGCACATTTCATTCACTTCGAAGCATTATCAGGAACTCGCTTCTAAAACTCTCACTGTCTCACATATAACAATGAACTTCTATGACCCTTCTTTTCTTTTAGTTATGCCAAGATGTTCAGAGTCCTTGCAATCATTAACACAAGCCTCTACTGACAGAACCTTGAATTCCCATACTACCCTTACATCATCATTACTTGATAAAGAAAATTGTAATTAACCCACTTTTCATAACAAAATGTACACAGTATGGACAGTATATTTGACAATAAAGACTGCAGCTCACTTTAGAGAAACACATATTGTGTAGCCATCACCGCTACGTGTTCCTATCTTTATTTTCCTATTTCACGTATTGCTCCTTGCCCCACATCTTGATGTTGAGAAGTATACAGATGCCTGGCATCGTATGAAAAAATCGTCTCTTATTAATAATGAATGCAGCAGGGTTAAGCAACTGCGCTTGAGGTTTGAGTTAGATGCATGAACAATATGGCACAGTTTTCCGTTATTTCAAGTATTTCACAAAACCAAAGGGCTGCAATGTGTCATTCCATGTATTATTAACTAGGGAATGACATTGAAAATAACCATTTCAGTTATAGAACAATGTTATATCCAGGCAGTAGGCTTATGCAATTCCTCGACAACCATAAATGCTGGAGGCTTGCATTAGATGCATAAGAATATGGAAAAGTTTCTCCAACTATTCAACAACAATGGGTTGCTGTAGTAAGAAGCACAAGTAAACTTGATCGATTCCATCACACTTTTGCTGCCTATGCCACTATCACCTTCCTTATACAACAAAATTTCATGCAGTTAGTAATGTCAACATGATACCAAGCACTTAAACGAGTCAATAAGCATGCAAATCTCCATTTCTAGCTTCAAACTCGGACCCAGTATATATATTTTCTCTAGTTCATACTAGTCCAACAGTAACAATATATGCCTTGATAACAAGATGAAAACGTTGATCATCAGTCTCATAAAATCCACTCTTACTGCTTATATAATGGCACAAATCATATCCTTTCAACAAACATGCATAAAATGCAATACAAAGCATGGGCGTGACATAATAAATATGTTTGTTTATCTCATGCCCCTTCATTGTCTTCTCACTAAATATTCAAGGTCATGCTAAAAGAAGTTCCAAGTTGTGTCAAGGCCTTGAAGATAATTGTGTGTTTACCAGCAGGGTACTGAAGTGAGGAAAATAAGAGGTATTGAAGAGGAGGCCCTCTGAAGGACATTTACCTGCTTTGGCGCATCACAAGCAAATGGTTCCAGAGCATCTAGAGTAACGATCCAAGGAGAAAGTGTTGTACCTTCAACAAATTAAGTTACAAAGCAATTAATTTGATTAGAAATCACCAACTTTTCCTATTTTTTACATCAAGATGTTTATATTATGCTTCGAACATTCAAAAGTGCGCACCAAAACTCTTCCCTAGGAAAGGGCCAAGAGGCTGATATTCCCAAGCCTGGATATCCCTTGCTGCAAAATGAAAGCTACTCACTATTAACTCACAATTTTCCAATATGAAATACCAAAATCCATCTTGAACAGTGGCGTCAGTTTACCACTCCAGTCATTCATCAAGACAAGTCCAAAAATGTGATTATGTGCTTCATTAACATCCACTGATTGACCTAGTACATTCCCTGGACCAACTACAGCAGCCTGAAAAGTATTATCCCAAAAGTTTAATGAGAGAAAGGGATAATGTATCATAGGAACTGGGAGTCCCATAGAATGTCTCTATCAGATAACATATGCCGAACAGGAACAGATAAATTACCATATAAGCTACCATATAAGCTATTATAAAACCTGCTCAATATGCTAGAATGGACACAACAGTGAAGATGTGTACGTACAATTGTCTGCACATGGCAACACCAGATTATCCCGACATTTACAGCAGATCTGAACCCATCTCAACTTTGAAGACCAATTTTCAAGATAAACCAAAATAAGGATAAAATGAGATGTTATAAAGCAGACTCACATGAGTGATAATGCATTCTAGATGCAGACACAACAGGACCATGTGCATGTGTTCCAGAAGAAGGATTCATGTACAGCTTTGGGTTTTACTGGTTGTATGGTTTCGCACACACAAAAAAAGAAGACTTGGAGTGTCTGTGACATACCGTGTTCATATGTGTGTCTGTGTGTGTTCCTCAAGACTATGAAACTGTTTTGTATTTCTCATAGTCAGTAACGGACACAATTTCTTCCAATCTCTGTGAAGTTGGTGCTTCTACCAGGATCTCCTCCACCTAGCATGCTGTTACTTCAACAGCTAATTCAGGTCTAGACAACTTGGTTTCAGGCTGGTGGAATCCCTTTTATTCATTTAAGTTCAATTCGCATACAGTAACTGCACTAGATAAAGGTGCTGCATATCAGATATCTTTAGATGTTACTCAATAAATGATTTTCAATTCATTATCTATATAGTCTCCAACTAAATACATAGACTAATTTGTAAAATGCATTATCTTATGCATTTTGCATATGGTTGTTTTTTGTGCTCCACCACACTGATGTGACATTTCTTGCTATTCAGAACTTTGAAGAGACACGCCTAGTAGTGAAAGTGTTCATGGCTTCATACAATTCCATGTAGAAATAAGCATGCGAATTGGTCAACATAAAAAAACTCACCATTTCAAGTTCAAAATCTAGCTTCCTAGATGGCCCAAAATGTGGTGGAGAATTGCCTACAGGATGACCTTGCCCTCTGCAGAATGTTTAGAGTGTAGCAGAACACATAAACATGCGCTTAAACAGTCCAAAAAAGGTTATCCAAAACAACAAAATGCAAACATGTAAAAAGTACATAAGCATGGTCCAGGTTCAGTAAAATGTCATTCATTTGACGAAATTGTTCAAAGTAGAAAAACTGCATAACCATCTAAAATAAAGATATGATGCACAATCCCTAATGATCTCAAGTGCAACAGTAGATCTCCCAATAATCAGCCAGAGGATAACAACTTATGGAATTAAAGGTAAAGTAAAGTCCTCTGTAAGAATTATGCAAATCAGTTTTTATCTTTTCTTTTTCCGTAAACAGAAGTCAATACATTTAAGTTACAAATCAGCCCCATTCTAATTCAATTCCAGTGACATATTTTACTCAAACACTATAATAAAGTAATCAAGTAACTATTAAGAACTGTAATTAGTGTGTAATTAGGATGAACTTATAGTGTAATCAATGGGCTTAGGCCATAATGGTATCTCATGAAGGAGGTTTATTCGTCATTCTGCTTTTTCCCCTACCGCAACTAATGCTATAAACTCGAAGTCATGGTAGAGTCAATAATATGTCTATTTCTTTAAAGGCCAAGAAACAACATTCCCACCTATCATGAAGATCCAAAAGCTTATAGAAGCGTAGTCTTATAAATAGGTGACCCAGCTAGCATTTAAATATCCTTCTCATATTGAAGGATTCTTATTATAGCTTAAGCTATAGTTCATTGTTCTCTTTAAATATTTAAATGCTTGTCGAACATCCTCCAGTGGTTATTACTTGGATTGCTTATATACCGACTCAACCGACCCACTGCATTGCAATATTAGGTTGACTACATATCATCAATCATCCTATTGCCTTGGCATACTCCAATTACTTAACTGGATATCCTTCATTTGGTCAAAAAGAGTATAAACAAGAGAACAATCAAAAGCATCAAATTTCTTCAACACTTTTTCTATATAATGTGATTGATAAAGTCTCATGCTATATATTCTTCTCTAGTTGTTCTAATTCATAGAATAACATCAACTACTCCTATATCTTTCAAGTCAAAATTACTAGACAAATTTTCTAATTTTCATCTAGATCAAAACAAAAAATAAGCATGTCATCAATATATAAGCATACACCTTTTCCATTATGAAATTTGATATATACGCATTTATTTGACTCATTAACTTTGAACACTTAGTTTTGATGTCATAGCTTAAGGGCGTGCTTTATAGTTTATACCATAAAGTGATTTGATTAACTTGTAAAATTTATGTTCTTGTCCGAATACAATAAATCTTTTGGGTTGTTTCATATAAACATCCTCGCCTATATTACCTTTAAAAATGCAACTTTAAGATCAAGTTGGTGAATGACAAGCTTATAAATGAAAGGCAATACCAATGACACTCTCACCGTAGCTATATGAGCTATCGGTGAATATCAAAATAATGGATCAGTTCTTTTTGGGTAAAGCCCATAGCAACTAATCGTGCTTTATATTTGTTAATAGTTTCATCAACTTTTATTTTTCTTTTAAATATCTATTTGCAATCAATTGCTTTTGATCTAAGAAGAAGGTCTACTAATTTCTAGATTTTATTACTCATTGTTGACTCCATTTCATCTTATAAAGCTTCTTTTAAGAAGGTTGCATTCTGAGACTTCATAACCTCTTCATAAATTTGATAATCACTTTCAAGATTGTAGAAAGTGATACTTGACTCCTTATAAAGTCACAAGTCTCTTCAATAAGGAACATAATAAACTTTGGCTCGAAGGTCCTTCGGTTTTTTGCCTTTTACTTTTTTTAGGCTCGTGATTCTTTGAGATACCAATATCGATTATGTTGAAGACAACATTAGTTAGGACATTATTGTAATTTGGTTTTCTTATTATAGACATTTTTGTCCTTTTGATGTAAAGTCCATTATATAAGGACTTGTTGTAATAGAGGTTAGGGCATTACGTAATAGAAGAGAGAGAGGGGGGTGGCCCTCCAGTGGAGGGACAACCCTCCGTTCTCCTCCTTTCATCTTCTCCCTCTCGTGTTCTCTCGTTGGATGCTCCTTATGATTTTCATCATGGTATCATAGTTATTAACCATCGAAACAAGCGATTTTGGATGATGGTTGTGGCCATGGTGGATGATATACAACGCTTTTTGCAAGCAGAAAGCTCATGCAGGCTCGTGCAACGAGAGAGGCATGACAATAGTGAGAAGGTGGCAGCGATGGGGGATAAAGAAAACTAGTTTTGGAATTAGACCCATCATATGCAAAGCAGCGGTGGACGACAAAGAAGCCACTTACACGGGGAGAAATTTTAGTACCAAGCAGAGGTTAATCGCTTACTGGATTTGATTGTGCACAACTTGTATAGTCACAAGGAAGTATTTCTTAAAGAGCTAGTTAGTAATGCTAGTGATGCATTGGATAAATTGAGATTTTTTTAGCGTGATTGAACTATCTCTTCTTGGAGATACTTGAGAACTTAAGATATTCATGAAGATCTATATGTGAATAAGAGAAACGTGACGACTTGCACAATGATCTATATTATGCACAACAGGTTAGTGTCCTAGTATGCTCTCAGTTGGGTTTCATAAGAGAAGGAACTCAAATACACGTCCAAGCAATTTGAATGGGTCTGCACAATGATCTATATGTGACGACTTGCTTAATCGATTTGTATGCCAAACGTGGTAAGCTAGAGGAATCCATGAAGTTGTTTGAGGAAGGACCGAAGAGAAACCTGGTTGTGTGGAATGCAGTCATATTTGGCCTTGCAATTCATGGCCATGGGGAGAAAGCACAAGACTTTTACGATGATATGAGGAAATAGGAGCTAAAACTAGATCACGTCACCTTTATTTCACTTATGTCTGCGTGCAGTCATGCTAGCTTGGTTGATCAAAGGGCGAGAGTACTTTGAGCTAATGCGTGGTGAATATGGTATTATCCTGAACATGAAGCACTATGCTTGTATGGTTGATCTTCTTGGAAGATGGTGGGACATGTAGAATACATCGAAATGTTGAACTAGGAAAGTTGGCTTCAGCTTATATATTCGAGCTCGATCCAGAGAATGTTGATTACTATGTTTTGATGTTAAACATATATGCAAATGCTGGGAGGTAGTATGCAACCAAGAGGGTTGCTGAAACTATGCAGCTAACAAAGTTGTTGAATGTGTTCAACTAACAGAGTTTATGGAAGGTTGCAGCCAAGAGGGTTGTTCAAAGATGAACAATCATGTAGGCTGGTAAAAGATTATTGTAGTCATAAAGGTTGCTGAAGATTACAGTCGGATGATTGTTGAAGTAATTTTGCAGCCACGAAGGTTGCTAGAAGATGTGAACAACCAGGAAGGTTGAAAATGTGAACACCAAGGAAGGCTGGAAGATGTGAATAGCTAGGAAGGCTAAAAGATGTGAACAGCGAAGAGGGTAGTAGTGTTGCTGCTTAATCACAGTATGAAGAGAAAAAAACAATAGTCGAAGAGAGTCAGCTGCCTTGAATGGAGTGAAGCAGAATCAATTGCTAAGAGTAACTCGTTTTTGTTCACAACGAGAGTTAGAGTATGAACTCTCATAATGGCATGTGGTTTATATGTTTATCTCTCAATTTTTGACAAGTAAGGAGTTATAAGTATCCAACTCCTAACTTGGGGGTGTTCAAGACAGCATTAGTTATGATATTATTACAATTTATTTTTTTATTATGGGTATTTTTATCCTTTTGATGTAAAGTCCATTATATAAGGACTTGATGCTGTAATAGAGATACGTAATAGAAGAGAGAGGGGGGGAGCGACCCTCTAGTGGAGGGTCAACCCTCCATTCTCCTCCTTTCATCTTCTCTCTCTCGTGTTCTCTCGTTGGATGTTGCCTCCAATTTCCAACAAATTTTATCAGGTTCTTGATCATGTTTAAATTCATAAACATTCCTTAAGTCTAGGAATTGAGGTAAATCTATTTTCTTAAAGAGTTGCATCTCTACACTCAATCCCTGTATTAAAAGAATATGGGTCATTTGATTTAATAACCATGGATATATATATATATATATATATATATATATATATATATATTGCTTTATTATTTTCCGCATATCCTAAGAAGATGCATTTATTTCCTTTTTCTCCCAGTTTCTTCCTTAAAGGTTTTGAGACTTTTACTATTGCCCGTCAACCCTAAACCTTTAAGTGGTTTAGGTTAGGCTTTCTTTTCTTCTAAAGTTCATATAGGGTTATTTTATTACTTTTGTTAGGATCTTAAGAACTCTATTTACAATATATAACAAGTTGTTAATAAGGCCTCACTCCAATAGCCGTTAGAAAGAACAAAATAAGACAACATTGCATTCACCGTTTCTACTAACACTCAATCTTTTCTTACAGGTATAACATTTTGTTTGTGGTGAATAAGGAGTTGTTATTAGGTGTATAATATCCATGAACTCAAAATAATTTGAATTATAGTATTGAGTCTATTGACCTCCCTATATGATCTTAAACATTTAATTTAATGAAAGTTTCTTGCTACAATTTTACTTGTGATTTGAAAATCTTGAATTAAAGTCTCATTTTTTAATGCATCAAGTTCACGTAGCAATATCTAGTATAATCATCTATACATATAACAAAGTCCATGCACACTTTAGAACTTTTTACTTTAGGAAAAAGAATTCTCGTTATCTTGGTAAGCGTGTAAGTTGTGCATGATTGGTCGGTTTTATTCAATCAAATTAGATTTTACTATGTCATTTAATTTCTTAAAATTAATATGTCTCAAACAATAATGCCAAACATCATAAGAATCAATAACATAAGCAAAAATATCACTCTTATTCATTACAACATTCAACTTGAATTTATCATTACAGAGATAGCCTTTTCCGACAAACATGTGTTCTTTTGATAAGATAAACTTATCCTCCTCACATACACATTTAAAGTCATACTTATTCAATAAGGGTACGAACACTCAACTTTCTTACATCTGACGCATTAAATATTCACAAGAGTAAGAACTTTACCCGATGTAAAGTTGAGTTCCACATATCCCTTTCCTTTAACTTAAACCGTTGAAGCATTATCCATATATAATATAGGTCTGTCTTCTTCGTAAGACTTTTGTTTTTGCATACATAGTGAGTTACGTTGAAGTCAACCCACTATAAACCAACGTCTTCAACTATGTTCTCTTTAGATATAATTGCACAAGGTTATCTTGAACATTAGAATTCTTTCCTTTTACCAATTTTTTTTGTAATGTCAACAATACCTGGGTTTTTACATAGTGGTAGCCTTTTTCTTTCCTTTTCGGATTTTTAACGACCTTGCCATTATGACTTTGAGATTTAAAAGAATTTTCATTTCTTCCCTTTGAGAGATCCATAGACATACCTTCCTCCATATCATAAACTTTCTCTTGATTGATTAAATGATTATAATCATCTTGCTTTTGACATTCTTCCTTAAGCCTAAGATGCTTTTGTAATTCTTCAAGAGAGAATCTTCCTTATAGTATTAAAGAGAGCTTTTGAAATCTTTTCAAGGAGGAAGAAGTTTGTCTACAATAGAGGGCATGACAGATACCATCCATGTTCATATTATATTGCTTAAAACTATTCAAGATCCGCTCTAGTTCATGAAATTGTTCAATAATGGATCTACTATCTATCATCTTATAATTTTTAAAGCAAGAAACTAAAAATTTCTTACTTATCGAACTTTCGACCATGTATCTCACTTTCAGCTTGTTTCATAGTTCTTTTACACTTATCGTAGTTAGGTAGGTGCCAAACAAAGCATATGACATGTTGTTGAAGATGTGACACATGCAGATATAGTCACGATTGTCCCACCTTTGCCTTTTTTAAGTTTGCTCGATAGTTTTATCATGCTTCTCCTTTGGTCTTTGGTGAGGATATATGCAACCTTTAAAGCAGTATGAAAAAAATACATAATTTTTACCAAGTTGCTACCATTGAATCGTTTTAATTTAATGAAGTCAGACTGCATCTCCCTAAGAAAAGCCATCTCCAAAAGATCGCGAATAAGTTGGAAAGTCAACAACTTGAAAAGTGGCTAGAAAATGGCCACATAGTCCATAACACGTGAAATGAAGTCGATTAACCAAACCAACTTGTGTGTGTGGCTCAAATTAGGCCACGTCACTCACAATGAAACTGATGATGTATCGAGTTCCATAGCCTAAAGGCCTGGGTTTTGAGTGGCCTATCTACTCTATAAATAGTGGCCTATCTATTCTATAAATAGGGCAATAGACTAATTAAGAGATACACTCCTACCAGTTATCCTTTATTTCCCTTACCTTACCATGTTTATTCACACTGATTTTTCAAACCCCTTTGTAACTCTTAGTCGCATTGCAAAAACCCATCACAGTAGCACACTGGTGTGTCTAGGACTTGATTGCGATGGTGCAAGAAGAGTCAAGGGTCTTCATTGGAACTTGCAGAAATTTGTCGGTGCTCTTTACACTTGATCTTTCAATCATATGCCATGCTAATAATTATCTCACAAAAGATAGATCATTCTTTATTGTTTCCTTCCAACACTTTTGTAGTCTTTCTTATTTAACATTTTCACATTTAGTTTCTTACACCTTCTCATTGGAACTTTCTGTGGTCACCTTTCTAGATGTCTACATTATCTTAAATGATTTTTCCTTATTTTGTCATCTATTAGTGTCACTCTCAATTTGTTTATAATAACCTTACTATTATAAAATTATCTTTCCTTGTGCAACCACATGTCCATCTCTTTTGGCAATTTTATTTCTGTCATAAATATCTTCTGTACATGTTGACAATTAACTGCCCAACACTCAAAACCATATAACACAGTGGGTCTAATTGTTGCTCTATAATACTTACCTTTCAACTTTATGAACAACCTTCATTAATTATATATGTGAATCATCAATTTTCTATTGCTTTGAAAAGCTGATCAAAGATATTTAAAACTTTCCTTTTGAAGGATGAATGTATGTCATTCCTAATTTCCATATCATCTCCGATAAACAAATGATCAAACTTGTAGTTTACATATCGTGTCTTTGTTCTACTATGCTAAAAGCTAGTAAGCCTTTATTTTCTAATGTTTCTCTTCATAGCTCAGGATAATAAAGGATAATTTTTGTCTAAAACAAGTTTGTAGTGATGTGATGAACTCAAAGATGGTTAACCACTGAAGACACCAAGCATTATAGGGAAATGATAGGCACCTTGACATGCCTTGTAATCACTTGACCAGACATTGCTCACGCGTCGCATACCATGAGTGAATTTTAGCATGCTCCCACTTACTTTCATGAGTGTAGTGTTGAGAATTATGAGATATGTCCAACACACTATCAACAAGAGAGTATTACTACCTTTTCCCTTCTCCTTTGATTTAAGCCTATATTGATGTAGATTGGGACGGTGATGTCAATGATAGCCACTCTACCATCTACACATGTCCTGTTTCCGGTTACCTGGAACCAGAACCAAAACTGAATTGCCCCAAGGGTGGTTCCGGTTTTAGAATTGGAACCGCTTTGAAACCATAAAAAATGGTAAAAGGGTACTTGGCATCCTCGGGATTCAAACTCCCTCTTAACTCAATGGTTAACCACTATCTATCATTGAATCATGCCTAACATGTGCAAACTTATACATAAAATATATATATATATATATATATATATATATATATATTAACACACAATTTAAAACTGCCAGTTCCTAATAACTATGAACCATAACACTCATGAATTGGCTCTTGTTAGATGGTTTGGACATTAGCAGAGCAGTGAGAAGACAAGACATGTTAGATGGTTAATACTTCAAAAGAGGCAGATGACAGCAAGGAAAAAGTAAATCATGATCTTACATTTTTTTTAGTTAAATGCTAATATGGTACAAGATCAAGTGAAACTTAGTGTGGGAAAGGACATGGTTTGCCTCTTTGGTTCTAGGAATTTACTTATGAAGTTTACAGTTGAAGACAAAGATGAGCGAAAAAGTTACCATGAGGACTATTTTGAAAGGATAGATTGGCCATTTTGAAGAGCAAGCTTGATGCGAGTTACCATAAAAAGATTTGTTTAAACTAATGTGGAAGTCAAACTCCACCATGTAAGGGATTACCCTTGCATAGCCGGTCCCAAGTCCGGATAAAGAAGGAGGGTTGTGTTAGGCTTCCGATAGCCAACGTAAAACTTTGTCGGACTTACCATGGATTCTAAGAAAACAAAAGCAAAGAATCCATGTAGCTTACCCCATTTAGTATGAGAAAAGGCTTAGTTGTTGTTGTAATCTGGAAGTCTAGGTTCCTTTTGAAAAAATAGAATATTACTTGGGACAAAAGTTTTGGTGGCAATTTGACAATTACCTACATAAGTTGCTGACTAAGAGGAAAGAATGGTTCACTCCACTCCTTTGCAATAAGTTACCAACCTTGGTTTGAAGAAACCATCTTTACTCTTAATGTTAGAGAAGGCCCATCAAAGAAGACCAAAGACTAGAGAGCATGAGAATCTCAGGACATGCCTTTGTTCCAATTGTAATCATATATGCATCCAAGAGATGCAAGCACTTGTTTAGCCTGTTTCTGGAATATATAATAAGTGAACAAACAGCAAATGCATTCCAAAGAACCTTTTGAGGCAACAAAAAAAGAGGTTCTCCGGACCAAATAGAGAATCAACACCTAGTAAATAGGAGACCAACCATTAGCTATCATGCTTTAGAACAGCTTATATGGCATGCTATTCTTACCTTGGCCGAGTAATATCGGTTCCAGATATCACAACTGATGATGCTCTTCCATGATAAGCGATTGGAAGATGGAACCTGGACAACATCTTCCACCATTACTTCACAGATACATAAAAAATATATATTATTGCTAGAGGAGCAAACAGCTACTCAAATGGATTGGTTCCTCTATGATGGAGCACATGTTCGTCCCAGGTCTCTCCACTGCTATGACTAGAAAGATAGTTCATGAATACACTATGTTGATGACTTATTTAAGATTCAGCAGTCAAGTGAGACATCCAGAGTCAAACAATAAAAAGGATAACAGCAAAAATCACAGTCATATCTTTTATGAAACCTTACCAATTAGGAGGAATCGGGTTTTCAGGTCCACGGAATATAGTTCCACAATTTTTTGCATGATGCATTGAGGAAAAAAAGTCCGTGTAGTCACCTATTTTAATGGGAAGAAGCATCTTCACTTGGTCCTGTGAAAGAAATATACAATGATCACTGGTAAAGGAAGATAATATATGAGCGTTACTCATCTCAATGAACTTACCAAGTGATTCCAAATTCAAAATAGCTACAGACCATTGTTACTACGATAAAAGAACATAAAGTGGAAGTCTATGAAGAACCAAAGTGTTATTTAAGACAAGTATATATCCATTTGATAATTGATTGTATCTTGATGTCTAGCATCCTTCATAAGATCATTTTTCCTTACATTGGAAGAAAAATAAATGTAAAAAGAACAACAAATTACATCTATTGAAAATGTTCCCCAGAGCAATAAGTTTAAAACAGCAAATTCTCCAACATGTGTCATGAACAAGTGTTCAGAAAAATCCCCTACCCGCATATTTCCCTTTTTCCAAGCTTAACACGATGTCACAAATAGCTCACTTTTGCATGTGTAGCATTGAAGAAATGTTTGCCACAAAAATAATTCATCACTAGTTGGTTTATTCTTACTCTATCGGCTCACAAATGATGTGTTGCATCAGCTACAACAACAACAACAACTAAGCCTTTTCCCATACTAGACAGAGTCGGCTACATGGATTCTTTGTTTCCACATATTCCTATCGTGTGCCATGTTAGCACTTAACTCACAATAAGCTAGATCATTCTTTATTGTTTCTTTCCAACACTTTTGTGGTCATCCTCTACCTCTTTTAATACTTTCCAAATTTAGTTTTTCATACCTTCTTACAGGTTCTTCTTTTGATCTTCTTTCTATATGTCCAAACCATCTTAAACGATATTCTCTCATTTTATCCTCTATTGGTGCCACTCCTAATTTGTTTCTAATAACCTCATTATGTATACGGTCTTTTCTTGTATGACCACTCATCCATCTCAACAGCTTCATTTCTGTCACAGACATCTTTTGTACATGTTGATGATTAACTACCCAACACTCAAAACCATAAAACATGGCAGGCCTAATTGTTGTTCTATAATATTTACCTTTTAACTTTAATGTTATCTTCTTATCACAAAGAATACCTGATACTCATCTCCATTTTAACCAACCAGCATTAATTCTATGCGTAACATCTCCATCAATTCTTCCATCACTCTCAAAAATTGACCCTAGGTATTTAAAACTTTCCTTTTGGGGGATGCAATGTGTGCAAATTTTAATTTTTATGTCCTCTGAGGTAACCAAATGATCAAACTTACATTCCATATATTTTGTCTTTGTTCTACTAAGTCGGAGGCCTTTGCTTTCTAATGTTTCTCTCCATAGTTCTAATTTTCTATTAACTTAGCATCAGCTATTTGTGAAAAATATTTTCTTCTTTCAAAACCTTAAAAAGTAAGATTTGGAAAAGAGCACATTGTGGTATGCAAATTAAAGAAGTGTATTTATTACAACTTGACCCAATCATCTGATGCTTGATTTCAGAGATTAATGGAGCTATAATCAATTTTGGATGATATAGCAATACCCAACTAGAAAGTGTGATGATGAGAAAGAAATTAAAATGTTGAAGCATTTCTTGAAGCAAGTACTTAGCATCAAAGATCTGACATTATTAAAACATTTCCTTCAGCTTGAAGTGCTGAAATCAGAAAGCAAAAGTAACTCCCCAGAGAACGTATATGACGGACTTCTTTAAGGAGACTGACATGCCAGGAATTAGGAGTTAAAAGTCAACACTCCTACGGTGCAAAACAGGGACTTCACCAAGAGGACAGGTGCAAGCATAAGAGTGTCAATAATTAAACATCTTACCATCACAAATTTAGAACACGCATAAGACGTCATTAGGTTATTGAAGAAATATATGCCTCCCTGAGACAATTTCATATCCAAGATACAAGGTATTGACGTACTCAAAGGAAAACACTGGAAAAGGAATTCTATTATAACATTGACCATTGCAAGGTGGAAGCCTAAACAGATGTAGATTGGCCACATCTTTCGATGAATTTCCATCTAAACATCTTTTTCTTGATACCCAACATCTCCACCATCACCACCCAGAATCCAGGACCTCTACAATTATCCATCCTCCATTACAATCAGAATGCACCAGTGTGCAGTTTGTAACGTGTTCCTCTCAAACACTTTCTCGTTCCTTAATTTCCAAAAGAAACTTATCAGAAAAGAACCTTTAAACTCTTAAGCAGAAAGTCCTTAACTGACGTCATAAGGGGAATTCATCAAGGGAGAGACACGACACTCTAATGGTAGTACCAAATGTCAAGGTTGGATGGGAAAGCCACAAATATTAACTACTCCTCTAGCTTGAAATCCTACAGGGATGGGTTTCTACAATTTATAAAAATAAAAAAGGAAAAGGTTGTTCATGAGTACATAGTACCTGCATCACACAGACACAGATTTGCCTATGAGATAAGCACCTCCAGTGTATTCCAAATCGAAACCTCCATGAGAGTAGATTTATCAAGTATGACATAGCTGTATCAACCTCAATAATCATATGTGAGCCTTGAAGTTTAACATTGCAAGGCATCAATGGACATGATTATGCAAGAACAGAGGTATCAGGTAAGATACAATGCTGAAAACCAGTACTAAAAACTGAAAAGCCATACCCTAGGTAAAAGTGCCTTCTTTCTCAAGATATGATTGTCTCGTAATATTGGTTCATCAGCTGCACTAAGAAAAAGTGGAGTTTTATAAGTTCATAACTATGAAAAAACTAAGAATGATTTGAATCGTTACATCTGCACAAACAAAGCACCAACAAGTTAAACAGTTCGCTGTTCGTAACTTCCTCCCTTCTACTATGCTTCTTTTCACATTTAAACAGGATAAAGGGGCTTTCAAACTATGAGCTTGTTACAGGACAGTCAAGTGGTCTTCTCATGGTTATTAGAAAACAAAGTTTTCCATTTCAGCAAAGACAACCAATAATGTGAACAAATTTTCTCCAACAACAAGAACATCTATTATGCATTCTCAAGTGTTCTTCTAGGTGCACCATTTGGCATTTAGCAATTATTAAAGTGTCAATAAATAGTGAATATCGTAACTATTTTCACTCCACATTTTTCTTTATGTGCTTGATAGATAAACATAGACCATCCATGGACGACTAGGACCTCATTTTACATCAGTGCAATGGAAAAAGCAAGAGTGACACTTTATGTCTCTGAGTACTTTCATGGTAGAAAATGTCTTAGAAAGAGAGTAATTATTCTTCACTAAAGCAGACATCATAATAGGCATCATTAACAACTTTGGTTATCATGTTTTACAAAAACCATCTTCATTTGTTTCCCAATTTTAGGAAAGTAATTTCTTGTTTCACACTTCATATAAAGATATTGGTAGGAAAAAAAACTTCACATAAAGGTAAACAATCCTTGCTTCTTACATTTCTTGTGCTTCTTCTCGGATCATTTCCGTCTGTACAACCTTAGGGTTAGGGGCATCAGCAAGTTCTTGTTTGAAATAGATTTCACGGACTGCAGCTTGTATCTCAATAGTTTCACAAGATGGAAAAGGACAGAAGTTGAGAGGAAGGACAAACACGCTTGAGCAAAGAGAGAAGTCCTAGCTAGGAGCATCAGTGATTTAAAATATCATGCATACACACAAGCACACTTATTGCAGATAGCACCAAATGTTTTCAAAATTAATCCAAATACTACAACTTTCTGAAATCAACGCCTATTTTAAATGTTCCATTGTGAAAACACTTATTTAATAGCACCCAGGAATAGCTTTTACCTTCTCCATTGGGTGATGGAATTATTTGATGCTGTAGAAAATAAAAAGAAAAAGAAACATACCTAGAGCTAGTCTACTCTGCATGCAAGTATATAACGTTCATCTAGTCTAGCATGAAATCGTACAGTACCTGACAATAAATTTTGGATAGTCGCACGTGCTTCTTTCCATGATGGCCTTCCCAAAGCCAGAAACGTATTGAGAGATGGCTGGTAATTTAACAATAGATTAACAACAGAGTCTAACAAAAGAAGAAATACGGGAAACACAACGTAATCATCAAACTTTTGACAGGTTGAAGAGCAGTAAATAAGTCTGAACCATCAGGCAGAAAAGGTGAAGTGGACCTATCGCTCGAAAGCTTGTAAAACCAGTAGGGTACATTTCATTCCGATTGCATGGAGTCAGATCTCCTTACGTTTGCCGTTTATCCTAAAATTATCAGAATCACATTATAATTCTCGGGCAACTTAGCGATAAGCAGAGTCAGACTGCCAACCCCCCCTGGTACTCCAGTTAATGACGCTCCCATTACTTTCCCAAATCTCAACTTTGACCAAACCCAGAAACCCTTGTAGCGGGTAGTTAATTTTTCTACAATTATAGGATATGCTTGCAAACAAATATTATTATGAATTGTCATGTCTGAACTTGCTCGTGGACAAACTAAAAATCCTAAAAGCACTAGTTGGATGGTCGCGGATAGTCAATTGAGACGTTCCCTCAAATGCCACATTCCTTTTTCACGAGGAAATAAGCCTTTCCTGGATAATCACAGCCCTCCGCGAAGAGTTTTCGTCTTACGCAAATGAAAGCATGTGAAGAAGCCATTTTGAAGACTATGCAACTGAAATATGTAGCTGAATGGTCGAATTTACCATACTGTAAGAAACAACTTAACGAGTTTTTCTATTCATACTCA
This sequence comes from Brasenia schreberi, assembly GCA_036023115.1. Classification (NCBI taxonomy): domain Eukaryota; kingdom Viridiplantae; phylum Streptophyta; class Magnoliopsida; order Nymphaeales; family Cabombaceae; genus Brasenia; species Brasenia schreberi. The sequence goes on from JAYKKT010000061.1 coordinate 13,236,627, forward strand.
CATAAAACCAATCCCAGATCGCATTACTTACGAAAAAAGCAAACAAATCGAAAAGGGAAATAAACATCGAAAGAAAACCATTTGATCACCAAAACAACTACGTCGACTCCTCAAACACCCAACAGAAAAGCACAGTGAAAGTGAGAGAGAGAGAGAGAGAAACCTCAGAGAAGCATTTGGAGTTCCCACAGAGTATAGGACCCGAGAAGAGTCCAGCGGCGGCGATCACCGAGAGGTCTAGGACGAAGTCGCCGATGGCGACGCCAGGGCGAGGTTGGTCGGCGTCGGCGGGCTTGAAGACGCCGAACGGCAGGTTTTCCAGCGGGAAATGAGATTCGGGATCGACATCGACGAACGATTTCAGCACCATGTTCGGATGATAGGATTTCTTCTTCCTCTTCTACAAGAGTGTAGAGAGCAAAATCAGCAACTGCATCACTCTACGTACTTATAGTCTAAGATATTTGCAGAAAGGTCCCCAATGTATTAGATATGAGCAGGAAAGGCCCAAGGGGATAATTATCACGTTTTGCAAATTCCGTTGTTTATGCTTTGCAAAGTCGAGAGGTGGCACACTTTCCTCGTGAATGACGGTTTCATCCTCGTTCCAGATCGCCAAATAAACACTAAGGACCAACTTTCAACTTCTACTCACTTCATCTCAAAGAGATTGATTTGCTTTATTGAATTGGCAAGTATTCCTTGCTGCATATAGAACAAATAGGGGTGGCAATTTCCGAGATAAAAATTAGAAAGTAGACACTGTAAAAGAAAGAGAGAGAGAGAGAGAAAGAGTTTTAAATATATCGAAAGGAAATAATAAAATATATTCTCACTTTCTCTAGAGTTAAATCCTCATACTGCACTAGATCAAGCACAACGAAGAACAGACTAAAAATTTGTATGGTTGAACTCATTTCTTGTGGAAGGCTTGATTTTTGTCTTGGTTAACAGATCAATTTATGTTTTCTCACAGCAAGAGAATATACAAACCACAACTTTTTTGTCCATACAGAAATGAGGTTAGGGCCTAGACAGAGAAGTAACATTTAAGCTTATGCCCGTTTTGGCTAAACGTGTCCTGAAACTGTAAGCAGAACTGAGGATCTCCTGATTTGGTTATAGTTTATGGTCTTCAGACGAGCTGAAACTGAAACTGTCGGTTCCAAACTACTATTATGCTTTAATATTTTGTTCAAAGGAGGCATTTTTTTGTATTTAAAAAACAAAAACTTTAAATGTTTTTTCTAAAATCTCTTATCACAAATAGATTGTTAGCTCAACGACAAAACGCTCCTCACCACTGCAATTGGTGGGACATTCAACTATGAGAGAACTCATTTCTCTTATATTTCAAAAGAAAATTTGAAATTGACACTAATGGTTGCAAGAACGATTTCGAAACTGAAACCAGCCTCATGATGGTTTGGGTTTCTGTTCCTGGAAAGCCAAAATTAAACATTAGAGATGTCCGTGGGATGGGATGGGATTAGGGATCAAAGTCTATGCCTCTATTCCCATTTTAAAACCTTGTTCCCCTTACTGTCTCCGTGTCCCACTGGTCTTTGTGGGAATCTATGAGAAATGAGGGATGTCAAATATAGGTTGAAGCTCACTTTTATATATGAAATGAAACCTGAAAAATATATTTAAATTGAAATGTATTATTACGAATGAAATATAGAGAATGATGATTTCATAAATTCAAAAAAAGTTTCTCTTATGATTTATTTTATTTTTAAATGAGCTTAACTTTCTAAAATTAATTAGAGGAAGGGTCAGGGTAAGGGTTACGGGGTTGAGACTTGCTATCCCATCCCCAACTGGGATTTTCTTGTCCTTTTCATCCCATTCCCATTTCCACTCTCCAAATCCGTCCTATTTGGAACAAGTCTTCTCGAGGAGCAAGAGATCTCTTCCCCATAAACATCCCTACCAAACATGTCTACTTAATCCTTTAGGAGAAAACGACACCATTTGATCTTCGAGTGTTTGCACGAGATGCAGGATGGAGGAGAATCCAAAACATGGACGGCAAACATACAAACATCAACCTTTATACGGTAGGTAATGTCTGCCTAATTGGAGCTTGTCATTTTCTTTTAGGAGAAAGGTAAAACCGTCATTTCGTGGACCACTTTTCACAAGTTACTTTGAAAATATGCAATGAGAGGCATGATTCTGCCAATAACTGAGACCTTCTGGACTATTCCTGTAATTATCTACTGATTGTTTCTCCCTAAATTGCTTAGAATTATCAGTGCTCATGCTTCAGATGCCTGGAAGACGGAAAAGAGCCCTGAATTAGATTTCTCTTCTACGTCGACTGTCATCATGGGAAGATTGTGGTGGCAGCAGTGGGCTTTTTATGGGCCCAATGGGGAGGCCAAAGCGAGAAGCACACCCTCGGTATTGAACTCATGACCTTCACCTTGTGAGCCGGCAACCTAGACAGGAAAGTCGTCCTTTTTGCGGGCAGTGGGTTTGTTACTTCGCATTTCTGTTGCAATAATATTGATACATATTGTATTTCAATCATATTGTACAGCATGGGATACACATAAATCTTACTGTATTATATAACGTTTATCATGCTTATTTAGTAAAGTTTTATAATTAAATAGATGCAAAAATCAGCATCATGCATGATATGATAATGACTAAAAATAATACTTGTAATCCAAGTACCGATTTATGATATTTGATGCAATGCTTGTAACAATCAATGGCGGATTCCTTTAGGGTGAGGTGAGGCATGCGTCTCTCGCTCGTATTAAGATAATAATAATTATTATTATTGTTAGTGCAATGCATAACATTGCTGCCAAACAAGGCAGAGTCATGTGGGCTGCACCTGTTGTAATTAAAAGGGTGGCAGAAAAATGCACACACATGCATAGCCAAACTTCAGCTGCTACATGATAGTGCACGTGCACCTACCACTCTTGAGCCAATGGGGGTAGGTGGTGACCGGAAGAGACCGGGTGAGACGCTTGTAACAAGGCGTGTTGAAGAGAACTAATCCACATTCATTGAATGGTTGATATTTGAAATTTCTTTTGTATAGATTGGAAGTTGAAGCTAAATCTATCTATACACCTATACACGTGCATGCACGTGTGCATGCACATGCGTGCACACACACACATCTTTTGTGTGTGTACGTTCAATTCCAGTTCCACAAGGTCGGCGCCCGTCTTCGTTTTGTTGGTTTCAGTTTTGAGATCAGGTTCGGTTTAATCGTATCAGTTCTACCATTTCTCTCTCTCTCCACATTAAACAAGGACGACACATTTTCTCTCTGTCTTCACACTGGAGATGGTTGGGGGCATGAAAATGAAGAAGAAAGTGAGGGAAGCTGAAATTAAAATTGTCAACTGTACGGATTGTTGAAGCTGGGTAATTCTCAAGAAACCTTTGACTGTTAGATGCTTCAAATTTGTGTAACTTCCTTGCAATCAAGTGCAGTTTCAAGAGACCAATCTATACCGACCACTCTTTGTGCAGCTCATTTACCGCACATTATGAGTTGAGAATTACTACATATTGTGAAAAATATGGGTCATCATATCACCGTAATGGGCTACGAAAGAGTGTTGTTAGAATTAATGCTAATTAAGGGTTGGGTTAATTAAACTCATGTGTATTAATTGCATTTAGTTCTTGTTAAACATCCTTACATATTCATTTGATATATCTTTGATATATGTGAAAGTCCTAAAATATAAAAGTCACGTGTGGGACTTGTGCATGTGAAGACCAAGAGATAAAGTTTAGTCTCATATTGATGGATAAAAGAAACTTGCATGTCCTTTAGACAATGAACATTAATTCAGATAGCTTGAGGAGGACATGCATGACTACACATACCTACACCAGGTTGGACTTAGATTCAAATTTTGGTTTGAGAATTGTTTTAGTCTTTTTTTTTGTATGAAAAGTTGTGATCTAATAATCAAGCAAAGAGGTGCATTGATTGGATAAGATCTAAGTTCCATTGTACTTTACTATAAAGCAAGATTACTCTAGCTCAAGCAACTCAAGCATGGTCGAGGATGACTCAAGCAAAGTATGTGCTTCTGTCATGTGTGCGTGTTTTATCTTGAGAGAAAAGCACAACTACTCGCACGTACTCAATAATGGGACATTGATTTCTCTAAGACAAGTCCACAATGGTGACTCGCATAGATAAGTCCTTTGATTTTGTTTTCTCTTTGTTTCCTTTCTATATGATTTTCATATGATTTTCTTTAGATTTGTGGTTGTTCTTGATTGTTGCATATTAGTTATTTATGCATGTAATCTTACGGTTTTTGCAAAAATCATAGATAAATTAGTACCCCATTATTCATAGTGAACATATCTTCATCTGTTACCTTTCAACCAAAGGTCAATTTGACCTTGATGCTAGAAAAGTTTGTCGGTCCCACTTTAAATATTTGCAACAACATATAGAAATTTGGCTGGTCATGTTAAGGTTGTATACTTTTACCAAGTTAGATTGTCCCATACTTGATGATATTAACCCTAGAAGCTCAAGTAAAATCATAGAGTGAAAGAAAACAAGCACTTTATACTGCTATTGTATATTATTGGTACCATCGAATGTGTTATTTGATGTTTATAGTTTTTTTCCTTCTACAACCGTTAAGGATATGTGTGTTGCCTTGAATCGAAAATACAATGTTGAAGAACTTGGTCTTAAAAAATATTTTGTGGCAAAGTTTCTTATACATCAAATGGTATAGTAAAAATTTGTGACCAAGCATGTACATGAGTTTCAATTTCTATATCATAGTCTCAAGAAAGTTGAGATTGAACTTTCTAATAAATTTATTGTTATATCTATCATTGATTAGTTTTTTAAGTGTTGAGAGGGTTTCAGCCTAAATCTTAAACATAAAAAGGGTAAGATGACCCTATAAGATCTCATGATAGACGTAGCAATAGAGGAAGAGCATAAAAGTTAGAAACCGATTATACCTATTGATAACACCTGTAGGCTCAACTTAATGTCGAAAAGAAGTGCCTAGTGATCCTAAGAAAAAATATGTAAAGTACAAACTAGAGGCTAAGATCTAAAAGAACTCAAAAATAAATTGTGTTGACTTTGTAGTTAGGTTGGACATTGGGCTAGAGACTGTACTTCGAAGAAAGTTAATAAACTTATGGTCATTGAATGAGCTATGGTTAATATGGTGACCACTGTACTTACATCTAGTAATAGGTATCTATCTCTTAGACCCATATCTTTCTATTTATGAGCCAAAATACTGGATTGTAGATATTAGTGCTAATCTGCATGTTTATACCGATTGGTGTCTATTTGTATCTTACCAAGTTGTCTATGACAAAACCATGATCTTAGGTAATTATTTGATTATTGAAGTCAAAGGTAAAGGGCATGTGGATTTGAAGTTTTATTTGAGAATATTTATTACTCTTTAGTGAGTTAGGCATATTCCAACTATTCATCACAATAACCTCAATGATCTAGTTTTAGTTATGAAGGGTTTGAGGTTAAATTATAAATATAATAGTCATAATTATATTTCTTGGAGAAGGATTATTTGAATGATAAAGGTGATCTTTTAAGATTCATGTAAAACTAATTATTGTTTTTTGTATGAATTTTAATATTAATAAAATATCTACTACTTCTTCTTATTCTTCTTCTATGAATAATATTGAATCATCTAATGTATGACATGCAAGGCTAGATTATATTAATTTTGATTCATGAAAAGAATGATTAATTTAAATCTTATTTGTAAGGTTGTTATAGATAGAAAACACAAATATGATATTTGTGTTCAAATAAAGCAACCTAAAAAACCTTTTCATATGATTGATAGAAAATTTGAAATTTTAGATTTGATGCACATAGACATTTGTGAATTTCATGAACTGATACCTAGGCATAAAAAAGATATTTTATTATGTTTATTGATAATTACAGTAGATACTGCTATATTTACTTGCTTAGAAGAAAAGATGAAGCTTTAAAAAAGTTTTAAATTTTAAAAAATGAGGTACAAATATAAACTAGCAATGTACTTAAACGATTAATGACTTATATAAGAGGAGAGTATACCTCAAATTTATTTCAAGAATACTATCAAAATAATGGTATTGGTCATGAGGTTACTACTTCATATTCACCTTAGTTTAATAGGATAACTAAATGAAAAAATAAAATCCTATGAGATATAATGAATGTTTTACTTTAAAGTTCTTAATTAGCTACCTACATGTGGGAGAAGGTTTAAATACAACTTACCATATTTCAAATAGAGTTTCTTATTAGGATAAATAAAGTAGTCTCTTTGAACTTTGGAGGGTCGAAAGACTAATATCAAATATCCCAAAGTGTGAGGGTGTCTTGCAAAAGTACTTATCTCTGAACCTAAGGTATAGAAATTGAGATATAAAATTATATATATCATATTTCTTAGTTACATAGAGAAAAGTTATACGTATAGATTCTTGATTATACGATCTGACATATCTGATATAAATATCAATACAATTATTGAGTTTTGTAATCAACATTCTTTGAGAATGTGTTTTCTATGAAAATTAGAGTTTTCTAAAGTGTATTTTCTAGAGATCTCATCACTACTACCGGTTTCATTCTCAATTATGTGAAAAGGATGACAAATATGAGGATGAACTAGATTGTGTTATTTGAAATAAGAGGATTCTCATGAAATAATTAAACCAAGAGGTAAACAACCTATGATATCCAAAGACTTTGGAAGTGACTTCATCACCTTCAATGTTGAGGATGATCTTATAACATTCTAATAAGCAATAACCTTACCTAGGTTAAGTTTTGGAAGAAAATCGTTAATGATGAAATCCAAATAATTCTTTATAATGATACTTGAAAATTGATAGATTTGCCTCTTGGTTATTCTATTGTAGGTTGCAAATAGATTTTCAAGAAGAAATTAAATGTAAATAGAATAATCAACGAGTAAAAAGCTAGGTTAGTTGTCAAGGGATGCACAAAAAAAGAAAGAATATATTATTTTGATACATGTTTTCATATTTCCTTTAGGACTAAAATTTGAGTGCTTATAAGATTGACTTATGTATGTGTTCTCACAACCCATCAGATGGAGTCTACAATAAAGAAATGTATATAGATCAACTGGAAAGATTTGTGGCTCGTAGAATGAGTCTAAAGTGTATAAACTTGTTAAATCGCTATATAGTTTGAAACAAACTCCTAAACAATGACATCAAAAGTTTGGTTGTGTCATATCATCCTTTGACTTCATTTCTAATGAGTTTGATAAGTGTGTCTAATGTAAGTTAGTCAATAATGCATTCACCATTCTGTGCCTATATGTAGATGATATTTAGTTTTGGTTTTGATATAAAATTGTAATTAAGACTAAATCATTCTTTTATAGTAAGTTTGAGATAAAAGATATGAGTGTAGTTATAATGTTAGTGTTTAAAATAATAAGTACTACTAATGATATAGTAATATCTAAGTCTCACTATGTTTAAAAAAATTTAAAACCACATATGATTCATCAAAAGATTTGTACAAGAATGAGGGTAGTATCCCTACATCTCAGTTACGATAATCTCATATTAGCAATAGTTTGACGTATCTAACCAACTATACACAATCATATATTGATTTTGTCGTGTGCAAGTTGAATAAATACACAATTATCCAAATAGAATCTACTAAGAAGCTCTAGATAAAGTACTTTGCTATTTGAATGAACTATTTTCCTTAGGTTGTATTACAGTAAACATCATTCTTTTTTTGAAGGATTTAGTAATGTTAGTTGTATTGCGAAGTAATGAAATCACTAGATATGTGTTTCTTCTAGGTAGTGACACTATCATTTAGAAATCTAAGAAACAAACCATATTAGTTTGTTCTATCTTTGAGATAAAACTATAAGCTCTGGATAAGACTGAATTGGAAGAAGAATGACTTAAGTGACTTATGTTTAGTTTACATATGGTAAAGAAGCACTTCTTACAATTTTAAATCACTCTTATAGCATGACTACCATTGATAAGATTAGTAATTCCAAGTACAACAAAAACAATGAAAATATAATAAGATCAAACTTAAGTTTATAAGAGCTCTTATGTTTGATAAGGTTATGATTGTTGATTTTATTGGATCTAAAGATAATATAGCTGATCTTTTGACTAAAGATCCAACAATAGCCTTAGTTAAGAAATCTAGGTTATTAATGAGACTGAAACCCATAAGTTATTCAAAAGCAATGGCAATCCAATCTAATTGAATAGAAATCTCACAATTAGGTTCAATGTAGTAATAACACGTTGTTGAGTGAATAAGATGACACTAATATTGTATGATACTTTGAGTATCTTTATGTATATTCTCATAAACCTAAAGTGTCATGACTATATGTTAGCAAGAAATTATTTTTTGAATGAGATAAAGTCTCAAGATAGGATGTTAATAGTACATCCTTGGAGATGCCTAACTAAGTGATTGATATTATGAGGTCGTAATAGGAGAATTAGATTGTAACTTGAAATCAATCTTATTTAATAGTCATTAATACATCAATCCTAAAGATCACGTCATGGCTTTATTATATTGCTACCAAAAGATACCTTTACACATGGGGTTAGGTAAGACGTATGTTCACCTAATTACTATAAGGATAATATTAGATAATTTAGGTAGATTCAAACCAAAAGGTATCATTACTGAAAGCAAAATTTGATGGATGGTTAGATAGGGTACTTTACACTTTAGAACTTTGTGAGAGATTGTTAGAATTAATGTTAATTAATTGTTGAGTTAATTAAACTCATGTGTATTAATTATATTTAGTTATTGTTAAACATCTCTATATATTCATTTTATGTATGTTTGTTATATGTGGAAGTCTTAAGTGTAAAAATTACTTATGCATGTGAAGACCAAGAGATAAAGTTTAGTCTCATATTGATGGATGAGAGAAACCCACATGTCCTTTTATATAGTTGGTAGGTCATGAACCTTAGTTAAAGAGCTTGAGAATGATGACCACGCACGTGTGCATCAGGCTAGTCCTGGGTTTGGGAATTGTCTTCAATTTATCTTTTGGACGAAAAGTTTTAATCTAACGGTCAAATGATTCCTACACGAGAATAGTTACAAGTGAAAAGGTAGATCATTTAGATCATATCTGAGATCCATCGTGTTTTACAATAAAGCGAGATTAGGACTTTCTTAATCCATACTTAATTATAACCAAACTCTCCTCCTCTCTCTCGTTCTCTACATTTTTTCTTTGCCTAGAGTGATTGCTCCCTACTTTCCTTCTATTATTTGGCTTAGGTGACTGAAGCGTAGTCGAGAATGACTTAAGTAAGGTATTTTTTCCGGCAATGTGTGTCCATTTTATCTTGGGAGAAAAAGAAAGGTGCCCATATGTACTCAATAGTGCAGTACTGATTTCTCTAAGGAAAGTCCACAAGGGTGACCCATGATAAATTTTCTAATTTCACTTTCTCTTTGCTTGTTTCATGCATGGTTTCCATATGGTTTTCTTTGGATCTTTGACTGCTCTTGATTTGGGTATGTTTGTGATTGTTATGTATCGATTATTTATGCATGTAATCCTATGGTTTTTGCCAACATAGGCCCTACCTCATGATAGACCCGGAAAAGAGGGGTGGTAGCAAGTCAGGTCCAAGAAGATCTGGAAGAAATGGAACTCATGGACTCCAACATATCTAATCCTTTTGGTGTTTTTAAAGGGATGGAAGATGAGTAGATTGAAAATTGAAGATTACTATAAAAGGAAGTCATGATGTAGAGATTCTATGCTCATGGAAGCTTGAGTGGTTTATGAGGTATGACCAATGAGCAACATGAATCTTGGAATCACTTAGGTCTAGTTTTTCAAAAAGGTTATTCTCTCATGTGAGTCTCAAATGGTTAGAAAATTTTATAGTATCACTGGGTATCTTCTGGATTTCATGCCAACTTTCCTATTCGTGGTTGTGAGTTACACTTAGAAGTAATGATTCATTTTTGTCTCATTGATTCATGTTAAATCCCCCCACATAGAAAGATGAAATCGGTTACAAAATTGCTTTTCAAAAAGCTGTTGGAATTTTAATTAAGAAATGTAATCAACATAATTAGGAAGGGTGTCCACCTTGCTAATTATGTGAATGTTTTTGTTAAGACCAAAGAGGCCACACGGATCCATTAGGAGCTAATGTCTCTCACTTGGTCACTTGAGTCAAATGATGATACAAAGGATTTCTCTCACTATTTAGTGGTTTTTCCTATTACATTAATTTTAAGGATAACTATCATGAGTTGTACTAGTTATACAACTTTCTATAAGCAATATGTTTTTCCTGCACAACTCATGTGCTTTTTTCAGTTATCTAGTTTTATGTTTTAAGTATGTTTTCTAATACAAAGAGCTTTTAAACATATCTCAAACCCATGCTTAAAACATTCTTGTAGAACAAATTTTTCGATATGATTTCTATTAAGGGATTTGCTATTATATCTTGAGTAGGCAAACAAGAGACTAATATTTTATTCTTTTGAACTATATCATGAACATAATGATATTTAACCATTCTATATCTACTTTTAGAGCTGTCAGTTCTACCCTTTATCAAGCTTATGATTGTAACATTATAATATGTGACCACCGACTCAATAACTATGTCTAATTTCAAATTACATACGAAGCAATTTATCCAAATAACACTACTTGTAGCCATACTACAAGCAATGTACTCAATTTCTTGTATATGCAACGGTAAACATCCATATTTCTTGCATGAATAGGAAGTAACGCCACCTTTAATTAAGAAAATATAATCGAAGGTTGATAACATAATTTTAAATTTGTTAACCCTTTTAGACGTCTTAAAATCCTTTTTACTACAACTCAACATTACATCCAAGATTTGTTTGATATATCACATACATCAAGATATTAAAAACTTGGGCATAAGAGATATTTAGTTTCTCTTGTCTATCATTAAGATAATAAGCTTTTCTCAACTTGAACCCTTTACAACAGGTGCATATAGGATGCCTCTCTCATATGCTTCATTCAAACTTGAAATTTAATAACAAATTGGTATTAACAATCATATCATTGTTATTTATAGTCAAGATAATGTCATCTACATATAAAGATAGAATGACAAAGTCTCTCCCATTAGAATGTTGCAATAGCCGAAATTATTCTTTTGTATACAAATTTCATAGTAGGGGAATACATATCAATATAATTTATTTCTTTATTTTGTAAAAAAAACTTTTAAAACAACCTCACTTTAAGCTTATCTATTAAGTCATGGACTTTATACTTTTTCTTTAATATCCATTTACATCCAATTTCTTGTCTTCCCTCAAGCAAGTGTGTGAATCCCCAAACTTGGTTCTTCTTAATATATTCAATTTTTTCATCTTGTACTGTTAACAAAACTGACGACTCATATGAACTAATAGCTTCTTAATAAGTCAAGTTATCAATTATCTCATCTAAGTCTACTGAATAATGCATCTCTTCAACTAAACAAATGTGATAATCTTTTAAATATGACGGAGAAGTTTGTAGCCTCTTTTGACCACCTAATGTTTCACATCGTGAGGGAAGAACACTAGAATGGGTATCCATGGGTTCAAAAGATCATTCATCTAGATCTATAAGATTATTAACATTCTCATCATCATTTCTAAAGATAGTATTCTTAGAATCTTTCAAGAATTTAACATCCCTACTATCTATCAAACCGAAATCCTTTTCATAGCATTGAGATCTTTTGAAACCTTTGGGGTATCCAATAAAAATACACCTAAAATATCTACTGTCTAAATTACCTGTGCACCAATATAATACCCTTACACATGTTATTTATCCACACCTATACAAGTGAAGGCATGATTTTCTATCAAACTATAATTAATATGATGTAGAAAATACAACTTTGTAAGGTGTCTTATTCAAGATATACATGGTTGCATATATTGTTTCTCCCTAAAAGAACTCTGATAGTAAAAAATCAACAAGTATGGAGCTATCATGTTCAAAAGGGTTCTATTATAGGGTTTAACTATATCATTATGTTGAAATGTTCTACGCATGATATTTTGATTTATAACTTCAAAATCTTTACAATATTAAAAAAACTAAAAAAAAGTATATTCAAGTGGTTGGACATCAAAACTTTAATTTTACATCTAATTGGCTCTAAACCTATTGTTTATATCATTTAAACACGTCCTTACCTTAGACTTATATGACAATAAATACATATATCTATACCTCGAATAGTCATCTATAAAGTTATAAAATGAACATTTTTTCGATAGACCTTACTCTAAAAGGTCCACAAATAACTATACGAATGATTTTTAATAAACTTGTTTCCCTAATAACTTCTTTTGGAAATGGTTTTCTTATCATTTTATCTTAAATATAGGCCTCATACTAGTTGAATAATGTTTCGTCAAAGCAAGGTAATAAGTTGAAGTTAACAAGTTTCTTCAACTTATTCGAACTAACATGTCCTAATCTTCAATGCAACACATTCACACCAATAAAGAAGTACAATTAATATAAGCAAAAGAAGAACTACCTTTATTTTTAATAAGATCAAGTTTAAACAAGCCATGATCAGAATAAAAAATACTAAGAAAGACAATACGACCATGTTTCCTTAGTTTCCTTACCAAGTACATACCAAACCTTAAAACATTTTTAAGTAAGATTGATACATGTGCTAAATTACATTTAATGAAAGACACAATTAATACATAAGTAAGCAATACAGAGGTGCCTCAAACATGAAGGATAAAGGCATAATTATTGTTTTTCATATGGACACAATATTTTTTGGGTTGGTATTCCTTTACGTTAATAGCTTTGTCCTTATTCTTTGCAATGTGTCAAGTCACTTCAAAATTTATCCACTACCCAAAGCATCACATTCTATATAGATACATTTCGACAAAATGCAAATTGATCCACTCTTTTCCTTATGCCTGTCTTTTTAGTTTTTAGTGTTTGCCTCATTTTTCTTATGGTTGTGACAATCTTTCTTATAGTTCCTTATCTTTTCACGATTGAATCTTTTTACTCAAGAATTGAATTCTTCCAATTTCTTAAATGTCAAACCCTCTTTTTTGCCAAATTTGCCAAACTTTTCGTTTGATTTCTTTTTGTTTTGGTGGATTTTGGAGCTAGACTTGATATCATCTTAAGCTAAGAGAAAGTTTTCTTTTTTGCCCTTATTTATGTATTCTTGCTTGATAATCGTACGCTTAGTCTATAGGACCTACTTATTTGTGAGCTTACTACTCCTTGGGCAGCCCATAACTTATCAACTATCAATAGCACTTTGCGAGCTTACTTCTTCATGGGCTATACATAGCTTATTTGACAATGAAAGGAGAAAGAACCAGCAAGCGAAGCATCCTACCAAACCGCTATCGGCTATAATAAGGTATATTAGGATGTCAAAGGACCAACCTTCTAGTATATATATAGTGTTGAGCTACAACTTTTTTCACAAGGCATAACCTCCACATGGGAGTGATAGTTAAGGAAAGTTTATCAATCTATATATTTGTTCTTTAAAAGATTTGACTTTGACATAATGAGGTTAGAGTTCAACCTATGTATTGCAGTGACCATGTTCCAAGATGGTGACAAACTCTTTAAAATGGTCGAGATTCGCATAGGATCAAGAATGACCCCGTCTTGGCAACAACTAAGTTACTAGCCATGACTAATATTTGTTTACATGTTCAACCACATTATTTTGTTCCTTCATGTTATACGAATTATACTTTTGAAGAAGCTGAATATGTAACTCGGTTGTAGGATCATACTTAGTTCACATCAAACCATAATTGTTTTGGCTAAAGTGTCATCCTTGGTAAAGGTCTTATAGATTTCTTTTTCTTCTTCCATTACATTGGGTAGAGGTTATATTCTTCTTCCCTTTAGAACATAGTTAATATAATCTAAGGTCAATGCTAATGAAATTCTTCTCTTTTAGGTTTGAAAATTCTAGCTATTGAGTTTTCTGTTTTAGGTAATTTAGATATTCACACCCTAGTAATCACTTTGGGTTTTGACAAATTTCACACACAAAGGAACAAGAGAGAAGAAAAAAGAAAAAAAGCAACTGTCAATAGATAAAATATGTATGCCTTCAATCAACAAATCTAAGCAATTCCACAAACAACAAATAGTTTTCTACCATTTTGGAATAAATAAACACTATTCTAAAATTTCAAAAAAAATTGAGGTAGGAGCATGCAAATAATGCAATACACTTATCTAAAAATATCAAATATTTCAAGTACTTATATGAAAGAATACTGAAATATTAATTTAACTACAAACTTAAAGAAAAGGATTGTCTTGAAATTTGCAATAATACTGTAGGCAAAAAAGTAATGTTGCTTCCAATTTTTGTTTATAAACTGATATTATTTTGTTTTATGTTTCCTTTAGTAATAAAGAATCATAATATTGTCCGATTTGTAGACTCCAAGTGTTATCTGGTTTCTATAGAGAAAAAAAGAAAAACTATAGAGGGAGAGGGAGAAAACCATAAAGAGAGTGTTGTTGCTTGCAAACCAAGAGATAAGGAAGATAGAGTTCAATGTCGCCGTCCCTAGGTGGCCAAGGATCAAGCTGAACTTGGTTGCCAGATGCAAGCGACACTTACCCCATTTATCCTCCTTTCTCGAAAGGGTTTAAAGGAGATTGATGAGGTACTAGAGAAGTAAGGGGACAAGAAAGAGAGACTAGATGATCAATGGTTCACTCTCAATTTTCCTTTTTTTTTATTTGAGAAAAAGAGATGGAAAGGGAAAAATGAAAAAGCATTGGCTGAAAATCAGTCACTACCATCAAGGAGTGATCATTTTCTCATAGTTGTCTAGTACACAATAATAGGGAAAGCAATTGAAATTTTTGCATAAGGAGGTTGACAATGTAAATGTATGATTCTTCTTACATTATATGTAATAAAAAACTAGTAACGTTTGTCATGATAAAAGATGTGAAGATAAACTAGTTAACTGTAGAATCACTCAACCAAATGGGCCATAAGGCTTCAAGGGCCACCTTGGGTGCCTACTCCTTGTATATTCTATTTATTGTTTCCTGTTTTTCTTTCAAGCCAAGAAACAAAAGAGCTTAATTGAGTTGGTTTAGTTCTTCACCTTAACAGTTTGTTTTCAAATGCTTGTATGAACCGAAGAAATGAGATATATCAATATATATCACTATCCTATTTTTATTTTGTTATATTCTATCACAAAGAGACAAAAAAAGGTATATAACAACATCAACAACAACTAAGCCTTTTCAAATACTAGATGTGGTCATTTACATGGATTCTTTGTTTCCATAGAGCTCAATCCTATGCCATGTTCATAGTTAACTCAACATAAGCTAGATCATTTTTATTGTTTTCTTCCAACACTTTTATAGTATTCTTCTTCCTCTTTTAATATTTTCACAATCTAGTTTCTCATAAAAAAAGCTTCTTTGATCATCTTTAGATGTGTTCAAACCATCTTAAATTATTATTTTTATTTATCATTTATTGATACTATTTCTAATTTGTTTTTGATAACCTCATTATGTATATGGTCCTTCCTTATGTGATCAAATATCTATTTTAGTATCTTCACTTCTACCATAGACATCTTTTTGTATAGGTTTAGTTAACTACCTAACACTCAAAATCATATAAATAATGAGTCTAGTTACTAGTCTATAATATTTAATTTTCAACTTTAATTATATCTTCTTTTGATAGAGCATATGATATACCTCTCTATTTTAACCAACCTGCAGTAATTATAAATATAACATCTCCATCATTTTTTTCATTGTTATTAAAAATTGAACTTAAGTACTTAAATTTTTTCTTATAAGTGATGTAATGTATGTCATCTTAGTTTTTATATCATCTGAAATAACCAAATGATTTAACTTGCATTTCATATATTTTGTCTTTATTCTACTAAGTTGGAGGGCTTTACTTTCTAATGTTTTTCTCCACATTCCAATTTCCTATTATCTTTTTCATAAACTCATCTGGTAACATAATATTACATGTAAATAACATAAACCAAGATAATTCACCTTGAATATGCTTTGTTAACTTGTTAATAACCAAGATAAATAAATATAGACTTAAAGTTGATCTTTGATGTAATCAAACATTAATTTCAAAAATATATGTCATTCCTTCATGAGTCCTCACAATGTTTGTGCATCATCATACATATCCCTTATAAAATTGATGCATATCGATGATATACCACTTTTTTCTAAGGTTCTTTAAAAAATATCTCTTAACACCCTATTATAAGTTTTTCAATCAATAAATATTAGGTGAAGAATCATTTTTTTATAAAATGTTCTATAAGACATTTCAATAAGTGGATAGCCTCAATAGTAGATCTCTTTGGCATGAATCTAAATTAGTTCTTTGTTATACTCAATACTTGTCTCAACCTATATTTAATAATTCTTTTTTATAATTTTATAGTATGACTCATACCACAATAACATAATTATGAATGTCTCTCTTGTTTTTATATACGGATATAATTGTATTCTTCTTTTATTCCTTAAGCAATTGTTGGTTTCCTTTTATTTCATTGAATAATCTCGTAAGTCAAGTGATACTCATTGTAACTAGGTATTTTGTACTTCTATAGAAATATTTTTATGCCTTGGAGATTTATCAACTTAAAGCCTCTTTTGAGTTGATTAGCTCTCCCAAGATAATACTAAAACCTATATTTTCATCGAAAAACTTATGAAAGTAATTTTTTCATCTATTTTTTATATCACTTGCCACAAAAAATGTCTTGTCATTATTCTTGATATATCTAAGAAAAGTAAGATCTTTAATTTTCCTATCTCTAGCCTTAGTTGTCCTAAATACCTCATTTACCTTTTTTTGAGTTGGTTTTTTATATAAATTCACCTAGGTTTTGACTTTTTGCTTCATTTTATTAATCGTATAGGCATAATGTAATTTGTAGTATGCTCTCTTTGCCTTAATTTTGTCTTACACTACGTACTCCACCATCAAGCTTCTTTTTGTACTGACACGCTTCTCTTAGATTAACTAACACATCTTTTCTTACTTTTCTAATATACCTAGCTATATTATTTCATATGTTACAAGTTGTACTTACATAATTCTAAGTATTTCTTTGAAGAACGTTTTCTTAAATACAAATTCTTTCTCATTTTTAAGGTTTCACTCTTTGGTTTGAGTAGCTTTATATACTCTTTGTCTCTTTGTCTACTTTCTAACATGCATATCCATAACTAAAGATCAATCTTAGGTAGTTAAGCTTTCTCTTAAAATTACCTTTCAATACTTACAACACAATTATCTATTTTCTATAAACAAAACAATCAATTATATTTATAAAAAGCTATTTTTGAAAGTAATTAAGTTTTCATCTGGATTTCTAAAAATTATATTGGTTATAAAGAGATCATGTCTTACTAAAACTTAAAATTTTCTTATCTTCCTTGTTTAAATCCCGAAAGTCATAATTTTCGTGAATACTTTGATATCTTTTTACCTTCAGACCTTATATAACTCCTCCCAAAATGTATTGTGTATGCTATCTTCTAGTCTTACTTGAGGTAAATAAGTACAAATTATATTCAAAGACTCTATTCCTAACACTAATTTTACCATCATAGTTCGGTCATCATCTTGTTGTATATCCACTACAGTATCCTTTAAATACTTAATTACAATAATATCAATTCCATTTCAAGTCTTTTATTTTTCTAGTATCATAATTTTAAAGTTGTTTTCAATCTCTTTAGCTTTCCTTTGGACTTTGTCTTTTATAAAATAGAATGAGAATATTTCTCCTAATCACAATATCCTTGCTTTCATGAGCTTGTTAGTCAACATTATGATATTTCAAGTACTATTACGAATCTTGCTATCTAGTACTAGCTTTTTTACCCTCTCATCCATCCATACTGAAAATGTGAAGACCCTTGCTGTCAGTAATAGAATCCTTTGGATTTTATGCCAACATTTTCATTCCTTGTTGTCAATCACACCTAGGAGAAACAACTCATTTTCGTGCCTCATTGGATTCTGTTGAATCCTCCCATGTAGAAATCGGTTAATTAAAAATATAATCCATATAATTAGAAAAGGGGCCTACCTTCCTAATTATGTGAACGTTTTTGTTGAGTCCAAAGTCGCCACACACGGATCCAATAGGAACTAACACATGAGAGAGATTGATTTTGATCTAGATCTCACTAATTCTAAGAATGGCAAATCTAGATCATGCTTGAGGAGTAGCGACCTTATGATTCACTTAAATGAAGGTAGAGAGACTGGGTTTGAGCCTATCCTAGGTTGGAGGCGTGAATATGGCAAATGATGCTTCTGGTACAATGACTTAGCTCTAGTAGTTAGAGAGCCAAGGAGCCCAATGTTGCGTCTCCAATCATCAGGCATTTCCACCCCGTGGGGGAAACCCATAGAGAGGGCATCTAGTATTTTTTTTAAATTAACCACCAGGGATCTTGTGCCTCTCAGGACTGAAGCAGATTGAAGGCTTAAAAATTCTTTGAGAGAGAGGCCACTGGATATTCTTTTTCTTCCTCCTCCATGTCTGATGGTCTCACCAATGCTGCAGACCAAAAACAGAAAAGGAGAAAGAGAGAAAGGCGGAGACAGATGCGTGAGAGGGAATGAGTTAACCAGAAAGAGAGAGAAAGAGAGGATAAACAGATCAAAGAGAGAAAATGGCCAGTTTGGGATGGATGAACTGAAAAAGAGTAGTTTCAAGAAAAGATGTCATAGGTATAGTTAAATGTAGTGCACATCTCTCTTTCTTATGTATTTGTGCATTCACGTGTGCATATATATATATATATATATATATGTTTGGTTCTAGCAATTGTGTGTCTAGAATGATTGGTTCGAAATCGGTTTGGCAGTTTGAATCGGAACTGAATCGGTTCTGAAACCCTTGGTAACTGGAACCGGTCGAACTGGCTCCAAAACTGTAACCATACCCGAGGACCCCCGGTTCGATTATGGTTAACATTTTTTAAGAACTAGATCGGAACCGAAACCGGAACCAATGTTTTTAAACCACCTATTAAAAATAAATAAATATATATATAACTATTATATGTACACAATTTAACGCTTGGTCCAGCGGTAGACTGTCACTAGCCGTTGGGTTATGCTGGGGTTCGACTCCCATGTAAGTAAAAATACTCTTTAAAATGGTATTGAGGTAGTTCCGAAACTAGAACTGGAACCACCCCGAATCCGGTCAGTTTCAAAATCGAAACCGTTATCATCACCCTTGAAGCGGTTCGGTTCCAGATTCGAGGTAACCCGAAACCTAACATGTCTATGTGTGTCTTTAGGCTCTAGGTGAAAAAAGCCGAGCTGGTCAGTGGAGCTTCTTTCACTAAACCTTGCCATGAGGCTAAACGAGCCATACAAACCAAGTAGCTCTTCCCATTTCGCCACCCTAGCACTAGCAGGTGGTGGTGGTAGTGGGTGAGGGTGGTGAAAAAATCTTGATTTGCTTAACTGAAACTAAGAACTCCTCCAAACAACAGAACAATAATTTATAAATATTTACGCGTACTATAGAGAAAATTTCAAGATCTAACCTTTCAATAAAGTAATTATTTTGTCCTGATAAAGACCTTGAGGATGACCCATGCCGAGTCCAGTAGGTTGCTTACTTGGTTTCCCTCTCTTCATATTCCTCAAGAAATTATTTAGAACCACTTAAACCATTGGCAAGAAAAATTGATGACAATTTCATATACAAAAAACGAATCAGCAAACTTTCAAAATTCACCTTTTTGACAGGTTAAAATTTGCACCTAGTACGTGATATTTTTAATAAAAAGTTTTTATCCTAATTGAAACTAAATTAACCCATGGGTTAGCTAACTAAAAAGAATCTCATACATGTTACCATTCACAAAAGTTTCCTTCTTGTTACAATACGACCATTGTTGTTCATCTTCTGTTTTTACAATGAAAAGACTGAAGCCAAATGCATCACCCGTGTATTGAACACATGACCTTTCGCTTGTGAGTTGTACTGCTCATTGTACAAATTGAGTAGGTTGTCGATTCTTAAGCGTACTTTCGTTCTTAATATAGGAATAACAACAACCGAACTCCAAACAAATGCACCTAAAAATTTGGATATAATAATTTAATAAAGCACCTGAACTGTTCATGATATGTTTCAAAAACAATTACGAGAGGAAAGTGTTATAGGGTATGATTGGAAATAACACAATGTCCAATATCACAAAGCAGCTAAAATAAAATAAATGTGAAAATATAATTTATTTGTAACCTTTTCCCTCCGGATAATTGGGGAGAAGCTAAAAGTTAAAACCCAGTTCCGGCGAGAGAGGGAGGGAGGACAGAGAGAGCGGCAAACCACGAGCAAGAAGAGAGACGGAAAGAGATGTTAACGATAATGTCCCTCTTCCCTTTCCCTACTCCTCCTTTTCGTTCGACTTCACAGCCTCACCTCATAGAGACGTCGCCAGAGTCGCAGTCGTCAATTGCTTTCCCGGCGAGGCTCGTCGGGCAGAAGGGATTCCGCGGAGTGGCGTCGGCGACGGGGCAGAGGCAAATATCGCCGGGTTTCCTGACGGGTCTGAACAAGGCGATGGAGGAGGAAGAATTTCGGCGAGCGAGGGCGGAGGTGCATCGCAAGGGCCTCGACGTTGAAGGCTACACCGTCGAGGGCATTTCCGTCGGCGGCCACGAGACGTGCGTCGTCGTTCCTAGCCTCAACGCCTCCTTCGACATCGGTCGCTGCCCTTCAAGAGCTGTCCATCAGGACTTCCTCTTCCTCACTCATGCTCATCTCGACCACATAGTGAGTTTCTCTGCTTCCCTAGCCCCCCCTACCTTTCTGCTTCATCCTTCATCATCATAATCATCTAAGGAACTCGAATTACGCAGACAGTATGCACAGTTTCTGGCTTCGTATATTGTATAGTTTCATTACCAGTTCTTTCCTTCCTTAAACGCGCTCACTGTTTTTCTCCTTCGTGCTTCATCACCATATTCACAAATTACCGAAACTACTCTTACAATGGACAATTTCTGGGTTCTTATAATACCATTGCAAGTTTCTCTACTTTCTTAATCTCCCTTTCCGTTCTGCGTTATCTTCATCCTCATCTTCACAAGAGACTCAAATGAGCCTCTCAGTGTATAGCTTCATACCTAACATGGTTTACCAATAGAAGAAATACTGGTACCATCATTGCGAGTTTCTCTCCTTTCTTAATTACCTTTCTATTTTCTCCTTCATCTTTCATCACCATCATCAGAAGAGACTGAACCTGTCACAAATGTATAACTTGTGGGTTTGTATGGCGTGTGTTATCAATGTATAAGAGCTATTCCCATTAAGAGGATCTATGAAACTTAAGACAAAGAAACGTGTGTGCGTGTATCTTAGTTGTTTAGTTAAAGAAAGTTAGAAACAATGCGTCATTGTGCCATCATCGTAGGAGACTGGACGACTCTCAAAGCACATCGTTTCTAGGTAGGCTTCCAAAAGACATTTCTGGTTTCATTGAATGGTTGCTATACATTTACGTGGAATTTCAATTGAAAAGATCTTGCGACTTGGAACAAAGAGAAACGACCGTCTATTTTGTTTACTTATGCTGAATGACACCATCACTATAAGAAACTCAATTAACTCTCACAGGGTATTTCTGGGTTGTTCCCAAAAAAAAGGAGACTTGAAAAAATATTTTACGTGGAATGTGGTGTACTATCTGTTAATGTAATAGGTGGCATGGGCCATTAGGGCCCGTGCACTCTGTGGGAATGGCGCGGGCCACTAGGGCCCGCAAGGCCATAGCTGTTGGAGCCCAACGGCATGCTGGCCAACGGCTATGGCCTGGCCAGTAACTAGCCATTGGACTCCAACGGCTAGTGCTGGCCAAGGCTGACCGGCCAGCACACTTGCTCCTCGTGCTCTTCTTTGCTCTCCTTTGTGGCCTCTCATGTACATATGTAAACTCTATAAATACCTCACTAATTCATGAATAAAGTATGGTGTCATCGTACAGCTTTTGCTTTGTGTTTGGCTTGCTTCCTCTCTTGATTGATATATTTGAGTTTGACACCTATACTCGGGTGACTTGGAATCTTGGCGATTTGTTGAAGTTGCATCGTGAGCACCAACCTTCTATCATCAACATCAATTTACATGGTATCAGAGCCTCAAATTGAAGATATCGAGCACATTGGGAAGCATGCCAACTTTGGAAATTCTACGATTCTTGTTTTTTGACATTGTGAAGTTCAAGGTAACTTTAAAAAATATGTTTGTTTTGAAAATTGAAGGAAAATAATGAAGTTCTCAATTGATTACATTGTTTTCATGGGAATTTTGAAATTTTTTGGAAATTTTGTCTTTTCTTGAATCTTGCTAGTATAACATTATGTTTGGATGTGTTCACTTATAAAATTCTCCCACACATTTATTGACTTTGAATTACTTTGGATGTGTTTGAAAATATAACTTTTCTTAGAAATATATGATTATGGTTTTCTTGTATATATGCTTTTGTGTTTTTGAAATCGATCTTTTGATTTTAATGAACGATTCTTGACTAAAATAAATTTGTGGCTATGTTTGATATGTTCGAAACATTTGAAAACTTAGGTGTTTTTTGTTGTTTATCTTAGATGCTCAAAGACATGAATTAGGCTAGTATATTTGACATTCTCGTTTTTCAAAAATAGTATTTTATCATTGTCTTTAGTTATTGCCCTTAATGAGTTTGAAGAAGACGATAGATTAGCTCATTCACGTTGCATTGCTTCATTTCTTAAATTTCATCTTCTCGTTTTGTTGGTCCATGGATAATAGTTTTGTTACCCATACCTTCATTTTATATAGAAATTTGCTTTCTTTTGATGGTATGGACTATGGATAGTTGCATCTAAAGTTCTAATACGAAAAAAAAAGATATTTCTTTTGCTATGAATCTTAATAGTTGTTCCTTGAATTCTTAGTTCATGGTTGTTATAAGAACATTATGCGATCTAGTTTTGGATTAAGGATGGTTTATTGGTTTATCTCCCCATTCTATGAAAAATCCTATTTTGTTTTCGTGCAAATATAATAACTTAAGATTTCTTGAAGCATGTTTTTGAAATGGTCATTAAATAATTACTTGGATTTTGAAGAAATCACTGTATTTTTTAGTGCTAATTGTTCTTTTATGGTTGCGACTGTGTGTTTGTCGGTGTGTTTTATGCTTTCGGTATCTCTCTTTTATAATTTCTGGGTCCTCTCGATATGACCTTTTATTTCAAAATTTTAAAACTTTTGTGTGTTCAGATTCAATGCCTTGGTTCGTCCAATTGGTCTTATTTTTGCTTTGTTAGTACTCAATTTTAAAGGTTTTTTAGTTGCACCCACATGCCCATTTTATGTTGTTTTTCATGATTCTAAGTTGAGAATTGAGGGTCTTGATGATCTATCCTGGCTCAATTTCTCGTTTTCTGGGTTTTGACATTTAAGTGACTTGATAAGGGTTGAAATAGCTTTGTCCATTTGTCCTTAAAAATTGGTTTAATGAAGATTGAGTACTTAGCTAATTGTTGCTTCTTTATATGTGGGTTTTGTTTGGCTTGTTTACTTATCATGATATTGACTATCATTCTGGGTTTGCCATGCGAATTCGGCTAGTCTTGTACTTTTTGTGATGTTGGTTGCTTTCAGAATTCCTTGGGTTCGATTTGTCTTGTGGTGGTAGGGATATGCAATATTCTAATAATATCAGTTTGTTTTTTGTCATCTCATTTGTGGGAACCACTTTTTCTTATCCTTGATCTGGCAATGTTAAATTATACGTGGATTAGATGGCCTTATTGGCGAGAAACATGGGTTTAATTTGATTATTAAAACATTTTGCTTTCCCTTTTTCTCGTGAAAATATGAAACTTTTCTGTTGCACTTAATATTATTGCATGTTTGTATAGTATTTGCATTGCTGAGTTAAATGAACAGATTTGGCGTATCGTACTTTAATATTAAAATAATGCAAAACATTAATTAAAAATCAATAAAAATTATTAAAAATCAGAAAAAATCTGGTAATTGCTTTAAATTCATATATTGTAAGTTTAGTACAGATTGAGCATTCAACATTAAACAATTGCATCCAAATTTACATATTTTGAATCCAAAAAATGAAATACAGATTACAGACACAATTACATTTTACAAATTACATTTTATAAATTGTAATCAGGATCATCAACTAAATAATCTTCATCTTCTCCGTGTTGCAGATCTTCCTCATCATCATCAGCGACACCTTCTTGAAAATCAAATTCTTCATCTCCTTGATGTTGTTGTTGCGCTCCTTCCAAATTAATCCAAGCAACGTCTTCTTCAGTTAGGAGGGCATTTTCTTCAATGTCTTCCATAACCCAATGGTCCCAATCTTCTAATATATCAAAATTATCCAAACTTATTGGATCGAACTGACTTTCTTCTCTATTTACTTTTTTTAATTGCCTACGACAAACAAAGATAAACAATTAGTAAATAATATTAACAATTGAAGACTGAAGTTAAACAATATTGAATTAAAAATTTGAAAGTAATACAATATTACCTTTCACGAAGGCGCATGTTACAACGAATATAAACTAAATCATTTAGTCTTTTGTGTTTCAACTTGTTGCGCTTCTTTGTATGGATGTGTTCAAAAACACTCCAATTTCTTTCACAACCTGTTGCACTACAGGTTTGGCTTAAGACTCTCACTGCAAAATCTTTAAGGTTTGGACAATCAGTTCGAAACCTGTTCCACCAAACATCTATAAAAAAAGACAAACATTATAGACATAATCCACAGTAATGTAAGATAAAACTTAAATATGAAAATAAACAATTTACCTAGACGCATCATAGTGCGGTTGCGAATTGCAACACGCAAACCCATCAAGTGAAGAGCATTATCATATATCTCCATCTCTCGATGTATCGCATCTACTATGCTCTCATCAGGGACTAATCTGTCGATACATTCAATGATTCTCCGATTAACCTCACCGTTCCTTTTGAAGGTTGCTGAGTACCTGAATGATGGGTTTAGATAGTAGGTTGTTACATGAATAGGCTTATGCAATTGTTTATTCCATTTACTATCAATTATTTTCCACACGGGCACATAATCTCTCTTTTTTCCATTAAAGTTATTTCTGATCGCTTCTTTTGCCCTGTCCATGGCTTCATAAAGATAGCCCATAGATGGTTTCTCCTCGTTGACTGTCAATCTCAAAACTTTCACTAAAGGACAGGTAATTTTTAATAATCTAACACATGCATTCCAAAATGAACTTTTAAAAACTGTTTCTGCAATCTCATTCAACTTTCTATTCTTTCTGTTTTGAGGCAACTCTGTAAATTGTTGCCACTCATCTGAGGAGAACATTCTCTTTAAAGTTTGCTTCTGTCTCACAATACTCTATGCAGATAAGAAGTTTGTTGCGAACCGAGTTGTAGCTGTGCGAAGAAGCTCTGCACCTTCTGTGTATCTCCTCATCATACACAAAACAAATGCATGGTTATAAATGAATTTTGTAATATCTTGGCAACACTCAGTTGCTGCCTTTATTTCATCCATCTCACCAATATCCTCGAGGATGAGATCTAAACAATGGGCTGCACATGGTGTCCAGTAGAAAGTCCCATAAATATCGGCTAACTCCTTTCCAGCTGCTTTGTAGTTAGCTGCATTATCGGTAATCAATTGGACAACATTTTCTAGCCCAACCTCTTGTATAACCTTATCAAATTCCTCTCGTAGGATCTCTGTAGTGTGCCTCTCCTCTGACATATCTAGAGATCTCAAAAACATGAGTCCTTTAGGACAATATACAAGAAAGTTTAGCAATGTCCTTCCTTGCCTATCGGTCCATCCATCTGCCATGATAGTGCATCCCGTTTCCTTTCATGACTGTCTCAAAGTTGAACAATATTGCTGCACTTCAATGACGGTTTGATCTAATATCTTCCTTCTCAACTTCTGATAAGAGGGCATCCTGTATCCTGGACCAATGTTAGCAATTGCATCTGCCATTGCTTGAAAATAAAAACTGTTTGCTGCATTAAATGGAATGCATGCATCATAAAACCATCTTCCCACTGCAAGATCTGCTTGATCATGCAGTTGTTCTGAAGCCATAGCAGTACGAATTCCAGGTTGAGCATCAGGTGTAGTGGAAGGAGGAAAGAACGAATGTATGGTAGAAAAAGTTCTTCCTCTACCCCTTCCTGAACTTCCTCTTCTGCCACTTCCAAAGTCTTCAGCTGCAACCCTCTTGCCCCTGCTAGGTGCTCGCGAACTACTACTACCAATCTCTGTTCTAGCATCTGAAGTCAAACTATCAGTGAATCCAACTCCAGTGGCAGTAGCATCATCAACTTCTTCACACATCTGGAAATCATCCTTTTGTTGTCTCATTTCCTAAATGCTATCAATCATCTGCAAGCATTGTCATTCAATACCTTCTGGCACACTTCTAACTCTGCCTGTGCATGGAGCAACTTCTTTTCTGGTTCCTGCTAGGTGATGTTTCAATCTTGAAATTTCACCACTAACCACCTTTTCACAAAATAAACATCTAATTTTTAACCTGGAACCCTCAACTGGTATACCCCACTGTCATGCCGGATCATCAGACCGATAATGGGAGTCTCTACCACCCCTTCCTGCCATCTCAATGGAGTACTTTAATTCAAACAAAAACCTGAAAATAAAAGCACTTCGTAAATCCTCAATCTTCAAATAACACTCAAATGGAGTGTCTCCCACTTCATGAATGCAATAAAAATCGTATACACACACTTAATAACTTCATATTTTGTCATTAAAAAAAAATGAAATAACACAAAAACCAACAAATATAAAAGAAAAAATAGAAAAAAACATTAAAAATATACCTAAATCCGAGTTTGGAGGCTTGCATGGACACCGTAGGGCACGATTTTAGAGCTTTGAACACCAAGAAAGCGAAAACCGACTCTTAGGGAGCTTGAGGAACCCAAAAGGAGAGAGAAAACCCACGAAAAATCGCGGGTTTTGGTCGGCCCGGGACCCTTTATAAGGGTCCCAGGGCGTATCGCCCTTATCGTACGATACGGTGCGATACACCCGCATTCACGATACGGGCCCCCGTATCATATCGTGGTGGCCCACGATACGATACGTTACAGTGTGATACGGATAACACTGGATATACTTATTGTTATTTGAGACTTAAAACTTGGTTGTTGAGAAAATTAGAAAAATATTTGTTGACAATGAGTTGCATATACTTGTATGATTAAGATTCATATTTTTGGCCTTTTGTTGAAAGACCTTTGTTATTACGGTGCTTCGTGTTGGTGGCTTTTTCTTGGAAATTAATTAATAATTGAAGATGCACTTATTGTTATTTGAAGATTTGTGATCTTGATAACTTTAAGGTTGCTTTTTCATGAGATTATGATCTCTGTTTGTTGGCCTTTTGTTGGAAATTTTTGTGATTAAGATGTTCCATGTTGTTGGCCTTTTGGTTGGAGAGTAATCAATATTAAAAAAGACTTATAGTTATCTTAATTAACTTGTATGTGATAAAATTGTTTTAACAAATTGTTATTTGAAGATTTGTGATCTTATAACTTTAAGGTTGCTTTTTCATGAGATTATGATATTTGTTTGTTGGCCTTTTATTGGAAATCTTTGTGATTAAGATGTTCCATGTTGTTGGCCTTTTGGTTGGAGAGTAATCAACATTGAAAAAGACTTACAGTTATCTTGATTAACTTGTATGTGATAAAATTGTTTTAACAAACCTCGTGAGACTTTTTGAAAAGCATGAAGTTGATTCCTTTGACTTGTTTTAATCATTCTAATGGATTGTCTTATGTTTGGAACCATAGAATCACTTTTGAGTTTAAAAAATAAAGGATATTTAAGGGCTTTGAGAATTGTATGTTTGACTTGAATGTTTTGAGCTTTACCTTAAAAAGCTTCTTTGGGTTCAAGTTTATCCTCAAAACTCGGGTTTGAGCTTAGCCTTAAAGCTTGGCTGACTTGGCGGGTTTTGAGCTTAACCTTAAAAAGTTTGTTTGATTTGAAGGTTTTGAGCTTTGCCTTAAAAAGCTTGTTTGGGTTCGAGTTTGTCCTTAAAACTTGGGTTTTGAGCATAACCTTAAAATGCTTTTTTGATATACCAAGGTCCCCTTACTATCACAAGTTTGTAGTGATTTATGAATTTAATTGTTATAATAGACAATCCTATTTGAATGATATCAATGTTTTCTCTCAAAAGAGTTTCTTGAATTATATCAAATCAACTTCATAATTTTTGGCTTATCTTTTAGGTTATAAATCGTCTTCTTGGTTTTTAGAAATTGAGCAAATGCACGTATTGATACTTCATTGATTTTCATGCAGGATGAAAAAAGAATTGATACATTGGTTGTGGAAAGATGATCTGGAATCCTTTCAAAGGAAGCTGTGGCAATCTGGATCCTATTTTTGTGAAAATTCTTGTTACCAGCAAACACAAGAATTAAGTTGTATTTGATTATATTGGACAAACTTTCAGTATATACACCGTCAGTTTGAGGGGGGGTGTTAATGTAATAGGTGGCACGGGCCATTAGGGCCCGTGCACTCTGTGGGAATGGCGCGGGCCACTAGGGCCCGCAAGGCCATAGCCATTGGAGCCCAACAACATGCTGGCCAATGGCTATGGCTTGGCCAACAACTAGCCGTTGGACTCCAACAGCTAGTGCTGGCCAAGGCTGGCCGGCCAGCACACTTGCTCCTCGTGCTCTTCTTTGCTCTCCTTTGTGGCCTCTCATGTACATATGTAAACTCTATAAATACCTCACTAATTCATGAATAAAGTATGCTGTCATCGTACTTTTGCTTTGTGTTTGGCTTGCTTCGCTCTCTTGATTGATTGAATTTGACACCTATACTCGGGTGACTTGGAATCTTGGCGACTTGTCGAAGTTGTATCATGAGCACCAACCTTCGATCATCAACATCAATTTACACTATCTCCATAAGAGGCATCCAATTTGACAGATGCTGATCTAAGATTAAGTGAATGTTCTATTTATTATATAATTTTATTTAGTGATTCAGTAAAATTCTGCTGCTATTTTAGTATGTAGCAACTGCAATTTTGTCAAACTGAAACATCTTTGATTTTCTAAATAGTAGATATTGTTTCATGTGGTATGTACATGGGCATGGTTATTTGCGGTTCCAGTATCCTATTTCTTCCTATGCATCATTTTTTATGTGGCAATGAACTTCA
Source organism: Brasenia schreberi (assembly GCA_036023115.1). Lineage (NCBI taxonomy): Eukaryota > Viridiplantae > Streptophyta > Magnoliopsida > Nymphaeales > Cabombaceae > Brasenia > Brasenia schreberi. Next base: position 13,266,057 of record JAYKKT010000061.1, read on the forward strand.
CTGGAAGAAGAAAACCAAACTTTGTGTGATATGATCATAGAAGTCTAATATTTGCAGGGCGGGCTACCAATGTATATTGCAACTCGTGGCCTTTACAGTTTGAATCCTCCCACTGTTTTTGTTCCACCATGTATTAAGGAGGATGTGGAGAAGCTCCTTGAGATTCATAGATCTATGAGTCAAGTGGAATTGAAGGTTGATTTGGTTGCCTTGGATGTGGGTAGGTTTTGTTTCCTGAGCTGCTTTCGGTTGTTTTGTTCATATTGTGGGGTGTTTGATGGTTCTGTTGCAGGAGAAACATATGAAATACGAACTGATCTAGTTGTAAGGCCGTTCAGAACTCATCATGTTATTCCAAGCCAGGTAGATCTTCTTCCCTATTTTTATTGCACCTATTAAGTTACAATTCGGGATCCTGGCCAATGGTTACTTGAGCTGATTGCTATAACATGACATTTTCCTTTCCCATGATTGGTTCAGGGCTATGTCATTTATTCTGTAAGACGTAAGCTGAAGAAGATGTATGCTCATCTTAGAGGAGACAAGATAAAAAATTTGAAGCTTGCTGGTGTTGAGGTATACTTGTTTTCACCACATTATCTTCCTCCTTGAGATTATTTTCTACATCTATGTTAAAGAACAGTTATTTTCTATCCAAGATTAACTGGGTTGGCATTTTCTGTACTAGATTACGGATACCATTTTGTCTCCTGAGGTAGCATTCACTGGAGATACAACGGCTGATTTTATGCTAGAACCACGAAATGCAGATGCTCTTCGAGCAAAAGTTCTTATAACTGAGGTACTTGCAAATTTTTTCATTGATAATTGATTATTTCATGAAGTATAGCAATGAAATAAACTTCCAACCAATTCTATTGGCTTAGGATTCCATTTTCGTGAAGGCGGTGCCCAGATTTATTTGGATGAACGTGAGGCTAGCCATGCCTAGCTTGTTTTGGCGAGGCTTGGTTTCATCAGGCTCTCTTGAAACAATATTGAACGTGCTTTGCTTCAATTGAGTCAGTTCAGCCCATTTCTGGCTGAGCTTGAGTTGATCAGAGCAATTCACATTTTGAATATTATTATTTTACATATTTCCACTGGAAATATTTGAATCTGTAGTCTATCTGCCCTTTGCATTTGGATAAATAGCTTAAGACCGACTCATCTTTGCTTCCTTCAAGTAAATGAGTGAGCAATCACAAGCACAATGTGGTTCTTGCAGGACACCCGATTCATTGTGCATATCACAACCAGCAGTAAGGGTTTTAGCATGAGTTAACACTTGAGTTTTCAAGGATTGCTATTATCTCCTGATATTACTGTTTTTGTAACTAATGTTGCATTCTCTTCAATTTTTTTCTCTTCCAGTTCCTTCTTTGTAAGATCTGTATAGGGGTCCTTCATTATGTGTTTGTATTTGGTAGGCAACTTTCCTTGATGATGGCATTAGCATCGAACATGCACGGCAACATGGTCATACCCACTTATTAGAGGTCAGTTTGCTATAGGGTTACATATGCCTTTATTCCTGAGCCATGTATTTCTATCCTTGCTATTGGTTTTCTAAAAGTTATCATCACGTTAGCATTAGCATTCAACTTGTCCAACAGCATGGGCTACCCATTTATTACAGGAGAGTTTGGTTGAACTGATACCTGGCTTGCATATGCCTCTATTTCTGTGCATGTATTATCTACCCTCATAATCTGTTTGTTATGCAGGAGAGTTTGGTTGAACTGATATCAGGCTTGAATTTGCCTTTATTTCTGTGCATGTATTATCTATCCTCACAATCTGTTTGCTATACTATTAAAGTGAATTTTTCTCTTGGTGTTCATTTTGATGAAGTATACCTGAAAATCACAATTTGAAGCCATTTGAGTCATTTTCATTTATAATGGATTTGTGGGTACGCCTTTGTTTTAAGTGCTTTATGCAGATGTATCATTCTGATGGAGTTTGGCTTATGAAAACTCTGATGTTTCACTCTTCTTGGAATTGGTTTGTTCTGGAGAAATGACTGTGGGTCTGGGGCTCATTTGACAACCATGCTGATTATTAGGGATTAAACAACCGTCACCGCTGAAGACCATAAAACTAATGTCTAGGAAATGACACATTTTCTTTTTCTTTTACGGTTGATGGAAATGATTCCTTTTCGATATTTAGATGGCTGTCCAAAATGAACGCTCCACTGGGAAACATGATATATGCATGGAATGACCATGATATTTCGTTCATATGTTCCATAACGATCTTGGGCATTCCTATTGAGGAAAGGTGATTGTAGAGAATCTGTTAGTTGCTGGAGAATATAATGTAGTTCAGAATGTAGGACCATATTGACCTCATTTTCATATCTTAAAATCAGCCGTTATTGATTTTCTGAAGCGATGTTTGCCACTGTCAGTCTTGGGTTGTCATATGAAGCCACCTAGTTAATATCTAATGAGGTCGACCTTTTATAATTATATTCATGGCTGAATGTCTCATATGCTCACGACTTCTATTTCAACCAAAGATAATTGAAATTCTTGTCAATTCATGTTCCAGTAATCTTTGCATGGAGAATCTAGAAATGTAATCTCTCAAGGCAGAAGTTCCCACATGGCAGCAGTGGCGTTTCTCCCTGAACATACATGGAACCCTTAAGGACCAGGTTCAGTTCAACCTTCTGTGCTTCAACCATGTATTGGTGCATAGACCAATGGCAAGCACCCAATGTTTACGGCATGGGCTATGTTATCTTATCCTGCTTGTGCCCTTGCTTTTGCGTGCTGGCTTGTTAGGGACCTAAAGAGCTGCCTTGCAGTTTTCTCTGCAGTAGCTTTGTTTCAATATAGTTGGGTGCTTGTGGAAATTGCCCATATCTTCCCACTATCTATCCGTTGTCAAGTGATATTTGCAAGGTCTGCCTCGTTTTATTGTGGGTGCACTTGTGATTATGCCACGAGTGAATTTCAAGTCATACTTTTATTCTGTGTTTTGGTTTCTTGTGCTATCTTTTCTATAATGATTTCATGGTGAAGAATTTTTCTACTTACCTGCAGCTGAAATGACCTTTTATATCATCGGAAGGTTTTTCATTCAAAACTAAAATATTGACTGTTGGGTGCAGATAATCGAGAATGCTCAGTGGATACGCAACAAGGCAATATTGCTCACCCATTTTTCATCGAGATACAAAATCGAGGTGATAGATCTTCCAGGCTTTTCTTCCATCTATATTAAAACTGCTGGGACCATCTAACTATCATTTATCACAGAGTTGATCACGATGAGTACAATCATCATATCTACAGGCAACTCCTGCTTGACCCTGTTTGTTTTCTAAGAAGTGATACTTTGCAAACCCGTAAAACATGAAACTTTAAAAGGAATTAATTTCTGAACATGGTTTTTATATGAAAACATGATCTCTCTCTCTCTCTGTCTCTCTCTCACCGACACACACACACATGCACGTGCACGAAGAAACTGCTTACCATGGGAGGTGAAGTAAAGCCAACCAATATAAAACTCGAAGCTGGGGCTGGACTTTGGAATAACCTTGGACCTGACACAGTGGAATTAATTCCTGGCTGCTTACATGACAGGGAGAGCCTCCTGCAACTGTTGCCAAACTCATGGAGGACAACACAGGTCCTCAGTGTCACGACTGAGGGGGTTAATTAGATTTCTAGTTTTCGAGTATGCAGACTGACTTCGACATTGTTTTGCAGGATATTCGTGAGGCAGTGTCAAATCTGCAGCAGAGAATGTCTGCAAAGGTCTTCGCCTTAACAGAAGGATTCAGATCCACGTACTCTTAACATGTAAATGTATGTTCCCGTTGTAATATTCAGTCAATTTTGCTTCTGTTTCCTGGTTAAATTTATCCACCCTTATTTATAAGGCCGTAAAATGAGCCAAAAGAACCGAGCTGTGCCTGTTGCTCATTTTGTTCAAGTTGCTTGTTCTTGGCTTGGCCAATTGTATATTTAAGACGAGCTGACACATACTAAGACAAGGTATGATGTAGACAAGATGAATATACAATATGAACTTATATATTTTCATTCAGAAAATGTCTCAAAAGAGGTGGAAGGAAACATTGACATATGAACTTGCCCTTCTGGAGTTAAATTTTAACATTACATGAGGTAGAGCAAAATGGCATCTGAGAATCCATATTGCTGAACCCAGCTATTGTGGTAGAAGGCTTGGTTCTGGTTCTGGTTTTGCTTTCATTCAAAAGATGAAATATGCTAAATTTAAGTTAAACATTAGGTTTTGATGTATATTTAATGTAGAAAATAGCTCTCAAGTCAGTGAAGACATGAACAGCCATCAGTTAATGGGGTTATGATGCTCTGTGTGCTTGGGTGTGTGCATGCAGCAGCGTGTGTTTGTGCCACAAACTGTTTGCTGCTTCCCTTGAATGAGATCAATGAATACTGATGTACCTCACTCATCTCATAGTGACAATATATAGGCAGCACGGGAACTGAGGAAGGGTGTCCTTGAAACAATATTATATACATATATATATATATATATATATATATATATATATATATATATATATATATATATATATATATGAAAACGGGATCCTGTTGACATTGACACTTGTTCACTCATGCTCTCTTTTTTTTCTTTTGGATGGCACAAGTATAACTTTAAATTTTTTAAAGAGTTTTGAAAAAATATGACAAGGTTATATATATATATATATATATATATATATATATAATATATATATATATGAAAACGGGATCCTGTTGACATTGACACTTGTTCACTCATGCTCCCTTTTTTTCTTTTGGATGGCACGGGTATAATTTTAATTTTTTTTAAAGAGTTTTGAAAAAAATATGAAGTATATTTTTATTATACTTATGCCACTTAAAAAGATTGGATGAACATGAACCAGTCATTCTCTTTCTCTCTCTTATATATATATATATACTTGATAATTACTTTTTTGGAATATAAGTATAATAATATTATCTTTCGAAAACTTTTACATTTTTTAAAATTATACTCATATGTTCATGAATAAGTGCATGCATGAACTATCATCTCTCTCTCTCTCTCTATCTATCTATCTATCTATCTATCTATATATATATAGGTTCCCTCCCCTTGGCATGGAGCGCCAAAAGGAAGAAAGACTTGTACCCCATCTTTTTACATTCCTTAAGTGTTGGGGGAGGTTCAAGGGGAAAGTGGGGTTTTTTTATAGAACAAATATATGAGGAGAGAATGCATCTTGTCATTGGGATGATCTAGCACCAAGACTCGTGTTATTCGTGTCGACAATGCATCTTGTCATTGGGATGACATGAATGACGAAGGTTTCATTTGGTATTAGATCACGATCACCTGTATGTCACCTGAACCAACCGCAATCTCAACATTAGTCTCCCTTTATTAATTCTCACCAGCTTGTAGCTCTTGGATCCTTTCTCTTTTACATTCTGTAGCTCTTGGATGCTTTTTCCTTTATGTACGAGTTCAAGTTATTTAATCTGGTGCAGACATCTAGACAGAAGCTCCCTTCTTTATCTCTCTCTCTTGGCCAGTGGCAGATCTACATTGAGCCCAGTTCAAAATTTCAAAAGTCATCTTCAAATCTATAACCCAGAGTTGGATTCATGGGTTGTCCCATCCTAAATCATTCCTAAATCATTCGAGAGGGTATTCGTTCCATCTTAAAGAATTTCTAAATCTGCCATTGCTCATACTAATCATGGTCATGGTCAGAAGAATGGGGAGCGATCTGATCAGGGCGCACAATCCGGCTTGACTGGGTTCAGGTGTGGGTTAGGAGAAACCTGAACATCTTTTACTGAGGTCTTATAGGGTTGTAGGGGATAAGTTCAACCATACCCCACCTAATATAAACATATACATAGTAACATAAAAGAATGAGTAGTGCCAGATTTCAATTCATACGAGACCGTCAATGCCAATTTTAGGTTGTCGAATTGGAGTGAGTGATAGTTTATATAGAAAAGCAAAGGCTAAAAATTATTTTTAGAAAAATAAAAAAGTTAAATTTACGTCATATACGTTTTCTTCCCTTTGTTTTATTTATATATTTAGAATTTCAACCTCAAACCTTTAAAATTTCCATTTATTTAAATAGATTTACAAATAATTAGCTTGTAGTCACAAGATGTTTCCTTTCAAAAATATCATTAAAGCTTGAATGGGGGGACATGAGTTGCTCCATCACCAGTAGAAAAGAAGAGCTTTTTACTGCTGTGTTTCTCTCTCTATAAGCACCGACGAAGGTCAGCATGACGTGGCATTTGAATAGTAGCCATTTGTCTATTCTTACTTTTCGTACAACGGTGGGTTGGCGCAATTCTTTTCGTTTTAATCACTGCACCCACCTCACCAACACACATTCTCTGGATTTTAAAGAGAAAGGGAACCCAATTTTCTCTCTCTCTCTCTCTCTTGATACGTGTTGTGGGTAATTTAGTTCTCATTGCAGACACTTATTACAACACTCTTTCACTAGAATTTATCCTGACAGTAAAGAAAATTGACGCCCGTGTACGATGAGAAGCAAGAATGCGAAATCAGCGTATTGAATGGGGCCACCAAATTTATATAAATCATACAGAGGTACGACAAACGAACAAAGAAAAGTATCAGAATTCAAGGCTACTGGACGGGCACCCGCCACCGATACAACAACCGGCCAAGTGCGTCCGGCGGTCGTCAATTATCGTTTCATGCACAACATAACGATGTCCTCCGACCACATTTAACCAAAACCATAATTGACGTAATACCCCGTTAATCCGAGACTAACCGATAGTGTGATGATGGGGTGATTTAGATTAACCGATTGATTAACGAGATAAACCGAGAAGTACCACGTAAACAGAAATACCAAGCAGAGCAGTCGAAATGGCTGCGATCGCCGTTTTCACCTCCCCAGCACCGTTTTGATCGGAGATTGGGCTCTGGGCAGGCGACGCGAATGTGGGATTGATGGAGGGTGCCTCTGGCGATGCTGGGAATTGTATGGGAGGTAAGCTTTCGGAAGATGGTGCGGCAGCCGGGGATGCGGAGCTCGATGGAGAGCTCGCGGGTGCAATGTAGCTTAATGGAGAGCCCGCCGGAGGAAGGAAGATTGATGGAGAAGCCGCGACTGGGGAGATTGTGCTGGGCGGGGCAGCCGGGGCTGTGGAGCTCGACGGAGAGCTCGCGGGTGCAATGTGGCTTAATGGAGAGCCCGCCGGAGGAAGGAAGATTGATGGAGAAGCCGCGACTGGGGAGATTGTGCTGGGCGGAGAGGCAGCTGGAGGAAGGAATTTAGAAGGAGAAGCCGCTGGAGGATGGAATGTCGATGGAGAAGCTGCGACTGGTGCAATGGGCCTCGCCGGAGAAGATGCCGGAGGAAGTGCTATTGTCGGAGAAGCGGAAGGAGAATTCGCAGTTGACGGAGATGAGGCCATCGGTGAAATAGATTTGATCGGAGGCGCTGCCGGAGAATGGAGTGATGACGGTGGTGTAGCGGGCGGAGAGAACACGGGAGACGCTGCCGGAGAGAGGAGAGACGAAGGTGGTGGAGCAGGCGGAGAGGTCACTGGAGACCCTGCCGGAGAAAGGAGCAATGACGGTGGTGGAGCAGGGGGAGAGATCACCGGAGAAAGGAGCAATGACGGTGGCGGAGCAGGCGGAGAGATCACCGGAGAAAGGACCAATGTTGGTGGTGGAGCAGGCGGAGAGAGTGAGACCGGCGGAGGAGCTGTAGGAGAAACAACTGGAGAGACAGAACCGGAGGACGAGGGCGACGGCGTGACAGGGGAGAACGGAGATGCTGTCGGAGAAGCAGCCGGAGAAACGACCAATGGAGGAGCGAATGACCTAGGCGGAGAAGCGGCAGCAGGTGACGTCACGGGAGCAGAGACAGGGCTAACTCTTCCGGGTTTGGGAGTGAGCGACACCCCTGGAGAAGCCGCCGGAGAGTGAGAGGTGGACGGAGAGTAAAGCGGCGAGCTGGTCGGCGCCGACTGAGCGGAGCCGGAAACAACGAAAGCTAAGAAGAGAAGAAGGGTTGCCAGCTGCCTTCGATCCATCAAGACGAAAATGAAGAGATTCAGCCAATGTGGAAACCAACAACTGAGACCTATTTCGCCGGAAAAGGGTAATTCCTGCAACGCAGAACAGGAGTCAGCCTTTTCTTCTTTCGTCTTGGAGTGTGCTAGACGCTGGAGAGACGGGGTATTAATACATACACAGGAGAGAGAGAGAGAGAGAGAGAGAGATCGGTCATATTATCGTCGACTACGCCGTCGTATGTACACTCAATGATAGACTGTAGTATCGACCGTATGGCGACCGACTCTCTCTCTCTCAAGTCTAGAGAGAGAAGAGGGTTGCGACTCGGCTCCACCATGTTTTGAGACCGTTGGATTATACGTTGGGGTCAAGCACTGGGTCCCTAAGCTGGGAAAATTGTCACCCCTTAGTGAAAAGTACTCATTTAGGCATGTTAAGTTATTGGTTTTTATTGTGTAAAAGAAGTCGTACGGATTTGAACTTTTATAACTCTAAACTCAAGCTTGATGTTCGACTGGTCCGCATGATGGCTTTGTCTCGAGTTATGCTCGGTTCAATTCGATCGAGCAAATGAGTTCAACATAAATACTATTTTGAGCTAAAGAACGAACGAACCGCCCTTGTTTCGGCTAGGGTAAACTTTAGATTCGGATGAGATGGACTTTAAAATTTTTAATTTTTTTAAAAATTTCAATACAAAAATACAAATTTTTAGAATTCCGAGTGAGACGTCCAATCCACCTGCCAAAATATGGTTCACTGCTAGGTAGACATCGTGATGGAGGGTCACGATTTGCCTTCACCCATGAACACTAACTGAACAGGATCCTGCCAGGTTCTATTTATGGTTCAGTTCCAGGTTGAAAAAATAAGAAAAATTGAAGAAGATAAAAGAAAAGTTGAAAAAAAAACATTAAGTGAAACTAGAACCAGGAGCGTGATAGACAATGTTGCTAATTTTTTCTAAATCAGTCCGTGAACTAAACGTGGTTCATCTACATTAAAATGCCAATAATATGTAGCATTTTGGTTTTTCTTAAAGATAAAGGAAGGAAATGTGTAAAAGGAAAAAACGATAAGCACAACGAGCAGTAGGTCACTTGGCTAGGCGCCAGACTCACAAGTTAAAAGTCACGAGTTTCAATCCAGGAGGGTACATCTGGTCTTCTCATTGTAGAAAACCAAAAAAAAGAAAATGAGAAAATGATGGATATTTTTCTATCAAGAAAATGATGAGAAAAAAAGAGTTTAATAAACATACTTAATTATTAGCTTTAAGGGTCGGGTCACAATTCATGTCCATTACAAATTAAAGCCACATCAGCATACATCTTATATATATATATATATATATATATATATATATATATATATATATATATATATATATATATATATATATATATATATGAAAGTATCTAAACCATCACGTTATGAACACAAATCCACATTTTAACGAATAAAGCACGTAGAAACAATCAAAATATGGTCAGTGTTTATGCCCTTCATATCCCATTCTAAGCATGAATAAAAGAGGGGTGCAGTAGGTAGCGGATCCAGAAACTTGTTTCGGGTGAGACGGGCTTTAAAAATTTTCAATTTTTAAAAAAATTAATACAAAAATAAAAATTTCATAAATTAATGTGGATCCGACGCTGATAGGTGGTGTGTAGCTACAGAAACATCAATAAAATTTTTAATAAGTGTGTATGAGATTACTAAAGAATATCAATTTATTAATATCAAAGATAAAATAAAAGAGACACTTAAAGGTGGTTTGAACAAAGAACGGATAAGGCAGAAGTCGGTAATAAGTGTAAGTAATTAGACAATGATCAGTTCATTAAAGACAAAAAAGAAATATAGAAAATATTAGAAGAAAACAATATAACAGGAAATTTTTTGAGAGATAAATACTAATATGGCACAAGATCCGTAGCATAATACCAGTTAGGAATTTACGCACCCGAGTTCACTCACTGTGGGATAAGATTTACTTTCGGCCTTGATTTGCAAAGAAACCACATTGTTAACAAGTCACATCATGCATCTCTTTCTCTCTCTCTCTCTCTCTCTCTATATATATATATATATATATATATATATATATAGAGAGAGAGAGAGAGAGAGAGAGAGAGATTGAATCTGCCCACCACTTACGCTACTCTCTTGTTTTTTGAAAGCATAATAAGAATGTCGCTCACTCATTTTTCAAAATCCTTATTTTTAAAAATTACACTGCTACTAAAAAGCAATGGGTTTTCGAAGGGGAATTAGATTCAGTTTTTCCTCTCCCTCTCCCTCTCCCTCTCCCTCTCTATATATAACAGTATGTGTGTATGTGCTTGCTTGTGTGCAAGTGCATACGCATGTGTGAAGAGAAAGCTTAATGCCCTCACAATGAGCCATGCACCTAGATCTAGATCTGGATTTCTTGAATAAGTAATTTTGTCGGGCCTGACTATGATCACCGACACTGACCCCAGTTGTTTTCTTGACTTCTTACTCAATTGGAAAATTTACTCTAAATTTGTTAGTACCGTGATCCAATTATTCCAAATCAATCAAATTTGTTGAATGAATAGAATGAAGACCTTTTACGTTCATGTTGAATTAGAACCCTCTCTCGTTCGTCATTTCCAAATGTAACCCTCCACTTATAAGTATTGACAAGAGACTCTACAATTTTTTTCCAGTAAACATGAATATGGACTTTTGGGGACATTGATTTTCTTCTACATGGTATCAAGTTCATCTCGTGTCGTTTCCTGAAAAAAAAATGTCATGCAAACTTCGTGTTAATCTCGGTGACCACCAGCATGGATTTTGCATTTATGGTGTGTTTTCATGTCTCATTCCAACTCTAATTTATAAAAACATAGTTGTATTTTTTCTATAACTGTTATTGTCCGTCACACCCTTTTTACTATTAACACAGTTCTTTTTACGAAAATACTGAAAATACCCCAATACATCCATGCCCGTTTTCTATCTTACAAACACATACCTCATTGCATCACTTTAACATCCTTGTGGGTAGATTCCAGCAACTATGCACAGTCCCCTTTTCATACACTACCAGTCTTTATTTGACATTTAAAAAGGTAAACTATTGAATATAAGAACCAAGAAATCAACGAACACTTGAAAGAATCAATGAAGTTTCTCGCTGAATTGAAGAAGAAAATCAACTGCATTTAAGGTTCAGTGATTAATTTAATACTAAAAAGTAGGTACTACAAAAATCTTTTCTTGATTCTTGTAAAATTCTACACAAATTCGTTATATTTTCTTCATTTCAGTCAGTTAAAGTCGAGATAAAGATGCCACTTTGTCCTAGCTCCATAAGAGAACAAACACACCTTTGATGCATCTCCATAGGAGAAAGAACATGACAGTGCCATGTCTCTGAGTGAATGCACCAAAGCTGCAAATATCTTCCGAGAGACATGCCACATTATTGTGTTTCTGTTGAAGGACACAGAAATGGCACGTCACCTATACAAGGTAGACGTGGCACATCTACATCTCTTCTTCCATGTTCTCTTATATTATATAATTATATATAACATATAAAACTATAATATATAAAAACATGATATATCACTTCATATGGCAAATCAACCTAGACAAATAATCCATCCTCAAGTCCAATCTCGGCCTAATTATTGGGGCTCACACTCAATGTGTCGAAGGTTTATTTTCTCGAAACATTATACCATGATCAATTTTAGCAATGTTTGTATGTTAAAATTTATATAGTTAGTTGAAATCATACTTAAGGGCATTATACTTTTTTATTAAATAAATAATTTTACTAGAGTTTATCTTTATATGATCTTTCCAAACTTTATAAGCAATATGACTTTCAAAACCAAGAAACAACTATAAAATATGAGAAAGGTTATCATTGTCACTCTCTATACTATCCATCTAAACATCTACGTGATAATCCGAAGAACAATTAACTGTCATATCAATATGTTCATCCAAAGGAGTCTTTCCATCTTCTACTCTTTATCATGTTCATGGTCATCCCTATAATATATATGTATTATGTTGTTTAGATGATGTGGTTACATTACGACCATCTACTCATCCTCAGTGTCATGCTGAAGATGAAAAAAGGATACGAGTGTCAAATATATAGGACTATTAGAACAAAATGCATATTTTCAAAAGACTCAAACATATACATAAACATATATATATATATATATATATAATATTACATAATATACATGGGAGATGTGACTATGCCACATCCCAATAGTTAAGAAAACACAACTATGGATGGGGAGATGCAACTATGCTTGGTCTCTCCTTGTACTCGTCTCTTCTTCTAGGTGGACACGGCTAATGCATCTCCACTCAAGCTCCCAACAGCTTACCGTCATCGTTCTAATGCTATCAAATAACAAAAACAAACAAAAATACAGCCAAAACCATGAATGCACCTTTAGAAAACATAAAATGCTTGTTCAAATCAAGCTTAAAGTTTCTTCTTCATCTTCATCTTGTGTGTCATATTTGACTTACATGTCATTCGGATATAGTGCTAGAAGTCCTTATGTGTGTGAGCGGGCTCCGAGATATGGCGATGGCAATGGATTAAGCAGTTGAAATATGGTGACAAGAGCACATGAGAGGAGGGTTTAGAGAGGAGAGAGATGATCCATAGGAAATTTGGGGTACTACAATAATATGAAAAATGTGCAGAGGTACAAAAAATAGTATGCTGATAGTGATTCGGTTGTGTGGCAATAATAAATCCTATTTTGCTAATCACTACTCAAAGAAGAAGGTCTATTACTGGAAACTACTAATAATAGTGGAGTAAGTAGTCAATAATACATGGTCTATAACTTCATATAACAAACTTTTTGTCCAATCAAACTACTCTAATCACCAATCTCAATCCAATTATGAGACCTCATATTCGTTTTCTTTACTAACCATGCTCTACCAACAACATATCTTGTATGACTAATTACTACATTTCGTATTGTCTACATATTTATATTTACATAGTCAGTTGGAATAATGAGTATTGATATTGAATATACAATTTAACTAAAGTCATAAATTACATGTTCTTGTTAGATCTTATAAACAATATGACATTCAAAGCTAGGAAGTAATTCTGGTATATTAAAGAATCCCTTATCCTCACTCTTTATAATATCAATTTCAGTCTCTAAAGTTGATATATGTAACTCATAATAACGTGAAGGCCCAACTTTAACAACATTTGTATCTATCAAAATGTCTTCTACTCCACATTGTTATCCTCTTTATGATATAGCATTACATCTCTTAAATGGAGTGGTGACATTACACGTTTTTACTCATGTCCTATAACAAAAAAGTAAAATTAGTTAATCAAATCAAAACAAGATTGACACGTGTAGGACTCGTTTCAAAATGAGAACCCGACCAATTTTTCGGTAAGAATCTAACAAAAAAATGATAAAAACAATAAAAATAACAAAACTAAAATCAAATCAACGACATACCTCAACAAATCACCAAATCCTCCTTTGAATCGACTTCTTCTATCTTCATATTTCTTCTTCTTCATTTTATGGATCTTGATTCATTCCTTTCCGGTAAATGGATGTAGATCGAGCAATGGGTGATTGTGATAGGTTGGAGATGGAGGAATGGACGAAAAAGGTGCAAAAGAGGGCGACAAATGGAAATGAGGAGAAAGAGAGAGTGTTTGTTGATTTGAAAATAGTATCTAGATAATTACCGAAAATTATTAAGGTTATTTTGGAAATGCGAGAAAAATGGGGTGTGTTAATAATTTTGTGATGGCAATTAGATATGGTCGATTTTAAATCAGCTTGCTGGAAAAAATCAGAACCGATAAAACCGAATCCAAATCGATCTTGATTTCGCTTGTCATGAACCAAAACCATGTTCTGAACCGCTGGTTTTATATATTTTTATTTTTGAATTTGTAATGATTTTTCCAGTTTCGAACGGCATAGAACTCAAACAAGAACCGGCTCTGTATCTCAGTTCGGTTCCGTTTCGTGGCTTCAGGAGAACCGGAACAGTCCCTCTATTCGTACCGACGGTAAAGGTCCTGAGTGCGTTCATCACCCGCCGGATGGAAGGGGGTTCCGTCAGTGGGCAGCTGGTGCCGGAACAGGACAACCACCACGAAATGAAAGCTCTTCCGCTGGATTCGGTGGAAGAGACGCCAGTACATGCCTGAATCAGCCATGCATTCGCCGTAATCCTTGAGTCTGCTGCCCCAAACAAAGCAGGGATGAGAGTGGGATTCCTGAATCCTACTGTACAACGTTCAATATTCTCCGGCGATACTCCAGCGCGTGTAAATGTGAAGGTCATCCCTTCTACGGAAATCCAAGACTTTGAGCCCCTGAAATCGGACTGCGAGGGGTATGGAGCTTCTATTTTTTGCTTATGGGCGGAGAGAGTAGTACCCATCCGTTTTTCCTTTATATTGATTGGTTCTTACTAGTTTTTGGATTTTCCTTCTTGTTACAGATTATATTCTGATTTGTGGCTGTCTGATCGATGTTCATGCCACACTTCACGAGTTTCTCCACTGATGTGAAAGCATTCTTTGGTGGTCCCAACGGATTCTCACGTCTAAGAGGTCTGATTTCTTTATTGATGTGAATATGTTTCCGGATTTTCTTAATTTTCCTTCTGTTCTTGGGCGATCTCCGGCATTATATCTTGAATTTAGACTCCAACTATTGTGTTATTAAGATGTGGCATGAACATGATTATAGCGGTTGTACAAAGGAGCTTTGCACCATTTGTGTATCTCCTCATTATACATAATACAAAAACATGATTATAGATAATTTTTGTGATATCTTGACATCAGTCAGTTGCTGCCTTCACCTCATTCATCTCTCCAATATCCTCTAGGATAAGATCTAGACAATGGGCTGCCTATGGTGTCCAGTATCAATTAACTCATTTCCAACTGCTTTATAGTTAATTGCATTATATGTAATTAATTGGACTACATTCTTAAGCCCAACATCCAATATCACCTATCAAATTCTGGCCTTAGAATGTCTGCAGTATGTCGTTCATCGGGCATGACTACGGATATCAAAAATATAAGTTCTTTAGGATAATAGACAAAGAAGTTTAAGAAAGTCCTTCCTCACCTATCTGTCTATCCATCTTTCATGATAGTGCATCCCGTCTCCTTCCATGACTGTTTCAAAGTCGAATAATATTCTTGGACAACGACAATCTTATCTAATAGCTTTCATTTCAACTTTTGATAAGATGACATATTATACCCTAGACTAATGTTAGCAATGACATTTGCCATTGCTTGAAAATGAAAAGAATTTGCTGCATTAAATGAAATGCATGCATAATAAAACCATCTCTATATTGTAAAGTCTATCTGCTCATGCAATTGTTCTCAATAACAACACAACTCTCTTCGAGAACACTACTACCAATCTTTTTTCTAGCATAAAAAATGATGCTATCATCACTACCACCAAGTCCAACATCCTCTTTCTCAAACACGCTTGTATCTTCTTTTTCTTGCCTCTTTTCGATTATACTTTCAATCATATGTAAACAATGCCATTTAATAGTTTCTGGCACTCTCTTAACTTTGCCTGTGTAAGGAGCAACCTCTTTCCTATTCCTTGCTAGGTGATGTTTCAAACAAGAAATTTCACCTCTAATCACCTTTTCATAACAAATACATTTGATTTTCAATCTGTTTTCCTCAACTGCAGTGTTCCACTGTCATGTCAGATCATTAGTTCGAGATTGGGAGTCTCTAACACCCCTCCCTGCAATCTTAATTTAACACTTCAATCTTAATAAACCTGAAAATAAAAGCACTTCATAAATCCCCAATCTTCACTTCATAAACTACCAAAACACTCAAATAGACTATTATAGAGTGTATCCCACTTCACAAATACAATGAAAAGATATTCACGTATTTCATATATTGTCATTTAAAAAAAAACACAAAAAATACCAATACACAGACAAAAGGCCAAAAAACCTATACCACAACCACCATATCGTAGTGCTAGATACCCTTGAAAACCATTGGAGATGCCTCACCCAAGCTAGAAGTTGAGCAGTCGGAAGACATAAACAGATGCCAAAAACCTCGCAAAAACGTGGGGATGTGTTCGACCGATGGATCTTTTTATAAAGGTCTAGGGTGTATCGCTTATATCATACGATACGGGCGATATACCTTGTATCATACGATACATATTGTATCGCAGATACATGCTTTATCGCACGATACATGTTGTATTGCATGATATATGTATCGCATAATACGTAATGATAAGTTCTATCGTACGATACAATATATCGTACCGTGATCGCACGATACATTCCTTTGATTTGCTCAATTTATGTTCACATGATCATTCACAATGCATGGGTACCAATGATTTAGTGTTCCCATTGTTAAAATGTTCTCAAGATTGATAATGGAGGATATTATATTGAGTAATTTTGCGTCTCTACCATTTTTAGTGAAAGAAGCACGTTTTGCCAACAAGTCAGGTGGAACTGTCTATAGTACACTAGATCCAAGGATGTAACCTCATATGGAATACTTAAGAATATCAAGATTAAGTTGACTCCTATACAACCTTTGTGCATCTCACTGATTTGTGAATGATGCATCTCCAACTAGGTAACTCATGGAACCTTCCTTTCTCTGTCAAGCATTAGAAATGCCTTTATGGGCAACGATCTGTGGAAGTGAAGATGGGCAACCGTAGATTGATGTATTCAAACTTCACACTCACGACCTCTGCTTGAGTTTGACACCTGATTTGTTATTTGTAGAACCTTTGAGCTATGACCAAATTTCTGTGTACACATGGACTAAGATGTTTGTCTTTTGATGATTAAGATCATATATATTTGTTTTCTTCCAAAAATTAATAATCATATTAACCATACATGAACACATGAAGGATGAGTTGAATTTTTATTGAGCTTGAGGGACCTTGTATCTTGACATATTTGATGATTTTGCCCAGTGTTATTCGTATCGCATTGTGGGAAGCCACGATACGATACGGTACCATATCGCCCCTATCGTACGATACGGGCGATACGCCCAAAAATTTTTTTTGCTGGTTTCTAGCCTCTCTTCGCCTCTCTTCACTTTCCTATGCTTCTAATTTGGGTTTATAATTTTATTTATTGAATAAGAATAATTTATGAACAAATAAAACAACTACATGTACAAACATAGCAGTTTGTTAATTTTGATATATTAGATGAGTGAATTATGGAAGATAACGAAGAAAATGCACTCCTAACCGAAGAAGACATTGCATGAATTAATTTAAAGTGCAACAACATCACGAAGGAGATGAAGATTTTCATTTTAAAGCAGAAGATGATGAGAAACTTTGAATCTTTATCAAGTAGAAGATGAAGATTATTTAGTTAATGATCCTGATACAAATTTACAATATGTAAAATGTAAATGTATTTCATTTTTTGCTTCAAAATGTGTAATTTTGGATGCAATTGTTCAATGTTGAATGTTCAATCTGTGGTAAATTTTGTATTATATGAATTTAAAGCAATTATCAGATTTTTCCAGATTTTTTTCGGATTTTTACTAATTTTCCTGATTTTTTAAATAATTTTTATATTATTTTAATATTAAAGTACGATAAGATACGATATGCCTGTATCGTGGAGCCCAGCGATACGCGATACGATACGCGTCAGACAACACTGATTTTGCCTAATAAACATGAACTCTGTTTACTGTTACACAGAGTTGGAACAAGTCAAGTGTTTGCCAAATAAATACGAATGTATTTTAGTGGAGGGTTTAATGCTTATACCTAATTCCAATGGCTTCTGCTGTGTTAGTTCTTCTCCTATGAGTGTATATCAAAATGTAGGAATTCTTGCTTGGGAGGTTCCTTTCCTTTTTGGTTTCTTTTGGTATAGATTGCCCCAACAATCACTTTTCCAGGTGGTCTGGAACTACGATTTTGACTAGAACTGTGATGTTGACATCAGTGCTAGTGTCAAAAGATAAGGCCATACCTTTTCCCTTTCTTGTGAGATTCTTTTCAACTTTCAATTACTCAACTACTGGAAGCGGCTTGAATGGTACTACACTATCCATAATCTGTTACAGTGCTGCTGTCTGTCTTTATTGTTTGGCTTGTTTGTAAGCATGATATTTATCTCAGACTCCTATAGATAAAGCCTAGAAATTTGCTTGGGGTCCTTTCTTTTGAACCATATCTCTAGTTCCATCATTGTAATTTATCATTCAAACTTCATCCTTCTGGTCGTTCCACCATATGCAACTAATATATGAATAAGAGTACTTTTCCAAATCCCCTGATTATATACCATTTCAAAATTTTCTCCTTCTTGTGGTTCTATATGTGCACTACTTTTAGCCTTCATAATTCATATTATAAATCCAATAAGAATGCTCCATAATCAAATGAATAAAAGCCGATTCCTATGAAATCAAGGGTATAAATTCCAGTTGTATTGGTAAAACATCCAAAAGTTCAAGAAAGAGCTTAAATTAAGTGTTTGATCTCAATTTCAATTGAAATACATTGTAGGGGTTTAAATGTCATTCTACCCTCTGTTGAATGTTGGCATAGCTTTATGGACTCTTTTTGCTATCTAATTCAGTGATGACGTTTTCAAGATTAGCCAAAAGGAACAGATGAATTTGTAAATGACTGAAAAGGGAGGGATGAAGGCTCTCTTCTAATGTCAATTATAAGACGGATTAGTTGGAACTGTCAGTCCATTTCATAAGATGCATTAGATGAATTTCTTTACCTTTCTTGTGAGCGAGTTTGAGTATTTGATGAATTGTTACAGTCAAGAAATATTGTAGGGGAAAAGTTATTTCTTGTTCAGTCATGTATGTACTCACTACTCAGTATAACGTTATGTTAGGTTCTAAAGAATATGGCAAATATGGACAATACTCGCAGCAATATATGTCCATATTTACAGTATGATTAACATACGAAGCATGGATTGTTAGCTTTGATCCACTTCCCTGTTTAGATTGGAAGAAGGCTTAGTTTTGGTAGACAGGTAACTGGAGACGAAAAGGCGAGTTACATAATGAAGTAATCAATCCACATCAGAATCTATAGACATGATAACTTCCTAGAAATGAAGAGATGTTTGGTATCTCATATCTGGATGCACTGGTTCTATGTATTACCAATTAGATGTCTCTCTCTCTATGCAAAAAATGCTTTCCCCTTCAGAGTTGTTGAGAAGATCTCTAGACCAGATCTTACTATTTCTGTTCTTGATTATATTTAGATCTAGTTCTATATCCATTCTTGATTAATATCTGTTAATCATGTATTAGTATAAGGGTATATTAGTCTTTCAAGTTATAAACCTTTTATATATAAGTTTTGTAAACAAATCAGAACCCTAAGAGGCATGAAGAAATAAAACAGCAGCTGCACCAAAGTCAAGATTATTCTGCATGTTGCTGTACTAACTCTTTTCCAATTAATAGAGTCAAATTATAACATGGTATCAAAGCCTCCGACGCCTCGTGGTTTTTTTTTGGAAAAGTTATAAATGTTGTTTATGCCATAGGGCATCCATTGAAACACTGTGTGTGTTATAGTCATGTTGTTGGTGCTGTACATGATCAGAAATCACTGCTGTGTTGCTGATCAGTGGACAGCATGTTGGAACATCCGAGATATACATTGTAAGTGCCACTAAGCCGATTGTTGATACTGTTGCATCACTGAGTAGTGTGACAGTGCCTGATTATTGGTATCTAGCTGCTGTTACGCGGAAGAACTTACAGAAATCTGTCTTTTCTCTTTTTTTTCCGAAGAATTATACGCTGGAAAATAATGATTGATAAAGGGAAAAGTGTGGATACCTCCTGTCCATGATATGAAGGTCAATCGGGAGAAAAATTAGACACTTTTCATATTACAAATGTCAAGTTGATGGTCAAAATTACTTGAACGAGCAAGGTCTATTGAGTTGGCAGTTCTTGCTAGAGAAAGATGTGATTATCTTAAAGGTGTGCAACAATGTCCCGAAGAGAATAGTGCTATCTACTTCAAATAGAGAAAAGATGATCACTATTATCTTCATGGTTACTATAATCTATGGTTCCTTTAATAGAAAAAACTTTTATATATCTAGAATAGACAATTGATATCTAGAAGACATCCTCTAAAGCTTATTCAAGATGAAAAAATGTAGCTAAAGAGTATGAGATCCTATAAAAGGAGGGGAGGGGAAATATAGACTAATAAATCGGACTATAAGCGGATATTATGCATATTTGAGGGGACTTTGGGATGAATTACAGTTCTTTACACATTAAATGTTCAATGAGTTCAAAGGAATGGAATGAAGAGGCTGAAAAGTGAAAAGTATTTGATTTTTTATGAGAGTCTGTTCAGACTACGAGGCAATTAAGGTGAACATCCTTGGAAGGAAAGAATTGCCCACCTTAGGTATTGTTTACTCCTTGTTACTTAGAGATGAAGATCGAAGAGGTCTTCAAAAAGAAGAGATGACAAGTATAGACAAGACTGCCTTGAAAGAATTAGGATCAACAGAGCGGAGGAAGAGGTGGATGTGGCAATCGTGGAGGAAGAGGTCGTGGTGCTCTATCTAGTGATGAAAAAGAGAATTTGAGATGCTCTCACTGTTGTAAAAATCAACACACAAATGAATAGTGTTGGGATCTGATTGGGAAGCTGAATTTCAGTAAGAATAAGACATTTCACACCAATATGTTGGAACATACTACAGAGAAAGCTTATACGGGCACCATACGTGAACTATTGAAGCATATAGAAGGCTTAGAATCACGTTTGAGTAACCAAACATCTTCCTCCGAATCTCAAGCTACTATGGCCTAGACATCGTTCATGGCCACTCGTAATTTTGCCTCCTCAATACCTCGAATATAGGTTGTCGACTCCAGAGTGAATGACCATATGGTTGGGAACCAGAATTGCTTGTCTAACTATCAGTCCTTTTATAAAACTGAGGTCGTTCGGTTGGCAGATGGCTCCCATACATATATGATGGAAAAAGAAGCGTTAAAAGCCTAAAGCCACTTTTTTCTATTTACCTTCTGTTTTTCATGTCCTAATTTTCCCATACATTTATTATCTTTAAGTTCCCTTACCAAGCACTTAAATTGTTCAATAATGTTCTCTCCCACCGGTTGTGTTTTTTAAGATCTAAAGACACATAATTTTTTTTTAGTTATGGTAGCTTGAAAATGCTTTATATTCTTGAAGAGCCTTTGGTGAAACTTTATGTTCACACTCTCTCAGCCATGACAACGAATGAAAGTAGAAATAAAATTATGGCATGATCGTTTGGGACACCTACTCGTATCGAAGATCAAACATATTATTTTAGATCTTTCTCCTAAACTTAGTAATAATAATGTAGTTCTTCAGTGTGATGTTTGTCAAAAGGCAAAACACCATCGTGTTTCTTTTTCTTGTAGTGAGTCTAGAATGTCCAAACCATTTGAATTGGTCCATTATGATGTTTAGGGTCCTTATCATATTGCTTCTCTCAGTGATGAAAAATACTTTGTTTCCTTTATTGACGATTATACTCGATCCACTCTTCCTATTGCTCATAAATTTATTGAAACTCATTTTCATTCCTTGTTTTGAATCATTCTTTGAGATAATGGTGGGGAATACATATCTGATTAGTTACGAGACTACTTCCAAAAACATGACATTATGAATTAAACTTTATGTCCTAATACCCCACACAAAAATGGTGTGGTGAAAAGAAAAATAGACACATTCTTGAAGTGGCTAGGACACTAATTATTTGATGTAATATTCCTAAATACTATTGGGGTGATGCTCTACTACATTTGTATATCTTATTAATAGGATGACTAGTTATGTTCTAAATAGAGAGTTCCCATCGAAGCTTGTTAATCTTGATAGTAAATTGTTTCATATCCCTCCTCGTATTTTCGGGTGTATCTATTATATCCATATTCATTCACATGTCCGAGATAAGCTGGACCTTAGGGTCACTAAATGTATATTTATTAGATATTCATCACCTTAAAAAGGTTATAATATAAGTACTATGATTCAGGGAGTCAAAAGACTTATGTCTCTTTAGACATTACCTTTTTTATCCAACTCCCTACTATTCATCAAGGGGGAGCCGATTGATCTTGTTTCTAAACATATCCTAGTTCTTCCTATAAGTCTCATTGAGGTGGATTTAGAGTTTAATAAGCATGTAATGACTTGATGTAATGCCTAAGGAGATAAAGACATGCTCGTGGTGAAAGGAAGGTGGTAATGCCTACACAAGTTAATGTGACCAATAATTTCTCCTCGAATTTAGATCAACCTCCTCCCATAGTCCTTGAATCTGATCTTCCCATTGCTATTCGAAAAGGTAAGAGAGATTGTACTCTTTATCTTATTTCTCAATATGTCTCTTATCATAGTACTTCAAGAAGTTATTAGAAGTTTGTCATGAATGTCGAATTGCATCCTATACCTAGAAATATGGAGGAAGCTCGTAAGTCCTCTTAATAGAAGGAAGCTATGCAAAGTGAACTAGTTGCGTTGCAAAAGAATAAAACTTGGGATATTATTGATTTGCCCCTCAGTAGGAAATCAATTAGTTGTAAGTAGGTATATACGGTAAAGTTTAAAGCTGATGGTAAAGTAAAATGTTATAAGGCAAGATTGGTAGTTAAAGGATACA
Source organism: Brasenia schreberi (assembly GCA_036023115.1). Classification (NCBI taxonomy): domain Eukaryota; kingdom Viridiplantae; phylum Streptophyta; class Magnoliopsida; order Nymphaeales; family Cabombaceae; genus Brasenia; species Brasenia schreberi. Next base: position 13,288,905 of record JAYKKT010000061.1, read on the forward strand.
ACCAATCATATGGTATTGACTACAATGAAACTTTTTCCCTAGTTGCAAAGATCGTATCTATTAGAGTCATCATGAGTCTAACTGCACACAAAGGTTGAGATATGTAGTAATTAAACGTGAAAAATACATTTCTATAGGGAAACCTTAATGAAGTGGTCTATATATAGAGCTACCTCCAAGGTTTAATGATAGGAGACTATAAAATAAGTATGCAAACTGAATAAAACTATTTATGGCTTAAGCAATCACTAAGAGCTTTGTTTGAAAAATTTAGTGAGGGTGTAATTAGCTTGAGCTACTATAGAAGTATGAATGATGATACTTTATTCATTAAAAAGGGTAAGAAAGTATCTATTTTGATTGTCTATATGGATGAGGATGACAACATTGTTACATGGTACTATTTCTTGAGAATCAAAGTTTTATATTTTTAACAAAGGTGTATTCTTGACTCAAAGGAAATATACTATGGATTTGCTTCAAGATACAAAAATGATAGACTGTAAAAAAAGTGAAATTTCAATGCATAATATCTTTGTGATGAGGAAAAGTATGAAGATGTGGATAGGTATCAAAGGTTAGTAGGAAAATTGATTTCTTACCATTACTCATCTTGGCATTGCATATGCATTAGGAATGATGAAGAGATTCATGCACACATGTATGAATGCAATTTATCATATTTTACGGACATGACCTCTTATACTCTAATAAGAGACTTCTTTACATTGAAGTTTTTTTAGATGTTGATTGAGTTGGTTCTCTAAATGATAGATCTACTTCTGGATATATTACACTAATTGGAGGCACTATTGTTTTGTGGAGTAAAAAACAAGCTATAGTCGCCAGATCAAGTGCAAAAGCATAATATAGATCAATTCCATAAGGCATCTGTGAGGGATTATGGCTAAAGTCTCTCGTGAAGGAACTGTTAGAAAATAGGCCCAAGTCGCCTAGCCTGGCAGGCCCTGCGGGCCTGGGCCATCAGGGCCACTAGCCGTTGGGGACTTAGTAGTCGTTAGGGGCTGGCTGGCAACCAACCCCCCTTCTATTGCCCTCTTCTCCTCTCTTCCCCCTTTTTCTCTCTTATCTTCTTCTCCTCTCCTATGCCTCATGTACTGTATAAATAAGGCTTTCATGTAATGGATTTTCTCAAGCCTTTTGTGGCTAAATAATTTTTTTAAAAAATATTATGCCTTTGTTGCATATGCTTTATTATAGCCTTATTTTCTAAGGCTTTTGCGAGTGATACTTTGAAGTGATATTCATCAACCTTTTGCTGCCACATTAAAGCATCGTCTTCATTACATGGTATTAGAGTCATTTTCGATCATGGAAACGTCGATTGTCCTCTCAGGAAACGTATCGATAGTGCTCTTGATTTTGTTGTAAGTTTACCTCTTTATAATTATTTTTCTTCTTAAAATATGAATGAAAATGAATGATTTAGTTTCCGTTTAACACATTCAAACTACAAAACATGGGCCAAAACTATTAAAAATTATTTATATTTTAAAAAATTATGAGGCTGTGTAAGTGGTTCGAAGGTAAAACCCTTAATTAATGTTATGCTTGAGCAAAAAGAAGAATATGAAGGAGGTCATCGAACAGTCCTATGGGTGTTCATGAATAATGTAAATGAGTACACTAGGGATACTTTGGCCGACTTTACTAATGCAAGAGAAGTATGAGAATATTTTAAAAAATCTCATGTTCATTGCTCATAGAATGGTATTAAGAGACAAATTAGTCTCTCTTAGACAAAGAGATAAAGGGGTAAACGATTTGTTTGGTGAATATTCCAATATTTGGAACCAACTATATGGTTATAGAAAGAAATGCACACAATGTCTTAACGAGAGACAATGTGAAGACAATAAAAATTTTGTATATCAATTTCTACGAAGTCTCCGAGAAGAATTTAAATGAGTTAGGTATCTTTTATTCATCGAAAGCCATTTCCTAACAAAAAAGAGGTACTTACCGATCTTTAAATGGCAGAAATAAGAATTAATGAAGCTAGGTTTCAAAGAGATACCGCATTTGCCGCATCTAAACCTGGAATAAATGTGAAGGCCTATCGTCCTCCTTATTTCAAAAACGAAGAATCAAACGAAGCAAGAAAAGAGGTCATTTACCATCATTGTAAAGAAGTCCGGCACATAAGGACAAATTGCCCTAAATTGAAAAAGGTGGCCTTAGTGGAAGAACTTGATTCATCTTCCATCCTTACACTTCAAGAAAAAGTGAAGCAACTTCAAGCTCAAATGAAGGAGAAAGCAACAGTTGATGCGGTTTGCTCTTCTTTAACAAATGAAATTCAAGGTACGACCTCTTGGATTCTTGATTCGGGTGCTCCGTTTTATATGACTTCTAATGAAAATATTTTAAACTCAATGTGTTGAAAAATCTTTATCGTGTGTTTACACCGCGGATGGAACAAAATTAGATGTAAATAAAATTAGTGATTTACAAAATAAAAATTTTGAAATCTCCAAAATTAGTATTGTTCCAAAACTAAATTTAAATTTACTTTCTATATATCAAATTTTGGATAAAAATTGTGTTAACCTTTTCATCCACATGATGTATTGTATAGGATCGCCTCTCGAAGAAAGTGATTGGTCGTGGTCATAGAGAGGGCACTTTACATTATGGACTATTTTGTGTAGTATAGGATATGTTAATGTTTTGACAAATGAGTCTTTTATGGCACAAGATACTAGGACATCTCAATGCTGAAAAATTGTATCAATGCCCTCTTGGAATAAAGTCTAAGGAATATTTTTCTTGTAAAGATTGTGTTCTTGGTAAAATGCATCGTCCATTTCCAAACAAAACACATGTTACCACAAGTCCCTTCGAGATAGTTCATTCGGATGTATGGGGACCGACACCCATTTTGTCTAAAGGAGGTATTTCCTACAATGTCATTTTCATAGATGATTTTACTAGGTATACATGGGTATATCTTTTAAAAGCAAAATCCAATGTCTTTCAAAATTTTGTTATCTTTCATAATCTTGTAAAAAATAAATTTGATTCCGAAATCAAGATTTTTAGATCCGATTCAGGAGGAGAGTTTATGTCAAAGGATTTTAAAAATCATCTCAATACGTTAAGAATTATATATCAAACTTCTTACTCTAAGACTCCTCAACAAAATGATATTTCTGAACGTAAATATAGATATATTTTGGAAACCACAGGAACCTTTCTTTTATCAAGTGGTGTTCCTAAGAATTTCTGGACAAAAGCTATTATAATTGTAGTCTATTTAATTAATCGGATGCCCTCTTCGGTTTTACAAAATTTGTCTCCTATAGAAAAACTCTTTAAAGTTTCTCCCAACTATTTAAGACTGCATATTTTTGGATGTAAATATTTTGTTTATACTGACAAAGACGATAAACTATCATCTCGTGTCATAGAATGTGTTTTTGAGATGTCAAGTTTTTTGAAAATGAATATGTTTTTAAAGGCATGGATGATGTTAGTTCTCTTGACGACTCCTATTCCTTCTTGAATGATATTTTAGGTGAAGAGGTAATTCATGTAGAAAATGATCTTGAAGAACATATGACTTCAAGACATCCTGTTACACCTTTTGATCAACATTATACTAGGAGATCTATGTCTATTCCTAGAAGGCCAAACCGTGATTCTAGACCTCCTGAAAGATTTGTATCGTATGATAGCTTTCTACCAAGGTATAGAGCTTTGGTAACAAATATTTCAGCTATAAAGGAACCTAGAACCTTTAAGGAAGCCCAGTTATCACAAGACTGGATTCATGCAATGAACGAACAGTTGGATGCTTTATATAGAGCCTAAACTTGGGATGGTGATGGTTCATTCAATCGCTATAAAGCTGGATTAGTTGTCAAAGGTTACTCAGAAGAATATGGAATTGATTATGAAGAAACCTTTGCTCCTGTGGCTAGAATGACAACTGTTAGAACACGTATAGTTGTATGTGTCATTCATCATTGGAATATCTATCGGTTAGATGTTAAAAATATTTTTTTGAATGGTTGGTTGAAGGAAGAAGTATATATGGAGCCTCCTCTTGGTCTCAATCTTCCTAGAAACCAAGTCTTAAAGCTCAAAAGAGCTTTGTATGGTCTCAAACAAGCTCCCAAAGCTTGGTTTGATAGAATGACTAAATTCATGACATTGCATGATTTTACTATATGACACAACTTTGTTTATAAGAAAGTCCTCTGCATGTATTGTTATCCTTTTGCTCTATGTCAATGATATGATTATTACAGATAGTGATAATTCTGGTATCCAGCAAATCAAGCAAGAACTTTGTAATATGTTTGAAATGAAGGATCTTGGTCAACTTTCTTATTTTCTTATCATTGAGGTAACTCGTGATGATAGAGGTTTCTTTTTATCACAAACTAAGTTTACTAATGATATTGTTCTTAGATGAGGTATTACAGATGACAAAGTTGTTGAGACACCTGAGGTAATCAACTAGAAGATGCGTCTAATTGATGGTGAGTGATCCCATACTTTATAGACAGATGGTTGGAGAATTTACTTATCTTACCATAACATGGTCAGATATTGCTCATGCCGTTCATATTGGAAGTCAGTTTTAACATTCGCCTACCTTAGTGCATATGAGTGTTATTACGAGAGAATTTCGTTATATTCGACAAACTTCAACAAAGGGAGTATTTCTATCATCTTCCTCTTTATCTCATTTGCTCGCATATACTCATGCTGATTAGGGTGGTGATGTAAATGACAAGACTCTACCACCGGCTATTGCATATTCTTTGGTCAATCTCTCATCTCATGAAGATGCAAGAAACAATAAAAGGTGTCTCTTTCCTCCACCGAAGCTGAGTACCATGCAATGGCAAAGACAACCACCGAACTAACTTGGCTGCGACGACTACTTCAGGATTTGGGCATACAATTGAAAGTTCCTCCAATCATGTTCTGTGACAACAAAAGTGTTATCTATATAGCCAACAATCATACCTTTCATAAGCGTACAAAGAATATTGAGATGGATTGTCACTATGTTCGTGAAGAGCATCTAGAAGGCAATTTAATATTACAATTTGTAAAATGAGAGTATTAACTTAGAGATGTCTTCACCAAGTCATTACCTACTTCTCGATTTCAGTCTTTAATTGGCAAACTTTAGGTCATAGAGCCCTCAGTTTGAGGAGGGTGTTAGAAAATGGGCCCAAGTGGCCCAGCCCAGTAGGCCCTGCGGGCTTAGACCTGTCCCCAACGGCTAGTTCAGTAGTCGTTGGGGGTTGGCTGGCAGCCAGCCCCCCTTCTCTTGCCCTCTTCTCCTCTCTTCCTCCTTCTCTGTTATCTTCTTCTTCTCTCTTATGCCTCATGTACTCTATAAATAAGGCTTTCATGTAGTGGATTTTCTCAAGCCTTTTATGGCTAAATAATATTCTTTTTTTAATATTGTGTCTTTGTTTTATACGTTTTATTATAGCCTTATTTTCTAAGGCTTTTGCGAGTGATACTTTGAGGTGAACCTTCCGCTGTTACATTAAAGCATCGTCTTCATTACACGAACTAGGAGGTTGGAGGTGCAACTCCCCTCTATTGTGCCAATAAAGCAGCTATACAGATTAAGTATTCCTAACTAATCTATGTCAAATCTACAGATCATTGTGCCAATATTCTCATAAAGGCAATCAATCAAAGTAGACTTGTGAATACGATTGGCAAGATGAAAGTCATGAGTATCTTTCTCCCAACTTGAGGGAGAGTGTTGAGAACATCTATGGACCAGATCTTACTATTTCTGTTCTTAATTATATTTGGATCTAGTTCTATATTTGTTTTTGATTAATATATGTTACTAGTGTATTAATATAAGGATATATTAGTCTTTAAGTTCTAAACCTTTTATATATAAGTTTTACAAATCAGAACCCTAAGAGGGACTAATAAATAAAAGTGGTGGCTGCTCCAAAGTCATCTTCTTCAAGAGATTATTCTATGTGTTATTGTATCAACTCTCTTCCAATTAATAGAGTCAAATTATAGGGTATCACGTGCAACAAGTTCTTCATATCCATTTTCTATATGTGTTTTCTTATGCGAGTGAGACCCCCACATTTCCTTGTAAAAGAATGGGCATATGTTAGTAAGTATTTCTTCATTGTTTTATATATGCTTGATGGGTGAATATTCAAATGTTCAGCTCACTTGGACTTATTGTATTTCTTTTTAAGGTTGGCCGTTCTAGAACTAAATTTCTTTTCTTTTTACCTAAAAGGGAGATTCTTCAAATATATCCAGATGAATATGAGCTATTCTACTTTTGGGGTGAACATAAACAGTGACATTGAGAGTTGTAGTGGCCACGTAACTGAAACAAAAATTTCACCTGTATCCCTGGCGAAAAGCTTGGCCTCTCTGACTCAAGAGTGCTCTACTCCTGTCAAAAAGAGAAGTCAAACCCGAGTAGAACTGAAAAGGTTTATTCGCAAACGCATTAAAAAAAGGGTGAAGGAGCAATATTTGGATGGCCAGTTTTATGATCTTACAGCAAAAGTAGTTGCAGTTCCAGAAACCCTTGCAGATGCATACACCTGTATTCGACTTGATTCAAACATTGAATTAACAGGAAACCATGATAGGATCTGCTTTGTCTCTATGGCAGAGCAACTCGCATCTGGATTTTTCGACATTCAAGCTAACACATATAGGTTCACACAGAAAAGAGATCAGGAATTCTTGGTTCTTCCTAATCTGAAGTTAAGAATTGTACAAGAAGCAATTAGGATGGTCATTGAGGCTGTATACAAGTCCCAATTTTCTAAAATTTCACATGGTTACAGAAGTGGAAGAGGGCAACAATCTGCTGTAAGGTATATCTGCAAAGAGATCAGCAGTCCTGATTGGTGTTTTATGTTATTCACAAAGAAAAAATTTGATTCCAGTATGTTGAAGATACTTATTTCAGCAATGGAAGAGAGGATTAAAGATGATCTTTTGTACAGCTTGCTTTCGTCTATGCTTGACGCTGAAGTCCTGAACCTTGAATTCGGTGGTTTTCCAAAGGGCCAAGGGCTTCCCCAAGAAGGAACCCTCTCTCCATTATTAATAAATATATATCTTGATCTTTTTGATCAACAATTTTTCAGGATGTGCATGAGACATGAATGTCTTGATGTAGATGCTGATGGCATTCAACTCAACCAACAATCAAAACTGCGGCACTGGTTCAGAAGACGGGTAACGTCTACCGAGGTGTCGGCAGGAGAAGACTTTCTTCCAAGGGTTCATGCATGTAGGTATATGGACGATATTTTTGTGTCAGTTTCTGGTAACAAGGAAATCGCGTTAAGCTTGAAGAATGAAATTGTGAATTATCTTAACAATACATTGCATTTGGAGGTGATGGAGGAAAATGAAATATTTTCAAATTCCAATGCATACAAGCTGCAATTTCTTGGTTTGACGCTTCAAAACTCTATATCCAATAACAGTGCATTACATGCGGTGCATAAGCTTAAAGACAAAGTTTGTTTGTTTGCATCACAGAAACAAGAACATTGGGATGCTTGGACTCTTAGAATTGGGAAAAAGTGGCTTGGTCATGCTTTGAAGAAAACTAAAGAAAGTGAGACTGATCATGGGAAGAACAAGAGCATGTTGGAGCCGATTTTTCATTTCCGTAAGCCCGGGATGAAAACTGATCACTGGTTCAAATATCTAGTCAAGAATTGGATTCAAGATCTGCACCCCAATTCAAAAACTAGTGTGGGGGAAGTCTTATCCAAACACATTGTTGAACCAGCAATACCAGAAGAGCTAATTATCTCGTTTTATAATTTTCAACAGAAGGCTCAAGAATACGTGTCATCTGAAGCCTCGTCTACTCTTTCACTGCTATCAGAAACTAACGCTAGAACAAGGCCCAGGTTAGTTTCATTTGCACCAATTAGTGCTATCATGAAAAGCCTTTTGCGCTATGGAATAGTCAACAGAGAAGGATTTCCACATTGTGTAAGGCCTCTTGTCTTGCAAGATGACCTCCATATTGTGACTTGGTTTGCTGGATTGGTTCGTCGGTGGCACAAGTGGTTTGGCGAGACAAAAAATTTTGAAGATGTCATGAATATTGTAGGTGAATGTATCAGGAAATCTTGCATCCGAACTCTAGCTACCAAGCACCGTATAGTAGAAACAGAGATTGAGAGCAAGTTTGCATCAGAACTTAGTAGCATACCATCAGCTCATGAGGTGGAATCCGGTGATATCGTTGCGATGAAAGATTTTCATCCAGAGGAGGATGAAGAGGCTTTGCTGTATGGAAGTGCAAACAGTGGACTTTGTTTGCTTTCTTTAGCTAGAGTTGACATCGGAAGAAGATCTTGCACTTGTTTTGTAATGTGCTGTTCAGCTGCAGGATCTGGTCTATATACTTTGCATGTCAAAGAGAAAAGAAAGCATCCAGGATGGAAGACTGGGTTCACCACGGCTATTCATCCTGCACTACATGGCAAGCATATCTCTTTGTGTAAGCAGCATGTAAGGGATCTATATCTGGGGTATATCTCTCTTCAAGCCATTGACTTTGGAGCTTCAAGGAGGTGATACCATTATTGATGCCATTCATTTTACTTCAATTTGTTACTTCATAGCAGTAGATAATTTATTAAGAATTTCATTTTTTTGGACCATTTTGACATTGAATTAGTCTTATGAAACTCACTAAGGATAAAATCAGACAGATGGATGGTTAGGTCAGATTAGGGTAATTTAGTGGTTTCAGATTTGGAGCAATTTGTTTCTTCCAGGAAGTTTGAGTCAGGTGTACCCAACGTACACCCAAGTCTTGTACTGTATTCATTATACATAATGCAGGGATGTTATTTGCCCTCAATTGGCAGTTGTACTCATTGTGCTCCATTTGGTTGATGATTAGTACTGGGATGTGGTCATAATCCTAACAGCATTATTATAAAAGAAAAGAAAGAAGTGTTCTGTTTTGGGGCGATAGGCCCAACAGTCCCTCTGTAAAATGCTCAAAACATTTGAGTTTTGACCATTTAATGTACATTTTCTTTTCTCCTATAATCTTCATTGGAGTGTTTTTGTTCTTTTTATTTAATTCGGAGAAATTGCCCTTCAAGGGCTTGGAACAGCCCATAGTAAAATTCTGAGGTTAGTAACCTTGCCCCATAGCTCATGCTGGGGATTGACTTGTGCGTTGTGGTAGTGACCATAGAAGTCAAACCCCAACCCCCTGGGAGCGATCTTCACTGTGGCATGGTTTTCTCTTTATGTTTATTCATGATCACAGTAATGATGATATTGAGGTCTCTTGCTTAGAAATTGTTCCTTATCTGATTTGCTTAAAGATTGTATCTTAAGATTCTTAACTATAAACCGTGATTTTATGTAAATGAGCAATTTGATTTAAAATTTGGTTACCTTGAATCTCTGGGGAATTTAGGTCGTTTACCGAGGATCCGTCCTGAGCATCTGATATACTAGATGGATCCTTAACACCGCAGTTGGAGAGCTAATATGCTTGCGTTCTGTTTGTATGGCCTCTGTTTGTCTCCAAAAGGTTCCAAGGTAAAGTTAAGAAAAAGAGACAAAACCAATGAAGAATTCAACTCTCTCTCAGAGTTGGGTGCATAAAGTATGCCTTCCCTACTTATCTTCTCTCCTAAAATAGTTAGTAAGCTTGGATGTTTTCTTTTTCGTGGCATAAGAAGATGATATTGCTTTGATGTCATTCAAAGATATCAACTAAATAATGGTTTCATTGAGAATATCATCATTTTCTTTTTCAAAGATCTAAAGAATTTTATGATGCTATTTAATTTGATCCAAAAACATGAGTAAAACATCAACTAGAGATCCATTCAGGGCCTGTTTGCATCACGGAACTTTATAGAACTAGACAACTAATAATTCCAGAACTACTGTTATAAAAATTCAAGTGTATGATATAAAAGTGGAACAAGAAATATCTTTTCAGTAGTTACAAGTTTTGCATTTGAACAGCACAGATTTGTGAATGGAAACATTATTTAACCCCAGATTGGCCTGCAGTTAATCTTCCTGAATTGCAGGTGGCGGTTTCATTATGAAAAACAATCCTTATTACATTTTCCCAATTATAGTTCACAAAAAATTTCCTGATACATCACTAGATAGACCAATGATGGTCCAGGAACCAGTCTCGATGACTGAGAAATGAAAAAAGAAAAGAACAGGAAAACAGTAGCTAGAGCAAAACACCAGCTTTTAGACATCGTTGGCCAGCATCTCAGTTCCAATTACACTCTTAAAAGTGTCCTTCCCGTTCACAACAGCGCTACTCTTGCCTCTTCCTTTGTTTTCTAGTGGCATTTTGAGGATTTTGTTCAATCTACTGCACCTCAAAATCATTAATTGATATATGCCCTCCCTGCTCAGCTCGCCCAAGAAGCTAGCCGAGATGTTATCCATCATAAAGGATCTTGTTGTATGAAAGAACACCTGGAGAACCAAGCAGAAACTGCATATCAGAGGCAATACAAGAACTTTTTTTTACGATCTCGGTGTCCAATGAATAAAAACACCACCAAGACTGGAAGCAGGGTAGGAGGAGATGTAGAGTTATTACAACAACAACAACTAAGCCTTTTCCCATACTAGACGGGGTCGGCTACATGGATTATTTGTTTCCACAGATCCCTGTCATGTGCCATGTTAGCAGTTAACTCCCAATAAGCTAGATCATTCTTTATTGTTTCTTTCCAACACTTTTGTGGTCGTCCTCTACCTCTTTTAATACTTTCCAAAATTAGTTTTTCTAACCTTCTTAGAGGTTCTTCTTTTGATCTTCTTTCTATATGTCCAAACCATCTTAAACGATGTACTCTCATTTTATCCTCTATTGGTGCCACTCCTAATTTGTTTCTAATAACCTCATTATGTATACGGTCTTTTCTTGTATGACCACTCATCCATCTCAACATCTTCATTTCTGTCACAGACATCTTTTGTACATGTTGATAATTAACTGCCAAACACTCAGAATCATAAAACATGACAGGCCTAATTGCTGCTCTATAATATTTACCTTTTAACTTTAATGGAATCTTTTTATCACAAAGAATACCTGATGCTCCTCTCCATTTTAACCAACCAGCATTAATTTTATGTGTAACATCTCCATCAATTCTTCCATCACTCTGAAAAATTGACCCTAGGTATTTAAAACTTTCCTTTTGGGGAATGCAATGTGTGCCAATTTTAATTTCCATGTCCTCTGAAGTAACCAAATGATCAAACTTACATTCCATATATTCTGTCTTTGTTCTACTAAGTCGGAGGCCTTTGCTTTCTATCTTTATCTTATAAAGAGATCAAATGCTATAGCAAAATTTAAAATCTCCCTACCTTCCTCATTTATATCCCCAAAACCAAAGTTTCCATGAATACCTTGACATCCTAATTCCTCTTTACCGACATGTCCATTTAAGTCTCCTCCTAAACAAATCATCTCTTTGTGGAATCTTTTGAAACACTTTATCTAACTCTTCCCAAAAAACTGTTTTTATACTATCTTCTAGTCCTACTTGGGGTGCGTAAGCACAAACTATATTCAAAACCTCTGCTCCTAACACTAATTTCAATGTCATGATTCGGTCACCATATCGTTGTATGTCTACTACACCCTCCTTTAAATCTTTATTTATGATAATACCAACGCTGTTTCGAGCCTTTTCTTTACCTGAGTACCATAATTTAAAACCTGTATCCTCTATCTCCTTTGCTTTTTCTCCAACCCATTTTGTCTCTTGTAAACATAGAATATGAATCTTTCTCCGAACCATAGTATATACCACCTCCATTAGCTTACCGGATAATGTTCCGATATTCCAAGAACCAATACGAATCTTATTATCTAGGACTAGCTTCCTTACCCCCCCGCATCCGTCCATAATCAAAATGCGGAGACCCTCTCTGAAAATTTTTCACTACATTCGGGCAGCAATGTAGCAGGACTAACTTTTTTACCCACACCCGTTCATGATGTGGGAACCCTCTATGCAATTGATTCACTATATTCGGGCGAAAATGTAGTGGCCCTTGCTTACTTCTTACTGCATTCGGGCTTTGCAGTATGTCGCTAGACGGGGACGCCCCAAAGTAATGCTCATAATTTTTGTAATCCATGTTATAAAAATCCGACGAAGTTTTACGCTGACTGTCGGAAGCCTAACACAACCCTCCTCCTTTATCCGGGCTTGGGACCGGCAATGCAATGGTGATCCCTTACATGGGCGGAGGAGATGTAGAGTTATTACTTTAACAAATTCAAGAAATTGCAAGCACAAAATGCATACCAAAGGTAATTGAAGAATTTTCAATCTTTTTACTATTTCAGTTGTCCAATAAAAAAAAACTAACATGGGAAGCAATCTAGGAGGAGATGCAGGGTTATTACATGAACAAATTCAAGAAATTGCTTGGCTGAGTGTTCAGGAGGTAGAGTAATTACGACAATTCATGATTCTCGAAATGTGGGTAGGGAAGGCACAGTATTCCGGGCGTCTTCTCATAAATTTCTAGTTCTCAATTAAAGTTTAGAACATTAGTTCCTCGATGCAAATATCACCACATACCAAAAAATAGTAAACCAACACAGCAGATGAAGAGTCAGTCACCAACTTTGATGCCATTAATTCTATGCCAATTACCAATAAGATGAATATCCTTTACAATGTTGAAAGGAACGACAACTGGATTGGGCATGAATAGAGCAGTAATAAGAGAAACTATAACCAGAGAGAGAGCGTTGCTCAATCTCTCATAAGTTTCAACTTCAACAGAAAAAACAAATCATTTAAACTCTTCTTGGCACATTCCATCTCAAAAGAAAATCAAGTATATGCACCAATAGAATGACGACGATGCCCCATATGCATAGCTTGAAATCACAACCTTTCATGCACTCTGAACAACCTTTTCTTTCACTAATATCTCCCCATCAACAACGTTTTCTCTCACTAATATCTTCCCACCAACATCAATCTTCAATATTATGCACTTTTCTCGGAGATTACCTTTTATGTGTGAATCGAGAAAAGGTTAGGGTAAAGAAAAACTATAGAGAGAGAGGAAAAAAGAGATGAGAGAGTATATGATAGTTGAAAGAGAAGCGCAATGAGAAAGAGACATAATAACAACTAAGCAATTTTCTTCTTCTACCACATATGCCTTTTATACCTGATGATTAACTGCCCAACACTCATAACCATAAAATATAGCATGACTAATTATTATCTTATAATATTTATCTTTCAACTTTAATGGTATTTTGTTGTCATACACAATACTTTTTGCACTTCTCAATTTTAATCAACCTACATTAATTTTATGCGTGACATTTCCATCCATTTTTTTTATCTTTATGAAAAATTGATCATAAATATTTAAATATTTAAAAGTTTCCTAATGATGGACATCATATATGTCAATCTTAATTTCTATGTCATTTGAAGTAACCAAATGATCAAACTTATATTTTACATATTCTGTTTTTGTTGTACTAAGTCACAAACCTTTACTTTCTAATGTTTCTTTTCATAGCTTCAATTTTCCATTAACTTTTTCATAAACTCATCCATTAACACAATGTCATCCCCAAATAACATACATGAACATATTTTTAACTCATCAATAACCAATATAAATAAATACAAAGTTAAAATCAATCTTTTATGTAATCTAATATTAACTTCAAAAAAAATATGACACTCCATAGTGAGTCCTCACACATGTTTATGCACTATTATACATATCTCTTATAAGATTAGTGTATGTTAATGGGATACCTCTCTTTTTCAAAGTTCTCTAAAAAATATCTCTTGACATCATCTTATAAGTTTTTCAAAAACTTTTCTAGATCCATAAATACTACATGAAGGTTTTTCTTTTTTGCTCTAAAATGTTCCATATAAGACATCTCAAAGGATGAATAACGTCAATAGTAGACCTCTTTGAAATAAATCAAGATTGGTTTGTTGTACTCGATACTTGTGTCAACCTATGATCAATAAATCTTTCCTATGATTTCATTATGACTCATAAACTTGATACTTTGATAATTTACATAATTTTGAATGTCTTTCTTGTTCTTGTATATGAGTATAATTGTACTTTTCATTCATTCATTAAGCATCATTTAGTTTTTTATATTTTATTAAATAGTCTTATAAGCTAAATGATACCCGTTTTGCCTAGAATTTTTCATACTTCTATACGAATATTATTTTGTCCTACAAATTTACCAATTTTTAGAACCTCTTTGACTTTATTATTTTGAATGTCGGTAAAAATTATGGTTTGTGTACTCTTTTGAGTCAGTCATTTTAGTACCTATATTTTCGTTAAAAAACTTTTGAAAATATTTTTCTTTATTTACTTTTTATAGGGATGTTCATGGGGTGGTGATCGCCTACTCCTCATGGGAACCCATCCCGAATAGAGTGGATTTGGGGGTAGAAATAGCAATTGGAGTCAAGGATGGGGGCATTGAGAGAATCTCTCACATACCAAATTTTTAAAATCAATTTTTTCAAAACTCCGTTTCCCCGTGATGGCAAGAATCATCGAGTGATTCTTTCAGCCTCTGTTTCGGAACGTGTCTGCGTGACTGCAAACGTTCCTCTTCAGCGGAAGGCTCGCTCTAGACTCTCCTTGGCTACTTGAATCACAAGCCCTTAACAGTGGGAGTGTAGGAATGAAGTACCAACTCCTTTGATCTCCATGCCTCCGGTATGACGAACCATACTTAGCACACATACACAATATCAACTGCTCACACACAGTTACAATAAAGGGGACTGAACATAAACGTTACACAGATCACACACCAGTCTTGGGGTTCACTTAGTTAGTTATGGTTCCCCCGGAACCTGAGTAGAGAATAGTTCTTGCCTAACTAGTTGTGTAACACACACACACCAAGGATTGATCTGAAGACACACGGTTCTTCACCCCACTCGGTTAATCCCTAGCTAGTTAAGGTTCACTCTTGAACCCAACAGAGATATCACTTGCCTAGCTAAGTGTCATGAAGAGGATCTGCTCCACAAGGGAAGGTTTGACTGCAAGCTGTTGCAAGGAGGAATCGATTGGCCCTACTGCAACCACGATCAGTCTGCTGCTAGGAGGATGTCTGCGGCTGCTTCAGCATTTCATGGAAGAAGGAAGGTCTGCGGCACTTCAGCGTCCAACCTGATCTGCCTTCCATGATCCACCGAAACTCCAACCTTCAGCTCCACAATCCACGGGAACACCCGATTCCAGTCTTCAGCAACTCCAACGTGATCCACAGGAACACCTAAACTTCAGCAACTCCAACCCGCAGCAACTCCCTGCTGTCTTCCTTAAAGGTTGTGCTGAGAACCGCTCCAATTGTTCCTGCCAATGAGACGGTTACCTGATGTCTGCTTCTCATGGTACTGGCTTTGGAGTAACTGCAGCTCATACCTGTCCTCAAGAGAACGCAGGCTTGGGGGTAACCGATCCCTCCAAGCAAGGGACGATTACTCCCTAACCGTTCCCTCCAGGTGACCCACGGTTCAAACATGAACCAACCTACACTAAGTCTACCTATTGAACTAAACCAAAAACCCAATACATGGATCCATACCCGATCCATACAAGAACCGAAATGCAAGACCCAACCTAGTCTAGGACTAACTCACGACTTAGCCTAGACCTACTTGACTCACACAACTTAGCTCAGGTTTATAAACACACCCGAACTTTACAACGGACACACACGCAAAGCAAAGTGTCTGTACAAGGGGTTTTAAAGGTCTACATAGCACATGATGAAGCTTCCAGATGTAGGGAGCGCACGGGCAAGCGAGCTTATAGATTTGTCTGTGATAATTCTCCCCCAACGAGGTCCGGACTCGTCCCTGAGGCCGCATGGTAGTCAAGAAGCATCTGCTCATATTGCCAAAGCTGCGCGCATGGCACCCATGAGTCCTCATTAGCGCTTCTACCTATCCACCGTACAAGATACTGGGTCTACCGTTGTGGTCCCGCTCCATCTACTCTGTGAGCGATCAATGCCTCGACTGCTGGAATATCTTGTCTAACCAATAGTGGTGGTCTGCGTCTAAGCCTCTGTGGATCTTCGAAGTACCTCTTCAACTGGGATACATGGATGACTGGATGGATCTTTAGACGATCTGGTAACTCCAGTCGATAAGCTACCTTACCTATCCATTGTATCACTCTGAACGGTCCGTCGTACTTCGGCTTCAGTCCCATGTGACTGCCCTTATAAACCTGCTTTCGGATATACTCAGGTATCCGAAGCCAAACCTCGTCTCCAACCTCAAACTCAACATCACGTCGATGCTTGTTCGCCTGCCTTATCATCCGGGCCCCTACTCTCTCGAATGAAGTCTTCGCTTCTTTGTAAAAGGTCTGCCTATAGCGTAACTCACGCAAGGCTGCTGGACAATTCCCTTTCCCATTCCCTTGTACAAGCTCTAAGGGTCCGAGCGGCTGTCAACCCAATGTATGCTCATAGGGACTCTTCCCGGTGACTGAGCTTTTGTGGGAGTTGTAATTGTACTGTGCCACCTTCAGAAGAAACACCCAGTTCTTCTGACTAGCAGAGATATAGTGGCGTAGATACTCCTCTAGCATCGCGTTGAGTCTCTCCGTTTAACCATCAGTTTGTGGATGTTGTGATGATGAGAACAGGAGACGTGTTCCCATCAATCTGAACAACTCGATCCAAAACCGGCTCATGAAGCGAGCATCGCGATCACTAATAATCTCTTCCAGAACGCCAAAATGTTTTACTACATTTTTAAAGAAAAGACAAGCTGTCTCTTTTGCATTGCATTCCCGCTGTGCGGGCATAAAGACACCATACTTTGAGAACCGGTCTACTACCACCAGTATCATCTTAAAGTCGTCTACTCTCGACAATCCTGAGATAAAATCCATGGAAACAGATTTCCACGGTCTCTCTAGTATCGGAAGAAACTGGAGTAACCCAGTTGGTCGTCGTCCCTCCACTTTGTCCTACTGACAGATAGGACACATCCGAATATAATCAGCTACGTCGTGAGCCATTCGGGTCCAGTAATATCCCCGGGCTAAAAGGGCAACGGTACGCTCTATCCCTGGATGTCCTACGTACTCTGCATCATGTACTTCGCGCATCAACATCCTCCTCAAGTCTCCAGTTCCAGGTATAAATAACCGGCAATTCTTGGTCCATACCAAGCCATCTATGATCTCATATCTATCGGTTACACCGGATTCTACTTGAGATACAATATGCATGTACAAAGTATCCTGATCAATTACTTGCCTTACTCGATCGATCATCTCCCCACGTATTCTAGTAATGGCGCACAAAGTTTCAACCCTCTTTCGACTTAATGCATCGACCACTGTATTTTCCTTGCCTGACCTATATATCCAGTTGAAATCATACTCCTCTAGAGTCTCAAGCTAACGCGCCTGTCGCATGTTGAGCTTCTTTTGGGATTTGAAGAACATATTTTTTACATTATCAGTCATAACAGAAAAGTGGGTTCCAAGAAGATAAACTCTCCAGATCTGAAGGCAATGTACGACTTCCAAGAAGATAAACTCTCCGCGTCCTTAAGCTTTCTGCTCTCGAAAGCTATAGGATGCCCATCCTGGGTCAGAACACCTTTGAGTGCTCGGCCACTCGCATCCGTTTGTACTTCAAAGGGTCTACTGAAATCTGAGAGACGTAGTACTGGTTCCTGACAAACCAAGGCTTTAAGGGCCTTGAAGGACTCTACGCTTTTAGGTGTCCACTCCCAAGTTCTCCCTTTCTTCAACAATTCAGTCAATGGTGCTGCGATCTTTGAAAAATCTCGAATAAATTTTTGATAATAGTTCGCTAGCCCAAGGAAACTCTGTATCTCACCAACGTCTCTAGGAGTTTCCCACCCCTGAATAGCACAGACTTTCTTGGGGTCCATGCAGATCTCACCTTCGCCAATAATATGCCAAAAAAAAGTGATGGTGTTCCTAGCAAATATGCATTTCTCTCTCTTCACATAGAGAGAGTGTGATCTAAGTCTCTCAAAAATCAATGTGAGATGTCGGACGTGCTCCTCCAAGTTCTGACTATAGATCACGATATCATCCAGGTATACAACCATAAATTCGTCGATATAACCTGCAAATACTTCATTCATCAGCCTACAGAAGGTCGCTAGAGCATTTGTGAGTCCAAAAGGCATCACCAGAAACTCATATGCTCCGTACCATGTCACCATTGCTATCTTGGCCTCATCCCCAGGTACTATCCTCACCTGCCAAAAGCCCGATCGAAGGTCCAATTTCGTGAACCACCTCGCTCCTCCGAGTCGATCAAAAAGGTCGGCTACTAATGGGATTGGGTAACGGTCCTTCACCGTTACCTTGTTAAGTGCTCGGTAATCGACGCACATCCATAGAGAACCATCAGACTTCTTCTGAAATAGTACCAGTGAACCAAAAGGTGACTTCGACGGTTGTATCATCTCGACTTCCAGGAGCTCCCCCAACTGTTTCTTGAGCTCCCCTAACTGTTTCCTGAGCTCCTCCAACTCTTGAGGACTCATCCTATAAGCGGCTCGGGATGGAGCTCTCGCCCCCGGTTCTAACATAATCTCATGGTCAGTACCCCGCCTAGGTGGTAAACTTTTAGGGAGTTCGGTTGGTATCGTATCTTGGAAGGTGAGCAGCACTTGCTCTATCTCTGGTGGAATCCTCTCATCTCCACTATCCATCTCATCTTCCCTCAAAACCGCAAGTAATGTGGGGTGTCCCTTACGAAGACCGATTTTGAGTTGCATCGCAGACAAGTAAATTGCTCCGCATGTGAGAAGATTAGGAGCCTTACTTGGATCACACTGAGGTACGAATCCAGGTTGTGTGGGATCCACGCACACCAATCCTCCAAGGTGTGGTGCAACCATCATGCTAGCTGCACGAAAGAAATCACAACGAAGCACAACTCCAAAATCATTCATTGTGCTGACTATAAAATCTAAAATACCGTTCCAACACCCAACTTGGATACGGCAAGCTCTTGCTATACCAACAACTCTAGAAGCATTCATATTCACCGTCTTCAATCGTTGTTCGGACTGTTCTAGCCTCAAACCCCACTGTGTGGCTAGAGTCATAGAGATAATCGAATGGGAGGCATCGGTGTTAACCAGTGCTCGTACTGCGGTGTCACCTATCCGTGCCTCAATGAATATCAGGCTGCGGCGCGGTTCATCACGTACACAAGCTGCACCTAAGAGCTAGAAAGACGCGGCTTGGGTACCGGTGCTAGTGCTAGCGCCTGTCGTTTCTTCATCGGCGATCAAGGCTGCCATTTTTGCCTTCTTAGGGCAAAATCTCATAAAATGAGGACCTTGACATATAAAACATGTGCCCTGAGTCTTGGCTTCTTTATGTGGCACCTTTTTGCCTTTGTCTCCACTCGATCCTTCTTTTGAGTTCACCGTTGATCCCTTTTTCTTTTTATTCCATCTCTTAGTTTTACTTTTTCCTGATCCTGATTTCTTATATTTTTTCTTCGAATTATTCTCACTCTTTGTAGATCGGAGGTCTACAAAAGTCTCCACAACTGAAATAGCTTCAATGACGGTCGAAGGACATCTTCGCCTAAGTTTCACTTGGGCCCAAGGCTGTAATCCTTGCTCGAAGTAAAACAACTTATCTACTTCGGTCATGTCCTAAACTTCTAAAAGTAACGAGCTGAAACGCTGCGCATACTCATGTAGAGTACCCGTGTACTTGAGTTTTGAGAGAAGTTCTCTAGTCCGATGACTACTATTTATAGGTATGAACTGCTTCCGAAGTTCAAACCAGAATTCTTCCCATGTCGAGGGAAGAGCGGCACCACCACTGGCGGCTGCATCCTCTCGCGTGCGCCACCAAACCTTTGCATCATCTCTCGAAAAATAAAGTAGCTACTAGCACCCTGCTATGATCGGCTACTTGGGATATACTCAGGTATCTCTCTAAATCCCATAGGAAATTCTCTAATGATTTTCTATCTCGAATACCTCCAAAGGGTGTTGGTTCGGGGACTTTGATTTTTGAGCAAGAAAGGTTAAGATCGCGTGTCGTTTCACGCATGTCAATGGGAGAAACTGGAGTTTGAAGTTGAACCTCAACTTCGATGTCTAAATGCATGGGTTGCTTCTGCAACCTCGCCACATGCACAGCCAATTGAGCTTGGCTTTGCTTCATCAAATCCTGGTTTTGTTGAAGCTCTGCTTGAGTGGTTTGCAAGGAGTCAAGCCTTTGCAAAATCTGTGTCAGCAACTTGTCCGTTTCGGGTTGATGGGACGGACCTACCTCGTCCCCCGATCCTCTTCTGGTCCTCTCCATGATGTATACAGACTTTGTTTACAGTTTAGACTCGAAATAAGAACACGAACCAATAATTCGGACAGACTTAGCAGACATAGTAGAAATTTTTCTGCAAACTGTCCAGCTGATTTTCAGGCTGACTTCTCGACTCTGAATGAACCACTTACAGACACCAAAATAAAAATCCAAGAGTACACTATTATAGATTGATTTACAGAGAAACTATCTGCCAAATTTAGGCAGAATCCAACTACGTTAACTCTGTCAAATCGTCTGCACAAAATCGCCAAAATCCATCTTTCTGTTTTATATATCAGATTTTATGCAACGCCGACAAATAAACTTTTCCGGCAGATTTCAGCGAATTTTTCCGGCCAACTTTGGCTGATTAGTCTTCCTTGAATCTGTATAAGGTCTCCTGTCAATAAACAACCAATTGTTAGATTCCGTTTTCACCAAAAACATATTCAATTCCTCGGATTTCTGTAAAACGTAGATTTCTTAAAAATCTGGTTTTCTGGTCCACTTCGGCTGAAGATTTCAGACAGAAACCTCTGTGCTTTTCACGAACCGGGTGCTTTCTATCAAAGTTTGATAGAAATACTGTGCTTTGGAACTGTTTCCTCCACGTTCCAATCAACTGATGCAATCCAAAATTGAATCACAAATTCTGCAGAAATCATCTGGCAGAATTTTGCTGTCTTCGTTCGGTTTGATTCCGATTGCGTGTTTCAATCGATTTTTCTGCTAAAAATGCATGAAATCGAGCAACATAGGCTCTGATACCAAATGTCACGGACCGAATTTTTAAAATCAATTTTTTCAAAACTCTGTTTGCTCGTGAGGCCAAGAATCGCCGAGTTATTCTTTCAGCCTCTGTTTCGGAACGTGTCTGCGTGATTGCAAACGTTCCTCTTCAGCGGAAGGCTCGCTCCAAACTTTCCTTGGCTACTTGAATCACAAGCCCTTAACAGTGGGAGTGTAGGAACGAAGTACCAGCTCCTTTGATCTCCATGCCTCCGGTATGACGAACCATACTTAGCACACATACACAATATCAACTGCTCACACACAGTTACAATAAAGGGGACTGAACATAAACGTTACACAGATCACACACCAGTCTTGGGGTTCACTTAGTTAGTTAAGGTTCCCCCGGAACTTGAGTAGAGAATAGTTCTTGCCTAACTAGTTGTGTAACACACACACACCAAGGACTGATCTGAAGACACACGGTTCTTCACCCCACTCGGTTAATCCCTAGCTAGTTAAGGTTCACTCTTGAACCCAACAGAGATATCACTTGCCTAGCTAAGTGTCACGAAGAGGATCTGCTCCACAAGGGAAGGTTTGACTACAAGCTGTTGCAAGGAGGAATCGATTGGCCCTACTGCAACCACAATCAGTCTGCTGCTAGGAGGATGTCTGCGGCTGCTTCAGCGTTTCATGGAAGAAGGAAGGTCTGCGGCACTTCAGCGTCCAACCTGATCTGCCTTCCATGATCCACCGAAACTCCAACCTTCAGCTCCACGCTCCACGGGAGCACCCGATTCCAGTCTTCAGCAACTCCAACGCGATCCACAGGAACACCTGAACTTCAGCAACTCCAACCCGCAGCAACTCCCTGCTGTCTTCCTTAAAGGCTATGCTGAGAATCGCTCCAATTGCTCCCGCCAATGAGACGGTTACCTGATGTCTGCTTCTCATGGTACTGGCTTTGGAGTAACTGCAACTCATACCTGTCCTCAAGAGAATGCAGGCTTGGGGGTAACCGATCCCTCCAAGCAAGGGACGGTTACTCCCTAACTGTTCCCTCCAGGTGACCCACGGTTCAAACATGAACTAGCCTACACTAAGTCTACCTATTGAACTAAACCAAAGACCCAATACGTGGATCCATACAAGAATCGAAATGCAAGACCCAACCTAGTCTAGGACTAACTCACGACTTAGCCTAGACCTACTTGACTCACACAACTTAGCTCGAGTTTATAAACACACCCGAACTTTACAACGGACACACACACAAAGCAAAGTGTTTGTACAAGGGGTTTTAAAGGTCTACATAGCACATGATGAAGCTTCCGGATGTAGGGAGCACACGGGCAAGCGCGCTTACAGATTTGTCTGTGACAGAATCCGTGATGGGGATCGGGGTGAAGACGAGATCAAAAGTCCCTACCATGCGAATCCGGTCCCGACCCCCTTAATTTCTTTATTTCTTTAGTACCGTATTGCACATGGAGAAGAATAGAAAGAGTATTACATGTTATAAAAAGAGACACTCTCTTTGTATTTGGCATGTAATGCTATGCTTCATGTAATCTATTACAAGTTTTGTACTATAAGTATGTATCTTGTATGCTATGGAGAGTGTAGTAGGCTCTTATAAGTTTGTAGCTTGTAGGTAATATGCGAGAGTGTAGTAGACTCTTATTGACTATCATATGGTTTGACTACCTTAATATGGTATGACTATTCTAAAGTTCAAATATATAAAGCTTTATTAAGCTGAGCTCAAGTTGGGTTTTGATTGGTTGTTTGCAAGGACGAGGTCTCACAAGGATTCATAGAGATTGGGTTGGATCCGGGGACCATGATCCTCAATCCTGCTCCACCTCATATACATCCTTATTTTTTTATATAATCACTTGCCACTAAAATCCTCTCATCCACATCTTTGGTAAATCTAACAAAAGTAAGATCCTTAGTTTTTTTATCTCTAACCATAATTATCTTAAAAGTATCTCTTTTATATTTTTTTGAGTTAATTTTTTATATAAAATCTTCTAAAATTTTGACTTTTTCTTTACTAATGACTTTTTTTGGTTTTTTGCTTTGCTTTCTTATAAGCCTTTTAAGTTTGACCAGTATTATTGGCATAATGTATTTATAACATGCCCTCTTTTCTTTAATTTTATCCTTTACCACTTCACTCTACCGCTTCCTTTTATACTAGTATGCCTCCTTAAGTTTACCTAACACATGTTTTGTTGCTTTTCTAATATGTTCAGCCTTATTGTTTCACACATCAGAAGGTATACTAAGTAATTTGAAGCATTTCATTGAAGAACATTTTGCTTAAATATATATGTTTTCTAATTTTTAATGTTTCACCATTTGGTTCGGGTAACTCTATGCCTTTTGTTTACTTTTTTACCTATAAATTCATAGTTAGAAGTTGATGTTGGGTAGTTAAGCTTTCTCTTAGAATTATCATGTAATCTTTACAACATGATTTATTTTTTCTCCTATATTTGTGTTTATGACAAACTATTCTTAATAAGTAATTAAATGTTCATATCATTTTTGTGAAACTAATATTGGCTATAAAGAAATTATATGTCATAGTAAAATTTAAAATTTCCTTACCTTTTTCATTTAAATCCCAAAACCATAGTTCTCATGAATACCTTGATATCCTAATGCATCTTTATTCAAACGTCCATTTAGATCTCTTTTGAAACAAATCATCTTTTGCGAAAATCTTTTAACTATCTTATCTAACTCCTCATAAAATACCTTCTTTATGCTATCTTTTAGTCCTACTTCACAAATTATATTCAAAACCTTTTTTCCTAACACTAATTTTATCACGATTCAGTCATCATGTCGTTATATATCTACTACTATATCTTTAAATCTTTATTTATAACAATACCAACTTGATTTTGAGTTTTTTTTTATGAGTACCATAGTTTAAAACTTTCATTCTCAATCTCTTTTGCCTTTTCCCAATCCATTTTATCTTTTGTAAACATAAAATCTTTGCCTTTTTCCAATCCACTTTATCTTTTGTAAATATATAATGTAAATATTTTTCTTACCTCCATTAGTTTGTTAGTTAATGTTTCAATATCCTAATTACCAATGTGAATCTTATAATCTAGGACTATTTTTTTATCTTCTACATTTGTTCATGCTGAAAATATAGAGTCTCTTTATATAATTTGTTAACTATATTTGAGTTGCAATATAGTGGGAATAACATCTTTACTCACACGTGTATATGGTGTGTGGAACTCATTCTTCAATTGATTCACTATATGTGAACAAAAAGGTAGAGACTTTTGCTTATTTTTCCCTATATTTGGATTGACTCCACTTAAGAGCAAGTACACCAATAAAATGCTCATAAAATCTAGAATCCATGATACATAAATCCAATAATATTTTACCGTGGTTGTGGAAAACCTAACACAATTCTTCTCTTTTATTTAGGCTTGAAACTGACCATGCAAGAGTGATCCTTTATGATGCGTATGACCTATGAATTGGAGAGAATTCAAACGCAGTGAGATGGACCAGGTCTAGGCCATATTGAAGATCACAAGAGGAAGTCATGTCCGTGGTTATCCACTGTATCAACCGTTCATATGCGCCACAGTATCCCTGTTCTATTATAGTGAGAGAGGGCGCACCTGGCACACACACACACACACACACACACACACACACACAGAGAGAGAGAGAGAGAGAGAGAGAGAGAGAGAGAGAGAGAGAGAGAGAGAGAGAGAGAGAGAGATTCCCCTTCGCGCTCTTAACAGGTGATTTCATTTTCCCAGATTGTGAGAAGTCTTTCCAAAAAAAGGTTGATGTTGCCGTAAAATGGGAGCTAGAACTCAGCTTTTCTGGTTCCACGGAGCTTTTCTTTGAGGTGAACGGGCCGGGCCCTCAAGGAAAAATAAGTAAGTTCATATATTCGAATCACTCTAAGTAGGAAACTCTATCAAGCCACACATCACCAAAGATGAACCAAATGGCAGAGCACACCACAAATCATCAGAGTGCAATAGAATGATTAAATATGCAAAACATAACCAAGAGAAGTCGCCAAGGGCAAACACGCCATGAGCGTGACTTGATAAAGCTCAACAGTATCTAACATATGAGAATAAGAAACCCTCTTGATGTAACAATCACTTACTAAAAATTTTGCTTAATGTAAATAAATATCAGTACTACAAAAAACATCAGAAAAGACACTTAATTTAACCTTTACACTTAGTAAAGAATTTTTCGGTCTCATGTAATTTGAAAGACAATGGCCTTCAACCTCTGCTTGAATTGTCTATATTGGGATCTCTTCTAAAGTCTCTAGATAAAGGTCTACGAGCTTGCTTGTACCCAAAGTCTTCCACTCTGCACCCTAACCAGGATTGCCAATCCCTCAGACAACAAATTAAGTGGAAACTGTTGAAATCCACCACACGGAATCCTCCGAACTTTCACCACCACGCAATTCAGCCTCTAGCAAATAGTATGATCATAGATGTTTGTTGTTAAAAATGATGATGCAATTCTAATAGCACTTGTATGAATCCATCGGCTGAGCTAATAGAGAACTTTGTTTCTGAGGCTCCTCGAATGCTTATCACATTTTTCGATTTTCAGCATCATCAGATGGTTTCCGATTCATCGCAGCCTTCCTCGACGACCAACCAGGCTGCATCTTTCACCAAGCAAAGCCTCTTTCATGCAGCTTGCATTATCAGCTATTCGCACTCCACCGAGACCAGCTACATGGTCCCATCACAATCACTTAACCTCTTTCCCCCATCACTGCGATCGGATATCAGTTATGTAAGGAAACATATGGCCATTCTCAGTAACCCCAGTACAAAAACTGCTGGACTGGTCATCCAACTGTTATCTTTGAAAGGGATGTGAGAAAGAATGGTTGTAACGGCTATCAAAGGCTGAAACCGCAAGGCAATTACGAAGCTTATCCGTAACCGACTGGATAAGAGGCTTCAGGAAAGGAAAGTCCAGTAGGAAATCAAGGAAGAAAGAGAAGCAGACGCTACTCTATAAATAGTTATAGAGCAGTGCACGAGAACATACACAGTGAAACATACTAAGAAACTGAGCATTTCTCGCAGGCAAAATCTATTGAGAGGAAACCTAGAAAATACCGAAACACTCATACCTCTCTGAAGATCCGTTGTTGCTGTGTACCTAATCATGAGAATAGAGGACATCGAAGGGTCGACCACAAGCAAAGAATTTGTCGGAGATAGTCGACTGAAACCTCACATATGGTATCAGGGTCTGGTCTTGTCCTTGTAAACAGGTACGCATTTATAAATAACAAAAAAGGGAAGAAAGAGGATCAGGAGAACTTCCTATAATTTTTTTGGAAGTGGCAGAGTATTTTGTTTGAGTCGAAGACAGGGAAAGAGGAAAAACCTTACCTGAGTTGAGACAAGGCAGATGACAAACATGCTTGAGTCGAGACAAGATAAAGGGCAAACCTTACCTGAGTCAAGACAAGGCAGAAGCTAGCAGAACCTCGGCCAGTAGACCAGAGGTCGGCCACAATACAAAGAGATTGTCGGCAAAACCCTTGGCCAAGAGGCCAGAGGAAGACCAAAGCAGAACCAGCGACTGGAGGCCGCCGATAGCCGTAGACCAAGAGGCGGAGGAGGTTGCCAAAAAACCCTCAACTAGGAGGCCAGAGGACGACCACAATAAAACCAGCGGTAGAATGGTTGAGGGTGGCCGTAGGCTAGGAGGCAAAGGAGGTAGCCACTACCCTCCCTCACTCTCTATTATTGTCCCTCTCTCTCCTCCACGTTTTTAACGTGTCAGAAAACCACCCCTGGTTTCTGAAAATTACGAACTGCCACTAGATAAAATTACTAAAATATTTAGATATTTTTGGGTAAAAAGATTATTTTGCCCTTTTCCAGCAAAAAGCTAGTTTTATCCTCTAGCAATTTATGAAAATTATGAAAAACTAGGATATTGATTTACTTTCCTATCCTTCTCGGTTAAATCTATTACAATATTACCACTGTGTCAAAAGATAGATTTGTCCATCCTTTTGAGGAAATTACAGATTTGGGGGCAAAATTATGAATTTACTCTTGATCAATGACGAATTTTCAGAAATATCAAACACCAAGTTTATTGTTATGTCCTTGATCTTTTTGAAAAATTACAAAATTGGACAAAAACAAATAAATTTACTATTTTACCCTTGGTGTTTTGGAAAATTAACAAAGGCATATTCTTTTAGGAAAAATTATGAATTTATCTCAACTTGTTTTTATATTAAAAATGAGTTATTTTCAGCTCATTTTTGTGATATTCTACGTTATGCTAATTAGAGTTATGCTATTTGTGGTTTGTTGCTTCATAAATGTTTTCTTTTTAGACTGTCTATTTGTTATAATTGCCAAACATATAAAAATGAACTGTAGAGAATATGTGTGTCGGAACTGACAAAGACAGAAAAGTTAAATGGTCTAAACTTCCAAACATGAAAGAGAATAATACCACTTGTTCTAACACTTGAAGGTGTAGAGTATGTCCAAAAAGAAATTGTACGTTCGCCACCACCCGATGCAATAAAGTAATAAATAAAAATATATAAAACATTTCTTAAAGATGACACAATAGCAAGAACCGTTATGTTGACATACATGAAGGATGACTTGATCAAGGTCTTCGAGAAATTTAAGACAACTGTAAACACCCAAAATAAAAATATTTTCAAAACTCCCAAATTCGAAAATCAATTTAAAACCTTTATGATTTTTCAAATCGAAAAACCCAACTTTTAAAGTTTTTAGAAACTTTCAAAACAAAGGTTTTAAATTCAAATTAAAAAGCCCATGGATTTCCAAACAAATCAGACGAACAAGTGAGACCCAATCCAAATCCGGATCGAGACCAATTCCAAAAAGCGAAGGAGGGATCGAGTCAGAAGGCTATCAAGATAAAGCAAGTAAGATACGAAGATTGAAGCTCATCAGAAATGGATAAAGACTAACAGATGGATAAGATTGGGCCGAAATCATGATGGATCATTTCAAATCAAAGAAGACAATTCAAGTTCAGATACATGGCAGGGATGAATCATATTTTATCAAGTGAAATGGGTTTGAAATATTGCAATTAAAGAGTCACCAAGGCTGCATCATATGATCAAGTCAATAGGTCTGCATCTTAATCTAACCGACCATGGGTGTACCCGATTGAGTCTAGACCGAACCAAAAGACTCCAAGGAACCAGCCCACATGGGGCTGGTCCATATCATCATAGAAGGGGACCACCATCTTGGATCAAGAGTTGGGCTTGGAGCCTACCAAACCCGCCCCAATGAAGGGCCTAGAACCAACCCCTTGGCCTATAAATAGGGTCAAGGGAGGGCGGGTTTATCATCTTGGTGTGTTGTGAGAATTCTTGTCACTTGGGTGAGAGAGAGATAGGGGTTTGGTTTAGCAAGGAGTTGCTGATCCAATTATAGGTAGTGGGCTGCAAGGATTGAAGGTAAGGTGGGTAGGAGAGTGGGGTAGATCTAGGTTGTGAGTGCAAGGGAGTTTGAGAAGAAAGCAAGGACGAAGAAGGCCGGATTCCACTCTTGGAATTCTCGGCCATTTGGTGGAAAATCGTAAGTGCTCTCATACTTTGATTTTAATTCTTCTTCTCTATTCATTCAATTGGAAATGGGTTGTATTAATGGAGCATTGTCTCCCCCCATATTGTAATAATGATTAGAGTTGCTGAATTTTTCATTTTCTTGCTGAATTTTCATTCTCACACCCATGCACTCTATGTGTTTGATTATGCGATTCTACCTCAATATATTCTATAGAACACTCTATACTCTCTACCCCCTCTATGCTTAAGCTTATATGAATATTTCCTTTCATTTCCTTTCAGTACTTTAAATTCGTGATGTTGTGTTATTACAATTTCAATTCGCGTGAGTTTGCATCATGTATGTTCTTAAAAATCTGAAACGATTTTTCACATCTCTACATACGTTGATTGCTGTATTTTAATTTCCAAATCTCTACTCTAATTTATCCAAAATTTTGTACACATGTTCTACACACACAAACCCACTCATAATAAAATTTTCAAGAATTTTAGGGCCATACAACGATGTAATTAAAATTGTACAAAATCGGGTTAATTTCTGTCAACTGTCTGTTAAACCTGTTTTCCTACAACAAAGCCTAGGTTTTTATCCTATAACTCTATTTGCAGACCTCCAAAATTGATAAATTTTGATTCATTGGAATGCTGATATCCACAGATTTTCATCAAGATTAAATTCACTAAATTTGGAACTCGGAGCACTGAGATACAGACTCATCTTTGAATCTTTGTATTTCTATGACAGAACAATTTCAGGTGCTTGAGCAGAAGCACTTTCTTGATTTAATTTTACAGCAATACAACTCCGAATCACTATCTGTAAAGTGCTATAGATCCTTCACATCTCAGGCTCAGTCTTGTTAAATTTTGATGATTTTATGAGGTCTATAAGGCACTAAAACTGATTTGGGAAACAAAGCCAGAAAATAGAATATTATGTTTTCCAGCACTTAGTTCATTTTTTAAACTTGAACCAAGTGCATTTCATACTTTATTTGAAAAACACCCCGTCATCACGTGAATTGGAGTCTTTCACCTATAGAATTAAAGTTTCTAAGCGCTTAGGCTGAACCTTGAACGTCAGTTCAAGAAGGCCTAAAGCAAAAAGAGCTCGCTTAGCTACAATCGCCATTTTAGTCGGATTTTATTTATATTTTTGCTATTTTTGAAAAACTAGATGTCATGCTCGCGCAAGAGTAGATTAGAAATTATCGTTTCAAGTCTCTACATAGGCTTGGAGTGAAAATTTCGTATCTACAGACCTCCTAAAATCATCAAAATTTAATAGGACTAAGCCTAAGATGTCGAGGGTCTGTAGCACTTTAGATATCGTGATTCGGAGTTGTATTACTATAAAATTAAATCAAGAAAGTGCTTCTGCTCAAGCACCCAAAATTGTTCTATCACAGAAATACAGTGACTCAAAGATGAGTCTATATCTCAGTGTTTCGAGTTCCAAATTTAGTAAATTTGATTTTGATAGAAAGCTGTGGATGTCAACTTTCTAATGAATCAAAATTTATCAATTTTGGAGGTCTGCAAACAAAGTTATGAGATAAAAACCCAGGCTCTGTTGTAGGAAAACAGATTGGATAGATAGTTGACAGAAATTATTCTAGTTTTGCACAGTTTTAATTACATGATTGCACGACCCTAAAATTCTTGAAAATTTTATTAGAAGTGGGCCTGTGTGTAGAACATATGTCAAAATTTCGGATCAAATGGAGCAAAGGTTCGAGAATTAAAAATAAAACAATTAACATATGTAGAGATGAGAAAATCCAGTTTCAGATTTTTAGGAATATACGTGATGCGAACTCACACGAATTGAAATTGCAACAACGCAATATCACGAATTTAAAGTTCTGAAAGGAAATGAAAGGAAATATTCATATAAGCTTAAGCATAGAGGAGATAGAGAGTATAGAGTGTTCTATATAATATATTGGGGTAGGAGCACATAAACAAACACATAGAGTGCGTGTGTGTGAGAATGAAAATTCAGCAAGAGAATAAAAATTCAGTAACTCTAATCATTATTACAACATGAGAGGAAACAAGGCTCCATTAATACAACCCCTTTCAAATTGAATTAGAGGAGAAGAAGGATTAGAATCAAAGTATGAGAATACTTATAGCTTTCCACCAAATGGTCGAGAATTCCAAGAGTGGAATCCGGCCTCCTTCTTCCTTGGATGCCTCTCAAACTCACTTGCACTCAATGGCCTAAATCTACCCCTCTCTTACCCACCTTCTTTCACTCCTTACAGCCCATAACCTAAGGAAGATGCAACACTTCCTTGCTAGTCCCAACCCCTAACTCTCTCACCAAGATAGCCCCAAACTCCCAAGGAAATAAGATGATGAAACCCACCCCCCCTTGGCCCTATTTATAGGCCAAGAGGGCTGATTCTAGTGGTTTCCTTGGGGTGGACCTTGGATGGTCCATATCCAGCCCCAAGATCCAAATCTTGTGGTCCCCTTGTGGTGCCATGGACCAGCCCCATGTGGGTTGGTTTTTAAGTCCAAATGGCTTGTCTAGCCCTAGCCGAGTGCACCTATGTGGCTAGCTAGGCTAGCTTTGCTTCTTGTCTTCATTTAACTTGATTTAAATTGGTATATTATAGTTTGAATAAGTCTTCAAAGTCAACATTTTCAAACCCAATTCATTTAATGAAATACAATCCATCTTGGCCCTTGATTTGAACTTGAACCAATCCTCTGAAGTTGATCCAATCTGTAATCTTCATCTTATCCACCTATAGTCTTGATCTTCTTATCCAATTATGATAAGCTTTATAACTAGATAAGCCTCTAACTTGATATGCTTTGTTACTTGAGTCTATCTGGAGAGGATAGGCATCTGGAGAGGATAGGCTTCTGACTTGACCCACCCTTCGCTTTTTGGCTGGATCCCGATCTTGAATTGGATTGGATCCTCACTTGTTCGTCTGATTTGCTTTGAAATCTCTGGGCTTTTTAACTTGAATTTAAAACCTTTATTTTGAAATGTTCCCAAAAGACTTGATCTTTAAAAAGTTAGGGTTTTCGAATTTGGAGGTTCATAAAGGCTTTAAATTAACTTTCGAAATTGAAAGTTTTGAAAATATTTTAAATTTTGGGTGTTTACAGATGCCCCTCTTTGGCATTAATCCAAATTTATTTGGATAATGGTAAAGAAGAAAACACCTTTTATGGATTTACTTCCTAAATTTTCTTGAGAACATAAATCATCCTTCATTTCATAAAATCCTTTTCCCTGAATTATATAGGAGGGGATTTCAACCAAAGGGAACTTGACCTACATGGGGTATATGTCCTAAGCATGATCTTGCATGAACGACTTTGGATGTATGCATGCATGATGTGGATGATGCAAATGGAGTGTGAGGTTTTAGAGATGAATGAGCTTGGGGAGAGCCTTTGAAGGCCGGCTACCCCAAGTAGAATAATCCCATGTCATTTTGACATTTTTGGTTTTTAAAATTCATTTTCAAAAGGGAACTCCTTTCAGCTTCAATCAAAAGGACTTCCAATTTTTCATATTTCCCTTCATTCGGGTTTCAATACCTACTACTTGGTAGAGGTTTTGTAGGAAATTTTGAAAAATATTTCAAAGTTTCATTTCCCACATAACAAAGTCTAATTCTCAAACAAAATGAAATCCCAATAAGTAGATTCTATAGCTACTTTAGGATTTTCATGGATAAACCTTTCAATATTGGGATAAGTTGTAGGGATATGGGAAAGAATTACCACGGTCCCTTCTGAAGCGTCTCGTGGTTTAAGGCAAAGAGACGGAAAATTGCTCTTTTGAGCTTTTGCTTTTTCTTTTCTATTTTTTTTCTTTTTCTCAATCAAAGAGAAGACCTCTTTCGGAGGAGTTTTTGTATTCCCTCTTTTTATCAGAAGAGAATACCTCTTTTTAGAAGAATTTTTGCATTCTCTTTTCTTTCTTTTTTTCATTCAAAGAGAAGACCTCTTTCGGAGGAATTTTTGTATTCCCTCTTTCTATTCGAAGAGAAGACCTCTTTTTGGAGGAGTTTTTGTATTCTCTTTTTTCTTTTGAATTTTGCCAATTTTTCTTTTGGAGAGAGAAGTAAAATGGGGAGAAAACTTATCCTTTTGGTTACTCGATTCAACCAAGATCATCCCATTTCTTAATAGCATCTACCATTTGAAAATATTTTGCTATTTTGAACAAGACTTCATTTTGTAAGCCAAGGATTTTTTATCAAGAATATGATACAACTAGCTACATGTCCAGTTGCTACTACAAAAATATAATTTCTTCAAAATTAAAGAAGGGGATAATATAGTAGAACATGTAAACCATATGTTGGTAATAACAAGAGACCTAGTTGTGACAAAATCAGTCATCCAAAAACCTTTCTGAAATGCTCCTAAAAGTAGCAATTGAGCAAGGTGGGATAATATCCATAATATCCATGACAAGAGACCTAGCTACATATCCATAATATTGAACAATCTTCTCCGTTCATGGAACATAATCGCCACTGTCCTCAGACTAGGGCCCGAAATCAACCTTTTTGAATTGCCACTGAAAGTAACAATTAAGCAAGAATATATGAGTAAAAACATAAAAGAAAATTTGTTATTAATATAAGATGAGACATGGTGTTGCTCCAAACTCAATCAAAAGAGAAATAAACTAAATAAAAAGTTTGACAAAAATAATGAAAAGAGTGGTCAATCTTTTAAGAAAATATAAGAAACCGCTTCTCGGGTCAAGTGTTTCAGTTGTGAAAAGGTGGGATACTATAAGAGGGATTGTTGCAACAAGAACAACGAAGGAAACAACCCACAACACAGACAATAAGAAAAGCAAGACATAATCTGCATGATATCGAAATGTTTATACATAGATAGCCTGATGACTGGTTGGTAGATTAACTATAGAGTGACCAGACATATCTCAAAGACTAATGAAGGAGCAATGGATCTAAAGGAGTATAAACCAAGAGAACATTAGGTGTATATGAGAAATAATACTTTCTCATATGTTGGGTTCTTTAGAATATTTGTACAAGGCATACCAATTGTATTGAATTATGTATTGATTGTGCCAATTATAAGACACAATCTGTTTCAGTCTCTACCTTAGTAAAGAAAGGTTTTGATGTCAGGTTTGTTCCTACCAAGGTGATTGTGGGTAAACATGGGAGAGTATTTTTTTCTAGAGAATTTGATATAGAATATGAATTGTTTAAATTAAAAGTTAATGAGAATGAAAATCCTTCTGCTTATATTGATTGTGTCTTTAATGTTGATGTAAATGTATGGCATAAATACCTTGGGCATATAAGTTTTGAAAAGTTGAGAAAATTGTTTGACTTTAACTTACTGCCAAGATTTGAGGAAAATACTTTCAACAAGTGTAAAGCTTATATACAAGAAAAAAAGATAAGAAAAGTTTTTCCCAAAGAGACAATAAGGACAACAACCCTGTTGGAGGTCATTCACTTAGATTTATGTGGACCTTTCAGAGTAAAGTCACATCATGAAAAGGTTTATTTTATAACCTTTATCAATGATTACTCGAGATATACATATTTATATTTTCTAACACATAAATTTGAGGCATTTGAAGCTTTTAAAGAATATAAGCAGAAAGTTAAAAATCAACAGGAGTATTTAATCAAAGTCTTAATATCAAATAGAGGTGGTAAATATACTTCTGCAGAATTTTTGAAATTTTGTAACGACTTTGGTATTACAAAGCAAAATATAATGCCACGGATACCTCAACAAAATGGTGTAGCTGAAAGATATACAGGACCTTACTCAATATAACAAGGTCAATATTAAATGATGCCTCTCTACGAAGGATATTTTGGGGAGAAATAGTAAGTATAACAATATATATACTCAATAGAGTACCATGTAAGGTTGTATTCACTATACCATATGAGATATGGTTTCGAAAAAAACCCAACCCAGGTCATCTCAAGAGGTGGGGATCTATTGCACATATAAAGACACTTGATCAGTCTAGAGATAAGCTAGATAGTAAGTCCTTGACATGTATATTCATCAGATATCCTAAAGGCTCAAAGGGATATCGGTTTTATCATATGGACCACGAACTGATAGAGAGAAGAGATGTTGAATTCTTAGAAGATACTAAGAATGACATCCTGAAAAATAATAATGAGTATGTTGATGATCTAGTAGACCTACATCAATCATCATTTGAACCCATTGAAGACTTTCTTGAAACAACTGAAACTTTATGTAGACATAAAAGGCTCAGAGTCACACGGTCCTACTTAAAAAATTATCACACTTATCTTATAGAAAAAGTATGTAATTCGGTATTATTAGATGAGTTGAGTGATAATTTTACTTATCAGTAAGATATGAACTCATCTGGAGCAATAGACTGGGAGAAAGCTATGGATGAGGAAATTGAATTCATTGAGAAAAATAAAGTTTGAGAATTAACTGATTTGCCAAAAGGAAAGAAAGTCATAGGTTGTAAATGAGTTTTGAAAAAGAAATATAAGTCGATAGTTCAATCAACAAGTTTAAAGTGAGGTTGGTTGGAAAGGGTTTTTCGCAAAAAGAAGGGATAGATTATATTGAGATATATTTCTCTATTACAAAATTTGCATCAATAAGGATAATCCTGATAATATCTGCATATTATGATTTGGACTTATATCAATTAGATGTAAAGACAACTTTTTTAAACGGAGATTTAGATGAAATCATATACATGCATCAACTCGAAGGATATATAGTTGAAGGCTAAGAAGATAAAGTATATAGGTTGAGAAAATCTCTATATGGCCTAAAACAGTCACCTCGCCAATGGTATTTGACTTTTCAAAATGTCATTATTGAACTTGAGTTTGTGGCTAATGAGCTTGATCACTGTGTATATGTCTAGAACAGTGGGAGTCATTTTGTCATCTTATTGTTGTATGTAGATGACATATTGTTGATTGAGAATGACAATGAGATGATTATTAAAATCAAGTCATGGTTAAACTCAAGGTTCGAAATGAAGGATATAGGGAAAGCATCCTATATCCAGGGTATAAAGATCTCTCGAAATAGATAATCTAAAGTCTTATGCCTAAGTCAGGAGAGATATATTGATTATATCCTCAAGAAGTTCAAAATGGGTAAATGCAAGTCTGTTGTTACACCCGTTGCAAAGGGGTCAAACTAAGTAAGGCTGATTGACCCGATGAAGAAGACAATAAGCCTAACTTTCCTTATGCATAAGCTGTGGGTAGCTTGATGTATACTATGTTGTGTACAAGGTTTGATATTGATTTTGTTGTTGGTCTTGTGAGTAGATATCAAAGTAATCCTAGATGACAACATTGGATAGTTGTAAAAAGGATTTTAAGATATCTGAAATAAACAAAAGACTTAAAATTGTGTTTTTAAGCAAATGAACTGAAAGTGGTAGGATACTCAAATGTTGACTTTGTTAGGAGCAAAGATGACAACAAATCAATCTCGAGACAAATATTCTTATTTTGAGGTGGTGTTATTTCTTGAGTATATAAGAAACAGGGT
Organism: Brasenia schreberi; assembly: GCA_036023115.1. NCBI lineage: Eukaryota > Viridiplantae > Streptophyta > Magnoliopsida > Nymphaeales > Cabombaceae > Brasenia > Brasenia schreberi. The sequence continues at coordinate 13,325,254 of JAYKKT010000061.1, forward strand.
TGTGTAGCATTGCATACACAAGAAGCTGAGTATGTGGCTTACTATATGGCTATAACAAGTGTCTTTTGGATAAGTCGCTTCATACGAGATTTGAAGCTAGAGATAGCCGACGAGCAAGTTGTCATTTACTGTGACAACAATGCAACAATTATTCTTATCAAGAGTGGATCTAACAACTCCAAGAACAAGCATATAATGGTTAAATACCACTATGTTCATGATATGGTCATGAGAAAGGAAATATTCATCTCATACATGTCAACTCATGATATATTGGCAAATCACTTGACTAAAGACATAATAGAGGATCTTTTCTCAAAACATGTTGCGAACATGAGTTTGAGATATGTTTGATTGTTGTGTAGATAAAAAAACACACTACGGGTTGTGATTGTAATAGCAACCATAAAATGACATTAATAGGAAAACCCCGTAAAAGTGTGAGGAAAAGCAGTATATCAGTTCACTTAGCTCGAATGGCCAATTGGGAGATGTAAAGAAACATATAATCATTCTCGGCAACCCCAACACAGAAACGGTTGGACTAGTCATCCAGTCGTTATCTTTGGAAGGGATGCGGGAAAGAATGGCTATAACGACTATCAAAGGCCAAAATCGTCGGGCAGTTACGGAGTTTATCCGTAACCAACTCGATAAGAAACTCCAGGGAAGAAAAACCTAGGAGAAAATCTGGGAGAAAAGAGGAGCAGGCACTACTCTATAAATAAAGAGCAGCGCATGAGAACAAATACAGTGAAACATACTGCGAAACTGAGCATTCCTCCCAAACAAAATCTATTTAGAGGAAACCTAGAAAATACTTAAACACTCATACCTCTTTGAAGATATGCTTTTGTTGCATACCCTGATCACAAGAATGGAGACACCGGAGGGTCGACCGCAAGCAAAGAATCTGCTGGAGAGTCGACTGAAACCCCACAAGTTATACAGTTCCTCGACCACCCATCATCATCAACGAAACCCATCTAAGGATAATCGTCAATCGCTTTTTTTTTTGTCGATTAAACTTCGATCCCTTCATTATTTCAAGTCAGCTTAGTTAATTGCCCCTTGCTATGATGTTGATCGCCATAAGCTTAAAGTTATGACAAGTGACAACCCAACCTTAAAGTTCTTAATTATTTGAATCAGTATTACAATAAACTGGAATGCGTTTAATGGTAACAGCGTTAATGAACTTAGGGGTGTACATATATCGATTTAGTTCAGTAACCAAATTGATCCTAAATAAGTTTATGACATAATACAAGAACCAAAACCAAACCAAATTGAGGGATAACCAAACCGAAAAATTCAGTTGATTCAATATGATTTTCTATTATGATCGATCTTTTGTAAACCCTCGTCAAGATTGAGAGCCTTTAGGCTATGGAGCACATCTTGATTTTGATTTGAATAGATGAATACTGTCAACACTAACAATATACATGAACGGTTTGGAACCAGCCCGTTGATTGGAACCGGAACCAAACCATTCATAGAACTGGTCGAATGGATCTTAGAACCATAACCAAAACCAGAGACTTCTGATTCCGTTACGGTTCATAATTTCTAGAGACCGGCCTAAAACAATCGGCAATTCCAACCATCGTTATGTTATAAATATTTTTTCTAAAATTTCTGATCACAAATAAATCATTAGCTCAATACAGTGACGACGTATTATCTTTGTATTGAAAAAAATTAAAACCGACACCAAAGGTTAAGGGACAGCCGGAACCGGCCCCCGTAGTTAACAGTAAATATACATGCTTATCCTATCAACGTCGAAGCAGTCTGGAACATGGATACTGTGATACGAAAGAAATTCAGAAACTCAAGCACACAAGTTGGAACCGAACCGGACCAAAAATATCATATTGTGAACTTTTTTTAATTTCAAAGGTAGATAATTTCGTCGATTCCAATTATTCTTCGGCTTTTACAAACTGAAACAAGCAAATCTTTCATGATTTTAATATTAACCTTTCAATCTACGACGACAAAATTGATACAACATAATATAATTTTTTTACTAAAATCAGCCAGCTCTCTCTCTCTCTTTACACCCAGCAGCCGAGCACAACCCGTTTAGGTTTTCATGAAATCGTATATTGTTCATAACGCCGCCGTAATTTTTGTCTGCAAAGACACACACAGAGACAGAGACAGAGAGAGAGAGACCCTTGAAACTCTTTACTTACGAGTAGGGTGAAGGGTTGTCGTGCTTCGTCTGTGTTATCTTTTGGTAAGAGAATCAATTGCTGTTTTTTTTGTATTATAGGGTTCTTCTCCTTCCATCCTTTTGATGTTATCAGCGTTCTTTTGTTGCTAGGGTTTCCCTTTCTCCTTCGTTTCGTTGAGCTCTTTTGTTTTGTCTCATCTTTTTATGTAGCACCAACAACGAGATACCGAGTAACTAGAATTCGGCGGAAGGTAATCCTTGAATCCAAAACCCTTGAGAATCTCTTTCCGGGAAAAAAATGGAGGAAGATGATTTTAGGGAGGGCCAAAGGAGTCAATTTCATGGGCAAGAAGCAATATCTGCAGTGGCAGACGAAGGGTTTTTCGGGGATGAGGACGATGAATATGATGATCTCTACAATGATGTGAACGTTGGTGAGGGATTCCATCAAACCCTACAGAGGTCAGATTTGGGGTTCAAGAACGAAGAAGAAGAAAAGAAGATTAATTCGGCTCCGGAATCTGGGATAAAAGGTGCTGAGGGGATCGTTCCTCCGGGGATAGGTCAGATGGGTGGCGGTGTAATTGCGTCGGAAGAGAGTAGGAACGGGTTCAATCCCGTCGCTTCTAGGCCGCCGGAGAAATTAGCGTCGCCGTATACGGAGGCGAAGTTAGAGAGATCAGATGGGCAGGTTGGAAGTTTAGGGTTTAAGAGCCGGGGAGACGCTCCCTCAAGAGGATCTGGTCTTGTGGGCACCGCCAGCGAGTTCTGGCCTCCGGCAGTCGGCGAACAGTATGTTGGTAATCACGATGAGATGAATAGGGTGGTCGATACTTCAGTGAGACAAGTTGGTAGTGGTAGTGCAGCTGGGGGCGGCATTGATGCGTCGGCATATGCCGGAATGGTTCTTTTTGTAGGTGATTTACATTGGTGGACTACAGATGCTGATCTCGAGAATGAGATGTCCAAGTATGGCCAGGTGAAGGAAGTTAAATTCTTTGAGGAGAAGGCGAGCGGGAAGTCGAAAGGGTTTGCGCAGGTTGAGTTCTATGACCCAGCAGCAATGGCTGCTTGCCAGGAAGGAATGAATGGGCATGTGTTCAATGGTCGTCCATGTGTTGTTGCTTTGACCTCGCCAAATAATGTGAGGAGGATGGGAGAATCTCAGTTGAGCAAGAATCAACAATCTCAAGGCCAGCAGCAGTCGCAAGCAAGGAGGGGGCCTGGCGATTCCGGTGGTAGGGGTGGCGGCGGAATCGCCGGCAATGCAAACTATCACGGAGGAGATGGTGGGAGAAACTTTGGGAGGATGGGCTGGGGAAGAGGTGGTCAGGGAATGATGGGTAGGGGCCAAGGTGGGCAGATGAAGAATACTATGAACAGGGTTGGTGCTGGCGGGAGGGGTATGGTCTCAAATGGTGCAATGGGCAACAATGGCGGTGGTATCTTTGGTCCAGGTCTAGCGAATCCACCTCTGATGCATCCACAAGCAGTGATGGGTCAAGGTTTTGATCCCACATATGGTGGGCCGATGGGGAGAATGGGTGGGTTCGGAGGGTATCCAACAGCTGCACCTCCATACCCCGGAATCCTTCCGTCCTTTCCACCGGTTGGATCAATGCCGCTTCCAGGAGTTGCTGCACATGTTAATCCTGCTTTCTTTGGTCGAGGGATGCCAACTAATGGCATGGGGATGATGCCAACAGGTGGTGTTGATGGAAGTTCTGCTGGAATTTGGCCTGATCCAAATATGGCTCGATGGGGAGGTGATGAATATGGAGGTAGAATGGGAGAAACGAGCTATGGTGAAGATGCTGCTTCAGATCATGGTTATGGTGATGCTGTAAGCAATGAAAAAACTGTGAGATCTGGTGGTACACGAGAGAAGGACAAAAATTCTGATAGGGATTATCCCGTGAATTCCGAGAGACGGTACAGGGATGATCGAGAAGGTGGATGGCAAAGGGACAAGGAGTCTATTCGTGACCAAGAATGGCCAGAGAGAAGACATCATGATGACAGAGACAGGGATCGAGATGGTGATAGGGATAGAGAACGAGTACGGGAGCGAGAAAGGGACAGATATAGAGATGATAGAGAAAAATATGCAGATCAACATAGGCACAGGAAACGTGAGTGGGAAAACGATGAAGAATGGGAGAGAGGCAGGTCCTCGAGATCACATAGTCGCTCCCGGCTGTTGCAAGAGGAAGAATCACGGTCAAGATCAAGGGACGCTGACTATGGAAGGAGGCGAAGAGAATGACCCAATCTTGCTCTAACAATATCTATACAAAGAGAATGGTGTGCCTGAAATTGCATAAGGCTGTGGCCTGGACGAGTGAGACTTGTTTGTTGGGCAGCAGGCAGTTTCTTTTGACTCTCTTTTATTGATATTTCCTTTTCCCCAACTGTTTCTTTACTTAAGTTAACTACAAAATCAAATGAATCGAGTTGTTCTTTAATGATATATTCAGTTGGAACTATTTTTTACTTAAATTGCCCGTAAATGTTGTTTTGATCTTTCTTGTGCTGCAGTTTGTTAGTTATTGTTTCAAGTCTCCCATGTATGAATAGATGATAAGTTGCTGCTTTTCTGCTATTCTTGGTTACACACACACGGGCACAGGATTTGTACTTTTGTGGCTGCATCATTCACCTAATATAATGGATTGCTTTCACTGTAAAAAGGCTTGGAAGCTGCTAATAGAACTTATACTGTTGCTTTTTCTTTTAGTGGATGAGAGTTGTCCTGAATTTTCTTTCTAGGAAATATGAAATGATGCGGTGATGATGTATTCCATTCCAGGCTTAAGTATTACGATGTTGACATTGTATTTATACCGCACAGGAAATAATACACCTTTACAAGTTGGATGATTATCAGCTTTAGTCAGTGAATTTGCAGCAAGTAGGAGAATTCATTTTATTATGGTTTGCCCCCTTAGAATCAGCTGCCCCCTTAGAATCAGCTGAATACATGTTGTAGCTAGCCAAGTTCAGCACTCGGCGAACATTTCATGAACTTCTACATTGTAGACGATAATACTATTATCACTGCCATTCTGTTATTTGAAAGTGGGTCCAAGGTCCGGTAGAAATCTTTCACTAGAGGATCAGGATACACATGGTTGTGTTGGGTAGCAGTCGAGGGTGTTGGCCATATTATTTGTGTGCTTGTTCTGCCTAGTTTGATAAATGACTTGGAGATTATACTACTGCTGGTTCTGGAGCTAATAAGCTGTCACAGAAACTCTTCTACCGGACCCTCCCGTGTTGAACCTCATTGTAAAGGTATGGATTCTTTTTGTATTTAATAAGTACAAATTTAACTTAAAACTTAAAAATCCAAAAATATAAAATTCGGAAAAAAGAAAAAAGGTTCTAAAACATATAACATATGAACATTGATAATTTAATAAAACAATATTTTCAAAAACTAAAAATTAGCATTTATGATAATTTACCATATGCTTCAGTAAATTTTTATGCTACATTACGATATTTTACAGCACCCCATGTGATAAACACCTGGATCGTATCAATTTGGTATTGATACATGATAAGACCATATCTTTTATCGTACAATACCCTATGATCTTTATACCACTGCCCATGTCTGTCACTCAAGCTCTACTTCTCCAATGTCACTCTTGCGGTATCTGCACCAGCACCCCTCTCATGTGATATAGCTGATAAGGGATCTATTTTTTCTCCTTTGGGATATTCCAGCATTCTTCAGGATCTATGTTGCATGGATACGAGTACGGTACCGGTATCTGGTATGGGTACAGGTATGGGGTACGTAATTTTTTTTAAAAACTAAGGTACGGGTACGCTACTATTAAAAAATATAATAAAAATAAATAAATTTATATAAATATATATATATATATACACAATTATATAGAGCATTCTATATTTTTAAAAAGCATTCTAATGTTTGAGAATAATTTTATTCCAACTATGAGAATGTCATTTATATTCTTCTTCAAAGTTGATCACTGTAGTTAGTGGAGATACTAAAATAACTATGGACATCAAAAGAAATTATAGAAAGAAAAACAAATACTAATTTCAGGTTTAACGATTATGGATTAGATTTTATTTTGGTTTCAGTTTTAAATCAGGTTTTAGGATGATTTCAAATCCGATTTTGGAATGATTCTAGATCCGATTTTGAGTGGTTATGATCCTTATGGATCTGTTTCTGAGATGGCTTTGAGTGTTGGGTCAGGCCTGATTCGATACTACCAGGACTTGGTTTCGTTTTATTAAGACTAGAAAGTAATGGGTCGGATCGAATCCAACGATAGACTCAATCTGGTTAGGGGTTATGAAAAGGGAAAATAGAGCGTTGATGGATTTCGAAGGAAAGGGCCTTTTACTCAGGAAGAAGAGAGAGGAGGAGGAGGCGGTCGGGTGACACCAAGGCCGAGGGAGGTTCGATGGTGGCCGGCATCGAGTGGAGTCGTGATGACAATGGAAGCGGCTGCAAAGGGCGGTGAAGATAGAGATTTGGCTTTGGCGGCTAACGGCAGCAGTAGAGAGATGGTGAAGGACGATGATTTCTGGCTGATAGGTGAATAAGAGGCGTGGCACACTTATCTATATCTGCGAGGAGTTAAATTGTGTCGTTGCGCGCCTCCTTCAAAAGGTGGAGTTGAATTCCTTATTTGCATTATTAGGTGTAAATGGACTCTTGGAAAGGGGTTCGTTGAGGTACCAGGCCGTATGAGATTGTTGTTATGAGTTGATCCATGATTCTGCTCTTTACCTGTTTGAGATCTCACCATTTTATCTAACATCGAGCCAAGGACCCGAAGGCCTGCTAACGTGGAGCGCCAACCCCACGATCCTTGAAACTCTTTGAGAGGCTATGCATTCACCTGCAAGTATTTTGCTTCCATCAACAGTGTCCAGGGGTCTGCATTCCGCGAGGGGAGCTTCCATGCATTTTTCGCAAGAATAACCTGGATGATGGGGATGGAAGAGTAGATGGGGAGGAGTGCTGCAAAAGGATGTTGGATGTGGCGGCCGAAGTGGTTGGATAGTGACGACTGTGGCGGTTCGAGGCCTGCCTGAGGTGAGAAAGGTGGCGGCGTGCCGAGACGAAGATGGCTACAACGATGGTGGTTCTAGCGGAAGTCAGGCTGACGTTCACGACAGAGAGAGATTTCTGTAAAACTTGTTGAAGGTATGTTGTAGATGGTATCAGTACGGACCCCACATACCGATACGCGTACCCGTATCGGGTATGTACCGGATACGGGTACGTCATCCAATATGACGTACCCATGCAACATAGTTCAGGATGGAACCTTTCTTCTGCTTGAAGCTCCCTTTTATTGTTTTCTTGTGGTCAAGCTTGTTGTGCATGTCTTAGTGCTGCATAGAGGAGTGGTGAATCAGGATATTGAGAATGCTTTCTGACTTTAGTTGTTATAATCCTGATTATCTCTCACATATTTGATTACTGTTGACAAGTAAGCTATTTCTTTGGTAGAACAGCATGTACCATCCTTCTGGTTTCAATTTTGGAACTACTGCAACGTTTATATGAAGAAAGTTCTGCGTTCCGATATCATCCTCGCTACCTTGTTCTTTTAGCATGCGTCCGCAACAACTTTTCTCTGGTTTTCCTTTATAAGCTTTTGTGCCTTTGGAAAAATTTTGAGCGATGTTTGGCAAAAGGCCTCGAGCTGTCTGTTTTTGAGCAATGATGTTTTAGCAACAATTTATGGAGCAATTACTTGGAACTACATTCTGCGAAATAAGCCTTCCTATCTGATAGAAAAGGATCATGTTGATACACGGGATTTTGGGAAACATAGAACTCTGATACGATTTTTGCTGCCAATTTAAGTTGGTCTTTCACAGTTATGTTGCTTAGACTGCTGGTGGTATCAATGTCTAATTACTTGTTTCTATGTTGAGCCATGTTTGCATGTTGGCAGTGCTTTTCTCTTTTTCTGAAGTTGAATGTAGACACCTTTGAGAGGTTTGGGTTGTGAGACGATGTTCCCACAATCTCTTCCGTAAAGGGTAATCCTGATGGCGGCAGCTGAGTCTAGGATTAAGCTTTCTCCGTAGCCCAATCATTTGAGAATGATCAAGAGATAAAATTTGATTGATGTTTGCAATTCACGTTCACGATCATGCAGTTCTAATGGCTACTGTTGTTTTGTTGGAGAGTTTTACGTGTCAGTCGATGATGCTGTGGTCGATGGGAGTCCCATCTGGTGTGAAACGTTCTAATGAAGGATCAGAACACACAGGAAATCAGGTTGTTAAAAGGTTGGAGGGAAGTGTGAACCTTCACATTGGATTTCACTCTTCCGGTGAATAAATTGTTTGCTTCAATCTTACTCCTCGTGGGTTTCTCTTCTTACCTCAACTGTATTTTTGTTCCCCGACCTCATATTAACCTTATTGCAGCAGTATTTTTGTGTTTGGGTTTCTCTGCGCTGCTTGTTCCAAGTTGGCACGTGTGATGTGCCCGACCGGGAGAATGATGAATAGGGTGTCGGGTCAAGCCGGTGACTCATAGGCACTGGCTGTAACAACTGTAGATGAGCAACATCTGAACTATGAGAGGGTCCAACTACCATTAGTTGGTTCATACGGGGGTGTTTGATTGATTACCGGGGTGTTTGATTGATTATATGAGGCCTAGACCTATCAAACTGAAACCATCTGAACTATGAGAGGGTCCAACTACCATTAGTTGGCTCATACGGGGGTGTTTGATTGATTACCGGGGTGTTTGGTTGATTATATGAGGCCTAGACCTATCAAACTGAAACTAAAAAGTGAAGTAGTACGATTCTACTTGATCATGAAGCCGACCATCTGCTCATCCTTGAGGATGGGCCATGGGAAGTGGCGTGCAATGATAGTTCTGATGGCCCCAAAACACCCCCCTAGGAAGCATTGGCCCTTTGCTGCAGCCAGCTGAGACGGCTGGGCTCAAATGAGTGCCTGAATAAAGGGTATGACATGAGCCGCGACTCTGGGAAGATGGTTGAGCTTAAGTGAGATCTTCATGGAGGTGTTCGTGGCTTAGGCATATGGAACTCGAACTGTTGTAGGCTGAAGCCTCATAAGCAAACATGGAACATACAATTCAGCTTTTTATTTGTTTATGAGGTCTGTGAAACTATGAATAGCATCAAATCAGTTATAGTTTGTTTGATGGTGCTTATTATTCGGATAACATGCCGTGGCTGGTTTCTTTGGCGCTTCCTGGGTTTTCGAATGCTTCATGCTTGCTTGATCTTGAAGGAGACCTGTTACAGGCCCCTTTCTTGCATCGGCATGTGCTAGACCGATGTGTGCCGGGGAGGTAGTGAGATGACAACAGTATCGAGGCTGCACGCATGCTACACTGATGTATTCGGGTGGGCTACTGGAGCTAAGTTTGCAGTGACAGTTCAACTGGCCCAGCCTCGTAATCAAACATAACCTGTAGTCTGAGACCCTTACCCTAAGGCGGTTCTCCTAAGACCGCTTAACCATGTAGCGCACTGTTTTAATTGAATCCAACCATTCGGATGAATTTGTACTGCTTAGTTCAGTAAGAGGACAATTTTCAAACAGCTCAAAGTCCAATGGTTCAATTTTTCACAATAATAAAAATCAACAGCTGGAAAAGCCAAGTTTTTTTTCACATCGAATTAAGCACATCGAATATATACATATCTAGTGTATATAATCAGTCTTACAAAAGGGCGGCGAGGTTATATAATCAGTCTTACAAAAGGGCGGCGAGGTTATATAATCAGTCTTACAAAAGGGCGGCGAGGTTCTGACCCAGCCATGGCTGGTTTCGAACCAGCCCGATGGTTCCAACCAGAACCGAACCAGGCTAGGAACCAGATGCAATCAAAACCGGATTCAGAACTGCGGAAAACCCGGTTAAGTTCCGAGTCTGGCTTATGAGGAACCAGAACTGTGCCGGAACTGGCAGTTCTAAACCGGAATCGAGATGTAAGCAAAACCATAAAACATGCATGATCTTAGTCGTGTTTTGTTACGTATGCTTATAAATGTGAATGTGTCAGTTTTTTTTTTTCAAGTTAGAATGAGGAGGCGAAAGCAAGGTTAGAATGAGCTATTGATCAAAATGCATATTTCATTGTTTGGCAGTGCCGGTGTAGGCCTGAAAACGTCGAATATGACTTCGAAAAGCCACTACGAACTTGACAACAGTAGCACAAATTCAAAAGTGGGTCATGCTTGGGTTTACTGGTTCTTGACACGAACACAAAATGAGAAGATAAGAACATGACCCGAAGTAGGAAATCGCTTTAGGTTAAATTGTTTTGAACACAAGGTTGATTTATATTGATCTCTTGGTTTAAATTGATCGCTTGAACCGTACCTCATACACACAGAATACCAATATGCATAGATTATAAATGTATCATAATGTACACTAACAATACTCCGTTTCTCCTTCCTTGAACGAAGAAATTGTATTTCAAAAAAACAAACAAACCAAGAACTTAGTGTTGTTTAGTGAGGCTTTCCTTATCTAAAAACTTTTGCCTTGATAAGATTACCTAGGGCATAAACATGGCCGGTTCTTAATCGGCTCAGCGGTTCCAACCAGAATCGGTGAAACTGGGTCCAGAACTGGGGACCACTAGGTTCGGTTTCGGTTTCACCTTTTATAAACCAAAACTAGAACCAGGGGCCTCAAATCATCGATTCTGTTTTCTTTATTTTCTATATTTTTATTTTTCAAATAAATTATCGGTTCCAGACAGTTTCGGACTCAATCCAGAACCGTCATAGAATCGGAGGTTTTGAAATCACGGTTCCAAGTTCTGGGCTAACAAAAACTGCTAGTTCCGGTTTACCTACAGGACAAGGGCGTGATTTTGCAAGCGTGCAGGTCCATGGAAGATTCGGCTAATTTCCTTTTAGTAACTACTGAGCTCACTTTTATTCCTTTCAACCACTCAATTAGTATGACCCCCATCACGTTAGTCTTACACACTAAAGGTCCCCAGTTCGATCCTGGGCATTGTCATAACGAGAGAAAGGCCTAATAAGCCACTCTCTTGCTCAACTTGATATCCAGTATATCATTCATGCAGGTCCTTTTCTTTTCCTTATAGAAAGGAACAGAATGGCGAATATAATAAGAACACAATCGGTTTTCATGATAAGGCTCGGTTTATGTCGAGAGAAAATGTTGCCCGTTTTGGTTTATGTGGCAATGAAAAGAAAACCCAGTAGAGATTCTTGTGGATGGAGATGGAGGCAACCAAACATTCATTCTTGCTGCTTCAATTGGATTTCATTTTGGAAATACAATTCTCATCGTTATCGCCAAAAGTAGTGATGCAATTCAGGTAGTACTTGTAAGAACCCGTTGGTGTGACCTAGACATGATGTGACGCGTGTTAGAGAGCTCTTATTTTTGTTGTTAAAAAAGATGATGTGTTGATGCTAGAAAATGCATGGAGCTACATGGCAAAAGATAGAGAGTTTTGAAATAGAAGCAACACGTAGCTCGTTGAGGTTCAGGAAGGCTTATGATGTCGAGTGTGCGAAGACAGGCCCATGCACCTGAGTTAATTGTATGGATCTTGGGGTCGATTGACACACCCAATCGATGTAGCAGCGAAAAGGATGGTATGTAAAGAGAAGTGGGGAGTTATGAGGAATCACGTCTGAAATGCTGGTATGTTATTTGTTCTGTAAAAGCCTATTTAAGCATGTGCAATTGGATTAAGATCAAAGCAATTAATGATATAATCTATCTTTTTTTCTTCCCTTAGGAGTAGGCATAACTTAGTCTTTTCGTCTTCTTAAGCACTCATGCAACCTCCCATTGGCAATCTAGATAAGCAAAGTCGGATTCTTGGAGACCCATTCCAGCACATGATACCTTATCCATTCATTTTTACTCTTAAGAACGAGGGTTAGAGTTGTCTAGCATGTCCCTTCATCTTCTAGCAGCTCTAGATTATCGTGTTTAATCATTCATGTTGTGTTATCACTTAAGACGGTAATATATCTTTGGCATGCTCGATTAGACACACATGCTTCTTCGTGAGGTTATCCAATGTATGCAAACTCGATCTAGTCGAGTTTATCTCATGACTTCTTTCAGTATAGGCATAAATGTTGATCATTCGACATCATACCGTGTTGGACATGTCTCGGATACAATTGAATGAAAATATTGTCCTTAAATGTCTTCGAACGTGAGCTAATAACTGGTTATAGAGATAGTTAGTGGATCTTCAAATAACATTGTTCCGCCAAATGACAAAAACCATGCTTATGATGATCGCTAGTGAACTGGCTACTTATAAGATCAGGATTTATTTGTTGAGAAACAAAAGCAAAAAGCCGCCGCTGAATCATATTAGCAAGCATCGATGTTTGGCACCTATAGAGGAAGCCAAAACATTCAAGGACCATCATTGGCTTGAGAACCTGACTTGAAGTATAGACGAGTCAATATTGTTCGACGATCACTTGAGTTTTTAGTCCTAGTCTCGTCATCTCAACCAGTTGCAACCGCCTAACCTTATGTTATGTCGACATCATCCGAGTACTTATCAAATGTCGGGGACACATACCCTGGATTTCAACCCTCAGTTTCTTCAAGAGCTTCGAGCTTTATGATAACCCAAACGAGAGTGAGTATTTCACCACCGACCTTGCCACCAGACTTTGGGTTTCTGATTCTCCCACTATACCAACCTAATGAAGTAACATTTCAGCTACCTCAAGCACTGTTTCCACATGCAAACCCACTATATCTTGTCCTTTAATCTAACCCACTATATCTGGTATACCGACCTATCGAATTAAGCACATTGAATCTATACATATCAATTTAGATCATCAGAGTCTTACGAAAGGGCAATAAAGGTCTGACCCAAACATGGCGGATTTCGAATCGGGCCAGAAACTGAAACCGGATCCCAAACTGAGGAGGACTCAGTTTGGTTCCGTTTTCTGGGAACCAGAACTGATGGTTCTAAACCAGGTCGATCCAGGTTCGGTTTTGGTTCTTGGTTCTAAATGAATACATTTATTATAAATGTATCACAATGTACACTAACAATACTCTGTTTCTCCTTCCTTGAACGAAGAAAATGTATTAAAAGAAAAACCAAGAACTTGTCAAAATCATAAAAAACAGTGATAAAGTACGATAAGCAAAGGAAAGAATACTATCCATACAATGTTTATAACATTGAAGGTCTGTATAACCACATCGTTGCCACCCTGATCAAAACGAACCTAGTGTTGCTTAGTGAGTTTTTGCTTGTCTAAAAATTTTGTCCTTCAAAAGATGACCTAGGGCATAGACATCGCCGGTTTCTAACCAGTCCGGCTATTCCAACCAAAAACGAACCAGTTGAGGAACCAACTGAACCCAGAACTGGAAACAGCCCGTTCAATTCCGGTTTTACCTTTTTATAAAATCAGAACCAAAACCGACGGTTTTGGTCTTTCTTTAAATTTTTAAAATAAAATTATTGTTTCGTACTCAAACCAAAACTGTCTGATGTAACAATTCTGAAACCGTTTAAATGGACAGGCTTAGCCTCTTTAACATCTGACCACGATGGCAAATCTCCTCATCAATCTAAAACCCGCTTTTTAGAAGTCTAGTTGAAAGTTATTAATTCCAATGGTGCTGTGGTGTAGTCGGTTATCAGGTTAGTCTTACACACTAAAGGCCCCCAGTTATTAATTCCAATGGCACCACTCAAAAGTTTAATAATATATTTTTAATTGTTGATTTCCCCTTTTTTAGTCATTTGTGCTCACTCCTCTCAAAATGCACGCACACCATTTGCTTTAAGCCGCATGAATTTCCATTTGTCTTGGGCAAGTGACTACTTTTTTGTGTGTTCCAACGAGAGAGAGGCCTAATAAGCATGACACAAAACTGCACGTCCCAAGAATCGAACTCGCCACTTGCAAGGTGGGAGTCAGAGGTCCCTGCCAAATGGGCTGTCGATGTGAGTACAAAAAGTGACTAAATTATGGAGAAGGGAAAATGCTCTTCTTCTTCTTCCACTTGGTAAAACCTAATTGAAAGTGGGTGTGGATCTAGAGTTACTTTCTGAAATCTGAGATGCCATACATTTACTATTTTACTTCCGAATCTGAACTGTAGATGACAATGAAAAGAAAACACGGTAGAGATTCTTGTAGATGGAGGCAACCAACCACTCCTTGCTTCTCCAAGCGGATTCCATCTTGGAAATACAATTCTAACATATCCCTCTCATTACATAGTTTTGCCGTACCTCGGGTCACTGTATGTAATGCGGAAGCTAAGAGAAGAAAAGAAACAAAAGATGATATTACGTACGATAACTTACACAGGATTTTCAACACGAGAGTTATTTCTATTCGTTTGTATTGCATATATATATATATATATATATTGTAAAGAAACTTATGTTTGTTTTTATACTGATTTTATTTTCATGTGTTTTTTTCTTTGGGCTTTTTGTCAAATCAATTATATTCTGTGCAAGATTTTTACTATCTTTTTAATAAGGTAGAACCGTTTTGTTTTCAATGTTCAATCTTAAAAAAAAGCATCTCATAAAATAGGGGAAGAAGGTCCTTCTTAGGACAGATGTTGTTATTAGACAGAAAGTGACCACCAATCACTTACATCTCCCATCAAGCCCAATGGAACCTGTTGGGTCTAAATGGACCGGCTCGTTAACATCTGGCCACGATGGCCAATCTCCTGATCAACCTGAAACACGCTTTTTAAAAGTCTAGTTGAAAGTTATGAACGCCAATGGTGTCGTGGTGTAGTCGGTTATCAGGTTTTTGTTGCTTTGATGGTTCAGATACACATGATTTCACGTTGCCTTAATCATCAATCCTTCTGTTTTCACTGGCCTTTTGGGTTTTCTTTCATAGTCTTCAATGACGATTATCTTTTTGATGTTAACAACTTAAGAATACACATGAAAGACCAGTAGACAAGAAAAAAGATCGTTACAAAAGTGGATCAGATGAAGGACGTATAAAGAGACGAATGGTGATAATCATACGGCAGATTTTCATTTGAAGCAAAACGATTAGAAAAGAAAAAGCTAAGGATGGCGCAATTCAAATAGGTCTGTTATCGCTTCAAATTTTGCTGCATATGTAGGCAAAAAGGAAAAGCTATGTGCGCAATTTCAATAAGAACAATCGGCAAAAGAAGACGTAGACTGATCGGCAAAATAAAGAAGCTAGAGGGTTCCAGTTTAACGGCGACACAGGAGATAAAGGCTTCATGAGGCTCATACAGGAGCACCTGTGGGCTGGTCTACCAACACGCTCAAGCGTTACGGCCGACTGTCCCATTACTGGGCCATTCTTGAAAAGTACAACGGTATAAAGTTCAAATCTCAACCCTTGATTGCAGAGATCGAACAGTGAAAATGTTCAAAGAAGATTGAACATGGATGAGGATTGAGCACGGACCTCTCTCTCTCACTCTCGATATATATATATATATATATATATATATATATATATATATATATATATACACACTTCTTGGAAATGTTCAAAGGAGATTGAACATGGATGAGGATTGAGCACGGACCTCTCTCTCTCACTCTCGATATATATGATGGAGATTTTTTGTAGCCGACTGAAATTTGCTTCTGCGCCGGTTGCCGGAGTCCGTTGAGTTCCACTCTCCGTCCAATCTCCCAGATAAACCTGCAGATGAAATGATGCTTTTTGGTGTTTGAGGTTTCCTCACAGCGACCTTTTCCAGAAAGACAAGAATACTGTATTTTTTTGTGTATTGTATATCAGTCTTTGTGTATACACACTGCTCTTATTTATAGAGAGGTGCCTGCTCCACGTCTCTTGGCTTTTCATGCTGGGTTTCTCTCATCCAGAGCAACTACATCCGGACTGTTACCAGGTTTTTCGGTAACGGTCTGGCGGTTGTCAGGCCTCATCTATAACTCCTGTCACGGTAACGGTCTGGATGGCCAGTCCAAACGTTATCGTGTTGCATTGCCGAGAATGACCACTCTAAAACGTCTGTAACATATCCCACTTGGCCATTCGAGCCAAGTGTACTTACATACTGGTTTTTCTCTCACTTTTCCAGGGTTTACCTAGTAATGTCAATTCATGATTGTTGCTGCAATCAATACCCGTTGTGTGATTATTTCCCTACACAACAACCTACCCGTTGTGTGGTTATTTTCCTACACAACATTTTATCCGTTGTGTAGTTATTTCCCTACACAACAATCAAACATACCTCAAACCCATGTTTGTAACATGTTTTGAAAAAAGTTCTTCTATTATGCCTTTAGTCAAGGGGTCTACCAACATATCATTTGTTGGCATGTATGAGATGGATATTTCCTTTCTCATAATCATATCATGAACATAGTGGTATTTCACCATTATATGCTTACTTTTTTAGCAATCAGCTCTACTCTTGATAAGAGTAATTGCTGCATTGTTATCACAGTAAATGACAATTGACTCATCGGTTATTTTCAACTTCAAATCACGTATGAAACGGCTTATCTAGACAGTACTCGTTGTAGCCATACAGCAAGCTACATACTCAATTTCCTATATATGCAATGCTACACAGCCCTATTTCTTACATGCCAAAGAAACAACACCACATCCAAATAAGAATATTTGACCCGAGGTTGATTTGTTGTCATCTTTGCTCCCAGCAAAGTTAGCATCTGAGTATCCTACCACTTTCAGTTCATCTGCTTGAAAACACAGTTTCAAGTCTATTGTTCCTTTCAAATATCTTAAAATCCTTTTTACAGCTATCCAGTGCTACCATCCAGGATTACTTTGATATCTACTTACAAGATCAATAGCAAAATTGATATCAGGTCTTATATATACCATAACATACATCAAGCTACCCATAACTTATGCATAAGGAATATTAGGCTTATCGTCTCCTTCACCACGACAATCAACCTTACTAATTTTAACTCTTTTGCAACAGGTGTATCAGCATACTTGCATTCACCCATTTTGAACTTTTTGAGGATATAGACAATATATCTCTCCTGACTTAGGCATAAGAGTTTAAATTCTCTATCTCGAGAGATCTTTATACCCAGGATATAGGATGCTTCCCCCATATCCTTTATTTCGAACTTGGAGTTTAACCATGACTTGGTTTTGACAATCATCTCATTGTTGTTTCCAGTCAATAATATGTCATATACATATAATGATAGGATGACAAAGTGGCTCTCACTGTTCCAAACATATACACAGTGATCAAGTTTATTAACCACAAACCCAAGTTCTATAATAGCATTTTGAAAAGTCAAATACCATTGGCGAAGTGACTGTTTCGGGCCGTATAGGGATTTTCTCAACCATATACTTTATCTTCTTGGCCTTCAACAACAAATCCTTCGGGTTGCTGCATGTATATGATTTCATAAAATCTCCATTTAGAAATGTTGTATTTACATCTAACTAATGTAAATCCAAATCATAGTATACAGATATTATCAGGATTATTCATATGGATGCAAATTTCGCAACTGGAGAATATGTCTCAACATAATCTATCCTCATTTTTTACAAAAAGCCCTTTGCAACCAACCTCGCCCTAAACTTGTCGATTGTACCAGCGACTTTGTCTTTCTTTTTTAGAACCCATTTACAGCCTATGGTTTTCCTTTCTTTTGGTAAATCAGTCAATTCCCAGACTTATTTTTTCTCAATGGATTCAATTTTCTCATCCATGGCTTTTCCCCAGTCTGTTGCTTCCGATGAGTTTATAGCTTGCTGATAAGTCAAGTTATCAGTCAACTAATCTAAATCCACCGAATTACACACTTCTTCTACAAGATAAGTGTGATAATCCTTTAAGTAGGACGGAGTGGCCCTTGGCCTTTTATATCCACTTAAGGATTCGGTTGTTTCAAGAAGATCTTCTATGGGCTCAAAAGATGATTGATGTAGGTCTACTAGATCATCAGCAGACTCATCATTATTTTTCAAGATGTCATTCTTAGTATCTTCTAAGAATTCAACATCTCTACTCTCTATCAGTATGTGGTCCTTATGATAAAACCGATATCCCTTTTAGCCTTTAGGATATTCGATGAATATACATGTCAAGGACCTACTGTCTAACTTATCTCTAGATTGATGAAGTGTCTTTACATGTACAAGATCCCCACCTCTTGAGATGGCATAGGTTGGGTTTTCTTCCAAACCACATCTCGTATGGTATAGTGAATACAGCTTTACATGGTACTCTATTGAGTATGTAAACCATTGTACTTACTGCTTCTCCCCAAAATATCCTTCGTAGAGACGCATTGATCAACATTGACATTGTCATATTCAACAAGGTTTTGTTGTATCTCTTAGCTACACCATTTTGTTGAGGTATCCTGAGCATTGTATTTTGCTTTACAATACCAAAGTCTTTACAGAATTCAAAAAATTCTGTCGAGATATATGCACCGCCTCTATCTGATCTTAAGACTTTGATTGAATGCCTTAATTGGTCTTTCACTTCTTGCTTATATTCTTTAAAAGCATCCAGTGCCTCAAATTTATGTGTCAAAAGATATAAATACATATATCTAGAGTAATCATCGATAAAGGTTATAAAATAAATATTTCCACGATTTGACTTTACCCTAAAAGGTCCACATAAATCCGTGTGAATAACTTCTGACAGAGTTGTTGTCCTTGTTAATTTCTTGAGAAAAACTTTTCTTGTCATCTTTCCTTGTATACAAGTTTCACACTTGTTGAAAGTATTTTCCTCAAATTTAGACAGTAAGTCAAAGTTGGATAATTTTCTCAACTTTTCCAGACTTATATGCCCAAGGCGTTTATGTCACATATTCATATCAACAATAAAGGCACACTCAATATAAGCAGAAGAATTACCAATTTCATTATCACAGAATTTAAATAGTCAATGTTATACATCAAATTTCCCAGAGAATAATATTCTCCCATACTTTCCTACAGTCACCTTGCCAAGAATAAACCTGACATCAAAACCTTTCTTTACTAAGGTATGAACCGATACCAGATTGTGCCTTATAGTTGGCACAATTAATACATCAGTTAATACAATTGGTTTGCCTTGTATATAAATTCTAAAAGACTCAGTACCCAAAACATCCGAGAAGGTATTGTTACCCATGTAGACTCGATGTTCGCCTGGTTTGTATTCCTTTAGATCCATTACCCTTTCCTTAGTCTTTCATATATGTCTTGTAGTTCCGGAGTCTATCCACCAACCTGTCAAATGGCAGTTCATGTATAAACACTTTGAAATCACACAGATTATGTCCTACTTCTCTGATTATCCGTGTTGTGGGTTGCTTCTTCTACCTTTCTTGTTGTTGCAGTCCCTCTTCAAGTGTTCTATATTTTCACAGCTGAAGCATTTGACCTGAGAAACGATTTCCTGCGATTTCTTAAAATTTTGACCACTCTTCTTGTTATTATTACTGAACTTCTTGTTTGGTTTATTTTTCTTCTGGTTGAGTTTGGAGTTAGACCCTATCTCATGTTGTACCACTAAAAAAATTTCTTTCTTATTTTTTATCATATGTTCTTTCTCTATTGTTAGTTTCGGGGGCAATTCAGAAAGGTTAATTTTAGGCCCTAATCTGAGGACAGTAGTGATCATGTTTCATGACGGGGGTAGATTATTTAAGATTGTTCATATTTGCATCAGTTCTAGAATGACTGATTTTGCCACGACTAAGTTCCTAGTCATTACTAACATTTGGTTTACATGTTCTACTACATTATTTCCTTCTTTTATTTTGAAAGAGTTGTACTTTTGTAGTAGCAACTCCACATGTAATTTGGCAGTTGTGTCATACTTAGTTGTTATTAAGTCAAACAGCTCTTTGGTGGTCTCGTATTCTTTCAAGACCCTAATCAAGTCATCTTCCATGTAAGTCAACATGATTGTCCTTGCTATTGTGTCATCTTTTAGAAATATTTTATACATTTCTATTTGTTGCTCAATTGCGTCTGGTGGTGGTGAATGCATGATTTTCTTTAATACGTATTCAACACCTTGAAGTGTTAGAGCAAGTGACATTCTCCTCTTCCATGTTTGGAACTTCAAACAGTTCAGTTTTTCAGTTTTTGCCAATTCAAACACATATATTCTTGAACTCATTTTTATGTGTTTAGCAATTATCACAATTAGACGGTCTAAAAAAAAATAAAGAATAAGCAACAAACACACATAGCTAGGACCATGTTAAAACGATGCATAATATCATAAAAACAAACTAAACGTTTTATAAGCAACTTGGGGTAAATTTGTAATTTCCCCAAAAATTTCTGCCTTTAGTATTTTTCAAATAATATTAGGGATAAAACTGTAATTTTAACTATTTATCCACTTTTGAAATTTTTGAAAAGCCTAAGGACAGGTTTGTAAAATTACTCTTTTGGTATTTCTGTAAAATTCGTGATTGATCGGGGTTAAAACTGTAACTTTAACCCTCAGCTCGAATCTGAAATTTTTTCAAAAGTACAGTGATAAACCTCTATTTTGACACAATGACAGAAAAGAAATTAACTAAAACCAAGAAGGGTAATAAAGTAAAATCATAGTTTGGTATATTGTAATTTTCATAAATTATCGAAGGATAAAAAAGACTTTTTTCTCAGTAAGGGGTTTCTGCATTTAGTCCGCAGTTTCGTAATATTTGAAAATTGGTTGGGGCAGAACGGACTTTTTAGTCCGCTGCCTGAGGAGTTTCTGCATTTCGGCCTGCAGTTTTCGATTTTAATTTAAATGAAGAGAGAGAGAGTCTCTTTCAAATCCTGGAAAGAGGGAGAGAGAGGGGGGTTCTGCGGGTGGTCGGCACCGGCCGGCGTTCTTGTTGTTTCTTTTCCCAGCTTCGGCCTTCTTGCCATCACCGGCCGGCACTGTTGGTATTTGTTTTCCTAGTTGCAGCCCGACCAGTGTTCTTGCTGTTTCTTTTCCCAACTTCGGCCTTCTTGCCATCACCGATCGGCGTTCTTTGGGTCATCTACGGTTGTCTCTGGCCTTTCGGCCTTTGGACCGTCTCTAGCCTTTTGGCCTTTTGGTCGACTGCGATTGTCTCTGGCCGATTGCACCTGTTTTTGGCCTTTTTGGGGTTGTCTGACTTTTTGACCGACTGCCTTTTGGGGATGTCTGGCTTTCCGGCAGACTGCGTTCAACCTCTCTTCCTTTCCCTCTTTATTTTTTTTTCACTTCTCCCTCTTCCTATAAAAAAGGGTAGCTGATTTTAGTTTTTTTTTTACAAGGTCACCAACGAGGCTCTCATACCAATGATGGAGGTTTTCTGTAGACGATTGAAGCTTGCTTCTGTGCCGGTTGCTGGAGTCCGTTAAGTTCCACTCTCCGTCCAACTCATTTTTTTGGTGTTTGAGGTTTCCTCACAACAGCCTTTTCAAGAGATACTGAATACTGTATTTTTGTGTGTATTTTATATCGGTCTTTGTGTATACGCACTGCTCTTATTTATAGAGCAGTGCCTGCTCCACGTCTCCTGGCTTTTCACGTTGGGTTTCCTTCATCCCGAACAGCTATATCCGGACTGTTACTAGGTTTTCCAGTAATGGTCTGATAGTTACTAGGCCTCATCTGTAACTCCTGCCATGGTAACGGTCTAGATGGTCAGTTCAGCCGTTACCGTATTGAGTTGCCGAGAATGGCCACTCTATAACATCTGTAACAATATATATACACACACTTCTTGAAAATGTTCAAAGAAGATTGAACATGGATGAGGATTGAGCATCTCTCTCTCTCTCCATATATATATATATATATATATATATATATACAGTTCTTGAGTGCATAGGATCAACAATCTATACAGGTTTAAAAGATCCATACAAATTGAACGTGTATGAAAGTAATAAATTCCACTAATTTTGGGGTATTCAAAACACACGGCACGGTTACCTTCTCAAGGAAAAAACTTGCAAGAAGATGAGTTTCAGAACTGGAGTGCACTTCACTTAGAACTCAAGTAGTGTGATTTTCTATAGGCAAACTGAGGTTGGACTGAATCCTACCAGATGTGTGCTCGGGTATTGGACTCTTGACCTTCTGTCAGACAACCAAAACATAGCCAACTCTGTTCTTCTGTCCACAACTAGGTACTGAATATGACTGGTTAATTAACATAAAAAAAAAAAAACATTTGGCAATATAAAGCACTCCATAAGCCAATTTTATCACAGTTTCTCTCAATTGGATCAGCCTGAATTGGTTGATTCAGATCGATTTGGTCAAATATATTCAGTGTAGGTCAAGCCAATCCTGCTATTTTGTACTATTTTCTTCATTTACTGTGATTTTTAAATGTTTTTGAACCGACTTGGTACCTCCATTTCGATGTGTGCGAAAGAGCCAGTTATTCATAGTGATTTGAATTCAGACAATTGTCCGAATCCAATGTTGTCCAAAACAGTACTGGAATCAAATCGGTTTCCAGAAGATTAAGAAAATAGTTCAGACAGAAAAATCAGATCCCAATTTGAGAAAATATAGAAAATTCAAAGAAAAAGTGAAAGAAAGGCCAAACCAAGAAGATCAATGTGGAATCTCTGCCAACTTACGGTGGGTTATTTTCCCATTAACGCTTGATGTCAAACCTATAGATAAGGAGACAGAGCCTAGTGCAACTTGTCCCCCAATCTCCATTGTACTTGTGTCTGCATTGAACTAGCCAGTTCAGCCTCGAACTGGACTGACATTTCGTGAGCCAAGTGGTTCGATTATAAACAGGGAAAGTTTTGTTCAGCCCAGGAATTGCCTCTCAACTGATCTAAAAGCCTGTCGATCAACTCTAATCATCCAAACCAGGCCTACTTGAGACGATTTAACTAGAACGTTCGGCTTTGTTTTGGTGGGTCCTAAGCCCGGGTATGTTAGATTCATACACCAATTCTAAAAACATTGGTCGGTCCTAAGCCCAAATGTAAAAGAGGAGAATTGTATTAGGTTTTTACAGTTAGCATAGAACTTTATTAGTTACTACCATAGATTCTAGACATTATGAGTATTTCATTGGAACGTAAATTCTTAACGACACACTGCAAACACTCGATGCCATGAAAAATAAGCAAAGGCCTTTATATCTTCACTTAGATGTATTGAATTGACTATAAAGAGAGTTTCTACACTATGAACATGTACGAGTAGAGAAGTTAGTTTGTTATATTATTGCTTAAATATAGTGAACAAATTGTATAAAGAAACCCCACAATTTTAGCATGAACGGATAAAAAGCTAGTCCTAAATAATAAGATTTGTGTTAGTATTTAGAATATTGAAACATGATTAACAAACTAATATAAGTGGTAGATACTATAATTTGAAGAGAAAATCATGTTTAGTGTGACAGAGAGACTTTTAATATAACACAAATTTTAATTTTTAATATTTTAAAAGAAAAAACTTGAAATGGAGTTGATATTATTGTAAA
The DNA here is from genome assembly GCA_036023115.1 of Brasenia schreberi. Classification (NCBI taxonomy): domain Eukaryota; kingdom Viridiplantae; phylum Streptophyta; class Magnoliopsida; order Nymphaeales; family Cabombaceae; genus Brasenia; species Brasenia schreberi. Next base: position 13,348,936 of record JAYKKT010000061.1, read on the forward strand.
TAAAGATTTAAAGGATAGTATAGTGTGACAGAGAGACTTTGAATATAATTGTACTTATGTACCCTAAATATGACTAAAAGATAGTATAAAGAAGGTCTTTTAGAAAGAATTAGATAAGGTAATTCAAAGAATTCCACCAAGAAAAATGATTTGTTTAGAAGATCTAAATGGACATATGAGTAAAGAGGCATTAGGATATCAAAGTATTAATGAAAACTACGATTTTAGAGATTTAAAAGAGGAAGAGAAAGAAATTTGAAGTTTTGCTATAACACATGATTTCTTTATAGCCAATACAATTTTCAGAATATAAGATGAACATTTAATTAATTATACAAGTAGTTTGTCACAAACACAAATTGATTACTTTCCTTATAGAAAAAATAGATAGATCATGTTGTAAGGATTACAGGATTCTTAACTATCCAATATCAACTTTTAGTTATGGATTTGCAAGTTAAAAATAAATAAAGTGTGTATAGAGTTACTAAATGGTACAACCTAAAAAAATAAAAAATATATATATTTATACATAAAGTTCTTGAAGAAGATGCTTAGAATTAAGTAGGTATAGAGTTTATACATTAAACAATATAACTAAACATATTAAGAAAATGACAAGATATGTACTATGTAAATCTAATAGATGCATAACAAAAAAAAGCTTGATGGAGAAGTAAAGTGGTGTAAGATGAAGAGGGCATGTTAAAAATTATAATATGTCAACAAGATTGATAAAACTTGAGAGGCTTATAAAAAAATAAAGAAGCGAAAAAGGTCATTAATGAAGCAAAAGCATTTATGTGATATTTTAGGATATATAAGACTAGAGATAATAAAACTAAAGATTTTATCAATAGGAAAATTATACACACATAATGCATACCAAAAGCATGCATATTTTCACAATAATTTCATAACAAATTGTATTTTCATTTCTAACTCATAATTTCAATTCATACTCACATGCACACATCAATCTGTTATGATAGTTACAACCCATATTGTGTATGGCCCTCCTTTACACGATCTTGGTCACCCCATCCACGATGGTTTAATCATGCCAAATCTCATGACAAAGTGCCGAGGAACACACTTTGTATTCGTCCCAAGCTAGAACGCTCAAGGGATGAACAAGTCTCTAGAGACCCTAAACAAACCACACAAGTATGGCTCATATATTCATACATCATTATGTTTTAAAACCAATTATAATTTACTTCATTCACAAGCTTATATCCAAATTCATATTCATATAATATTCAAATACCATTTTTATACCAACACATGCATAGATTTTGAAATGACCCAAAACTCAATCCGGATCTAATTAAGCTATCTTAGATCTAAATTATCATTTATATCCATATCTAATCCAAACTAGATAACACAATAGGTATCTATGTTCCTAACACAGAACCTTAACTGCCAAAACAGGTTTTGTTTCTAACTCAAAACCCGTTTTAAGACCCAACCCAAGCCTAACTTATTTCCAACAGAGAACCCATGACCCATAATGGGTTTCTGACCCAATTTTGACACAATAGAATCTATCTGACACGGAACTACTAGTATGACACGATACACAACATGATTCCATGTCACTCAATAGTGTATCGGACATGAGACAAGAACTAGGACATGCCCAAAAGGGGTTCTTTCAATTGGTTTTTTATGCTCTTTTGTCATTTTTCAATCATGACCAAGGCTAGCGGTGGTCCCCAATGGACCGCCTACCTCCCCTCTTCTGGCCTAGCCTAACATCAGTAGCTATCGCCGGCGATATTATCAAAAAATTTCAAGAAAATAAGAGAGACCCTAACAACTCAGTTGAAGAAGAACTCCAATAGTTTGATACATTTTTCAGTATCATTTGGCTGCCAAAACACATAAAATCGACCGAGCTAGTAGTGTAGACCAAAACCCCTCTAACCCAAACCAGAATTGCTAAAGAAATCACTCTTTTTCATCAAAAAATTGAAGCAAATGAAAAAACTAGAGTCCTTGAGCTCTCAAGTGGTTTTGTTCAGTAAATAATGGCTCCAATGTACTTTTATCATCCTTAAAGCTCGATGACACAGGAGTTGTTCCTTTCTATCTACGATGACTACGGGTCGCTCTTCATAAGATAAATCCTCTTGTATATGTAGTGGTTCGGCCTCAATGATATGTGAAGGATCAATTATGTACTTTTGTAACATAGACACATGAAATTATGCACTCAAGTCAATAATGGTGGCAACTTTAACTGGTAGGAGACATCTCTAACTCATTTTAGAATATGTTACTATCTAATATACCTAGAGTTAAACTTACCTTTTTGCCCAAAGTGAGTCACTCCTCATGTTAGGAAGACCTTTAAGAGCACGTACTAGCACAAGTGTTGTAGCCGTCCTTGGTAGGACTTAGGTCTTGGCATGGTTCAAGGTGAATGGTTGTATTTAGGGATAGGATTTGGTTTACTAGGCTTACTAAGTTCTCAAACTTGGGATTAAACCTAGATGATTGTGGCTGCAAGGTTAATTTAATTAGAAAAGGTTCATGATTGATTTAGTGTTGAGGATAGACTGAACAAAATGCTAGGTAGATTGAAGTAGGTTATGGTATTGGCTCCTCAGTTGCTGATTGCTAGGTACGTCGAAGTAGGTTACCCATTACCGTATTGGTTCCTATGTAGCACACAAGAGGGAGGGAGGAAGGGAAGAAGACGGGTAGTCATTCGGCTTCATACTTATCCCCCTCCCCCTCTCTTTTGTCTTCCTCCTCTCTTTCTTTTTCTAAAGAGATAGAGAATGTAAAAATTAATGAGATGAATGCATTTGTCCCCATGAGAGAGGAAAGAGTGGTCATTTGGCTTCCTACAACCTCTCTTTTTATATCTTTTTTCTCCTTGGGTGAAAGAAAGAAGGTGAAGAGAGACAAATGGAGTGATTTTATGTCTATGAGATGGCATTTTGTATCAATGAGTGGTTTTTTTATACTTTGGGGTTTTTGGACGAGTTATTTAGCCGTATTCCAGTTCCGATCTCATGCACTAACCATGTTTCGCCTCCTTCGCAATCCTTCAATATGGAGGCAGTTGTGCGCTTTCATCCAGAGGAAGGTACAAATGGCAAGTTCCGGTTCTCCAAGAACCAGGACCAAACCAGTTCCTGTTCCGGTTCAGAACCGTTGATTTCAATTCCAGAACCGGAACCAGAAATGCATAAAAACATTTTAAATTTTCAAAAAAAAATGGCAGAGCAACCGTCTTTTGAAACAAAAAGAAGCAGCAAATATGAATTCCTTTTCCCATAAAGGGATCTTTCTTGATGAACCACTATCTATTACTGGGTATGTTTGATTACGAGTTCGGGCCTTGAAAACAGTCACTGCAAGCCCAGTTCCAGCGTCCAACCCCTGGGGGTGAGCTGCTAGTGGCCCTCATAAACTAATAAAAAGTGAGGTCATCTTACATGCGGAAACTTGTGTTTGATTGTTAGGCTGAGAAACACCTCACCCATGAGAATTGAACCCTAGTGCTATATTATGTTAAAGTGTCACTGTACTTGATCAACTCCAGCCGATTAAATCCCGCCAAGTCTCCAACACCTACTAGAATTAAAGTTTTCTTCAAGACCCTTGCTCTTTTTACCAGAAAACCTCGGCCATAATATGTTAAATAAACTTGATTTTCAAATTTAAGGAATTATCAACATGTCAACCTTTGTTGTACTTTGGTTAAACTCTGGTTAATTTGAATCGAAGCACAATTAACAAGGCCTTCAAAGGGTTTAGCTTAATGTGATGGGAGACGAAAGAGGGGGGCTCTAGTGGCCCTGAACTTTTGGGATATGGTAAATGCTCCATACAACTCTTAATATGAGATGGTACTTAAATGCCACCCTGCTAACACCTAATTGCTATGCATAACAAAAGCACCATTGTGGGAGTAGAACCGACGCTATGCTTGAGGGTGTGCCGAGATGGGATCAATTCTATCGATGATGACTCTTCAACCAACTATTTTTTCATTTATTTGAACAAATAACAAGATTTTTTTTGTTGTTGTTCGTGCGCTTGGAAAGAAAGAAATGGTTGATATATTTAAGATAATTACATATTTACAATGGATTCGTCCTATTTCACCATATTGTGATATGGTTCAAATGATGAATTAGATCCAAACATTTCTAACAAAAACTTATTTTTTGTTTTTAGGATTAGGAAGAGAGGAGGCGTAATCAGAATTGCTTTTTACATATCTATCGTTATTTGGGTCGGAGGGACTTGGGGTGCAAAAAAAAAAGGAATCCACTTCAACTATTCCTATTCATGTCAAAAAAATACTTTGGGGTTGAAGGAAATATCTCAATAACATGTATTATTCTTTTGAATAATTCATATTTATAGCAATAAAATACTATTTCTTTTTTGTTCTTATTCAAATGATATATGATCTATTACAACTACATACCCTTGTTGTCACAGCTGCAGATATAGGACTTTATACCGTAGGCAACCTAGCCTAGACCTAGTGGTTGTATATAGATGATGTAGATGAAGATGGAGTCAGAGTCACTAAGGTGTATTAGGTCTGGGTCAGTCCAACCATACACGATGACCAGTCTGAGTCTTAAAACTTTGGTCCTCAAAAATCATTTTAAATGTTTCCCTTTGATATAATATGAAAGCTAGGGAAAAAAATTGAAAAACAACGAGAAATTTCATACAAATGAACTCCAATACCTATGATTTGACTCATTGAAGGTTCTACTCTATCCTGTTACAGATGAGACTCTACAAAGATAATCAAGTGATAAACTTTCTAACTGATAAATATTAATTTCTAGAAAATCATTAATGTTATAACTAATGTCTATCAAAATGGAATTAACATTGCGTTGAAGCCGAAAAATCAACATTTTGGTAGCCACACATTGATATTAGGCCTGGTAACCAGGATGGCAAAGCTTGGCTCGATTTGTTTTGTCCCTAGCTCGTTTATGTTTAATTTACTAAACCATATGAGTTGAACATGAACAAAATAAGTTTGGGTCTGTTCGAAAGCTTCGGCTCGTGATAGCTCGTTAAACGACATGTTTTGAATTTTTACTTAATCCTTGCTGCCAAGGTCCTATTAGAGTGTATATATATATATATATATATTCAAGGTAAATGGAGGGCTAACTATATATATATATATGTCTAGTCGTACCTACTAAAGAGGATTTGCCTCCGACAATTAATAGGTCCTATGAGGTTAGGTTAAGCTAACTTCCTGGCACCTAATCTCCAAAATATTCATATAGGATCCAAATTATAGATACAATCAACACGAACATGACCTGAACAGTTCATGATCATGTCTACTTTGTGACACGACAAAAATCGTGTAGTGTTCTGGTTGACCTATTTTGACAGCAATAAAAATGACACGACATGAATGGCAATTATGATTATATGTAACACAAAATTTGCTGGCAATTTCAGACAGGACAAAGAAACCCAACACGAGCCCAACCTGAAAAGCCTCTTTCTGTGCGCACCCAAGGTGGCATGAGGTCCCTGATTTGGACACAAACATGAAATGGCATAACATGAATACAACCAAAAACATGAAATCGCTCAAGTAAGGATATGAACACGAAATGCCATGTTCGGGTACATCCCAACTGACACCGGACTCACACTTTCACCCCTAAAAGATGTTTTGAAATTCAATTTCGTTTAGTTGATTAAGTAGGGAAAATGAAATTTCAAAAGAGAAGAAAGTGAACCACTACGTTAGTGGGCTTGACTAGACCTGGCTCATGACCCACTTGTAAAGCTACGAAAAGGCTGCTCCAACTTTTCGGGTCACATTTTGCAAGACACATTCAGCCACGACTGATAACGTGAGATGCAACGGTGAACCCACTAACACGACCTGAAAAGAACATGTTCCTGTCCCCTTAAAGTGACACAGAGAAAATTCGGTTATGTTTGGATCGACATGTTTCTAACACGAGATGACGCAATAAAACCACAACCCAAGAACATGGATATGAACCAAAGGTTCGTGTTCATGTCTACCCAAACTAACACAAAAAGGGAAGAAGAATTCGTGTTATATTATAGTTGACCTGCTTCTTACATTAACACGGAATGACATGACCCAGAACATGGGATCCTCACACTTACATTCATCCAATAGTTTCCTCCAATTATACATGTCATTGGTTTCTGCTCCTTTGTTCTCCAAGTATAGAGATTTAAGCAGGTCAGGTTTGGATTGGATCTGGACATAATCAATCTGGTCTAATTGGATCAGATACTCCTAGATAAGTTATTTTAAAAAATATGATAATAAAAAATACAATTCACTATGCAGCACTATTGCATGATGACCATGGTCTCCCAATATAAACATGGTCAATGAGTCTAGCCGAGGCTACCTGTGCCTAGACATATCCGGTTCCGGTTAGCCCGAAACCTGAAACCATAACTGGACTGGTCTGGGATCAGTTTTGGGTGGTTCCGGTTTGAGTCTCAAACCGGTAAATTTTAAATTAAAAACAATACATGAACTACCGGTTTAGGTTTTATAAAAGGTGAAACCGAAACCGAAACGGGTAGTCCCCGCTTCCGGGCTCTATTCTAGTTCTGGTTTCACCAGTTTCGGGTTCAGCCAGTTCCTGACCTGGTTCGGTTCCAACCAGAACCGCCAGGAACCGGTCATATCTACCTGTGCCCAATTGGTCTAATTGATGAATGGTCAACTATTGGAGCCTATTATAGTGTTGAACTGAGGTATGCCCGATCTATTTGCAGCTCATCTTACTCATCTCTTTTGGCTGATAAGGGTGGCAACCCAAACCCTACCTAGAAAACCTGCGAGTTATCAAGGTTTAGGCACCCCGGGTGGGTTCTAGGTAAGCGAGAAGCTAAACCGACAAAAGTCGGGTTGTGTCTGGGCTGACCCAGTTATACATATAGGGCTCACAGTCAGGTCGACTTGGGCCCAACAAGATCCTGATCACATCATGTCCGAGCTTTTAAGAATGACCCGAAGGCAAGCAGATCAGATCATGGTCAACGTAAACTCAGATCGTGCCTGAAGGGTTCTGATCCAAGTACAACGCACCAGCCCAATTTGCCCTCCTAAGAATTCAATGGCTATAAGTAAACATGGCCAGTTTAGAACCAGCTCGATAGTTCCAACCAGAGTCGGAGCAGGCTAAGAACTGATTGGAACCGGAATTGTTGAAACCGGATCCAAAACTATGGACCATCCGGTTGAGTTTTGGATCCAACTTTCATGAAATTGGATGAACTTTTTAAAAATTTTCTTTAAAATTTATAATATTTGCTAACAATTTTGAGTGATTTAGAACTCAAACTGAAACTACTTCGAAACTGCGGTTTTGATAACAAGTAGCATCATTACTATGCATAAAGGAAGTACAAAGATGGAAGCTACTCTTAAGATATTTAAACATTATAATATGCATGTATAAAGGGTTGAATAGCAAGTAAATAAGTCTGAAAAAATGCTGTCTGGTTCGCTTACATAGATTCTTAGTCTACTTTGGTTCATCTTGTATCCCATGAGCATTTAAACTACAAAGTATTGCCTTTAGAAAAGAAGAATTGTGATCATTTAGTTTCTCTCATCTTTTCATCAAAGTCTATAGAGTAGTACGTATAAATATCCAACCACTTTAATTGCATTTTTTTCTTTTGTTTGTATTATACAACTTTTTTCTTGTTGTATTTGATTTTATTCTTTTTTTTGAGATGCTTCATTGAAAAGATGATTGTGATAAAAATGAAGATGTTGAGATGGATGAGTGGTCGTAGAAGAAAATACCATATATATAATAAGATTATTATAACAAATTAAAAGTGACATCAATAGATGATAAAATGAGAAAAAATCATTTAAGATGATTTTGACACATAGAAAAACAATCAAATGAAGTTATGATAAAAAGATATAAGAAACTAGATTGTGATAATATGAAAAGAAGAATAGAAAGACCACAAAAGTGTTAAAGAAAACAACAAAAAATGATCTAACTTATGTTGAGTTAATTATTAGCATGACACATGATCAAACTCTATAGAAATAAAGAATCTATGTAGTTGATCCTGTTTAGTACAAAAAAATTCTTAGTTGTTGTTATTGTTGCTTTATTGGATCTAAATCATTATAAATCTGATTGTTTTTTGACCTTTGATGAGGGAGACATAAAATGATGAAGTTTATTTTGTAAGTTCCAAGAAAAAAATTTCAGGAGATTAAAAGATGATCTCATGTTTTTGTTAATAAGGTCCGTTTCTATTCCGTTTTTGCTGATACATAGTAACCGTTTTCAAGCAGTGATTATGTACGGTTTTAAAACTTTATCAGTAATTAAAAAAATTCAAAATCTCGCACCACATTCATCCTATCTATCATCTATCTACTCTTATTTTTACGTTTTCTCCACAGACCGCCAGCTTTCTCCCCTTTAACCAAATACATTCACTTCTCTAATCTCTTGCATCCTTTAATTGTTTTGGAGGTAAATCATTTAATTTCACATTTTTCTCAAGAACCAAATATTTTATCTAAATCATCTTTGATTTAATACACAGCTAAACCATACATACACACATGCGTGCACACACATATATGTATGTGTGTAGCTATGCATGCACAAAAAGATATATAGAGAGAGAGAGTCCAAACGATACAAAATGGTGGTGAGTGTTTTGAAGAGATATAATTTGTAATGGAGAAAAAAAAATAGTGGGCACATTTTAAAAGAAAAACTTTACATTCAGCACAATTGTTTTGAAAAGAAAAAGGAATAAATAGCGACAGAAGATTGTGATGTTAGGTTTGAATGAGGCGTTCAACTTGGCATGGGACCCATGACAGGTCAAATAGACAAGGAATTTAATGAAATCTCATTAACTTCAGATTTTTCTAGCGCATACCGCGAACTTTCTTTTATTCCTCGATGGTACATCTGTTCTTCTGTGGACGAAAATGAATAATTTTGAATCGTTTTCAAGAATAAGAAAAAGGAAAGGGATGAGCACGGATAGATAGGGCTGGTGAAACTAGCTCATTTGAGCTGGATAGAACATGAAACAGAATCGGGATAAAAACCAGTTAAACCTGAACTATTGGAACCGGACCTCGAACCAGGCACCACTCAATTTCGGTTTCGGTTCCATCTACTAGCTCAAAATAGAACCACGGTTCCAAACTGTCGGTTCCTTAAAATTTTTAAGTTTTATAATTTCCAAAACTTTTAATATGCTTTTTCCGTTATGAACTATTCAGGAAAATGAAACCGAACAGATAGTTTTAAACTGAAACCAGAATCGACCTGGTCCTGGTTTGGATCGAAACTGGAGGTTTGGAGAGTTTACCGGGTAATATCTCAATCAGCTCAACCCCCATCTAAGGGTGAGACTGGGTCGGGTAATTTCAGAACAAAAATAAAGTGGATTAGACCCAGGCTAGATATGTTTGGACATATAAGTCCGAATTGGGTCTCTTGGCCATTTTAACAAGAACCTACGTTACAGGAAAATTGAGAAGGAATAATAAATACCCAAAATCTCTAGAACTTAGGAAACAGAGAAACAATGATATGTATAATATGAGTAATTCAATGCTACATTTCACATTCATGTCCATCATTTATTTTCTAGGATATTTATGTATATATATATATATAAAGTAAATAAAGTTGTCATCTATATTTTTTCAAGCACTCTTTTGTCTTAGAAATAGAGAATTGATGTGATTATGTATGGTAAGAGTCTCTCCCTCTCTCTCTCTCTCTCTCTCTCTCTCTATATATATATATATATATATATATATATACTGGCAGGCTCTGACTCCACCAGACACAGGGTATGAGCTCAATAACAGGGGTGTGCATACATGGCTCTACATGGAAAGAACGTTTTGTAGGTTTCTGTTCTTTCAAAATGTGAAACCATTATGCACAACCATTTTCGTGCATCATACATAAAAGAAAAAAAAGAATGTGAATAGGCCAGAGCATCGGTCGGTTCGGTTCGAGAACCAAGATATGATGAAATCTTGAACAGAAGCCGAACCTGAAACATTGATTCAGTTGAATTCGATTATTCAGTTAAAACCAAATAATGCTCACCGTAAACCCTAAATGTGAATATGAATATTAAAATCCAAAATGGTTTGGGTCTGTACTTGTTTAGACCACAATTCTAAGAAAAGAAAATCCAAACACGACGAAACCAAAACATGTTTTATACTTGACCAACCCAAAATCAAAAGGTGCTACAATTGGTATGGGTTTGGATCAAAAGCTGGACTTGTTTAAGAAACAGATCTGATCCATTTATACCCAAACTATTTTGTGCCTCAATCCATGTACCCCATATGGACCCACAAATTTTGCCCTACTCGGACCCGGAACCACAACCGAATCATTATTGTTGGCCATGATATTGAGAACTTATTTTGAACCGATCAGACTGAAACTGGAAAGAATTGGACCCAAAAGACAACCCGGTCCACCCTCCAAGATGTCCAGGACCGGAAATCCCAAATGGAGTACGTTTTGCATTTTTCAAAACTTTTCACTGGGTTTCCAAAATACTTTCACAAACAAGGGCGGGTAGGCAAATAGCGAAAAGGAAAGAGTGAATCCCGCCCGTTTAAGCTCCTCATCCAACGGCCCGGCTTTTACCCTTTTTATTCTGCCACGAGATTCATCATTCGATTCGAATGCGCAGAAGAGAAAAGGACAAATATCAGTCTGATCACTCTCTCACCTGTTTATTCTTCTTATTTGTTTTTATGGATTTTAGATTGGTGGTGTTTGTGTTTTTGTGGAGTTGGACGCTTCTGTGACGTGTTTGTTTTTGTTTAAAGAGAGGATTCGACGGAAGCATCGGCGAGTAAAATAATGGCGATTGACTTTTCATGCTTGCGACGCATCTCTCGATAATAAAGAAAAGGAACGGAACGCTCCCCGGGCTGCATGATTTTCGTAATGATCCACCTGACAAAAGCTCCTGCTTTTTCGTGATGATTAGACCTTTTCATTTTATTTGTTAAACGCATTTTTAACTCGCATTCCACAAACAAAGGTCTTTTCTGAACCATATCTTGGGTATTACTGTTGGGTTTGTGGGTCTCTCTCTCTCTCTCTCTCTCTCTCTCGGCTTCCTTTGTTCGAGCTTGGGGAAGGGGATCATTGTACTTTGCGGGTACTGTGGGGTTTGTTGTTCTAGATTCTAGAGAGAGAGGGAATTGAAACTTTCTACAAGTGAGAAATGAGGTAAGTTATTTTCTCATTTCAGTTTAGTTTAGGCTGTGGGCTTTCTAATCACAGAGAGAGAGAGAGAGAGAGAGAGAGAGAGAGAGTTATGGCGTTTTTTCTGCAAAATATGGTCATGGGTCTCTTTGTCTTTTCAGTTTTTGATGCACACACTCCATGAAAAGAGTCGGATGAGATGGAAATTTCTGGAGAGTTATGCTTCAGCACAAAATTGAGATGGGATCTTTTATTTTTTGTTGGGTTTCTGGATATAGGCCGTATCCTGGAAAGCCGGATAATCTCTTCACTCTGTGTGTGTGTCGAAGGAATTCTGAGTGCAAAGAATGATATAGATACTCTTGAGCTTCCCATTGGATGTGGTGCCTGTATTTCTCAGCTTTTCAAAAAAAGGGGGGGCGGAGATAAACTTGGTTTTCATTATGATGCAGAATTTAGTACGTCGTTTGTTTAGTAGTTGTAGAGTTTTTTCCTCGTATGCAGAAAAATTATTTGGACTTCCTTCACTGCTGCAGGTTGTGATGTTTGATGATCTCAAAGATGCAAGATTTGTTGGTATTTGATCTTTGAGACAGTACGAGTTGATGGGTTAATTCAGAACGCGTTAAGAAGTACTATCTTGGTACCTTATCAATCTTCCAAGTTTGTCCTTTTATCTTTCTGGGCAGTGAGCTGGGATGTAGATTCTTAGGTATTTCCCTTGGTGAAACAAATCCAGTGTGTTAGGTTAGACCTAGTTATGTTTGATATATTTTTGGCATGGTAGAACACATCTTTTCTGGTTGTTTCATCAGAAGTTAGCAAAGATAAGATTGCAAGACAAGAAAATGGAGAAGTTCAATCACGTCATTTTCTTCACTTGGTTACATTTCCAGGTCTTTCTATGTTGCCTTGATTCGCCTATTTATCTAGCAAAGTGAGATAATTTTAGAATGCTAGATAATATGGTGCAGTACAAAATCCCACTCTCTGCTATTTTGCTGGCATAACACCGCCATGGGAAGCAAAAGAAAACGATTACCTTAATTTAGGCACAGCCTTTGCAGGTTGATGCCTTTATGATTTGAAGGATGCTTCTGAGTCGCCTTCTTCACAATGCCTTTTCCATCTGGTCCTTCGCATCTCTTGTTTACTTGATGATGTTCTCTCTTTCTGGACCATATTTCAGTGTCTACTTTTCCTGCATACTTTGCAATATTTTTGTCAAATAATAGTTTAACCTGGGTTTATTTCTGATCCGCATGCTTCAGTAACCTGTTGTTGATGTTTTGCTTCTATGCATTTCTCTAGGGACGGGCCAGAATGTAGTTTGATTGTCTTGGTTCCCAACTGCCTTCATATTCCTGATTCTTAGAAGGATTCATCTGAATTTTGTGTGATGATTCAGTTGTATTGTCATGTTTGGGTTTTCTTTGGTCATACTACCTTTTCCAGAATAGAGGGAACATGTCACATATTTTGCTCTCCTTTGCCTAATTCTTATCCCAATTTCCGAATATGTTCTAAGGCTCCCATAGCTAACCATTTGCTGTTGAGGAAAAAACTCTACAATTCTTCCATCACTGCGAGAATCAGTCTTCAAGTCAGGAATGACAGATCTCCAAGGACTTGGTTCAGCATGTTTTTGGCAGGGGAATTTAATGCATGGAAGAATGTGAATATGATCCTTGGGTTTGCTCTTTCATCTGTGGGGTATGTAGGTTGAAGAAGATACGAATGGTTGAGCCAAAACGTTAAAAAGTTACCTTGCTATCTGTGTTACTATCTTTGGTGTTTCACTTGTTTGTCCCTTCCACTTTGCTTAGTATGCAACTGAAACGTTCTTGTATTTGCACTTAGTCCCAAATGTGAGCAAGTGGGTAGAACTTCATGTAAGAAGTTGTGTAGTTTCTTTCTGTTTGATGCTCCCCCAAATTCAAATTGAAGGAGACTGCTTCTTTGTATGTTGGATTGGTTGGTAGAAATCTTATGTCCTTTCTTGTTTCCTATGCTATTACAAATGATTTTATTTTGGTTTTCGCTTGATATTTCATAGGGAAGCATAGTCATTTACCGTGCATTAAGAAAAATCACTTGGTCAAATTCATTGTTCCGGTGAATGGATTCTTGCTGGTTAGGAGTCAGTAAAGACAGGAGATTTTGAACATCAATCCTTCTTGAAGATGAAACTAGGTACCATGTTTTTTCGTCGTTAGCTTTTCTTAGAGGTTCAGATTGTTCTGTTGATTCATATTAATGGAGATGTTCTCCATTACTATGTAAAATTTAATGATATTGAATACTACTTTTTATCTTATCGTCATGCATTTCCTATAAGAAATTATGCAGTAATGTTTTTCTCTTTTATTGTTCTCGTCTTTATGCAACAAGATTGTAAAATAATAGACGGTTAAGTTTTGGTACCCTAAAAGCTTCTTTCAATTCTTAGTACGACTCTTTGGGTTTGAGGCTTGAAGATGCTGGATGGTGTTGGCCTCATGAAGTATAAACCTTTTGTGTTTCTATTCTCTAGAAAATAATCATGCTACTCCAATTAGTCAATTACAGTGTATTCATGGTAAAACCAGCCTTTCACATCTTTTGGATCAAATGATGATAAAAGCAACGAGACGTAGGATTAATCATGTTCAAAGTTACTGCACATACATAGCCATATACTTTGTTTTTTGGCCATTATTTTTATCTGTTTTACTGCATGTTTTATTTGTCTCTTTTTTCAAAATAAAGGTGAACAGATTTTCAAAGTCGTAATGAAAATTCCCCTTTCTTTTATTTGATCGTGTAAAATTATATTTCCTCTGTAACATCTGTATCATTAAAGGGTTGCCTAAGTCTTCCATAACTCACATCAGAACATCTTCAAATCTCACTTAACTGAAATTCTGCTCAATTATGCGATGTTCCATTCATTGTCTAAAAATTTAATACATGTGATGTTGAAAGAACCAAATAATGAATAATTATAGGTATGTGCCTTTTCATTTTCCCTTAAATGAATGATGTACATATGTAAATTGAAATGGTAATGCATATTTGATTTTTGTGCAGATTTTCCTTTCCATTTGTAATAGTTGTCAAGGGGACATTGTCAGAAAAAACATGTTTCCAGATAATCTGCACATATAAAGTTGGAGAATTATGTCCAGTTTGAACTTCTACTGGAGATTTCATATTGTGGTGTAACATAGCTTCTCATTGTAACCAAGACAATGCTTCAATGTAGCAGCGGAAGATTGGTGAAGATCACCTCTAAATATCACTTGCAAAAAGCCTTAGAAAAGGCTATAGCCGAGTGCAACAAGGGCACACCGAAAGAGTAATGAATACAAAGCACACCAAACGAATAATAAATAATCTTTATTGATTAGCCACTAAGGGCTTGAAAAAGTATTTACACATGAGGGGTATTTATAGAATATATGAGGAGTAGAAGAGGAGAAGAAGAGAGAAGGGGGAAGAGAAGAGGAGAAGGGAAGGGGGCTGGCTGCCAGCCAGCCCCAACGGCTACTCAACTAGCCGTTGGGGGGCCTGGCCCTGACGGCCCGATGGGCCAGGGCCAGGCCCGAGTGACCCATTTTCTAACACTCATCTGCATCATTTCATTTTCCGTTCAGTTTTTTTTTAGTAAGTGGTCATATGATTTAATATTTTGTGAAATAGACAAAATTAGCTTGTAGATTTCAATTTTCCAGTGCTATCTTGTTTCTGTTATTGAATGTCAGAAAGGTGCTTTGGTTCAGATGGCAAAGCTGATGGTTGCCGACCACCACTTTCTGTTCGTAGCTCTGAATGTGTTGACAAGAATCGTATGGAAACTGAGAAACCAGTGTTTGATGCAGAACTTGGAGGGGCAGGAAAAGATGCACTTAGGACTGTCTCAAAAACCAAAGGTTTTACGTCTCTTGAACATCAGACAATTTCTGAGGAGTATGTTGTAGACCACAAGCCTTTCTCTGGATTAGCGCATGACAATATGCTTGCAAATAATGCAGATCTTGGAACTGAAAATAAGTTTCTTCCTTTGTCTAATTATAAAAACAAAGTTTCTACTGAAGATTTGAATCTATACACCGAGGAAGCTATTGCGGAAGGTTCCACCATACTGATCACGTGTGATAAAGGTAGTAGGCCCAGCAGTGTTATCAAGGATGTATGTGTAGATGAGGGTAGGCAATCAGATGAAAATCATCTGGGAGAGAATCATGAGCCAAACGAAAATAGAGCTGCTGGATGGGCCCATCTGGGTCCTGATGATGTAAATGGTTCGTCCATGAAACTGGTGGATTCAGCAAATTCTTCGTTGATGATGTGTGCAGTTGATTGCAGGAGTATAATGGACAGGTTTCAAGTATTGACATGTGTACCTCTTGATAAAAGGATCACAAATGATGGTTATTGCAATGAGGTGATAGCAAAAGATGTTTCGTCTGCACTGGATAATGCTTCCCATAAAATGGGAGCATTTTCATGTAATGAAGCAGTCACCAACAAGTTGGTAGCCATTCTCTTGAACGATTTAACCACCAGTGATGTCTTGCAGGAAGATGTTTCATCTGGTGAATTGGAAAATGCTTTGGATCAAAAGAGAGCATGCAATGAAGCAGTTGTGGGAAAGTCGGTAGCCGGTCATTTGGATAATTTAACCACCAGTGATGTGCAGAAAGATGCTAAACAGGTAATCATGCAATTTTCCAGTATACTTTGCAGGTTTAGGTGCAGGTATGCATTGGTGGAGATGGTAAAAAGGGTTCCACTAGACACAAGACAAATGAGGCTGACCTCATGATGTCTTGGGCTGTGGCGTTCATTCAAACCTTTGTAAGGTAGCCATGCACGTTTTCTGCAAAATTCAACGGCCTGAACAATAGACAATGAGGTTCCGTTATCATATAAGTAATGGACACCTGAGCTGCTCACTCGCCCAAAAGGGGCGCTCACTGGCTAGAGGGGTTGTCTCTCCAATCAAAGGTCAGTTGGAGTTACATGCTTGAGTGTGCATCTGGCACGGTCTCCCTAACCTCAGCTAGCCTTCAAAAAAAAAAAAAGTGTGCCACATTTTCTCCGCTGTCTTGGATCTTTTGTTTGTCTTTATCATCAGATATTTTACCCGTCTGTTGGTTCAAACGTTCTCACATGGTAATAGTTTGAATACTGCTTGTGCATTGATAATGTCATTCAAACATGTTTAGGCTATGTGCATCTGGGACTCAGTAAATTACCAATAAAAAATTATATGTACACCAGGAATTTTATAGGGCATGCCTAATGCAGGTTAATAGTCAAGAAGCAACTTCAGACGTGCATCTTCTTAATGTACAGTCAATCAGCAATATTGCCAAGCAAGAATTATCATTGCCTTTTAACAGCAAAATAGGGAACAAAACCATCACGTTTGATTTTGAGCCTTCAGGGCCACGATCATTTACTGATGGCAATGATAACGAGGACATATCCAAAAAGCCTCCGCATCCCCAGTTTCGTTCTTTAGCAGATTTGTGTCTTGAAGGGCATAATTTGACTGGTGAGAGGTCTTCATCCTTGGATCAAACTCCCCAAGGTTGTGAAGTGAGTGATTCACAGAGAAGGAGCGTGAACCTTGACCAAGCCGATGTATCTGGAAAGCTGCAACCTGGGAGTCGCTCCATGTCTGAGTCCATTACATTCTCTGGTCCAGTTCCATACTCAGGAAGCATCTCTCTGCGATCCGACAGCAGTACAACCAGCACACGTTCATTCGCCTTCCCAATGTATGTGCACCTTCTTCTTTGTTGATTCTGCTTAGAGTTCTCTTTGTGAGCCACAAATTGGTTGCTCATAGTTTTATCTCTTGTCCAACCTTCTATCCAATGCTGTGAATGTGCTTAATGGTGTTCATGACAAGCATCAATGCTATGTGAAATACTAGGAACTGCCCAGTGGAACACCTTGAACTCCATGAATCCATTTTTGGTTTTCTTAACAAACCCAAGCTAGTCAATGTCTTGACATTTCTACGCTTCATGCAATGTCATATAGCAACTCATTGAGTCGATCCATAATTTGCCTTGATGCAATTTGAGTAATAACCTCAGCCTCTTTTTGCACTGGAAGCCGATGTATACTGTTATTCTGCTGGTAGTGCAACAAATATTTAGGAATTATATACATGACGCAGTGAGGTAATCTGGGAAGGGAGAAGATTCAGCATTGTTATGTCTTGCTACTTTATCCATGGTCTATAAGTTTGTTCAGTCACTCTCTTAGTAGATTAACTTGGTCTTAGTGACTTAAAAAGGAAATATGGTAAAATAACTACATTATGCAATCTTGCCTGGATGTCATTAGATCGGTATGGATGAGAGCATGTTTGTCTCGATCATGAACCCTAGTCAGATCCTACCATAGTTTTGTCCTCTTTCCAATTGTTATATTAAGTGTTCGTAATCAAACGTTTTTCTTCATTTCTAACTTTTAAAACGTTATCCGAGTTCTTTTGCAGTTTGAACCCAGAGTGGAATAGTAGTCCTGTTAAGATGGCGAAAGCTAATAGCGGACATTTTCGAAAGCATAGATGGTGGAGGATGCCAACCCTTTGTTGCAGATTCTAAGACACAAACTTATGACCTGATGGTGTTTGAGGAGCCTTGTTAGCGAGGATTCCATTTTTTTCGTGCTGAGTTCTTGAGAGTTGGGGTACTTTGCAGATAATGTATGGGTTCATCACTGGCAGTGCTGGATAAGCAATTCATATTTATTTGTCCAAGTTTTCTAATACAAATGATGTGATGTTCTTTGCATTATTCATGCCTGACCAGTAGTATGTCATCCTTCTTTTTTTGTTTCTGTTTGTTTGGCTCAAAGAATGGAGCTGCTAATGTAGTATGATCAGTGTCAACATCTCGCCACTCCTAAACCTTTCCATGTATGTGTATTCGCTGGCTAAATATTTGAATCAGCTAAAAATATGTCTTCCAAATCCATGAGAAGGGAGAGAGAGGGAGAGACAAAGTAGAACTGGTAAATGAACCGAGCCACTCGTAGTTCGACTCTTCTCTGGCGCATTCATGTTTGGTTCGTTGGACTGTCCAAGATGAACACCAACGTAGTATTTCCATCTTGTAAACAGGGATGTACCAAAGAAAAAGGTAGTTTTCTCTTTTCTTTGATTTTTCTTATTGAATCCTTCCATTCGTAAGTTAATAAAAACCATTTTTTGTATTTTTAACCTTCTTTTGTGAAAACAGCGTATGGCTTGACATTTTTTATTATTTAATTAGCATTGTTTGATGTTCAGAAAGCCATTCTAAAAATCCAAATGGCATCGTTTTTTGTAAATTTGTTTTTTGTTACAACACGGAGGCAGAAGCAAAGGAGAAAAGCCATATGCTTGGTTACAAGTTTACAAGAGACAAAGTGGGTTGGAGAAAAAGCGAAAGAGATTGAGGATATAGGTTTTAAATTATGGTACTCAGGTAAGGAAAAGGCTCGAAACTGAGTTGGTATTATCATAAATAAAGATTTAAAGGATAGTGTAGTAGACATATAACAGTACGGTGACCAAATCATGATGTTGAAATTAAAGTTAGGAGCATAGATTTTGAATATAGTTTGTGCTTATGCACTCCAAGTAGCACTAGAAGATAGTATAAAGATGGCTTTTTGGGAAGAGTTAGATAAGGTGATTTGAAGAGGAGGAGACTTAAATGGACATATCGGTAAAGAGGTATTAGGATATCAAGATATTCATTGAAACTTTGGTTTTGAGGATATAAATGAGGAAGGTAAGGAGATTTTAAATTTTGCTATGACATTTGATCTCTTTATAGTCAATACAATCTTCAAAAAATGAGATGAATATTTAATTACTTATAAGAGTAGTTTATCATAAAAACAAATTGATTACTTTATTTGTAGAAAAAAGATGGAGCATGTTATAAAGATTGCAAGGTAATTCTAGTAGAAAGCTTAACCACCCAACATCGACTTTTAGTTATAGATTTACGAATAAAAAATAGACAAAAAAGAAAAGAGTCCATTGAGCTATTCAAACTAAATGGTAGAACCTCAAAAGCTATAAAGAAGATATATTTAAATAGAAAGTCCTTCAAGGAGATGCTTGGAATTATGTTGGTACACCTTGTGATATGTGAAATAATATGACTATACATATTAGAAAAGTGGTGAAAGATGTGTTTGGTGAATCTAAGGAAGGTATACCAGCACAAAAAGAAACTTAGTGGTGGAGTGAAGTAGTGCAAAATAAAATTAAGACAAAGATGACATGTTACAAATTACATTATGCTAAGAAAACTAGTGAAACTCTAGAGGCTTATAAAAAAACAAAGAAGGAAGCGAAAAAGGCCGTCAATGAAACAAAAGCTAAAATTTGAAAGGATTTATATAAAAACTCAACTCAAAAGAGGGTTAAAGAGATATTTTTAGGATAGATAGGGTTAAAGATAAAAAGAACTAAAGATCTTAATTTTGTTAGATGCATCAAAGACGAGGATGAAAAAATTATAGTGGCAAATGATGATATAAGAAATAGATGAAAAACTATTTTTATAAGTATTTTAATAAAAATAAAGATGTTAGTATTAGCTTAGGAGAGTTAGTCAAATCAGAAAAGTATATAAACCACAATTTCTATCGACGTATTCAAAAGAATGAAGTCAAAGTGGCTCTTAAAAATACGAAGGATGATAAATTGGTAGAACCAGACAATATTCTTATAAAAGTTTGGAAAATCCTAGGAGAAACAGGAATCACTTAGCTCACAACACTATTTAATTAAATATAAAGAAACCAAAAGATGCCTAAGGAATGGAAAGCGAGTACACTTATACCCATATATAAGAACAAGGGAGTCATTCAAAATTGTGCAAATTATCGGGGTATCAAGTTAATGAGCCATACTATAAAATTGTGGAAAAAAAATATCAAATGTAGGTTAAGACAACTTCGCGTATAACAGAGAACCAATTTGGATTCAAGCCAGACAGATTTACTGTTAAAGCAATTCACCTTTTGAGACATCTTATGGAACATTTTAAAGCAAAAAAAAAAGACCTTCACATCATATTTATTGATCTAGAAAAGCTTACGATAGGGTATCGAGGGAGGTTCTTTGGAGAACCTTGGATAAAAGAGGTATCCTATTGACATATATAAACCTTATAAGAGACATATATGATGGTGCAAAAACATATGTGAGGACTCATGAAAGAATGACAGACTTCTTTGAAGTTAATATTGAGTACATCAAGGAACAATTTTAAATCCATACTTATTTATAATGGTGATTGATGAGTTAACAAAACATATTCAAGATGAAGTACCTTGGTGTATGTTATTTGGAGATGACATTGTATTAGTGGAGGAGTCTAAGATAAAAGTAAATAGAAAATTGGAACTATGGAGAGACACATTAGAAAGTAAAGGCCTCCGACTTAGTAGAACAAAGACAAAATATATGGAATGTAAGTTTGGTCATTTGATTACTTCAAAGGACATAGAAATTAAAATCGTCACATATTACATCCCCAAAAGGAAAGTTTTAAATACCTAAGGTCAATTTTTTAGAGTAATGGAAGAACTGATGAAGATGTTACGCATAAAATTAATGTTGGTTGGTTAAATGGAGGGGAGCATCAAGTATTCTTTGTGATAAGAAGATTTCATTAAAATTAAAAAGTAAATATTATAGAGCAACAATTAGACCTGCCATGTTTTATTGTTCTAAGTGTTGGGCGGTTAATCATCAATATGTAAAAAAGATGTTTATGACAAAAATTCAGATGTTGAGATAGATAAGTGGTCATACAAGAAAAGACCGTATACATAATGAGGTTATTAAAAATAAATTATGTGTGACACCAATAGAGGATAATATATCATTTAAGGTGGTTTGTACATATAGAAAGAAGATTAAAACAAGAACCTATAAGAAGGTATGAATACTAGATTTTGAAAGTATTAAAAGAGGTAGATGACAACCACAAAAGTGTTTGAAAGAAACAATAAAAAATGATGTAGCTTATTATGAGTTAATTGTTAACATGTCACATGATAGGACTCTTTGGAAACAAAGAATCCATGTAGCCGACCCGATCTAATAGGGAAAAGGCTTAGATGAAGGTAGAAGCCAGGTATGCACGCCCTAGGTATCAAACACACAACCTTCATCTTGTTAGTTAAGCCCCCTGCCAGGTGAGCTAAGGCTTGGAGTGTGTTTCGCCCTTCTAACTTTGAAACTATCGGTAAGGCCAACTTGTCAAATAAAAAGTCTAATCTTTTTATGGGATAAGATTGAGTACCGAAACTTAAAATGCCAAGGCAAAACACTTTCTCTTTGCATGTTTAGAAGAAGTAGACATGATGTCTATTTTTGCCTAAATTGGGGAAACCAGTCTATTTCACATGAAATAAGTCCTTTTCTCCCCTTATTGACAAAGAGCCATGATTTAGGAAAAATGGTCATCCTCCTATATTAAGAAAGTGTTCATGTCAATGAAGACTGAATCACACCGAAGGATAGGGATGTTTGAGGAACCGCTAGAATAGAACTAAACCACTAAAACTGAATTGAACCGGTGGTTTGATTTGATTCGATTCTAAGAGGAAAATTATTGGACGGTTCGGTTCCTAGTTCGAGTGCTAGAATCGAACAAAACGGTTGGGAACAAAACAAAAAATTTGTATGGTATTGAGTAGGGATACGGAGTGAGAGATCCATGGCATTTATAAAATGGGTCTTAAAGGTTTGAACAAAGCATACCATTCTTGGCTTTTTGGCTAAGATCAAGTTTAATATCTATTCTTATGAGATTATTATCTGATGCATGGTTATAGACCATATGATATTAATTTTTTTTTTGGAGGAGGGTGTTACTCATAATAATCTTTAGTGAAGCCTTAAATAAGTAGAACTATAGTTCAAAACAAAACTGAACGGGTTTGATTCTTATTATGCCACAGTTTGGTTCAATTATCAAAATATCAAGAAATATAAGTAGTGATTTGGTTTGAGGTTGATGCTAGAACTCCAACCAGCTAGTTTCTTGTACCTTCTTACTAGAGCTTCATTTAGCCATCTTTCTATCTAAACCATCTTAAACGATTTTCGCTTATTTTAACATCTAGTGTCACTCCAAATTTGTTTCTAATAACCTCATTACTTATATGATCGTTTTTTATGCCACTCATCCATTTTAGCATCTTCATTTATACTACAACTTTAATGATGTCTTTTTGTCACATATAATACATGATGTACCTCTCCATTTGAACTAATTTGCATTAATTCTATGTGTAAGATCTCTATCAATTGTTCTATCGCACTGAAAAACTAACTTAAGTACTTAAAACTTTTTTTATGAGGGATGCAACATGTTTATGTCACCTCAAGTAATCAAATGATCAAACTTGCATCCAATATATTATATTAAGTCGGAAACCTTTACTTTCTAATGTGTCTCTCAATAATTCTAATTTCTTATTAACTTTTTTCTCAAACTCAGCCACTAAAATAATGTCATCCTCAAATAACGTACACAAGGTACTTGATATTGAATATATTTTATTAACTTGTCAATGAACAATATAAATAAATATGAACTTAAAGTCGATCATTGACGTAATCTAATATTAACTTCAACAAAATCAATCATTCATGCATGGGTCATCACACATGTTTGTGCACCATGATACATGTCTCTTATAAGACTAATGCATGTCAATAGAATAGCTCTCTTTTTCAATATTCTTTAAAGAATATCTCTTGACACCTTATTGTAAGTTTTTTTCATATCAAGAAATACCATATAAAGCTTTTTTTGCTCTAAAATATTTTATAAAATGTCTCAATAGGTAAGTAGCCTCAATAGTATATCTCTCCAGCATAAATCTAAATTTGTTCTCTGTTATATTCAATATTTGACTTAGTCTACATTCAACAATTCTTTCTCATAATTTCGTAGTATGATTCATTAACATGATATCTTAATAATTCACACAATTATGAATGTCTTTCTCGTTCTTATATAAAAGTATAACTATACTCATCCTCCATTCATCATGAATCTTTTGGTTTCTCTATGATCTTTTAAGCCAAGTTACCCGTCTTTATTAGAATTTCCTATACTTCTATAGAAATATTATGTGATTTTATATATTTATTTGCATATGTTTAAAAGCATCTTTAACTTTATTTGTTTAAATATATCAGTAGAAATTGTTAATACTAGCACCTATATTTATTTTGAAAAGCCTATGAAAATAAATCATCACTTGCTACTAGAATCTTCTAGTCTTTATCTTTAATACATTTCTAAAAGAGGTAAGATTTTTAGTTTTTTTATCTCTAACCTTAACTATTCAAAAAACATCTCCATCATTGTCATTTGAGTTTAATCGATTTTATATAAATTCTCTCAAATTTTAACTTGAAAACCTTTTTTTCTTTATTTAAGCATACCAATGTTATTAATCTTATTGACATAAGTCACAAAGTAGAGTGGAAATGACCGTTTCATAAAGCCTCAATCAGTGAAAGGCCATTGGAAAAACTAGAATCAGTTGTGAACCTTCTTTGGAAAGAGATCTCCAATATAAACAACTTCATTTGTCAATGGATTGCCGCTTAAGCAGTAAGCACACTTGGTTGTTGCTTTTTTGTTGCATTCTCTTGTACTTCTTGACTTTCAAACACTTTCAATTCAATTATAGGTACAAATATTTCTATAAGAATCAATCCCTGGTACGATTTGTTTCCAAGAAACAGCAAGCCTTTGAAGATTTCTCCAGCATCTCCTTCCAATATTGTTCTTTGAAGTTGCCCATTGAACTCCTAACTTTGTTGTTTCAAGTTCCCATCTATGTACTTATTTGTCCCTCTTCTATGCTCTCTGCAACGAAGTTACCTTCTCAGTCTCTTACTACTACTCTTGTTCCCACTTTACTTCCATTGTTATCAATTAAAGCATCTAGATTCACCTTATATGTGCAAGGATTAGGCTTTTGTATTCGTATAGTCCTGTAGACATCCATGATTGCTTAATATCTCCTACTTGTCTCGGTAAGGAATTAGTACATGCATCGCAATGAAAAATCACACAGATTCATGTTTCTTCATAAACTGTAGCACCGTCAATGGGAATTTCAAGTTATAAGGTTTAATGTGCACTGCTTGCCGATTTCAAGAATTAACAAACACCAAGAAAATGATAACAGAGGTTTTGTATATATGACTTCCACTAGTTCACTATCAAAGCCACTATTATACAAACTCTAAGAACATCAGCAAATGGTTGCCAATCACGAATCATACCAGTGTTATGCACAGTCATGAATAAGTCCATTGGATCCCTTTCATGATCATATTGAAAACAAGTTGAGACCACAAAATCCCCAATTAAGATAACTATTGAAAGCACTTGATTCCAATGTTGTAAAAACCATATCGGTGCCCATATCGTATTGAGCATTGATATGACTATATTGTACTATATCGTACAGTACGATATGATACGATATATTGAATTTTTATATTTAAAAAATACAAAAATATATAAAAATTACAAAAATTAAAATTAATAAACAAAACATATGTAACACAATGAATAAGCATCCATATTATAACAAAGACAACTCCTGATGAAGTTATGAAGAAGGCTACAAGCCTACAAGCATCCATAATTCTATATTCCATACCATTAACTATTAAGTAACGTTAACAGATTATTGAATAGTGAATACAGAAGGGGTTTAACTTAATAAACAACAAAGTTACAAGTACAACTTACAGTTACAATCATCAAAGATGAGAACGTTATAAAGTTACAAATAAAAGTTAAAACAAATTACAATCATCCACAACATATATCATAATCAACAAAAACATTATAATCAACGTAGTCAGGATCACCACCATCACCATCATCATCTCCTCCCTCTATAATAGGATTTACCCATCCAACAACTTCATTTTCATCATCTCTAACTCTAAGCTTTGCTTCGGCTTAGAGTATCCTCTAATTTTCATTCTCTAAAATGATAGGGGGCTCTTCTTCTTCAAGAATATCAATATTTTTTTACGAGTCATATAGCACATTGCCCTTCTTGTGTTTGACTATAAGAAAGAATATTCAAATTATAAAGGATATCAAATGCAATATAGAATATCAATCATTCATTATTAATAAGATTAAGAAATAACTAGGTAACAACAAACAATATATATTTTAAAATTATTACCTTTGCCTTAATTTCATGTTATATGCAACATATATCAAATCACACAATTGAGCATAATAAGTATATTTCGCTTTTTTCGTGTGAATGCATTCGAAAAAACTCTAATTCCTCTCGCACCTACTAAAACTATATGTTTGACTCAATATATGTTGAGTAAAAACCTTGTCAAGCTCGATGCATTTACACCAAAACGAGTCCCCATTCATTTGAAATAAAACACAATCATGATTAATAAGAAACACATGAAGTTAATCAATTAATAACTTAAATAAATATCAATAAAAACATAATACGTAGTCGCATCTAGGAGCGGAGTTGGATTACAATTGACCTTTCAAAATCTCCAACACTTTGTATATACTGCTTAACTCTAAATAAATATTACAACGATTAGATGAATCTTTGACAACGTCAATTACATTTAATATACCCTTTTTTACTTCTTCATCCTCTATAAAGTTAGGAGAAAATCGAATAAAAGAGTTAAAGAAATATGTAGCAATATGCAAATCATGATGCATTTGACAGTTTCAATGTGCTTCAATTATTTTTCAAACCTTCTTTAAAAGTGACCGCCTAAGGTAATTGTTTGTTTGTATTTCCAATTTGGCCTTATCCATAACATCATATATATAATGCATAATAGGTCTATCTTCACTATCCACCATCCTCATTACCTTAACTAAATGTATAATCATCATAAAAAATTTGCTTCAACTTTCCCAAAAATTAGCATTAAAAACAACATCTATCAAATCAATCCCCTCCCTCTTTCTAGACCAACTAATATAATCCCATTTATCAGATACAAACAATTTTTTCAATGCATTTTTTTGTATGACAAGACTTTACACAATAATAATATTTGTAGCAAATCTTGTTAATGAAGGCCTAATCAATTCTCTTTCACCTGTATGAATTCGTATCAAATGCAATACAGAATAATGATTATAAATAAACTTTGTAACATTTCTGTATATATCTGTAGTCTCTCTTATTTTATCCATTGTACTCAAATCTTCAAGCATTAAGTCTATGCAATGTGCAACATATGGAGTTCATACTAAGGATGAATGGTTTGCCTCAAGAATCTTACCAACTACTCTAAAATTTGCAACATTATCAGTAATGAATTAAACAACATTTGAAAGACCTACTTTCTCAACAACTTCCTCGAAAATATAGAGTAAATTATGTGCAGTTTTATTAATATGAGATAACTGATATGATTTCAAAAATAATGTGTCTTTGGTATAATAGACTAGAAAGTTTATTAAAGACCTACATTGACCATCTATCCAACCATCAACTATAACAGAATATCCTGTATCCTTCCATGACTCCCTAAATTCATAGCTCCATGCATTAACAATATCAACTCATTTCTATAATAATGTTCTCCTCAAAGCATGATAAGTAGAGATCCACATTGGCAATAGCATCCAACATACTTTTAAAAGAAAATAAGTTTCCAACATTGAAAGGAAAACAATTTTCATAAAAGAATTCATAACACTTCAAATCTAATTTTTCAATTACCTCATTTAAAGCCATAACTAATGTAATGTCTGACTGAGCTCTATAAATCATACGTGGGGAAAAAATAAAGATATCCCACTAGGGTCACTACCTCCTCTGGCTCTTCCTCTAGTACCCCTCGTAAGCATCGAGTAAGTAGGAGCTCTTGAAGTGGAATAAGATCCAACTCCACTACTACTACCACGAAAACCTAAACTTTTTTCCTTTTTTCACCTTCTCCTCCCATCTTCAGCCATCTCTTCTTCCATCTCAATTGCACCATATAATTTATCACCACAATGACCATATATCTCTTGAGGAGAAACATCTTCAAATGATTGAGACATATCCCAACTACCTATTTTTGCCATCTCTCTTATTCTTAATCTCTTATTCTCCTTTGAAGCCTTCAATACCTACTCAATCTCGTATTTCACTATTTTGAAAATCCGAAGATATGCACTAGCATCCTTCTTGGTTCCCGCAATGTAGTGTTTCATATGAGAAATATCACAATATTTTATAATATTACAAAATATGTACTTGTTCATAAGCCTATTGCCTTCATACATGAGAGTGCAATATTTCCAAGCCGTATCGACTCGATCAGAAGTTATTAAGACAAGAGTAAACAATCAACAAGAAGAAAAAAGTTTTTTAGAGGTTAAAAATCACAAAATCTATAAAACTCCCAAATTTTTGAAGTGAGAAATCGGGTAAAATACTAAAAGAAAGAGGTGTAACATGAATTTGACTAAAACTTTAAAGATGGGGAGTTGTATTATGTGAAATACTTGAGAATATTGGGAATAAATCACGAAATCACCAAGAACAAGGTAAGAAGAGGATATTGAAGCAAGGGAATGGCGTGAAAAAGGGTTTGCAAAGAAGGAGAAATGAAATCCGCAAGTTTCGTATTTTTAAAATTTATAAGATAAAAATCAACATCGACTCGTACGATACGGGGTGTATCATACGATACGATGCGATACACCATCGTATTATACAATACGATATGATAAATCGCGATAAGCGATACGTGCTCTTGTATCATATCGTATCTTCATACAATACGCGATAAAATTGTATCGTATCGTACGATACGATACAATTTTTATAACATTGCTTGATTCTACTTGGCACTTCAATTGATTATGAATAGGTTTTACTAGAACATCAATATGGATTGAGTAGATGGTGATTAGTTTAGCAACAAAATCAGAACAGGATGCATGAACTAATATAAATCGAACAAGAACCAAACAATAATTGGCATCTAAAAAATAGGACTAACAAATGATTAACAGCGATAAATATAGCAGAACCTTTGTGAAACTGTGGCTAAAAGCAAAGCAAGATAGCAGATTACTTCTAGGGCTACGACGAGGACCAGGACCAACTTGATTGAAATTCAAAAAATGGATGTTACATCTACACTGATGCATATCACGATTTAGAACGACAAGAGGAACAAAAGGAAGAGAAGAACGACATCTTACCGGAGATTGCTGTCAGGAAAAAAAACACCTACTTATAATCCAAACGGATTGCGTCTATTAGTCGGGTCTGACACAAATAACTAAATGGATTCATTCAGTTGCACCAAATCCTGACACCAAAGGGGTTCGGTTCGGGTCTATTTTGGTATCTACCAGATCCGTTTAGACACCTGCTCGTACGGCAAGCCGTGTCCGTGGGCTATGTTTCAGGAAGCAATTTTCCCGCCCACGCTTCTGTTCTTCCTCGTTCACTTTCTGAGTTACGCCGTTATTCTCTCTCTCTCTCTCTCTCTCTCTCTCTCTCTCTCTCTCTCTCTTTCTCTCTCTCTCGCGAAGTCAAAGGTGCAAATAGTTCCCCTTTCAGTTTTTCATTCCTCTGTCTCTCTCTTGTTCGTTTCTCGGAGACGATAGCAAGGTTCCACCTTTTATCTCTTGATTAGGTTCTTGCCTTATGCAAAGGAAGTAAAAGCGGATAGCCTTTATTTTTCTTTCTCTCCTTTCTATTGATGTTTTCTCTTTCTCGTTTTCTTTTACCTTTTCTCTCTTCCATGTAAAGGCGTTTTTGTTGATTTTTCTGTTCCCTGTTGTTGGTTCTCATTCTTTCTTTTCCCTCCTTTTTCTTCTCCATTCTGAAGGTATTTCTGTATGCATTTCTCTCCAGGGTTTCGGTGAGAATGGAGACCGAATCGAAGAGAGAAGACCAAGGGACGGCCGATTCGCCCATCTCTGTCTTGGAGGACGCCGTGGGTGTTCCTTTTTTCCCTTTATTTTTCGAATTTTTCTTCCTCATTTTTGGGATTGTTGTTTGGTTTCTTCTATGTAATGAGAAATTATTGGTTTTTGGGCTTGTTGATCTTACAGAAACGCGAAGAGGACGATGCTTCTTTGGTTGCAAAGAATGGGGACGCTTCTTTGCTTTCCGAAACCATGCTCAAGGAAGAGGAGAAACTAAAGGAGGCTCGATTAATGGAGAATGGCGAAGATGGTAACTCTGAAAACGTCGCCGATGGGAAGGAGACGACCGACCGAATTGCGTTAGATGATAAGCGATTCAGTAAGTTGGACGAGTTGCTGACTCGAGCCCAATATTACAGTTTGTTCCTCTTTGAGCAGATGGAGGTATAAAAGCATGCTTCAATCTCATTTTTGATGGCTACCGCGTTTGATTACCTCGTCTTGCTGGTCGTTGTGTTTCTTTTGGTTTTCAATCTGGTTACTGGTTCATTTTTTGCTAAAGTTAACTTATTTATAGAACGTTTGATTGATATCGTGACTCGATTTGCGTTCTCAGAAAGGAATTGAAGAGCAGATAGCGGAAGTCGCACCCGAAGAGAAAAAGCGCGGCCGGAAGCGGAAAGCTTCATCCTTCACTGAATACAACACGGTAAGAAAGCTTATGTTTCATGATTCATCTTTCCCTCCATTATTATCGCATTTCCATATTAGCCTTGATGGATTAAAGCCAGAAATTCGTTTTCTTAATCCCCTGTAGTATCTATCACGCTAAATGCCTTTGGGGTTGTTCTAGAATGTGATCTATTGTTTTATTTCTCGATATTCTATTTGGATTTCGTGGAATGGAAACCAAACCTCAAGAAGTGCCAATGAACTATGGAAGAAACCAGAACCAAGCCTCCTGAGGTATTCGGCCGAAGATGCTAAAAGTTTTCTGGTTATCCGTTTATAAAAAGGTTGACCGAAGATCTATCATAAAGCAAATGCATGAAACTGGACGGATCTTAACTAATCTTAAGCTACATAAACTGAATATGGATGGAACTATTATTATCCCATGTCTATAGATAATGAACTAATAAACCAACCATCCCTAGCATTATCCTGCTAAGACAACTCTTTGAAGGTTCTGGTGTGCTTTTGTGTTTTGAAAACAGAGGGTCATGATTGTTCATGAAGGGAATCGTGAAAACTAATTGTGTCTTTTAACTTGGACTGAACTGTAATGCTGTTCGGTGTTTCTCACATGCTGACTAAAAGTGAAAGTACTGTTGTTGGTTTACTTGCCATAGATTCAGAATCAAACTCTGGAGTTTTTGTTGATTAGCAAAACACTTCATGTGCACTATAAGTAGTGAAATATGCAGCCTTTACTTTGACCTATCTTCATATAGCTGTTTAATCGGAATCTGAAAGGGTATTTCACATTTTCTGTTTCAATGATATTTAGGGACGGGCCAAGAAGGCAGTAACGGCCATGATAGCAAGGTCTCAAGATGTTTCTAATGTGTCAGAAGATGTGAACATAACTGTGGAGGAGAGAGCAGAGAGGGAGCAAGCATCACTTGTACCATTGATGACAGGTGGAAAATTAAAGCATTATCAAATCAAAGGCGTGAAGTGGCTCATTTCTTTGTGGCAAAATGGACTGAATGGGATCTTAGCTGACCAAATGGGTCTGGGGAAGACGATACAAACGATTGGTTTTCTTGCTCATTTGAAAGGAAACAAGTTACATGGTCCTTACTTGATCATCGCTCCTCTGAGCACACTTTCAAATTGGGTAAATGAGATCTCGAGGTGAGGTTAATATTTTTTCTTTTGATCTTCCTCTTTTGTTAGTCTTTTATAATCTGAAAATGTATACAGGTTTGTTCCATCCATGAATGCCATTATCTATCATGGCAATAAGCAAGAGAGAATGACTTTGAGGCAAAAACACATGCCAATGTCCATTGGTCCGGATTTTCCTGTTGTTGTTACTTCTTATGAGATCACACTGAATGACTCTAGGACTTTAGCACTTTATGATTGGAAGTATGTTGTCATTGATGAGGTAAGTTTGTCCTTCAATTGTTTATTTTCCTTTTTCCTTTTCATGTTCTATGAATTTTTGCTTTTACCTTGCCGTTATAAATTCTTTTCTCCTACCAGGGCCATCGCCTGAAGAACACCAAGTGCAAGCTCCTGAAAGAGTTAAAGCGATTGAGGATGGAAAATAAACTTCTGCTGACCGGAACACCTCTACAAAACAACTTGGCTGAGTTGTGGTCTCTGTTGAATTTTATTTTGCCCGATGTGTTCTCATCATGTGAAGAATTTGAATCATGGTATTTGCGCTTCATTGTATGATTTGATCAACTGTGTTTGTTACCCTTTTTTCTCTGTTTATTGTTGTTGTTTGGCGATTGCCCTGTTTTGGGCTGTAGTACTTTTGGCACATAGGTTGCAATCTTGGGAACCTCCCAATGATAGTTTCTACTATTTGCTCGTTCCTTGCATCTAGTAAGAAGCATGACATAAACAATGCTTTGTTGTACTGTAGTTAATGGAAATACTTTTATTAGAACCGAGTCTTCATGGCCCTATGCTACCAGCAGAGCAAGTAGTTCTTGGTATATAAATTTCGTATGCTACATGCCCTTGATCATGTAAACCGTGAATGACCAACTGGTTGTAACTCAAGAAATTTAGGTTTAGATCATCAAATGCAGGTAGCTCATGAAACTATTGCTTCAAAAAATGGATAGTTTGCAAGAATTAGATATTCGGCCAGTACCATATGCCATGAATAGTCAGCTATTTCTGATTTCGTTGGGTTTTGAATAGAATAACCATAAGCTCTCTATCCTTTTTGAGCTGGTGTGTAAAAATCCAAGCAAGCTTATATATGTTAAGATGATCTAGTTTTCAACTTTTGGTGCAGAAAGAGGTGTGCACAAGTTACAATGCACTTTCATTTTCTATCAAGTGGACAAATGCTTCAGGAAAGCTTGGAATTCTCGTTTCAGAATTTTTAACAAGTGCATAATGGATGAGTGTAGATGTCCATGCAGTTGGTATGACATACTGTGCTATGATACAGTACGTATTGATTGCCATTTGCAACACAATACTGCCTTATCTTGCACTATATGGTACGCATTGGTTGCCATTTTGCAGAATAATACTGCTCTATTGTAAATGGCCTATGCATCTTAAGATACAAGAGCTTTGTCATGTTGAAATTCTTCGATAGTGCAGCATAAGAGGGAATATGAAAAAATATAAATAAATATTGAAGAGTAAAAATGGAGATTTGAAGGAGGGGGCAGGCCCTCCAATGGAGGCCACCCCCTTCTCTTTCTCTCTTTCTATTAATCGGATTCTTAACCCTAATACAAAACGTCCAGCCCTTATATAATGGGTTGTAAAATAGAAAATGACCAAAATACCTTAGTACTATGGACAATTACAATAATACCCAAATATCAGAAATTACAAAACTAGCACTAAAAACAGCTATATTCTTCAACATGTCATACCATATATTAAGTTAAGGGACACAAATTGTGCCCACAGTGATTTCTTTTACTTTCTGTTTTTGGAAAATATCTGTATATATGCATCATATAGCTGGACTTCTATGATATGATTTGCGTATCAATACATGCAACACTGGCCTAAACAACAATCTCTAGTTGCTGCAGAATTTCTTTCCTACTTGACATGATTAATTCATTAAATGTTATGTGATGTTAGGATAAGAACAAGTTGCATATCATCATTGATTGCTTAAACTAGTATTCTTTTAAGATTTCCACTTCATCATTTTTGCTAGTCACTACTAATTAAGAATCCCTGCCAGGTTTGATTTCTCTGGGAAGTCTAACAGTGAGATCAATAATGAA
The DNA here is from genome assembly GCA_036023115.1 of Brasenia schreberi. Lineage (NCBI taxonomy): Eukaryota > Viridiplantae > Streptophyta > Magnoliopsida > Nymphaeales > Cabombaceae > Brasenia > Brasenia schreberi. The sequence goes on from JAYKKT010000061.1 coordinate 13,382,101, forward strand.
GAATACAAAGAAAATCGAAGAGTTCAGGTTTGCTACTGTGCAAAATTTCATTTCATTCCTTATGACCTTGTATGGAGCTATAGGGTTTTAGATTTTCCTTGCAGGTTCTGACAAAACTCCATTTGATTTTACGCCCCTTTATCTTGAGGCGGTTAAAAGAAGATGTTGAGCAGATGCTTCCTCGGAAGAAAGAGATTATTCTTTATGCAACTATGACAGAACACCAAAAGAAGATCCAAGACCATCTAATCAGCCATACTCTAGGAGATTACCTACAAGAGACCGCTGTTTTTAGTAAGAAATGATTGTGGCTTTGCAGTTCCAGCCAAAGTATTTGGATAAGAAAGTGTGGCTGCTATATGCCTATAGCTTTGATTTCTTCTGGTTGAACATGTTTGTTTCCATAAATGTTTTTCACAATGCAGGGCCTATAGCAAAGAGTAGGCTGAACAATTTGTTAATGCAACTTCGGAAGAACTGCAACCATCCCGACCTTCTGCAATCTGTATTTGAGGAATCATGTATTATCTCCTACCTTAGCTTGTGTAGTAGTTCGTCTTAGTCAATTATACTGAGTTCACCTTGTTCTGTGCTGTAGTTCATTACCCTCCGATTGAGCAATTGGTAGAACAGTGTGGAAAGTTTCAGTTGCTAGACAAACTAATTTCACATCTGCTTCCTCGAAAACATAAGGTGGCATGTCAATTGATTCTATTTCCATTTGTTTCTTAATGGTTATATATCCTAACTACTTCTTTTTCCAGGTTCTGATTTTCTCCCAGATGACTAAGGTTTTGGACATTTTGGATTATTATTTCAATGAGAAAGGTTTTCAAACTTGTCGGATTGATGGCCATGTGAAACTGGACGAAAGACAAAGACAAGTAGGCTCTAATTCTAATGCGTATGGGTGGGTGCTTGTATGCATGCCTGTGTGCGTCTGTGTATGTATGCATGTGCAAATTTCCTTGTTATGGGCGTGCAGCCGTGATATCATAAGTTTTTCACTTTGTGACTCATAGTGTAGTCTCAATACTTGCATTCATTCCCACTATCTGCTATGCAAATAATGCATTTGAACACGGTGTTTGAATCATTTATGGATAAAGTCAGCACTGTACGTGTTTCTAAAGTGGCGATTTGCTCTTGAAACAAACAGATAAGAGAGTTCAATGACATAAGCAGCAAGCTGTCCATATTTCTTTTGAGTACACGAGCAGGTGGGCTTGGTATTAACCTCACAGCTGCAGATACATGCATCCTTTACGACAGTGACTGGGTGAGAGGAGTTATTGAATGTGGTTTGTGTTATGAACTGCTGTTGTTTCTTTATCATAATTTGATGATGTTCTATTTGTAGAACCCTCAAATGGACTTGCAAGCAATGGATCGGTGTCATAGGATTGGGCAGACTAAGCCTGTTCATGTTTATAGGCTAGCAACAGCACATTCTGTGGAGGTCTGATAAGGACATGCTTCTTTGTTTTGATTTTGATCTTCAACGTTATCTACAATTTGTGAAGCTCTTAATCTGTGAAATTCGTGTTTAACAGGGGCGCATGTTAAAGCGGGCTTATTCAAAACTGAAGCTTGAACACGTTGTAATTGAAAAGGGGCAATTTCAACAGGAAAAGGACAAACAGTATGTTCTCAATGTAAGTGGAACTGGTAACCAATGGTAATACCATGTTTGAATAGTTTTAGAATGCTTTTCCTGTTAGATGGTTTGGTGATAAATAATAATTTCACTCGATGTTTTTTGTTTGAAAAGGAAAACATAAATTGTTACTACAGAATATCAAACTTGTAAACTTTGTTGGGTATAGGCATTGAAACTTAATATGTAGACAATGACCCATAAATTTTACTTCCCAAACAGGAAGGATGGGTTGTGCTTTTGGAGGCATTAGTATGCTTTTACATTATTAATTAAATACATCCCTTGTTGAACTTCTTGCTCTTTCTAATAAGGGGAGGTGGTCATACTTGAAGGCTGTAACTGGCAGGGATAAGTGCTTGTTTTTCTTATATTTCTTCCATTTGAATAAGTAGCACCCTACCAAGCATTTGTTTCTCTTGGCTATATCTATAAAGAATACTGATGTTGATATTATGTGTTAAGTGTGCATCACGCCATGTGCTTCTATGCGTTCCTTAGTTTGAAATGAGTTGACATCAAACAATTAGCTTCCAAAGGCTTTCCATGTGCGAGGGGACAATTTGCTTTTGAGTAATTCAAGATTCAAAATAGGGCATATTTTGCTGACAGTCATAATATGATTGATTATCTGTTTCATGATCTTTCTTGACTGACTGATAGTGCTACTGCCATATGCTTTTCTATGTCTATTCAGGTTACAACAATTCAAAAATCATGGGTGCAGGGACCCAACACCATATATATTTAAATTATTTATATTAGTCTATATAATTTACAATATTTTGTAAAACTACAATTGCCTTTTGTTGGTTGTCATTCACTACTAAACTATAAAACCTAAATTGGTCAATATTTTATAGGGTTCGTCTTTGTGCAGCACTAAATTATCTCTTAAGTTAGAGTTTTTGGGCAAAAAATATTAATAATAGTTACTTTGAGGCCATAGTTGGGGAAAGAATTAAGTATTGGGTGTTGGCGTGTCCCACACAATGTTGTAAATATCATATCAGACCCCTATCACATGGGGCCTTGATACACCCATATCGCATGATATGGTGCAATACATGTGATTTTTAAATTATTTTTTAAAAATCATTAAAAATGTTAAAAATTCTGTAATATGCACTGTACCAAGAGTCAATGAATTCAATGTCAGAACAAACTAAATCATATGCATACATCCCTCTCGGGCCTCATTTTCAAACTTAGGAAGTTAGGATTGATGACTATTAATGAATGTTGAATACATATGAAATTTTTAGAGAAAGGAGTTGGTGTTGAAGAGAAGAAGGGATAAACATGCATGAGGAGCCAAAGAAGCTGACCTAGAGTAGGACTAAATACACCTAAACTATTTTTTTTAAATACAAATTTTGAAACTTGCATCATATCATATGATACATGAGTGTGACGTACGATACATTGTCCATATCGTACGATGCACTCGATAAGGTACAATAAGTGTGTTTTGCGATACATGTACCTAAATCATATCGGTTCAGGTACCGACACCAGATATGCATATCGTATCATACAATATGATTTTTATAACATTAGTCTCACATGGCATGACACTCTATTAGAAGCATAGTATACGTGTTACATAGCATGTTAAGCTATCTTGTTTATAAAGGCAAGTTTGCTTTGTCCATCAGTTTAGGTTCAAGATCAATCATCAAATCCACTTCTTGCATGAATATCACATGAACTGGACATTTGAAATTGATACATGCAGCAAGCCTGATCTGGAGTCCAATTTTTGGCATGCTGGCGATTTGGATTCCTGTGTTTCTTATAGAAGCCAAACCCACAGGAATGTCAGCTTGGAATAAATTCTGTGCACATCTGAAGACATTCACTAGGGCGCTAATGTTTCCAAGTTGTTTCCAAATGCAAGAAATGTGCTCTTTTCGGTGGGTACTTAATGAACATGAGCGCTGCCTATAGTAAAAGATTTGGTAAAAACTTCATCATCTGGAAACTATGAAAGATGATAGATGACCATTGACCCAAAAATTTTCATATGCCATACTTAGCCTTTGACCATGCTGCCGAAGAGTTGGTGAATGATGACAACAAAGGAAGATGCGTACACTTATTTGGCTTCAAATGTTTTAATGAAATGCTTTTGAAAAAGCGTTATTTGCTCCCTCTCCTATTCAAAATTGTTGTTGGCTGGATGCAAACCATTAGTAGATATGACAAGCCTTTAGTTACCTTACTAGGCAAATTACAAATTGTGAGCAAAACCATGTAAGAAAGCAAGGATGGAACACTTAATTATATGAAAATGTCTTTAAAATTTCTCTCAGTTTTCATGGGGTCATGTGCATTTACATAATACAAAAGAACACCCTTTCAAATAAATACAACTCTTTATTTTAAATAGAAAAGTTTTGACTCTTCGTATTACATATACAATTTATTTCAAATCTATTTCAAATGAAATTACATTTACAACTCTTCAAATCTATTTCAAATGAAAGACAACTTTCTTTAAGATATTACATTTACAATTTATATTTATACATATTTCTCTAACGTGAAAACCTTGTAAATTTAAGCCAATTTTAGAGGATGCATCTTATGTAATGCAAATATATGAGTAGGCCAAATAGATGCTGAGATAGATGTTTGATTATATGTAAGGAAAGAACAGATATTTGACATGGCTATTAGGGATAAACTGTGCGACACCACCAATGGAAGATCATTATCTTTCTAAGAGAAAGATAAACTGAGATATATATTCCTAAGGTGTTTTGTATATTTAGAGGCACAACAAAACGAAGCTCTAGTGAATTGTAAGAAATTAGATAGTGAACATTTCAAGAGAAAGAGAGAGAGGGAGAGAGAGAAAAGCAATAAAAAGTTATCTTTTTTTTTAATTAAATGCTTTTCTATGTAGAGGTGGATCTTCATGGAGCCGAGTTGCCTATGCATGAATATATAGGCTAGACCAGTGTTGTGTGTAGTGTATCAAAATTGTATTGATACAGGGCAATTGTATTGTTTCCTATTGTAATGTATTTTAAAATTTTCAGTATTTTAAAAATAAAAAATAGGAAAAATAGGAAAACATCAAGAAATATCCTAAACAATTCTTATAAATCAAAAGTGGGATAAACATTGATACATTCAACATCAAACCAAATTACAACTACAATATTGATAATTGAGTTGGCCAATATTCTTTAAATTTACAACTTCCATCATTGGAGAAAAATCAAATATTATAAAATCTGAATCACTAACTAAATAATCTTTTTCTTTCCCTCCTTCAAAATCACCACCTTTAAAAGCAAAATCAATATCACCATCTCCCTATTGACATTGTTGCGCTCCGAAATTGATCTAGTAAACATCTTGAGGTAGGAATGCATTTGTTTCATAATCTTTTATAAGGTACTCTAAAACATCAAGATTATCGAGACTTATTGGATGAAATTGGTTCTCATATATACTTGAAGATAGCTATCTTAATTACTTGTAAGGATGATAAATAAATAAAAGTTAAAACTAAAAGTTAAAGAATAAAACTTAAATTGAAACTTTGAAATGAACATTTGATTAATAATTAAATCATTAATGATCTCTCTCCTAGCCACATGTTGTAACATATGGATACTAGATTATTGAGTTGCTTATGCTCCAATTTATTGGTTGTGTTTTGTATAGATGTGTTTAAACATACTAGAGTTCTTTTTGCAACCAATTGCACTATAAGTTTAATTGAGAATCCTTACTACAAAGTCTCTCAGGTTTAGACAATCACTTTCAAACCTGTTACACTATATATAAACAATGTATAAAAAAATATAAGATGTAGGACACTTAATTGAAACCAAATATAAAGATAAGTGATTCGTATGTTTACCAGCACATATATTAGTATGGTTTTAAATGGATACAAGCAAGCTCATCAAGTGAAGAGAATTATCATGGATCTCTATCTTTCGGTGTATAGCATCTCGTGAACTCTCATCTAAGATTGACCTATTTATACAATTAATAATATCTCTATTAACCTCATTATCCCTTTTAAATATTGGATATTTCATAAATGTTGGATTTAGGTAATAGTTTCATACAACTGTTCATTCTATCTATTATCAATCATTCTCTATACATGCACATAATCACTCTTTTTGTCATGAAAGTTACTTGTAATATCCTCCTTAGCCTTACCTTTGGCTTCGTAAAGATAATTCTTAGATGACTTCTCCTTATTGTCAGTCATTCTCTAAACCTTCACGAGAGAGCATGTGATCTTTGACAACCTAATATAAGAGTATATTTTCAAAAGAGTGTTGCAGAATGATACTCCTTGTAATGAAATTACTTTGTAATTAGCTATATTTGATCCGTAATGAATTGAATTGAACTATATTTTCATGCTTAACCTCCAATATCACCTTATTGTAGTATGACACTCCTTTTATATGTCAAGAGATCTCAAAAACATAAGTTCCTCACGACAATAGATAAAGAAGTTTAATAAAGTCTTTTCTTGCCTATCTGGCCATCTATTTGCCATGCTAGTTCACTCTCTCCTTACATGACTCCCTTAAAGTCAAACAATACACTTTTGTACTTCAATGATTGTCTTATCTAATAAATTTTCTCTCAACTTATTATAAGAGAGCATCTTATATACAACCATCTACCCACTATAAGGTTTACATGCTCATGCAATTACTCAAAAGCTATAACAACTCAAACTCCAAGCCGAGAACCAAGTTCAGTAGCAAAAGGAAAAATAATTGGATGCCAAAAGGTATACAATAAGATCTTTCTCTTCTACAATTTGCATCCTCTATCATAATACTCTTTCCTTTGCTCAATCTAAAATTATTACTACCAATCTATGTCCTGGTATTAGAAGAGATGTCATCATTATCAATGACATCCTCTAACTCTTCCTTAAATATCTCTATATCTTTTCTTCCTTATCTTTTTGAATTATGACCACAATCATTTACAAACATTGTCATTTAATTGCTTCTGGTACTGTAAACATGAATTTTTTTTCTTAATTTTACCTATAAAGGAGCAACTTTCTTCCTTTTTTCTACTTAGTGATGTTTCAGGCTTTCTCACAAAAGTTATATATTGTTCAGTTTGCAATCTTCAAACTAAGTACACTAATGCCACGTCGTGAATCGTGTTGCAAATTGAGAGCTTCTTTCGGACATCTCAATTTATTCTCTTAATAAACTTGAAAATAAAAGCAAATAACAACAAAATACAAAAATAAAATCACTTCATAAATCACCCCAGATCTATGCAATTTACAAATCTCCATTTCATAAACCGCTGAAACATCCAAAGACATTCACCCACTTCAGAAATTATCACAAATTCATTAAAAACATATTCACTCACTTCATAAATTATCATTCAAAAAGGTGAAAGATGGATAATATCGGTGCTCAAAACCATGCTCCTAAACAACATGGTGCTGTCATTGCACTATGATAGCAAACACCATAGTACTGTGACTATTTCCCACATCACACCAATAAAAATAGTAAAAAAAGTAAAATAATAAATTAATAAGAATATATACTAAAAAAAGTAGAATATCATTTGCTACTAGAATTTTTTCATCCTCGTCTTTGATGCATCTAACATAATTAAGATCTTTAATTTTCTTATCTCTAGCCTTAGCTATCCTAAAATTATCTCTTTCATCCTCTTTTGAGTTGAGTTTTTTATATAAATTCTCCTAAATTTTAGCTTTTGCTTCATTGACGGCCATTTTCACTTTTTTTTTGCTTTCTTATAAACCTCTAAAGTTTCACTAGTTTTCTTAGCATATTGTAATTTGTAACATGCCCTCTTTACCTTGATTTTATTTTGCGCTATTTTACTCCACCACCAAACGTCTTTTTGTGCCGGTACACCTCCCTTAGATTTACCTAATACATCTTTCGCCACTTTCCTAATATGTATAACCATATATGATCGTCATTAAAGTAAAAGCTAAAATTTGAGAGGATTTATATGAAAAACAACTCAAAAGGGGGTGAAAGAGATATTTTTAGGATAGCTAGGGCTAGAGATAAGAAAACTAAAGATCTTAATTTTGTTAGATGCATGAAAAACGAGGATGAAAAAATTCTAGTAGCAAATGATCAAATAAGTAATAGATAGAAAAACTATTTTTATAAGTTTTTTAATGAAAATAAAGATGTTAGTATTAGCTTAGGAGAGTTAGCCAAATTATATATAAACTATAATTTCTACCGACAAATTCAAAAGAATGAAGTCAAAGAGGCTCTTAAACATATGAAGGTGGTAAATCGGTAGGACCAGACAATATTCCTATAGAAGTCTCGAAAATCTTAGGAGAAACAAGAATCACTTGGCTTACAAGACTATTTAATGAAATATGGAGAAACCAAAAAGATGTCCATGGAGAGTGAGTACACTTATACTCATATAAGAACAAGGGAGACATTCAAAATTGTGCGAATTATCGAGGTATCAAGTTAATGAGCCATACTATGAAATTGTGGGAAAAAATTATCAAACGTAGGTTAAGACAAGTATCGAGTACAACACTAACCAATTTGGATTCATGCCTGGCAAATCTACTGTTGAAGCAATTCACCTTTTGAGGTACCTTTTAGAATATTTTAGAGCAAAAAAGAAAGACCTTCACATGACATTTATTGATCAAGAAAAAGCTTACGATAAGGTACCGAAGAAGGTTCTTTGGAGAACCTTGAAAAAAAGAGGTATCCCATTGACATACATTAACCTTATAAGAGACATGTACGATGGTGTAAAAACATGTGTGAACACTCATGAAGGAATGACATACTTCTTTGAAGTTAATATTGGGTTATATCAAGGATCAACTTTAAGTCCATACTTATTTATAATGGTGATTGATGAGTTAACAAAACATATTCAAGATGAAATACCTTGGTGTATGTTATTTGCATATGATATTGTGTTAGTGGAGGAGTCTAAGGAAAAAATTAATAAAAAATTAGAACTATGGAGAGAAACATTAGAAAGCAAAGGCCTCCGACTTAGTATAACAAAGACATAATATATGAAATGTAAGTTTGATCATTTGGTTACTTCAGAGGACATAGAAATTAAAATTGGCACACATTGCATCCCCCAAAAGGAAAGTTTTAAATACCTAGGGTCAATTTTTCAGAGTGATGGAAGAATTGATGGAGATGTTACGCATAAAATTAATGTTGGTTGGTTAAAATGGAGAGGAGCATCAAGTATTCTTTGTGATAAGAAGATACCATTAAAGTTAAAAGGTAAATATTATAAAGCAGTAATTAGACTTGCCATGTTTTATGGTTATGAGTGTTGGGCAGTTAATCATCAACATGTACAAAGGATGTCTGTGACAGAAATGAAGATGTTGAGATGGATGAGTGGTCATACAAGAAAAGACCGTATACATAATGAGGTTATTAGAAATAAATTTTGTATGACACCAATAGAGGATAAATGAGAGAATATCGTTTAAGGTGGTTTGAACATATAGAAAGAAGATCAAAAGAAGAACCAGTTAGAAGGCATGAGAAACTAAATTTTGAAAGTATTAAAAGAAGTAGAGGACGACCACAAAAGTGTTGGAAAGAAACAATAAAGAATGATCTAGCTTATTGTGAGTTAACTGCTAACATGGCACATGATAGGGCTCTGTGGAATCAAAGAATCCATATAGCCGACCCCATCTAGTATGGGTAAAGGCTTAGTTGTTTGTATATACTAAAAGGTGTACTGGTATGCCCGTATAGTACGATATGGACTGACTGGTACACCAGGCACATGCGATACTACCCTGATATTATACTAGACTGTATCATGCCATTTTTTAGAATGTTTTGGTATCATACGATACACTCATATGGCTAACACTGGCCTATGTATCAATACTTACAACACTGGTTGTAATGCAGCTCATATCTTTGTTTTGGGTAGTCCATGTCGGTTGATTGTTGGCCATAGTAAAAGATCGGCATAGTTTAGTTTATGCCTATTGTGCTTATGCATTTGCTGTGTTCAGGAATCGGATTTGCTGCACCTGCTTCAGGATAAAGAAGATGAAGAAGATAAACAAGTGCAGGTTAGTATCAGCGATGAATATCTTCTCAAGGTTATGGATCGGAGTGATCTCATAGATGGCATCGAGACATTGCAGCAGCTTCCTGTTAGAGGGCCTGGTTGGGAGGTGGTGGCAGCAACGAAGCTTGGTGGAACAATGCTTTCTTCACTGGAGGGTTAGGTTAGGGTTCACGAGGCTAAACTTTTTATTTCAAGCCAAGGAAAGTTTTTTGTGGGGCAAGTTTTCTCCCTTTCTTTTTTATCTGATGGCATGAAACCAATTGCTGGCCGTCTGAGGTTAGATTTTAGCCATTCAGATGCTTTCAGATTAATGGTTAGGATTAGTCAAAACACTAGCTCCGAATTTGACGGCTAGGATTTTGTTAGCATGCCAGTCATCTGTGTAGGATGAGATGGTACCACCGTGACTTTCATTTCCAATGGCTAATTTTGGTTTTGATGCTAGGGAAATCTTTTGTACAGCAAGACCCTTGTTATAACTAAGTTGCCTGAAAGACTGAACACTTTGCCCTGATTATGAAATATCACGTTTCTTTTTCTTTGTTGCGCTCTGCTGTCCAGGTCAAAGAAGTTATTTATGTATTTATTTATTTCTGAGGAATCATTTCATATTTTCTTTACCTTCTCCCAATCCACTTACTCTCATGCGCCTCTTGATGGTGCAAAGAGAGAATCAAAGATCAAGAAACAGCCCCCTCAGTGGCGATTCAGGGAAGACTAGGACTATATGAAACTCTACTCTGTACGTCAAGGACTCCTCTTGTGAACAAATTACCCTCTTTGCAGTGAAGGGGCAAAAGAACCAAAAATTAAGGCCCTTTACTTGCTAGCTCTCTTTTCTTAGATGATTTTGAGATATCCCGTCGCACATTCTTCCTTATTCTTTCCAATAGCAGATTTGACCACTTTTTCCTCATTCACCTCAGCTAATACAGTTTGGTGGTGGTAGCGTTGCAGTAGATAGAATGAGATTCATGAACTTCGTGATTTCTTTGTCAGCCTTTATAGTGACCTATAAAATCATTTTGATCTCTTTTAGATCCTTAACTCTTTGGTTTAATCTGTAAAATTATTTTCATCTCTTTTATATCCTTGGCTTAGTATTATAGACATCCAGACCAAACCCCCTCTTTCTCATGGTCGGAAGGGTAAGTGGCATTTCCGTTATAGAAGCCTAACAAAAAGGTCAAACCTAGTGGCGGCCTTCTCAGCAAGTTTTTTGGATCTTGCAAGTGAGAAGTACAACCTGTTCAAGGCTAACTAAATAGGTTCAGCATCAGCGTTGGCATGTAGAACCCATTTCTGGTAGCAAGAAGAAGAAAGAAAGAAAGAGGGTCATGATAACCAACTAATCCAAGATCACCCCCCTTATAGGAGTGGAACAAAGACAAGCAAATTCCCTTCTCTTGTTTTGCTTCACAGCCTCATTGCATTCGTGGAATCCGGTTTTCCTGATTCCAATTTACTCTGATTTGGGGGCTGAGGCCTTGTCCTTGGCTCGTAGGGATTTCACTGCTTTCATCAGCATGGTCAAGGGATGCACGTAGTTATTATTGAAATTGTAATAGCCTAAGACTATACAAAACCGATTCTACTTAAGTTCGATTGGTTAGATAAGCAAAACCAAACTAAAACCGCCAAAGAAAAGTAGGAGCAAGTAAATCCAAGTCCTGATAATTGTAATCTGATTGTTGTATCCATAACTTGAATCCATTGGTTAAGCTGATTATTGCTATATCTGCACGAAGAGCAATTTGGTGCAGAAGTCATGAGTTTAATACCTGTGACATGCATCTGGTTTTGGCAAAGAAACTATTTGTATATCTAAATTTGGTGTTATTGTTCATATCTGATTCTGAAATTGGTGATTTGAAAATTGAGGTCCAATCAGTTGGGGTCCAAGGCCAGAAGGGTGGCTCAAGATTGACCCCGGTGGTTATGCCAGACAGTGGCATGTGAGGTACATGATCAGGAATGGAGAAGGCCATATGTTCCAAGCATGATGCTTTGTGAAGGAGACTTATCTGAAGAATGGTGCTTTTGTGCTGTGGTCCCTCATAAGATTGGATCTCACAGCCTCTCAATTTTTTTTGGTACAGAGAGGCTGAAATCAGATGTGTGTCCTTAGTTATTGAACTTGTGACCTTCAACGTGTGAGTTGACCGCCTAGACAGGTGAGCTATTGCTCATTCTGCTTAACCTTAAACCCTCATTCTTAAAACCTACAGGATGGACTTAATATCTCTCAAAACGCAGGATTGCAGAGTGTGGGGCTCGTACATATACCTCATATTCTTTTTGACTTTGTAATTGGTTTAGTCAAGAAATGTTTAAAATGAGAGCACACATGCTAATCATATGATACAAATAGAGGACAATGGTTATTAAGAATTAATGTAGCTGATCCCGTATACTGTAGAATAAGGCTTGAACTTGGTTTTGCTTGGTGTGATCGATATGGTTAAATTAGATTAGAATTAGAAGATGCATATTGTTCCACAAGTTTGTTGTAATTGGTGAAACTATTTCTGTTTTAATGATAAAGAAGTGGCGAATTAATTGAATCGTACTTATTGTTCCACAAAAAGAAGCATAATCTGGGAGTAGTCTTTACTGCATATATTCTGTCACCGATGATACTGTTGTATGATTTGCTTTACAACCCAACGTCATGCAGTAATAGAAGAAACATGTCACAATTGAGGATGATGGATAACAAAACCCTAATTTGATCATGTCATTCAAGTATACACAGCCTTCTAGCGCAGTTTTAATATGGAACAAACCAGTTCGCAGTCATCTTTCTCATTGAGGTCTAGGAAGGCATTTGTGGGGTTCATTGACCTATACTGAAGGTGAAATGTCTCACATACTGCCATGGGTATTTTGGTATCAGGTTTGTGTAGAGTATGCCAGGGCCAGGGGTCTAGGCATGTCAATGCCATGTGGCCATCCAGAGGACCCTTGCCGAGGAACTCTACCTGGTTAAGTCTTAGCATTTCTGAAGGTCGGTGATGGATCTTATCGGTAAGATTCACATGCCATTCTCGAAAAATCATTCCATAATAGTCACTACTTATAATTAGGTTTATTAGCAACCAAATCATCTTTTAATTTGAGATCCCATAAATGATTATTATGGATAAAAAATGTCTTACGGTAGAGAAAGTAGTGGCTTTACACAAGGATTTGGCATTAGATTGGCGCATTCAACACCATGCTACGCTCAGACAAATGCCAAAGCCAAAGCCATCGAAAAGATAATTATTAATACGGTTGAGAAGTCCCTTAAGGGCAGCCCTTGTTGATGGCATGAAATCTGGTTTGAGGTCCTATTGGCTTAGAGAAACTCCAAAACCATGGCAATGAGTTCGACTCCATTTCCTCTGGCATGCAATGAAGACATGGAATTACCTATAAAAATCAATATTGAGTCATTTAGGTAGCCAAACAACATGATCTTTAGCCTGCCCAATATCTATGGAATTTGACTCGGTAGACTAAGATTGTCTAATGTCTTGAGAACATATTCGTGAATAAGCGTAAGGTTGGACTTGAGCTCTTTGATTTCTTAGTTAGACCACAATTATCAAAAAGAAGCGTTAACAAATGGCATTAACACACAACCTTTATCAATGCAACCTCCCGAGTCTCTTTGTATCAGGCCTCGAAGTGATTTCCCCAATAAGAGAGATCATGGCAAGAATAGTCTTGGATAGGTCTACAACCTTACTCTCACCAACTCCAATCTTGTTTGCATCTCTCCCCTCTAATAGAGGTTGATGGACCTCAGAAGGGTCGACCTAGAAAGAATGCTCCACCTACTAGGAAAATACCCCTTTGAGTAAAAAAAAGAGTACAAGAGTTTTCCATAATTGAATAACCTGAAAGATTTACATGATTCCTCATATGAGACAAAGGTATCAAAGGTACCTTGTTTTTCTTGCCATCATTCTAGATGGCCTGACAAAAATAAAGAGGAGAGCAGTTATAAGAAATAAGAATGATAAGCAAGAATTGGATGAAACCAAACTCTACGTAAAATACACTACCAGGGTTGGCTCCTTGCCTTACTAACATCAGTTGCTCTTTTGCCATTTAGGAGCAAGTTCTAGAGAGGAAGAAGTAGATGCGCTTGAAAAACCTGGCACAAGAACAGAAAGGAATATAATAGTTCGCCATTAAAATGGATGGCTAGGGCAAAAAGTGTAATGAAGACATGAATACCTTATTCAAACCAGAGTTGGAACTTTCTCTCTCTCTCTCTCTCTCTAACTCGGTTAATGCCAAAAACTGAATGAGATTTACGAAGCCACTGCTAGGATACAGTTGCCCCTCTTTCCGCTAATGAGCACATGTAAGCCACTCCTTTCATGATATGCAAGAAAAGGAGTGATGAGTTATTATGTAAAACTGAAGCACCATCATCTAAAGTTAGAGCATTGATCCATCATAAACTGGAATCAAGCCCAACTCCAATTAGAAAAGGAGGTGGTTGGCTCCCTTCAAAGGCATTGATCCTTCATAAACTAAAGCCTCAAGCTATCTTTTACTTTCTTTTGATTTTAGTTGTAACCATTTTCCTTGTACAACAACAACAACTAAGCCTTTTCCCATACTAGATGGGGTTGGTTACATGGATTCTTTGTTTCTATAGAGCCCTATCATGTGTCATGTTAGCAGTTAACTCACAATAAACTAGGTCATTCTTTATTGTTTCTTTTCAACACTTTTGTGGTTGTCCTATACTTCTTTTAATACTTTCAAAATTTAGTTTTTCATACCTTCTAAGAGGTCCTTCTTTTGATCTTCTTTCTATATGTCCAAACCATCTTAAATGATATTCTCTCATTTTATCCTCTATTGGTGCCACTCCTAATTTGTTTCTAATAACCTCATTATGTATACATTCTTTTCTTGTATGACCACTCATCCATCTCAACATCTTCGTTTCTGTCACAGACATATTAATTGCCCAACACACAGAACCATAAAACATGACAAGTCTAATTCCTGCTCTATAATATTTACCTTTTAACTTTAATGATATCTTCTTATCACAAAGAATACTTGATGCTCCTCTCCATTTTAACCAACCAACATTAATTTTATGCGTAACATCTCCATCAATTCTTCCATCACTCTGAAAAATTGACCCTAGGTATTTAAAACTTTCCTTTTGGGGGATGCAATGTGTGCCAATTTTAATTTCTATGTCCTCTGAAGTAACCAAATGATCAAACTTACATTTCATATATTATGTCTTTGTTATACTAAGTCGGAGGCCTTTGCTTTCTAATGTTTCTCTCCATAGTTCCAATTTTTTATTAATTTTTTCCTTAGACTCCTCCACTAACACAATATCATATGCAAATAACATACACCAAGGTATTTCATCTTGAATATGTTTTGTTAACTCATCAATCACTATTATAAATAAGTATGGACTTAAAGTTGATCCTTGATATAACCCAATATTAACTTCAAAGAAGTATGTCATTCCTTCATGAGTGTTCACACATGGGATACCTCTTTTTTTCAAGGTTCTCCAAAGAACCTTCTTCGGTACCCTAGTAAGCTTTTTCTAGATCAATAAATATCATGTGAAGGTCTTTCTTTTTACTCTAAAATGTTTCATAAGAAGTCTTAAAAGGTGAATCGCTTCAAAAGTATATCTACCTGACATGAATCCAAATTAGTTTTCTATTGTACTCGATACTTGTCTTAACCTATGTTTGATAATTCTTTCCCACAATTTCATAGTATGACTCATTAACTTGATACCTCGATAATTTGTACAATTCTTAATGTCTCTCTTGTTCTTATATATGGGTATAAGCGTACTCGCTCTCCATTCCTCGGGCATCTTTTTGTTTCTCCATATTTCATTAAATAGTCTTTTGACCCAAGTTAAATAGCCCAAGTGTACTCGCTCACCATTTTCCTTGTAGTTCGAAAAAATTCCTTTCCCTTTCCTTTTATTTCTCTCGGGAGTTTGGTATTCCTACATCAAGTTGAGTGATCAAACCCATATCAACATCTTTATTCTTTTCTCATTGTGAGTTTTGTCTTCTTGAGTTTAATTGCAAAATCAAACCCATAAGTATCAACCAAGACTCTGCCCTAAGTTAAAAAGTTCAATGAAAGTTCATCTCTGCAAAGATTTATCAGATTCTTCACTCTTTGAAAGCTCTCTTTGCCTCCTTCCTAACGGATCAGGAATCACTTGAGTCGAAGTTTGAGCATCGAGATACGAAGGAAGTAATTCAATCCTATAAGAGGCATCCATGGTCTCAATCAACCAAACAAACCTTTCTGTGCAAAGGCTATATATAATACAACTCATTCCAGTTGAAATCAGCCAATCTTTTATTCTTTCAAAAGGTCTCTTCTTTCTCTTCTTCCCAAAAGGTCAAGAATAGAGTCAATCATAATTCAAATGAGAGACTTACAATAAAAGCGAACAGATCCCATTGAGAAGCACTACTGACCATATCCCAATAAAATGAAAAATACGTCAAAATACAATTATTGTTAGGACCATACAACTTTTGATCAATAGCACTAAGTCTCTGTTCTTTAAAGTATCAAGAATCACATTAATTGAAATGCTATCGAGGGAGATATGATCATAGTACCGCTACTCTATTAGTCTCTAAGAAAGCTAATAGCAATAATTTCACCAATTACAACGATCTTTGCGAAGACTTGTTGATTTGAAGCGTGGTCCAATGTGCTCATCCGGATTATTGATCGGCAGTAATCATACACCATGTCAATGTCATTTTCGAGCTTCATTGCTTAATGTTTACATTACAAGCCAACATCGCGTAGTAACAGTTCGCACAAAGTGTCTTCGTTGCACAAAGCAGCACAGCTCACCTGGCTAGGGGGTCGGCTCACAATTTCAAGATAATGATCTCCATACACGAGGCATGCATTAGCTTCGGAGGAAGCCTCCGCAATTACGAAAAGGCAAAAAATAAAGAGCTTCTTCACTGGGAATAGATAACAAAATCCACAGTCGATCCTGTCATTCAAGAGTGCTATCTTTTTCAGCAGTTGTGGCCTATTGTGGTGGTACTTGGAAAAGTTCAAGGTTTCAAGATTTCCAGAAATTTCACGTGTCTACGAGTTCTTTAGTGGTAGTCATGATTCAAGCATCCTGCAATTAACCAAATGCTAATCTACGAAACTGCATTCGAAAGCTTGCAGGAACGGCAGGAAATGCCATTGCCATTCCCTCTTTATCCTGGTTTTCACTTTTCGTGATCAGTGATAACTTCGGAATCCCCGAAGACTGACTTGAGAATCCGTTACCAGACACCAGTCAGTAACTTAATTCCCCAACTTGTTTGTTTCAGAATTTTTTCGATAACGAAGATGCTTCCCCAATGAATAGCAGAAGCAGAACTACCAAATTCACAATCTTCTAAAGCTTGAAAATTTCTTGAAATAGTTCAGTTTCTAACTTGATCACCCAAACGACAATGAAGAATAATAATGAAGAGAGCGTGTGATGTAACAAAATTCACGTAATAGCTTGACTGCATCAGCAATTAAGGACAGACAAGTGCGAACTTCCAAATTCCCGAAAACCAAGCCCTTGCATTCAACCAAATTGCCAAACCTAAGATATCGCATTCTGAACCTTGTATATCAGGAAACGCCTCTGAAACTTTCCTTATTCTGGTTTTCGCTTTTCAGGATGAGAACTTCCAATTTCTCAAAAAAACCGACTTTGGAAACGATAAAAACTAACTTTAGAATCGGTTTCGCAGATAGACAACTTACATCCCTCCTTACATATCCAATACTTCTAGACAACGGGAACCCGCCCACGACAAAGACCACAAGCAGAATTACCAAATTCACGAATTTCTAAGTTCTAAAGCTTGGAAGTTCATGAAATAGGGAACGTTTTCACTTGATCAAGAGAATTAGGTGATGCGACGAACACTATTTTAGTGTCTTAGCAGAGACCAGATCACCAATTAGAACACTTCCATGTATATAGCCGACTGATATAAGTCTGCTTTGTTCTAGGCGATATCTCTCCGGCCCATTCACCGGCCTTCCTTATCTTATAGTTTCCTTTTTGTTGTTTCTGGCCGGGGAAAAGAAATACAACAATTAAACAACAAGATACGAAAACCACCAAAAGCAAGAAGTACAAACACAGAATTACAAAGTACTAATATATTTATAATATAAAAGTAATCATCCGTATTCTGATTAAGAAAAACTATGGTACAAGAAGAAAAAAAAGCTTTTTCAGATTAGTTGCAGAGAGGAAACAGGCCAAGCAGTTAACCAGATTATTTTAGGAAGAAAAAGGAAAAATAAAGATTTACAAAGAGGTAGGGTATATTCGACGATTTTTTATTTTTGGTTCTCACCTTTTATTCTTAATTTACGGGAGGAAGAGGTGGTGGTGCTGATCGTGATCCGTCCATTGATTCTGGGACCAGTAGTTCGGATCGATGGCGCTCGGGAGGTCGAATAAGCCCGGAGGAGGTTCGCCGTTGGATGGCCAATCTAATGACGTCATCCTCCCATGGACGGACATCAGGTCGTCGACGGCCGGAGAAATCTCAGTTGGGGGCGTCAGCTCGTGGATCTTCTGGTGGTGGAATTTGAAAGGGAAGCCCGGAAAGTTGAGCCCCACAACCTCTGCAGCTGACGATGACAACGTTCCGGCAATATTTCCGGCCATGAGGCTCGAATAATCCTCCTGGAAACTCCTGACCGAGCTGATCCCTTCCGTCGAGACGTCCATTATTACGGATGGTTTCATAACGGCAGTATTAAGGTTAGCGGCAGAGTTATGGAAGAGTCTCGAGTCCGGGAAGGTCAAGATCTGGTCGACGAGAGAAACGGATGCCGCAGGCGGCGGGGGCGGAGGTGGTGGCGGCGGTGCAGGGGGAGACGTAGCCGGAATCGGACGGACGGAGGGACTGCCGGTGGAGTAGGAGTAGGAAGGATCGCCAGCGGTGAGGCTGGAGCTCTCGCTACTGGAGCGGGAGGAAGTTTTTCCGATGGAAATGGACTCTTTCGAGGGTTTATCCTCCGCCGATTTCTTTGTCTTCGATCGTTTCGTTTTCCGGCAGCCTCCGCCGACGGGGATATTCCGGAGGACGCCGCCCTTCGTCCAGTATCGTCGACAGTTCTTGCAGAAATGGCGCGGCTGGGAGAGATTGTAGTTGTTGTAGTAGCAAAACTTAGTGTTGAGGGAGTCGCAGCGTGGGCACTTCAAAGCCTGGCCGGGTTGAGAGCGGAACCGTCCGTCTCCAAAGATCCGGCTGCTGCATGCACCGCCGATAGACCGGAGGGGGAAGGCTCCTGTTGGGTCCTGCATCCCTTGATTCCCCTGGGGAAAAAGAAAATCCCGCCGAAATTCGTCCCCGGAGACAGCAAATCTTCTCTGATTTTTCTCACGCACCAACGTAATTCACGTCAGAATCCACGAATAGGCTGAAGATTTCACCAGAATTCTTGCTGCAGATCGTTTAAATTAGATTTCGCCCTTGCTGCGTTCCTATTAACCCCAGCCTTAGAGGAACCGGGGTACCGGCACTGGCTGACAGTCTATACCCTTTTAACTGGTATTCCAGTCGGGTACGAATCAAGAAAATTTTCAACTAAGAAGGCAGAATTAGGCGGGAACTTGATCGAGTGCATTCTCGAAAAGTGATTTATCTACAGAGAATTCTGTTTCTAACCGGAAATAATGGCCGAAACTCAATATTTAAACGACACCTCTCGTTATCTACCACCAGGAAGTGAATTTGCGTCAGAAAAACTCGCAGGCCCGCGGAATTGTCTCTTCACTCGCTCGAAGAAATCGCCAAGACGCTTGTTGGTCCCGGGATTCGCATCAGAAAGCATTTTAGGGAGCTAATTAGCCTGAAAATCACGATCCCGGCACCGAAAAATGTGGATTTCGCCATAGGGCAGATTTTCGCAGACCTCACCGACTACGGAGCCCTTCGGAAGAAGAAGAATCCCCTCGCCGTTTCCGAAAATATCTTTTTATCTGGATTTGCATTTTACTCTTTTCTCCCCCCTCCCATCCCAACGAGATCTCCAAAATAAGTTACGGGTTTGGATTTGACCATCCAAAACACGAACCCATTTATAACCGGGTTTCGCACAGGTTCCGATTCACAATAGCCTGATCCGGTACTAAATTCATCCAATTGGAATCTGAATATGCACTACGGGTGGCGGTTCGAAATACGACACAAATCCAACACGAACACACCCGAAAGAAGGTTCTTTCCGTGTCTAGTGATAGTGGTACAGAAGCACCGGGTAGCATTCAGGTCGACCTGTTTCCGAACAAGCAAAAAACTAATATGGTTCAAAACAGGAAATTGCAGGAAAAATAGACCGTGCTCATGTTGAACTGCTTTGACACGAACACGGAATGACATGACCATGAACCGAAACGAGACAAATTTGTCCCCAAATCTAGTAAGGTTGATATGACCCGAATTACCTGTTCACACGCTACTGCTCTGTGACAAAGCAGTACCAGATTTTGGATATACATACCGACAGTCGACCATATGCCGTGAAGTGAATCTGGATCATGAAATCGATATCCATTAATAGTGGATTGGTGCGTCACCGCCACGTTAAGATAGGGTGGTGCGTGCACGCTCTATTTGCACGGTAAATGTCCAATCAAACCAGTCTCACGTTTCTTTTGTTAATTTGCATGCCATATAAAACTGTTCATTATGGGTCGGCTGCTGTACTCATCAAACCCGATGATACTTTCAAAATGTTCCTTCGTTGATTGTGAGCATTGACTTCATGTGACCATATGATTTTCTTAGAACCATCCCATGCAAGACAACACATATTTATATAATATAAGAAAACCAGTTCCTCATTGATGCTGTTTATTAATGTCAATCATTATTTTTTAGTAATATAAATATAATTTTAAAAGTTTTAAAGATTTTTGAAAAGTACTATGTTTATACTTTGAAAAAACAAAGATCAGATATAAATAAATAAGAGCAGTATATGAACCAATCTCTTTCTCTCTCTATATATATAGAGGTCCTTTCTAATTCTAGCATGGGGTGCTTGCCTATCTCTTTTATGTGTCCAAAATGTTTATTTATTCATGAAAATCTCCACCATCTATCTAAAACATAGATGGTTGAGGTCAAAAGCATAAATATGCATGTAAATTAGATACACATAAAAAGGCCATATAAACTCTCTTTTTATTTTTGAATTAAATCATCCATTTTTTAGGATAAATATTTAAGACTTTTAAGAATATATAAATTATATATATATATATATATATATATATATATATATATATATATATATATAGAGAGAGAGAGAGAGAGAGAGAGAGAGAGAGAGAGAGAGAGCAAGAGTGCATAGTCCATGTGTATTCATCTATACTTAAATCACCTTAAAGTTAAAGTTCAATTTTTAAAATCAACACTTTATATCTTTAAAGCAAAAAATAAGATAGTACCATGCACCTACAAAAAGTATCACGGTTACTTTTTAAAATTTTAAAATTTAAATTTCAAACTATTGATTTTATCAATTAAATTAAGGATGTTTGAGCATGAATAAGTGTATACATTTCTCATGTTCTCTCTCTTTATATATATATATATATATATAATTGGAGACCCCCGTTTCGATGAATAAAGCTGTGCCTGATGGGCTTTAAAAACTCCTGTCCAGAATGCATGAAATCTAATGAACTTTAAGTCATCGTTTAAGGATATAACTGGGGATCTACATTAAGGCTATGCTGCACTCAATTTATGGAAAATTTAGGCACAAAGAGCAATAGTTCACCTGACGAGGAGGTCGAAAGGTCGTGTTCAGACCCGCGGGTCATGCATTTGAACTGGACCTACCCATTGTACCAAAAAAGTTGATTTTTTTTTTGGGGTAGTTTAATGCAGTGGCCATAATTTTGAAATAAAAAACAATTAACTAGTCAATCAATAATCATATATGAAGTGTGTAAATTCTTTCTGCCTAAATTAGAAGCAATTCGTACCTAATTGATTATGAATTACGTTAAAAATAAACAACCGAAAATATATTCATGGAGTAGTTTAAACAAATTGAACCAAAATAAACAATAGGTAACGTATCCCAAGTAACAGCTAAAAGGTTTCAAATATTTATGAAAATATATTAATTTACGTTAATATTCGTTGAAATATCGGACCAATTATTTGGCAAGTTAATACTCTCAAGATCTGACCTCGTTAAGAGCTATTGGTTACCCGATTTGGAATCCAAATAGGGTCCGATTCCGTAATTAGGCTTGGGAACTTCCTCTTCATTGCCGTTTCTTTAGTTGGATAAACATAAACCTTTGGTGCGCTTTTCGGTTAAGCGAGATGCATGGCCCAAGTATCAAACTCATGACCATCAACTTATTATTTAACCCACAATGACCGATCTACATAGAGGGGTTTCAAGATTTCACTGTAAAATATATATTTTACAGTGAGTATATGGTTAAAATTCATTATTCGCCCCCTTAACACGATGAAATACATATGTCCCTCTCCCCCTCCCATAACTATTTTTTAGATCTGCCACAGTTTAACCGCCTAAGTAGGCAAGCCATTGAACTTAAAAGCTTCTTTTGTCTTTCTTATTCATTTTGACGTTATATTTTGGGAGTTTTTTATCATTTGTGTTTGTATAAGAAACAGGTTAACCTGACTTAACCCGACTTTCTTCGTGTTGCTTCAGTGGACACAACGAGGATCTATTCGTGCCGTTATCGTGTCGTGTCTTAAATTGGAAACATAATGGTTACATCCCGGTCAAATCGCCACTGGAGAAAGAAGGTCCCCATCAGTCATCGTAGGCAACTGCTGAGGGTGTCTATGTAAGTTCTTATTCAGGCAAAGGACGTCGAGTCGCATTTCTCTAGGCGGCCACCGAGCGTGCACCTCACCAGCTACTGTGCGTCCGGATATATGACACGTGTCTAATTACTATCCGCCCACGTTAAATACTCCTGTCGGCCACCGTTTGTTCGATTTCTCGTGGCTCTCATTTATCCGCGTTTCGCTCTGTGATTGGATGGCCCGAGCTAGCGATTCAGTAAAAACCGGAAAACAAAAGGGAGTCGGTTAGCTCTCCTTTATTGTTCGACTCGGTTTGGGTTACGAGAATTCAGTCAAACACCGGACCAAACAGGAAGCAAGATGAAGGAAATCGTGTCATGTTTGGCCTGAACACAAAGTAGACGACACAAACAAGACCTGAAATAGTATTTGCCACGAAAATTAGATATGGACGTTACATGATAAGTTCCTATCGCTGAAAGTAACACAAAAACATCGGGTCATGTGTGGGTTGACCTGTTTCTTACATCTGGAATCTTGATGAACAAAATTTTAACAAGAAGCCGATCAGACTTGTTAACTTATATTTAAATGCAAATAATTTAATCAGTTCCCGACTATAAAAGAGATTCAGGTTCAGATCAGCATTCAAATAATAATATGCCGGATGTGAGTTTGGGAAGCATATTGGATTTTAAATGAGATGCATGATATAAATATACATATATACACTGTATGTCTACATTTTAGGATGGATTTGGATCTCTGGATCCCAGGATTTGAAAATTTACATAACTGGAATCGGGGTTGGATCTGGGTTTGGTATAAATTTCCATGAGCTATACGCAGATCCATGTATTAGTTGAATATTTCAGATCCAACTTCCCTAAGTAATGGATCCATTCTTTTGTCACTAAACTTGATCCTAATGCATTCATTAGCCTCCGGGTTGGATCCAACTTGTCGAACCACCTACTTAGATTGGACGAGGCTGTCAAAATGCATGCACGCCAAGGCGTGCATATCATGTTTAGTAGAGTGGGTCGCTTGAAATGGGATTTTTTTAGAATGGCCCTCCCAAACTTGGACCATGGTGACATTTGGTGGACCCGTTTAGGGATGCAAACGGGTTGGATTATTAGAGAACTGATTAGACTTTGACTAATACTATTATATTAGAAAAACCAATCTGAGATTTGGATCTAGTTTTGGGTTTTACAGCAGACCGGTAGATAATCTATTTCAGTTTTACGGTCTGAGGTTGGACATATTACTACCAGATGCACAACTTGTGTATCAAACTAGCCAGCTCCAACCGAAAGGCTTTGGATCCAAACCCATTTTGACTATGTCATGGGAGTGAACTGTAGGTCACCCTCACGTTCCAGTGGTCAAACTCACCAATTGAGTCATAGAGCCCTCCGAGATGAGCTAATATTAAGGCAACATGATTAAATGAATGAACGATGCACCATAAACTTTTGAAGTGCCTTTGTTGAAAATCGTCGTACTTGAGGCAGCGAAATGTAAACATGCGACTTATAAACCCGCTAAATATAAATTCCTCATTTTGGAGGATAGGGCTACCATCTAGCCTCTCCTCTTTGTTGAATGTGGGTGGATGTCACTATTGGGCACCTTTCAACTCCATGCACACAAACCCCATTTGGTCATGGCTGGGCATCACTTAGGGTTAGGGTTTGTGGGGTATAACTCAGCAATCAGCATGGTGGGGTTGTGGCCCTCGTGGGGGTGGGGGGGCACGGCCCACAACTCAATTCACACACACAGGGTCACTCCATGTGAGTGGTGGGCCCATTTGTGTCATATCACTTTCACGGCCCCGCACTAGAACCTCCATTGCCCAAACCAAATCAAGAGCATAGAGCCCTTGAGGATGTCTTTTTATGCTCACTTGTTTGTTTCTTTCCTAAAGTATATCCTTCAACATCTTTGCTGGTCATGGAAATGGCTTACTTGTTTACATTTGCAAGTGTCTAATGTGCATTAAGGTGATATGAGACATCCTCTTCACCCAAAATTTAGGACATAAAACAGTGGTGTAAATCTAAACATGGTCGCTTCGGAGCTTATTCGATGGTTCAAACAGGAACTGCACTACTGGCAGAACCGAAGAATCTGGTTCGATTATGATTCATGGTATCTGAAAACGGGCTTGAAACTGATTAAGTTTTATATATTTTTTCAATACCCATTATCACAAACTGATCCGTGACTTAACTGTTGCAGTTGTTGGGGAGTTCGATTCACAAAAAGTGCATCGACCCTCATTTTAAAAAAAAAGTTGAAATAATTTGGGAACAGTTTTGAAACCGGAACCAAAAGCATCCCAAAACCAACGGTTTCAAAATTGAAATTAGAACGGCCTCCGAGGCAATTTGGTTCGGGTTCCAAGCAACACCCAAATAAGAGGAAAGCACATTGACTTATGGGACTTAATTACACCTTAAGCAACCTAAAACTTATGAGGGTTATGCTGCATCCTTTTATGCAAATAAAATGTCTCCTAGGCTAATTCAAGAGAAAAAAGAAACCGAATCTATTGTGATTTAGCGAGGGAGACCTACCTAATAGTCTTAAATATTGGAGTGGAGGGAGGGGCCTATGTCAACCCCAAACTAGACCGAACGGACCATGTTGAAACTTTAAATATAGCCGTTGGCGTAGTCGCTTACATGTAGGCCCAATGGCTGGGGCTGTAGGGATCAATGATTAGGTAGATGACTACGAAATATCCAAATTTTGGTACTTATCCTAAATTATGAAAACTCTCGATAATTTAGAATTATTGAACTTCTGTTCTTTGAAAAATTGATCATACTGACATATCAGGCTATGATAAAGGCCTCCGAAGATTCAATTATTTCCACTAGCCCGCTGTTTTTAAGGGCAGCTTTTAATATAGGTAAGTTGTTTCTTTTCTTGGGTTTTTTTCTTGAAACAAAGGGAGGCTGAAGCCTAACACACAAAGGAACCCCCAAGGAATCAAACTCACACCTGCAGCAAGGGCGTTAGGCTTTGGGCAGTCCCGGACCCAAAAATCCATGTGGTGGGTGAACATGCATGAGGCTATTTAATGTGGGGCGAACCATAGGTTATGGTCACATATTCAACCATGAGATAGTAGTTTTCTTTCATTTTTGAATTTGGGTGGGATGACCACCTACCTTGGCTCAATGTAGATCCGTCACTGACTCTGGGTTTAGTTTTGTTTCCCATCAAGTTTATTAAAGTGTGATCTGGTCATATATATATATATATATTAATAGACATACATACACATATATAATATGTATATATATAGGAGTCTTAGCCACATAATGCCCTTTTATCCATAATCTTTCACAAACATTTTCACTATTATATCAATAGTAGAGATTTGAATTAAAAGTACATTATACTTTATGATCTATGTACATTAAATGCAAAGTGATTCAAATCTCTACTGTGAATCTCAAAGCAAAATTATATACCAAAATATATTATGTAGCTAAGACTTCCCCCCCACTCTCTCTCTCTCTCTCTCTCTCTCTCTCTCTATATATATATATATATATATATATATATATATATAGACACACGATTATTTTGTGGCATACTGGGCTAAGCAGGTTCATACAGGATAGACATTAGAGGTGTCAAATCCATGATCCTTAAGCCAAGTTGGTAGAGATGTCGATTTGTCACATATTTACAAATCCAGAAATCAAATTAGTAAGATCAAATTGAGATCCAACAATCTTCAGTTTCATTTATACAAGTCATTTTGAGGTACGTCTCACGGATCTGATATTGATATAGATAGTACCCGAATCAGTTTGCTGTGTGAAGTGTTGAATTTAGTTTCTTTCCCTCACTTCTCGCTCCAAACATGTATACCTAATATTAATTAAGTCGTGTTTGGTAACTAAGCCACAAGACAAACCGAGTCTAATCTGTTTACCTTTCTATGAGTGAGATCAATTTAGACCTCAAGTAGATCTTGGAAATGGATTCAAACAGATCAACCGGTAGCCCCCATTATAGGAGCGTAGTCGCTGAGAACAAGTACAACCAAGCTCAACTTGAGTCGTTAAGATAATGCTCAGCTCAAGCTCAATGGAGTTTCGATATCCGGGGCGAAAGCTTCTTGCGTTGAATATTGATGGGCTCGAGCTCAACAAAATCGAGCCAAATTCGACTTTTTCTAGTTGAACTCGAGTAGCTAGTGAGCACCTCGGCTCACTTGCACCACTAGCCAGCTAAACATCACAATTCATTTCTTAGGTAGTTTCCCACTAAAAATAAAATAAAAATGGGTTTTTAATTCCATTTTAAAAACTTGCGTACAGGGATTGATCACTATTGAAGAGGTCATGGATGCTTACATTTGCCCTCAGCTGCTGTTGTGATCTGTGAATGCAATTCGCAAGAAACAGTCCTCCTGGTGGATCTAGAAATTGGTGTTGGGCGGGGTGAACAGCCTATTCAACCATTTAAGTTGGGTAAATAGTATGTATAATACCCAGAAATTCATCCACGCCATGTAAAATTTTCATTTGTTTTTCAAATTTCAGGTAGAGCGGCCGCCTCACATCGCCTCAATATAGATCCACCACTGCCCACATCATCTTCCTGATTTGTTTCATGGGCAAGATCTCCATACAATTTCCCAAAGTACAATACAAGGATTATGAACTTTCAAATAAGTTAGAATGACTGCCTCACTTAAATTTCAGCCCCCTGGACCGATCACCTTATGATATATGGGTACTTCATTCATTGCAGAGTAATCTTACCGGGTATATACTTGGTACTGGTACACTTATTGGTACGTGTAAGTGTGTTAGAGTATGAGCTTTTTAAAAAATAAATTTTGGGTATGATAAGAGTGTATATAACGATACCCTCAACTATAACTTTTTCAAAATTTTATTTTGAATGAATCAGGTCAACACATATCCAAACGAATTATGATTTGATGCTGGAACATGTTATCAAATTAATAGTGATATGAGATGTAATGTTTCTTTTATGAGTTATTTGTTAAGTTAAACCATATATGCGTCAATTTCACAACTTTTACATAATGTCATCATTTTATAAGTAGGAAAACTGGATCCTACCTATAGTGACATTGTTCACTCATGCCACCTATTACTTTTTGGGTGATATGAGTAATTTCAAAACTTTTAAGGGAATGTGAAAAATAGGAAGAGCATTTTATTACTCATGCTACTTAAAAGCTATGGTGAACATGTGTCAGAGATTGACAAAGATCCAATCACTCTCTATATACGTATATTTCATTTTTATTTATGCCTACACCTTAAATTTTCTAAAATTATCATTCCCCACAACTCTACTTATACCCGGTATCGGACCATACTCGTATCTATGCAATGCATGTCTCACCACCAAGATTTTTTTTTGGTCCACCACTGAACTCGAAATTGGAAAAGTTAAGAGAAAACATATAGCCCACGGTTTAATGTGTGCAAGATTCTACATCTTCGGCCCATTCTAGAGTATTTTCTAACCGTTGGTTGGTTTGTGAGCATAATTGTGGGCTATCCACCCCACTTTAGAAGCCCGCCACTGAATATGGCTTTCTCCTGTGTAGAGAAGTGCAGCCTCAGTTCCCTCCACTGAAGAGATACAGTGTTTCTATTTATCATGCCTGTATTTTCCATCTTTGGAAAACTGTTCTTTGTATTTTCAGGTTCCTTCGCTTAGAGTAGTAAATCCAGTAAAGCTTAGCTGCTTGTTAAGCTGATCTCGAAGCAAACCGGTTGCGGTTACTTGCTGTAGTTAGATCGTACCCAAGGATTCGAATTAAATCCAAGATTGAAATGATTTAGTTGGGTTTGAGAGCCATACATAGGACTGGATTAAAATCTGGTCCAATTCATTAATAATATGTGAACCAATGGTCCAATCTGAACTTGAAACTCATTAGATGATCAAAGTCTAATCACATGATTTACATGTAAATTACAATGCTCATGCTCATGCTCATTATTCATACGTGTTAACAGAAGCCAATGGTTTATGCAGGTCGGATTCGATCGAGTCCAACTCATTGACATCCTTAGTCCCTTGGTTGCTGCTTATGAGAGATTCGCTGAACACACCGGAAATTGCAATTTTTGAGAAACCTGGTTTGCTGAGACTTAGAGTTAAGATAAGTTTTCGCCTATTTCTACAAGAAAATCAGGGTGAGAGATGTGATGAGATTCAATTATTTATACATAGGAAGAGATAGAAGGAGAGCCCTTTAAGGGGTGTTTGATTACGAGGCTAAACCCGTGGAACTGTCATGAAAACATAGTTCATCGAAGCTCACGTTTGTTTATTAGGGTAACTGATTTCATAGGCTTATGCCTCGTAATTAATCAAACACCCAATAAGAAGCATGTTTTGAAGGTTGGATCCCATTGCCCTTCTCGAAAACTCGAGAAGTCGATGACTCCAACAGCCCATTTTTTTTGTGACAACCGGTTATATCTCGACAGAAACACAACCATAGCATTCTATCAAGAGATAAGTTGGATTACAGAAAGAAGTGAGCTAGCCCAACCCAATAATAGCCCAAGGTAAACCAATATATGTCTGGCTAGACACATGCATCCTCTGGGGTCGAACTTTCCACCAGCAGTAATGGCGCTAGAGCACCCTGCCGTGGAACTAACGCTCTCGGTGCAGTCTCTCACTTATTTGATGGGAACATCCAACTATACCGTGGTAGACCTATTCATGGGAGAATTAAGGCGGCCATCTCACCTAAAATCTGATCAAAACCAAACAAAGCATACACATTAATAAAAATTTTTGGAAAACTATATATATCTGTGTGTTGGGTGTGAAAACATTGGAAGATAACTGATATCTCAGAAATAGTTGATAAAAGTTCTTTATGATGGTACCCGTGGTCCATCTCTATCTAACTAGGTTGACCACAGTAATGATCACCTTATCTTGATTCTATTCTCAAGCACCTTTTGTTAATTATTTACTAATTTATTTTTATAAGAATCCAAGGTCCGGCAGATCCTATCAAATGCATGTCTGAGTTCCGAACTCCTAATTTTTTGTTAGAGAGCAAAACACCTAGCTGATGTATTTAGGTTAATATGGCTGCGATGGAGTATATAGAACTTGGGCTACTTTGAGGAGGCAGCCTAGAGATGTCCGGTTCTGAACTGAACTAGGACCAGCTGGAACGGGGAAGGATCCAATTCGATTCTGGTTCTGGTTCTGGTTCCAGTTTTTGTGGACATACTCATATGTATCTTTTACATCTATGGACATTAGTGTTATTTACAAAGTCAAAATGTGTTTGAAAATTTTAAAGAAACCGTTGTTACACACATGCCTCTCAAAAGTAAAAAGGTGGCATGAGTCTGTATTGGTAGAGATTGTCTTTTAATGTGCAAATCATATACATGTATGTATAGTAAAAATTATCTTCCAGGCCACGACTTTCGAAGGTTTACAACAAATCTGATTAACATTGACTGCCACAGTAGAGTTAATCTAACCAAAATTGATATTCACAAGAGTATAAACTTTCAGCTAGACATGGCCGGTTTTTATCTGGCCCGGTGGTTCTATTGATAACTGAATTTGTCCGAAAACTGACTGAACCTAAAACCAGAATCAGGCCCGGTGTGGGAGACCATTTGTTTCGGTTTCAGTTTCACATATTATAAAACCAAAACAGGAACCAAATCAGAACTGATAGTTTTGGTATTTTTAAAAAAATTCTTATATTTTTATTTTTAATAAAAATACCAGTTCTAAAACTGAAACCGGTCCCGAGACAGTTCAGTTATGGTTTCAGGTTCTGGACTAACCGGAACCGGACATGTCCACTTTAAGCATAAAAACTAGCTTCTGATACCATTTTCAATACCCTTTCCAGAAAAAAGGACTAAGATACATAGATAGTTTTATCTAAAAGAACCATTATAAAAAATTCAAACTGGAACTGTCTTGAAACTGACGTAGTTCCAAGTTCTAGATAACCAGAAACAGTGGTCTGAAACCACCATCTCCGGTTTATCCGCCATGTCTAGGTGTTGGGATTTTAGAGCAGTCAAAATAAAAAGCTAAAAACGGTTTCAATATCATGTTTCAACCAATTTTAATGTCTAAACTTGTGGCTGCTATGGGCAATCATTTTATTAGCTGAAGGTTGTGACATTAGGAACGGACTGTAGGAATAGCACAAGAGCTCATTTTGATATTTTGTGGTTAAAAATGGTACTTGTGATGCAGGTTTTGATATCACACCTCGTATTTACCACATAAATCTTTGAAGAGGAAGTTCTTAATTCACTTTCCTTGCACTTGTATATTTTCTAGAAATTATTTAAATTAATCCTCCAAGGAAGGACATTCAATTGTAATTTATTACTATGACATAAGGTAGAAGCCTTTTATTGAAAGGAGCAAAGGCTCTTTTAAAGAATAGAAGGGAACAATTTTTTTTTTACTAATGACACGTTTTATTTTAGAGAAAGGGTATCTCTAAATAAATTATCTCTAAGAGAAAAGAAACAAAATTATTTCTAAGAGAAAAGAAACAAGACAAGGAAGAGACTTGGCTAGATTAAGCTGAATCTTGATAAGTTGAAGGAAACATTAGAGAACAAGAAGCAAATCTTCACGAGTAGGACAAATTTGGAAACAAGAAAAGCAGAAGAGAAGGATTTCTAGTTCTTAAAACAAAGCTTAAAGAAGAAATCGGCATTGCCGAGCTTAAAGGTTTCAAACTATGGCTAAGGGTAAGATGTCTAAGATTTAACCTTAAAATGCTGAATTAGATTCACATAAGACCTTTCGAGTTGATTTATTCTATCATTGTTAATTTAATAAGCTTCACACATACAAAACAAACAACAAACAAGCAAAATATATTGTAAAGTGTCTTCAAGGCATCAATATATCACACTGTCATTTAGGCTTAATTTGCCACCGTTGGATTCAATTTTGTAGATGCAAACTATATATTGAACACCACTTGACTAGTCTTGTATTAACATAACCAAGTCTTAGACATCAATGATATTAACAAAATAATAATTTTCTATTATTTTTTCACATAAAAAATAATAAAAATAAACTCAGACTTAATAGGACTTTACTCATGAGCTTCATGAGTCACCATAGCACACCCTCTTATCTCATTCTTCTATGTCCAAAAAGTTAGTTGCATCCCATTTATTTATCGATGGTGAAGAGTCCATTCTCAACAGCCTCACACTTCGTTAAGTGCATTCATTTCCCTTTATTTCTTCTCGAAACGTGCACATCTTATTAGATGTTCACTTCAATATTTGTGCCATATCTCTTGAGATAAATCTAGAAATTTCTATTATTTTAGAAATTCTCCAACAGGTGAAAATTACACTAAGCGTAGATACTGTGTCAATTTCTCAAACTTTTACCAAATAGCTATATCATCAAAACTCAAAAGAAAAGATGTTCCCAGAAAATTGAGAAGTCTTCTTTTAAAGAAAATTTATTTGAGAATTTTCTTCGTTCTGGTTCTAAAACGATGCTCAATGCAAGACTTGCCTGTCTAGAAAACTTAGGACTCAGAGAGCAACAACCTCTTCTCAGAGTTTTTCCGGATCCGTTTGGAAACCATTTCCAAACGATCCTAGTGTCTGTTTTGAAGTTAAAGATCTGTAGATTTTGAAAATAATTCTTTCAAAATCTTTTAAAGAACGTATCAGATTAAATTTTCAGATTTTCCAAAATGTCTCTTTGCAGATCCGCGAGACAGGAGATTGGTTGGTGTGCGAGTGAGCACGGACCTCTTCGTGCTCATTAATACTCGAGGAACAAGTTCAGAAGCCTATTTTTTTTGAAAGAATTTCATCTCAACACATTGTTACGGTAGATCTAATAAAAAAAACCTTGACTTTGACCATGAGGTTCAATTTATCAAACCCATGGATCACCAGAAAATTTCCTGTGATAACTGATGATTGCCAGTTTTTTGCCCCGTCTGCCTTCTCCTATCTCAAATCTGTTCACAATACATCAATGGCCTCTTGTAAAACCTATGTTGACCTTCTTCCTCATGGATCCATTCTCATCAAGTACCAATCGTCACCGTTCTTCACTAGATTAAGTAATAGAGGACTTACCGTGTTCCGACAGGACAACTTGACTCACTCTTCTACCTTCGACGTCCTTCTAGCTGATCACACCTCTCTTTTCTGGCTGATGTTCAAACCCAGCCAACATTTCTTACTCTTTTCTTGATCTGAGTACTCTTGAGAACTTGTTCTCGAACTCCATCTTTTCTCAAGTTCAAAACAAATGAGGAGGTATGAGAATATGCCTCTTATGTTAACCGATTGATCCTAGTGGATCTTGGAACCGCATCACTATTCTTTCTTGATCCAAACTGCATATTCCTCCTCCTACCAAACCGTAGTCTTCAATTAGTCTTCTGCAATGGCTCTCATTCTAGTCTCTAGTCAACACACCGAGTGACTATCATCTACTTGATCCACATGAGCTTTCCCTAAACAGACTTAGTTCGGCTTCTCACACACATTATGGGCCACATGCACCTACCTTGGTTCATGTGGATTCCTTTAGGCTCAAACGGAACCTACTCTTGGCTCAAAAAACTTTTAAAAAAGATTCATATCTCGCTCCACATAGACACGGTTGGTGGTTCCAACCAGAACCAAACCGGGCCAAGAACCGGTTGAACCCAAAAGTGATGAAACCATAACCATAGTGAGAGAATGCTGAGATGAGAGTATCGTGAGAAAGAGAGAATGGTTAGGGGCAGAGAGAGAGAGAGAGAGAGAGAGAGAGAGAGAGAGAGAGAGCAGTTTCAAGTTCCAACTTGATAGGCCCATCCCTTGACATGGGTTGATTTTTTAAAGTGAAATATGACTCATGGAACTATAGTTTCATCACTTTTTGACGTTCCTTGTTTGATTTGGGATGTGGACCTAGTACCATAGTTCTTAAAATTGAAGATCCAACTCACGTGGTACAGTGAATCAAACACCCCTGAAGGAACACTATTCATTTGAGAATGAACATCCAAAAGTGGAGAGGTGAAGCCCTATTTATATTGTGAAACTAAGGGTTTTGGGGATTTTTAAATTTAATTTGAAATAATCTTGACCATGCACTTGGCACTCACTAAGAACCCTTCTTTGGGCCTTCACCATTCTTTAAATAGGCTTTTCTTCAATTTTACCAAAAGAAATGTCATAGCCCGTATCTGCCCTTAGACATTTTATTTGGAAATGCTAGACTCACTTTGAGCATACTTGACTTTCTAGTAGGTCAAGTTTGACCGAATTTGACATGTTTCAACATGTATTTCATTTGTTCAAAGACTTTTCTAATTTGGAAATTACGTACAAAACCTTAGCTCTTATTAGCTTTGACCATGGATAAGTCAACGACTAGCCCATTTTTAGCTAGGCTAAATCCATAGGTAGGTTGATGGGCTTGATCGAGGCTGGTTTGCTATGTTGTGGTCAAACTTTCACAGACTTCTAAACCGAAATAACCTTCTTGACCAAAATTTCACTTTCAAGCCCAAAATCCTTTGAAATTGATTTTCCTCAAGAAATGGCTCATTTTAAATATTAAATTTTTCATCATAATGTCTCGAAAATTGCATTCAAATTATATTTAAAATTTTCTTGCATGAAAATTTATTTTAAAGTTTCAATTGGAAATCTCTCCAAAAATAATAGAATTGGGTAAATCAATCTTTCAAAATTCATATTTGATGCCAAAATTTATTTTCTCGAGTCTAAGAATTTGTTCATCGCTTCAGCGGAGTACAAGACGAACATGGGTCTTGTCGAGGCAAAAAGAAATTTTGTTTAGAGAAACTTGGGATGATTATGGTTTTAAAAGATCATGAAAAGGACTTGATTGAGCTGTTATCTTTGAGATTTCCTTGAATACTTTCCCATTGGTAAATAGACTTGAATCATGCATGTAGATTGAGGAGGTTATGATATGAAGGTCATGTGTCCATTAGGAATGAACCATGATAAATCTCCAGACCGACCACAAGCCCTCAATCACCAAGAAATATCAAGTGGAATTCCTGTGTGACAAAAGTATGTAGAAAGCAAGAGAGAAAATGGAATGTGCATGCAATGGTAATACATACAAGATGGCATGGATGAGTGTCAAGTGTGGTGCGATGAAGTGCTCACAAAGTGAAGACAAATCTCAACAGGTGAACCTATGAGTGGGTTCGGACTGGACCTCTCTTGAGCAAAGAGAACTCAGGAAGCAACCCTCAAAGGGCAACTCTAAGGACCGAGGAGAACGTCCTAAGAATAGCTTGTGAAAAAATCTATGTTACAATGTACATACTCCCTAATCCATGCTGTCTGGCTGCTCTTGATGGATGATTTGGAGAGGAGATTGTTCTTGCTACATGAGGGTCTCATGTTACAAGGACAACACCTTGTATGAACCCTCCCAATTGTCCATCAAGAGCGACTGGACAGTGTAGGTGATGGAGTATGTCGATCAAGTGGGCCCTATAGTTTGTGTGTGTATATATATACACACTTTAGAAAATAGGCTTATTTTAACTATTATGATATATTCCAACTATTGAGTAGTTGGAATAAAACAAATAACAATAAAAAATTATTATTTATCAATTCTGACTGTTGTAGATTTAATAAACAGTCGGAATAAGTTTGGTCGGACATGAGAATATTTTTCCTCATTCCCTTTCTCTCTCCTGCATGTGTTTGCTCTCGCCTCCATCTCCTCTTTGTCTCTTTGTCTCTCTCTCCAACCTTCAGTAGGCGTACAAAGTCTCCTCTTTCTCTGTCAGGTACATCTACTGCTTTAGTTTCTAGAGCATCTTTCTCCCTTTACATTCTTCCACCTCTATCTCTGATGACCTTCTGGTGAATTTTATTCTCTTAGGTAATTCATGATTGCATTGTCATTTGGATAATTGAATGCTTTTTCTCCTACCAAGTCTTTTGGGTGTTGTTGAAATGAAATAATTAAAGCATAATCATTTGAAGATGTAGGTTAGGGGTTTGGTGTGTTCTCTAATTTGTGGTTAAATTGAATGGTTTGGGCTATTGACATGTAAGGTAGGGAGGTGTTGAAGTATTATATTGTTGATCTAATAGACCAAGTACAAATCCTCTTTTGTTTTCTCATTGGTTTAATGCAGACAATTGCTACATGTTTTTCTTTTGCACTTTTCTCTTTTTGTGTTTTTTCTTTTTTGAATTCCTTTCACTTGCTATTTAGATATATCTCTCAAAAAGCATGCCTTATCCAAGGTCATTTGGGATTGAGTCAATGCGGATGTATTTTTATTTCTCTCAAAAAGCATGCACTTGCCATTTGGATCTCTCTCAATAGCTTGTAGTAAACTAATATGGATTGGAAGAGATTGAGCCTAAATTGCATCAATATGGTTGCTGTTAGAATGACATGTATTGCTTTATTATACACAATATGTGATTAGAACATTGATATGGTTGGTTAAGATAGTTGTTGATTTGAACATTGATTTTGCAAAATACTGAAAAGATGTCACTACTAAATAAAATAAAACATTGACTTGTCATTTTTTAGAGACTTGGTTAATGACTAATACTAATTTAGATTTTTTTATTTAACATTTAATTGATGACTATTACTTGTGATTGTGTAAATATCATAAGTGAATATCATGAATATTGATTATTTATCTTATAAAAATTAGATTTATAGGCCTATAATTGAGGGTCAACGCATACGTGATAGTAGTTATCATGTGAGAGTGAATTTCTTTGTTCATTATGCCATAACAAATGCTCAACTTGGAAATGGTGGGAATATCTATTGTCAATGTTCGAAATATGACAATAGAGTTTCGAAAGACTAGAATGAGTTAAATTCCACCTTATCTATGGTTTTACTATGAATTATACCAAAAGGGTTTTCATGGTGAGCTAACAAAGACCCAATGTTCCACTCAATGATATTGAGGATATGATAAATATGGTACAAGATGTCTTCGCTCCATCTAAAAGACATGGAGATATAAATGCATATGATAGTGAATCGACTAAGGTTGAAAACATATTTGAAAATACGAAGAAAATACTATGATCAAGATGTCAAAAATAAATATTATTATCATTTATATTCTAATTGTTTTAGATCAATTGTATGCATAAGATTTTGAATAAGGAAATTAATTACTTATTAAAAGTGTTTAAGGGCGTGCCCTAGAAGGTAATATGGTTCATGAATGTTGGTGTAATACTATGAACTTGGTAATATATTTTGGTTTGGATTATATCAAAATATATGTATGTCATAATAATTATGTCTTGTATAAAGATGAATATGAGCATACATATAGGTGCTCTAACCTAGTATGCAAGTTGCCTAGATAGAAATCTATAAATGATATAATGGAAAAAAAGAATGTGCTTTTCAAGATAGTTTGACACTTTTTTACTAATAGTGAGGCTTAAGAGGGATAGTTTATGAACTGGCATTTCTCAAAGAGATGCTTTCGATAAGATGAGTAATTCTAGAGATTCAAAAGCATTGCTTCAGAGTCTTGAAATGTGCGAGTTGGCCTTACAAGTGATATGGTTGGTCCATTCAGAATTTCATATGAAGTAATTGGAGTTGTTGGTCAATCATGCTAGTGTCATATAATTTATCTCCTTAGATAGCAATGAAACAACATTTTATGATAATATTCTTATTTATAGATGAGTTGAAGTGACCTATGCACAATATTGATGTATATCTCCAACCATTAGTTACTGAGTTTAAAATACTTTTGAATGATAGAGTTTTAACATATGATTCAAATAAGCAAGAAAAATTTTGAATACATACAACTGTAATGTGGATAATTAATAATTTTTCTACTTGATAAAAGACTAAGGGTTATATAACTTCTTCAGTTTCACACGTGAATACTATTTACATTTATTTACCATATACCAAAAAGGGTATATATATAAGTCATCGTCATTTTCAACTTTGGATCATGCTTGGCAAAACAATATGTTATTATTTGATGGAGAGCCAGAATATGATGACGCTTCAATTCCATTAAGAGTGAATTGAGAAAATTATGAAAACATTATATTTAGGAAAGCATCAATGTACATAAGATGTAATATCTCTATTGAGTGAAAGAAAAAGAGTATTTATTTTAGCTTCTCTATTGAAAGACTTCATTTATTCATCATAATCTTGACGTTATGCACATTGCAAAGAACAAATGTAACAATATTTTATCATTTTTAATAAAAAAATAAGTCGTAAATAAGCATAGAGACATTGGGGTTAATGAGTGCATTGCATGTAAAGGTTTTATAATACCAAAACTAGTGTGGTGATCTTATCACATGCTTCTTATCAATTAAAAAAAGAAAAAGGATAGATCGTTTAGTACTTTATAGTACATTAAGTTACTCAATAGGTTTTCATCATATATGTGAACATAAAATTATTGGGTTGAATATCCATGATTGTATTATTTTGATAGAGTATCTTATTTAAGTGGCTATGCATAAGAATACACCAAAAGAAGTGACAATTGCCATACGTGAGTTGTGCATATTTTTTCTGAATTGTGCTCAAGGATGATTGATATTTAAAGAGTAAATGAATTAGAAGATGCTATTCTTAAGATTTTGTGTAAATTAGATATGATATTTCCTCCTAGCCTTTTATATTATGGTGTACCTAGTCATCTATTTACCAAAAATGGTATGACTTGTTGGGCTAATACAATATCGATAGATATATCCTATGCCCTTTTCATCAGGTTAACCATTGATGATTTTATATGTAATTATACTATAATATTATTTAACATAGATTATGCATTTTCTTACTTCAATATGTGATTGATTGATTTCTATATATAGGATATATAATATAATCTTGTAGAGTCAATATATTAATGGCAATACAAATATGATTTGACGAAAGTTACATAAAGGGTTTTAAGATTATGCAAGTATATTATATATTTTTTAATAATTAGGTAATTTGTTTGAATATAATATATAACCATCACTTATATATGTATATATTTATAATTAAGTATGTACCAATGATATTTCTCAAGATTTTTATTCGTTCAATATAGGACTTTCAAATTACGTTTATGATATGAATTATTTTATGTCCATGGGCATAAATTTGATATTTGAGTGCTACAAAGAGTTTGTCATTTACAAAATAGTAGTGTTGCAATATATATTATAGAGTTTTAGAAGACATTATTAAAATATGATATTTGTCTAAACCTTATATATTTTTGTTTAAGTTTCTTTTGTATGATATAGTAGTTGAATATGAAGTAAATAAAATGAAATTAACATCAATATGTATTGATAAGAAATCACATCATGATCAACCATATATTTTGATGGCAAGCAATTAAAGAGGCCAAAGTGGATAAAATTGAGAGTTAGTTTGTCGTTAGAGGCTAAGAGATACAAACAAATTGTCAACAGAAAGTGCATCAAATCAAGATGCATCCATGCTTAAGCAACCCATAGAAGTTGTAGATAATTCTATTATTTTTTGTATTCAATCATGTCTACGTAATGATAACTTCATATCAAAGTAAAAGTTATTCACATTAAAAGAGAAGAAGCAATAAAAATTAGTTAATAATTGATTGGTTTAGTGCATGTTTCTCTTGAAATTAATGTTATATGTTAATTGCACAATAATGATTCTAACATGTAATATGTTTTTGTTGAAATTAGTAGTATTATACTTTTATATACTTGTTATTATAGTCAAATTTACTTATATATCAATTTACCTAGTATGTTTATCTTGAAATTAATATTACGCCATTGTAATTTTAGTTAAAATTACTTATATGTTATTTGCACAATGATGATCCTAACATGTAGCATATTTTTATTGAAATTAATGGTATTATGCTTTTTCATGCGATTAGGATTAATGAGTATGCTTTTGTTGTCTCATAGAGAAAACAAGCCTTCGAAAATGCATTAACATAAAAAAAGGCTTGTAGTTTATGGGTCGAGTAGCAATACAGTTAGATATGTGACACTATTTATGAAAAGTATATTTATTATAATAAAGTTATAATATAGTTATTATAGTAAAATAACTTAATCTTTCGTATTTTCAGAAATACATGCTAGATAAGTATGTAGCAAGATGTGTTCAAAGCATGGAGAGACACTGAGAATTTTAAATCGATTATTATATTAATTTTAATTTATATTTTCAAGAACATCAAATTCATGTATGTATATATTATTTTTCAAGTAAAATGAACATGATCAATCACAAACTAGAAGAAGAACTTATGAAGAAAAATATATTACGTTAGAAGAAAAAATACCCCAATATGAAATGGAAGATATACAAGAGAATATTGTACAAGAAGAGGAGAATACTAAATAAGGAAGGTAGAAAACTTCTTTGTACAAATGTTTCCCTCCAAATAGAGAAAGATAACCAATATTAATTAGTGGTGGTGAGGTTGTGTACACTAATATCAAGAAGTTGTTGCATGCTGTTAGTTGTTATACAAAAATAAATAACTTACACTTTATGAAACCTGGTAAGAAGGAAATACAAAAATGTGTTCGAGAACATTTGGATGAATTTAATGTAATATATAACTTTTAATTGCATGTGCCTATAAGTTTATCACTTCTAATTCATCATATGTATATATATGTATGTACAAATGATATATTTTAGACGAAATTTGACTTTGTAAATTACATAAGAAGACTTAAAGTTTTAAGTGACAGTGAAAAGGTCTTATAAGAAGCATATATAGAAAAGCATCAAAGATCATTAAAATTATATAAAGTCTAGATATTGAGAACCATATATCATATCTTTACAATGTTCTCTACAACGTAGTTATATAAAAGGTATTCTAAATCCTTAATAAGAAAGCTTAAACAATTATGGTAATATGAGATAAGAGTAAAACAAAACTTTAACATGAAAACAACTCATATAAAGCCAGATTAGAGGAATAATAAGAAAGCTATCGATAGCTACACATCGTTACAATCTAGTAAGTGCAACATATTTTTAATTTTTAATCCATCATGTTATATTTTTGTATATAAGTTACTTATATCTAATTAATAATAATATGTTTAATTGATATTATCATAGAAAAATCATACCTAAGTTTGAAGATTGAAGAAATAACTGTTTATATAGACTACTACAAAGATATTCCAATCTTTTTATGAAGAAATTGGGAGGACTTATGTAAGTATTTATTTTAATTTTTTCTTGTATATATGTTTTCAATTTTTTAGTTTATTGTATAACTTGATATTTTCTTAAATAGAAAAAAGTATTTGATGAACATAAAAATATTCATCATGAATTAAGTTCATTGTCCTACGCTATTTTTTTAAAATAATGGAATGCGTTCATGTTAAGCATTTTGAATGACTTTGACATAAATAAAATTATTAGCGAATCTTCAAGACCTCACATTGTTAGTAGATTCAATGGATTTACCATAACCAAATTCAATTCAAATGTGATCGAAGAAGATACAAAATAATTCTTCGGATCATTTGTGAAAATTTTTGGGCACCACGGGTCAATCCTTTCACTGGAATGACCATCCTCCATATTTGTATCCTTCAATATAACATGAATTACCTATTACTCACTAAGGACTGGCTCAACCTCACTTACTACTGACTGAATTGATTGATAGAGCTCCCTCTTAGTCCGTGGTACCACTTGGAAATAGTGATTAATATAGGAATCCACGGGGTATTACTACAACATCCAAGTTGCTCTAGAAGCAACAAGTGACATTAGCTGTCTTTAAATGAGCCTAGGCATAAGTACAATATCATTATGAACAATACAAATGGAACAAGATCATTCCTATGTTACAACATTATGATGCTTATAAGGATATACAATAAGCCAGCTAACAAAATTCATTTTGGAGCATATAACATCGTAGTGACGACTGTAAAGAAGGCTTCATTCCACTCATACTTCTAAGGAAAAACCATATCTTCATCAGAAATGCACTTAGTTGACTAACACATATGAAGTTATATGATATCCAAGGGAGCATGAGGTCTTCACAATAGGTAGAGGTATTTGACAAACCAACGTTCAACTACAAGTTGCTACATTCTTATTGGAATTGCTCTTTGATGTATGTAGGTTTCATACTACACTATCAAAGCAATTGGTTTTCATTTTTTGTTGAAAGGTCACATCCTACCTTCTGTGCATATCATATATTTCTTATTTTTGTCATATAAGGGTCTTACCTAATATCATCTTGGTAATAAAAAAAAGCATCATGGCATGTATGAGAGAGGTTTGGGAATTGGTGCACTAAAAAGGATAAGTGAAACTAATTTAAGGAACAACATGAAACATCAATGTATTCTTAGTCTTACTAGATTTGATAATATGAAAAACTTGATAACCGTTTATATTTATCGATTTTTGCTGGTGATCTTAATATTGAAGTAAGTAACTTTCAAGAATGATTGTTACAAATGTGAAAAATAGAGAAATGCATTCAAGATTTGGTTCAGCTTGAAATGAAAGTATTTGGTTTGAAGTCACAACAAACACATGTATTAAAAAATATTTTATATGTTATTCGAAATTTAATTGTTTACTTGTTCTTTTAATTTTCAATTCAAGAACCACAAAATCATAGGGAGCCTCGAGACCAATCACATGGAAGATAAACTAAACCATTAGAATCTTAGAATAGGTTGATATATTATTCTTGCTTAAGAATTGTCTTTGTAATGTGCATATGGAAATTTTTTATTTGTATTTATAAATATTTAACAAATCAATATAGTATTCGTACTTTGCAATTGTGTGATTCATTTTCTATAGTTATGTATTATACGTGATTAATGTATTATTGTTATGTATTATAAATGTCCAAGTATAACAAATAGTGAAAATACAAGATTCATGTACCGTAACTTATTTTGACTTTTGTCAATCATCATCAAATACAACGAGACGATCGAAATAACATAATTTCGATTGTTTTGTCTATTGATTTTAGGATAACTTATTATGATTGTTGCCTCAAGTTAGTTTGAAAGAGTAAAAGTAAAAATATATATTCCGATCGTTACAGGCAATCACAATAAATGTTAATTCCGGTTGTTTGTAACAACCATAATATGTAGAAGAATATCGAAATATATTTTTATTCCAGTTGTTGCTCCTGTCGACATATTTCGACCGTTACATGCGTTAGATAATTGGAATTAATTTCTCACAGTATTCAACGGTCTTATTCTCACTTTCTCTCACTTTATATATATATGTTTCCTGGTTGACCAGCTGCATGGCACATCGTGAACCTGATGAGGGCTGTGTGTCCAGGTCTTCCAAATGGATCAGAACAGAGAATGGGTCGTGTCCCGGTCAACCGGCTTTGACATGGACCTGAAGTGACACGACCCGAACCCGCCGTCAGGCCTATTTTTCCACCCCTAAAATCAGCCCTGATTTGTTTCAATCCGACGGCGTCCTTGGAGGGCTCGAGACCATGCTGCGATCCGTCCTCCGACTCGGACGCAGAGTGAAACGTCTCTCCCTCCTTCCGAATCGTATAGCTCCATACTCCACGAAGCATTGCCGGAGGGGCGGTGGAATCACCGATTTCCGGCTGCCGCCGGCACCGAAGAAGATCCCGTTCCGCGTCTCGGCTCATGGCAGGGCGTGGGATGATCCCTATCATTGGATGCACAACGTGGACGACCCAGATTTCGTGAGGCATCTGGAGGAGGAGAGCGCGTATGCCGAGGCTTTCATGGCGGACGCGGAGGTCCTCCAGCAGCAGCTACTGGTGGAGATGAAAGGCCGGATGCCACCCGAGATTTCTACCCCTCCCGAGCGTTACGGGCCCTGGTTTGCGCCTCTCTCTCTCTCCCTCTCTCCTCCCTGTGTGTGTAGGGTTTTTAGTCCTCTTTGATTCCGTCAAACTATCCATTTCGGGGGGTTGGATTTGGCGGGACTGGTTGCGATTTGGATAATGTGAAAGTGACGGAAATGTCCTTCGTTGGACTGGGCTTGGAGTTGGCTGTCTTCGGGATTTTATTAAAAAAAAATGATGGGAAGATTTTTTCTGTTCATCTTTGTGAGACGGTCAATGGCCGACGTAAAGTCGCGAGCACTGATCATGCAGGTGCGGTGCATGAGCGGGTATGCATTCCCCATTTAGCCATGCTACTCGTCTCAACGTTTCTCATCCCATCATGAGGGATGTATATTATGGGAGATGCATGGTGCTATCAGCAAAACCCCGTGAAGATAAAAAAAATCGCTGATGCGAGTGTGCCAAGGGACGTTAGGACCATCGCCCCTAACGAGTGATGCCCTTGTCGGCTGATGGAGATTACCGACAAAAACGAACCGACTGGGAATAACAGAGACCAGGCGATCAGGGGTTTATGTGAAAGAGATAAGAAAGGATGCTAAGAAGTGTTTCTCTTATTTCCATTAAGACCAAGAAAGTAAATACAATCAGGGAAAGACCGGAAAAAAAAAAAACTGTGATTTGAATTGATTTGGATGCCTCCCCGGGTCCGTGGTGATTCTTTTCATGGATGCCTCCCAAAATTTGGAAGGCTCCCGCATTTTTACATGATTTCGATCCAAAACTTTTAAGGGCTCTAAAAAGCTACAAGTGCCTCCGTTGTAGCCATTCTCTCTAAGAAACTTGGTTGAGGATTTACCGGGACCCACAACTCGCATGATCTTGAACGAACTTGACATTTCCTCTCGAGGCAGAAGTTAGCGCCCTCTAGCATGCCCACACCCGAATAACTCATAGTAAACAGAAGCGAAAAAGCTGTAAATAGTAAGGTTTGAGATAAGAAAACTAACTATCTTTAACATTTAGGGGCAAGTAATGATATGAAAAATTATTTTCATATGCTGTTTAACAAAAATATAGGTGATAGGATTAGCTTAAGAGAGCTGCCTAAATTAGAAAAGTGCAAACCCTAATATCTATTGATGTATTCAAGAGAATAAAGTCAAAGAGGTTCTTAAAACTTATGAAGGTTGGTAAATATGTATGACTAGACAATATCCTATAGATGTATAGAGTATCTTATGAGAGCCTGGTATCACTTTACTTGCAAGGTTATTTAATAAAGTATAAAGATACCGAAATATATCGAGTATAATTATACTC
This sequence comes from Brasenia schreberi, assembly GCA_036023115.1. Classification (NCBI taxonomy): domain Eukaryota; kingdom Viridiplantae; phylum Streptophyta; class Magnoliopsida; order Nymphaeales; family Cabombaceae; genus Brasenia; species Brasenia schreberi. The sequence goes on from JAYKKT010000061.1 coordinate 13,426,976, forward strand.
ATATACAAGAATAAGGGAGATATGTTATCAAGTTTATGAGCCATACTATGAGATTATAGGAAAAAATTATTGAATATCGGTTGAGACATGTATAGAGTAAATAGAGAACCAATTTAGATTTACGTCAACATGATCTACTATTGAGCCTATTCGCCTATTGAGATATTTTATTTAACATTTTAGAGGAAAAAAAACCTTTATATAGTATTTATTGATCTAGAAAAAACTTACGATAGAGTATCAAGAGATATTTTTTGGAGAACCTTGAGAAAGAGAGGATCACATTCACATGCATCAATCTTATAAGAGACATGTATGATGGTGTATAAATATATGTGAAGATACAACATTCTTGAAATTAATATTAGATTACATCAATTTTCTATTAACTTGTACTTGATACTTGGCTCACAAGACTATTTAATGAAATATTGAAAAACCAAAAGATGCCCGAAGAATGAAGAGCAAGTACACTTATACCCAGTGTTATCCGTATCGCACCGTATCGTGCGATACGGGCCGTATCGCACGATATGGTGTGTATCGCCCGTACCCTTATAAAGGGTCCCGGACCGACTGAAACCCGCGATTTTTTGCGGGTTTCCTCTCTCTTCTTGGGTTCCTCAAGCTCCCTAAGAGTCGGTTTTCGCCTCCCTAGTGTTCAAAGCTCCAAAATCGTGCCCTACGGTGCCCGTGCAAGCCTCCAAACTCGGATTTTGGTATATTTTTAATGTTTTTTTCATTATTTTCCTTTACATTTATTATTTTTTGTGTTATTTTGGTTTTTTTTTTGAATGACAAAATATGAAGTTATTAAGTGTGTGTATACGATTTTTATTGCATTTATGAAGTGAGAGACACTCAATTTGAGTGTTATTTGAAGATTGGGGGATTTACGAAGTGCTTTTATTTTTAGGTTTTTGTTTGAATTAAAGTACTCCATTGAGATGGCAGGAAGGGGTGGTAGAGACTCTCATTTAAAGTCTGATGATCCGGCATGACAGTGGGGTATACCAGTTGAGGGTTAAAGGTTAAAAATCAGATGCTTATTTTGTAAAAAGGTGGTTAGTGATGGAATTTCAAGGTTGAAACACCACCTAGCAGGAACTAGGAAAGAAGTTGCTCCATGCACAAGCAGAGTTAGAAGTTTGCCAGAAGGTATTAAATGACAATGCCTACAGATGATTGAGAACATACAAGAACGGAGACAATAAAAGGATGATTTTCAGATGTATGAAGAAGCTGATGATGCTACTGCCACTGGATTTGGATTCACTGATAGTTTGCCTTCAGATGCTCGAACAGAGATTGGTAGTAGCAGTTCACGAGCACTTACTAGAGGAAAGAGGGTTGCAGTTGAAGACTTTGGAGGTGGCAGAAGAGGAAGTTCAGGAAGGAGTAGAGGAATAACTTCTTCTTCTAGCATACATTCGTTCTTTCCTCCTTACACTACACCTGGTGCTCAACCAGGAATTCGTACTGCTATGGCTTCAGAACAACTGCATGATCAGGCAGACCTTGCAGTGGGAAGATGGTTTTATGATGCATACATTCCATTTAATGCAGCAAATAGTTTTCATTTTCAAGCAATAGCAGATGCAATTGCAAACATTGGTCCAGGATATAAGATGCCCTCTTATCAGAAGTTGAGAGGGAAGATATTAGATCATACCATAATTGAAGTGCAACAATACTGTTCGACTTTGAGACAGTCGTGGAAGGAAACATGATGCACTATTATGGCAGATGGATGGACTGATAGGCGAGGAAGGACATTGCTAAACTTTATTGTATATTGTCCTAAAGGACTCATGTTTTTGAGATCTCTAGACATGTCAGAGAAGAGGCACACTGCAGAGATCCTACAAGAAGAATTTGATAAGATTATACAGGAGGTTGGGCTACAGAATGTGGTCTAATTGATTACAGATAATGCAGCTAACTACAAAGCAGCAGGGAAGGAGTTAGCTGATATTTATGGGACTTTCTACTGGACACCATGTGCAACCCATTGTTTAGATCTCATCCTCGAGGACATTGGTGAGATGGATGAAATAAAGGCAGCAACTGAGTGTTGCCAAGATATTACAAAATTCATTTACAACCATGCATTTGTTTTGTGTATGATGAGGAGATATACAGAAGGTGCAGAGCTTCTTCGCACAGCTGTAACTCGGTTCGCAACAAACTTCTTATCTGTACAAAGTATTGTGAGACAGAAGCAAGCTTTGAAGAGAATGTTCTCCTCAGATGAGTGGCAACAATTTGCAGAGTTGCCTCAAAACAGAAGAAATAGAAAGTTGAATGAGAAGAAATAGAAAGTTGAATGAGATTGCAGAAACAGTTTTTAGAAGTTCATTTTGGAATGCATGTGTCAGATTATTGAAAATTACTTGTCCATTAGTGAAAGTTTTGAGATTGGCTGATAGCGAGGAGAAACCATCTATGGGCTACCTTTATGAAGCCATGGACAGGGCAAAAGAAGCCATCAGAAATAATTTTAATGGAAAAAAGAGAGATTATGTACCCATGTGGAAAATAATTGATAGTAGATGGAATAAACAATTGCATCAGCCTATTCATGCAGCAACATTTTATCTAAACCCATCATTCAGGTACTCAGGAACCTTCAAAAGGGACGGTGAGGTTAATCGAGGAATCATTGATTGTATCGACAGATTAGTCCCATATGAGAGCATAGCAGATGCGATACATCGAGAGATGGAGATATATGATAATGCTCTTCACTTGATGGGTTTGCCTGTTGCAATTCGCAACCGCTCTACTATGCGTCCAGGTACATTGTTATTTTCATATTTAAGTTGCATCTTACGTTTCTGTGGATTATTATGTCTCTAATGTTTGTATTTTTTTTACAGATGTTTGGTGGAACAGGTTTGGAAGTGATTGTCCAAACCTTAGAGATTTTGCAATCAGAGTCTTAAGCCAAACCTGTAGTGCAACAGGTTGTGAAAGAAATTGGAGTGTTTTTTAACACATCCATATAAAAAAGCGCAACAGGTTGGAACACAAAAGGCTTAATGATTTGGTTTATATTCGTTGTAACATGCGCCTTCGTGAAAGGTAATGTTGTATTACTTTCAAATTTTCAATTCAGTATTATTTAACTTCAGTTTTCAATTGTTAATATTACTTACTAATTGTTTATCTTTGTTTGTGTCGTAGGCAATTAAAAAAAGTAAATAGAGAAGAAAGTTAGTTCGATCCAATAAGTTTGGATAATTTTGATATATTAGAAGATTGGGTTATGGAAGGCACTGAAGAAAATCCCTCCTAACAGAAGAAGACGTTGCTTGGATTAATTTGGAAGGAGCGCAACAACATTATGGAGATGAAGAATTTGATTTTGAAGAAGGTGTGGGCGTGACTGATGATGATGATGAGGATCTGCAACAAGGAGAAGATAGATTATTTAGTTGATGATCTTGATTACAATTTGTAAAATGTAACATTATATGTAACTGTAGTGTACTGTAAAGTTGTAAACTATGTCTGTATTTTATTTTTTGGATTCAAAATATGTAAATTTGGATGCAATTGTTCAATGTTGAATGCTCAATCTGTACTAAACTTACATTATATGAATTTAAAGCAATTATCAGATTTTTCTTGATTTTTTTTTGATTTTTTACTAATTTTTTTTTGATTTTTAATTAATTTTTACATTATTTTAATATTAAAGTATGATACGATACGATACGATACGATACGCCCGTATCGTGGAGCCCAGTGATACACGATACGATACGCGTCAGACAACACTGCTTATACCCACATATATGAACAAGAGAGACATTCAAAATTGTGCGAATTATCGAGGTATCAAGTTAATGAGCCGTACTATGAAATTATGGGAAAGAATTATCAAACGTAGGTTAAGACAAGTATAAAGTACAATAGAGAACCAATTTGGATTCATGCCAGGCAGATCTACTATTGAAGCAATTCACCTTTTGAGACGTCTTATGGAATATTATAGAGCAAAAAAGAAATACCTTCACATGATATTTATTGATATAGAAAAAACTTATGATAGGGTACCGAGGGAGGTTCTTTGGAGAACTTTGGAAAAAAGAGGTATTCCATTGACATATATTAACCTTATAAGAGACATGCATGATGGTGCAAATACATGTGTGAGGACTCATGAAGGAACGACTGACTTCTTTGAAGTTAATATTGTGTTACATCAAGGATCAACTTTAAGTCCATACTGAGTTAACAAAACCTATTCAAGATGAAGTACCTTGGTGTATATTATTTGCATATGACATTGTATTAGTGGAGGAGTCTAAGGAAAAAGTTAATAGAAATTGGAACTATGGAGAGAAACATTAGAAAGCAAAGGCCTCCGACTTAATAGAACAGAGACAAAATATTATGGAATGTAAGTTTGATCATTTGGTTACCTCAGAGGACATAGAAATTAAAATTGGCACACATTGCATCCCCCAAAAGAAAAGTTTTAAATACCTAGGGTCAATTTTTCAGAGTGATGGAAGAATTGATGTAGATGTTATGCATAGAATTAATGTTGGTTGGTTAAAATGGAGAGGAGCATGAGGTATCCTTTGTGATAAGAAGATACTATTCAAGTTAAAAGGTAAATATTATAGAGCAGCAATTAGGCCTACCATGTTTTATGGTTATGAGTGTTGGGCAGTTAATCATCATGTACAAAAGATGTCTCTGACAGAAATGAGGATGTTGAGATGGATGAGTGGTCATACAAGAAAATACCGTATACATAATGAGGTTATTAGAAACAAATTAGGAGTGGCACCAATAGAGGATAAAATGAGAGAATATCGTTTAAGATGGTTTTGACATATAGAAAGAAGATCAAAAGAAGAACTTCTAAGAAGGTTAGAAAAACTAAATTTGGAAAGTATTAAAAGAGGTAGAGGACGACCACAAAAGTGTTGGAAAGAAACAATAAAGAATGATCTAGCTTATTGCGAGTTAACTACTAACATGGTACACGATAGGGATCTGTGGAAACAAAGAATTCATGTAGCCGACCCTGTCTAGTATGGGAAAAGGCTTAGTTGTTGTTGTTGTACATCAATGATCACCTTTAAGCGTATATTTATTTATATTAGTCATCGTAGAGATAACAAAACATATTTAAGATCAAGTACCTTAATGTATATTTTGAAGATGATATTGTGTTAGTGGATGATTCTAAGGAAAAAGTTAATAAAAAATTAGAATTATGAAGAGAAACATAAAGGCTTCTTACTTAATAGAACAAAGACAAAATATATGAAATGTAAGTAAGTTTGATCATTTGATTACTTAAGAATCTCACATGACATAGAAATTAAGTTTGTCACACATTGGATTCCTCATAAAGAAAGATTTAATTTTTAAATACCTAAGCTCAATTATTTAGAGTGATGAAAAAGTTGATGGAGATGTTATGCGTAGAATTAGAATTAATAGAGGTTGATTAAAATAGAAAAGTATATAAGGTATTTTATGTAACAAAAAGATATCATTAAAATTGAAAGGTAAATATTATGGAGCAACAATTAGACCCGTTATGTTTTATCTCTTAGTGTTGGATAATTAATCATCAATACATATAAAAGATGTCTATGGCATAAACGAAGATGCTGAAATGAATGTATGGTCACACAAGGAAAGACCACATAAATAATGAGGTTATTAGGAACTAATTGAGAGTGATATAAATAGATGATAAAACGAGAGAAAATCGTTGAAGATGGTTTGGACATGTAGAAAGAAGACCAAAAGAAGCTCAAGTAAGAAGGTGCGAGAAACCATATTGTAAAAATGTTAAAAGAGGAAGAGGAAGACTACAAAAGTATTGAAAAGAAAGCTTGTGTCGAGTTAACTATTATATGGCACATGGTCAAACTCTATGGAAACACAAAATCCATGTAGCCAACCCTATCATTATTGTAACATAGCCCTTGTATAACCTTTAAAATTTCGAGCTTTACTTATCTTCTTAATCAATTAAACCAATCTTTTTGAGCAAGTTCTTTCTTTCTTTTACATCATTTCTTGCTATCATTCCTTCTATTTTAGTTGGTGATGATTCACTGATACCAATAGAGCAACATTTCCTCCACCTCCGAATATGAAGTTTCGGCATATCTTGTTTTCCTAGCTTTCTTACCCTTTTCTCCTTTTTCTTTTGGTTTTTGTTAAGTAGCGGTATTCCTACCACTTCGAAGAAGACTTGTGTCAAATCCTATGGAGTTAAGGATTTCAAAAGCACAAAGTGGACAGTTCATAAGAGAAGACTACTGGTTTTTATGCTTCCTTCGTAGCTCAACTATTCAACTTTCCTCATGATGATATGCATGCTGACCTAATGCAAAGAAGAGGTGGCAATGGATTCTTTTCCAATGAAAACTGTTGGTTCCAATTATTTGACAATGGAACTTCTCTTCTGGCGGAGGAAGTTGAGTTTGAAAAAACCTTATCAATGGAGACACTTGGTTTTGATTTTTTGATAAACAAGGTCCCATCGCAAATAGAGGCAACGAACTTTGGTTTATTGATGGACAAGGTATTATTGGAGGTTGTCAATTTCAGATGGTACTAACTAGTGTCATGCGTATTGCCCCATATCATATCATATTGTGAGGAATCATGATATGATACATGATACAATACAAGGGATGTATCATATAGTGTCTCTCTATCCGCTTGTATCGTGCCATATAGATTGTGTCGCACGATACAGGTGCATATCACTCGTATCGTACAATACTATCGACACACCCGTAGGCTATAAAAACTTTCAAGTTTTTCCTAAAATTTTGTGTGGTTTTATGTTTTCTACCTGAGTGTTACGTTACACTGCTGCTCCTTGGAACAAGGATTAATTTGATCTCCTTCCCTTTAGCAAGAGATTCCTTGCTTTTAAGGGTGACCTCCCAAGAACAACAACAAATGCCCATGAGAATAAGGAGTTTTCAAAGTTCTCACCAATGACAAAGGCAATTTACTTCAACAACTTACCGGTTATGATCACGTCCTACGTTAGTAGGTTGCACAACTATGTCGGACCGAGTTTGGCAACGAATGAGAAAACTAGCGGATTCACGGACGAGAAAGACAGCTCCTTGCTACTTGCCGATCAAAGCCTCCACCTTTAGGTCACAAAAATGGCAAGTGATTCACTTTCAAAGCTAGCAAAATTATAGGCAACTAGGACCTGCCAAGCAGCACCATTTGTTGTTCACAGAATTAGCAAGCTGTCCAAAAATCAAGGAAAGTTCTAAACTTTCCAAGCTCGGGACATTCACCAGAGATGGCGTATCATTTAAAGAATATTTGTTACTTCTTAAAAGTTATACTTATAATTTGAATTAATGTTCAATGAATGAATGATTACCCAAATTTTGATTTATAAGAATTGTTCTTGATTTTTACTGATTTTCTCTATTTTTCTTGATTTTTAAAATATTTTTATAAAAATTATGATACAATATGCTTGTATATTCTCATGGAGAAAAACAATATATGTTATGATACAGTACAAACAGCACTGTTACTAACTTTTTGATGGTACGAGAGTGCATCCTCCATCATCTTTGGTCTTAGAATTGTCCTGAATCCCATAAATACTTATATTCCTCGTGCTACTCGAAATGTCCATGCTCTGTTGGGGTAAGCACTTGGAGTTTGTTGAGGCTTTGGTCGAAGAGGAAATACATAGTGATTTGTTGATATTGGAGGGTGTCCGTCTGAAATTCATTGTTTCTTCGTGCTGAGGTTTTGGATGACTTTGGGATTTTAGCTATCCTTTGCAAGAACTCTAGATACACCTCAATACACTTGAAACTCATCATGGGAGTTTAAGCAAATTAAGGAAGTAGCTTTGGCCTACACAGTGGATTGGCTTGGGAAGTGCTATCTCTATGAGAAGATGTAGTTTACATAGGTGCTCATATCTGTGACTTATAGGCTCGTCAAAAGTTCATGGTTTCCTGACTTTCGAACATAGAGGTAATATTGTTTGAAAACCTTAGCCAATTCTCATCTCATCGACTATTAATGATTAGGCTCAATATTTAGGGAGGGTGTTTGAAGATCAGCAACACGAGAAATGGTTCATCAGTAGAGATGTTCCCAGGTGTTTGCCTTGTCAGGTAAGCGGATAGAGTGGTTAAGGGGATAGTGAAGCTGCTGATCGGGACATCTTGGGTGCTCAAACTTCATGGAACGGGTTCTCAAAAACTTTAAATAGAGGTCAGGCCTCATCTGGACATCCATCATCTTCTATTCACTCTTGAAATATTCCTCTTCTTTTGCTATTTGACTGGCATGTGGATTTTTGCCCCTGCACTCACATTCGATAATCGGTACACAACAATTTGATTTTCCTTAGTGACGGTTGTATGACCCTTACTAATTTGTGAACCATTTTCCTTGTTCTCGATCTTTTAGCTCCTGTTTGTGAAATGTTTCAACCAAATCTCCGATATTGAAGTGCTTAGGCGAAACATGCTTGTTGTAGGCCATGCAACTCTCTCTTTGTTTCTCTTGAGGTTTTCCAGAGGTAGGAGTCTATCTTCATCTATCAAATTGAGTTCCATGCTCATGGCCTGCATATATTTTGCATGCTCTAAATTGTTTTGTTTTGTGACTCTTAAGGACTTGATGGCAATTTCCCTAGGCAAAACAGTGTATTCAGCATATGTTAGCTTGAACGGAGTAAAACTTGTTCAGTAAGTCTTTGAGTTTTTGTAGGCCCACTAAACCTCATGTTTCATGCCATTGTCTTGGCTTATCCTCAACTAATTTCTTTATCATATGGATTATCACCTTGTATGTAGCTTTGGTTTGCCCATTAGAGTGCACGTAATAAGGAGTTCAATGTATGATCTTAATTCTGTTATGAATGCTGTCCCCTCAATCTGCCATAGTGGCATGGGAATGCCGGATTTAAAATGATTTGGTTCTTTATAAACCACATTACTTCCTTTTGGTTTATCGATGTCATTGGTTGAACTCCCACCCTTTTGGTGAAGTAATCAGTATCCGCTAAGATACATGCTTGTCTTTTTGACAACAAGGTAATACTATACCTGTTAAGTCAAGTCCATCCTCTGAATAGCCATGGTTTAATCACTGCATGCAGTCAGTGGCGGTTACCCTCTGCATGGGTGCCGTGAAGTTGGCATGCTTGGCACCCTCTAAAGATACAATTTGCGATAATGGCTGCCAACTGTATCGATGAATCATCCATTTCATATTAGGTCCTGCACGATGTGCTCAGCATACTCCTTGGTGTACTTTGTCCATTATCCGGACGGCCTCCTCACATCCTAGACAGGAGTAATCCTTTGTGTCCCCTTTTATACAATTCACCGTCAATGAGGACGACAACAAACGGTGCTTGGTCTTGAGATCTACTTTGCTTGATGGGTTGTTCAAGCATTGCATCAAGTCATCTCTCCAATTGTTGCTTATGGCTAATACATGCATAGGATTGGGGAGTTCTTGTCGGGATTTCAGACTTTGACCTATATCTGGAGGCCTATTGTACCAAATCATTGGTGGCCTCATTTGAACTCCTTAGAACGCATTCTAGAGACACATTTGTAAACTGTCTCGCCATTTTATGATATTTCTACAATACTAGGTGATTGTATCTGTGTTCTTCTTTTAATTGATTGATGACTATTTCTGAATCTCCAATACACATACTTGGAAGCTTCCACAGACAATAACCATCTTAGCCCGATGATGATTATTAGTAAACCCAGGCTTGAGTGTCATGTAGAATTTTCCTATTTCAACTGTCAGACTTCTTAGTGTAATGCCATTTGCTGAAAAGTCCCGAATACAAGAAGAAATTGTCCCCTGGGCATTTATAATCCAGTATCAGTCCCCTACTGGACGGTGGCCGTATCGGAAGCTTGCCTGTAGCAGTCAGCTCTAAACTCTCTTTTGAGAGTGAAGCTAATTTTATTTTGTATGATTGGCTGCATCGTATCCATAGCATGAAGTTTCAGGGTTCGGATTGCTTCAGTAAGGGCAGTGCCCAGCTTCTGCCTAATGAACGGTGCCAATTCCACACTTGGATTAGCAGTTCCAGAAGTGCAAGTCATTGCAAACATGTTTGGATCTGCTGAACTGTCCCCTCGTCAGTAAAAGTCAGAACATTAGTATGTGTACGATTTCTGACATTTTCACTGGTTCAGACTTCAACCAGTGTCTTTTTCTTCAGGAAGTTAGATTCGCTCCAAGGAGAACTCGAAGCCAGCTTAATTCACCCTTCTTGGTGTCCCACCAGGCATGCCAGAAAATGTTATTTTGGCAAAACCTGTGAACATAAAATAAGTTGATGATGTGAGCATGCCAAGAGATGTTAGAACCAATGCCCGTAATGGGTGATGCCCTTGTCGACTATATGGAGACTACCTACAAAAAAACCGACTAGGAATTGCAAAGATCATCAGCCGTGGAGTTCAATTGACATCCTTGGGAAATAGTGGCTTACACAAGAATGGGAATTTTCATGAGAATTTGGAAAGCCGTATGTGAAAGAGATAAGATTGAACACAAAGAAGACTTTCTGTTGTTTCTACTAAGAAAGAAAATGCAATCAGGGAAATATTGAAAACAAAAAGAAAATAAACTGCGATTAGAATTAATGTGGATGCCTCCCATGTTCTTTGGTGGTTCTTTTTGTAGACATCAATGATACCGTTTTCAAAAGAAGTGTTTCCCTTTCTTAAACCAAGGTTTGCACGATTGTAGCAAGGTGTTGATGATATCCTCTTTCCGTCCCTTTTAGCAATTTTCTGATGTTGATTTGATCTTTCTGTTCCGGCATCTTGGGGCATTCTGAGATCTTTCTTGATTCAGTCATTAAATATTAATGCTTCTATTGAATGTTGTGTCCTGTGGTTTTCTGAAGCTTCCAGGTCCGTATTTTATTCAGTGATGTAGTGCACAATTTTTCGAGTGTTAACACATGGTTAACCGGGCATTGCGGTTGCACAAAAAATGGTAATGAAGTGGTGCTCTTTTGGTGGGATAAATGCAAATAGGGAGTTGGATTTGCTTCTTAGCTTATCGAAGAGGAGAGTTCTTTTGGTGCGTTTGTTTCACGTGCTTGTATTATGAAATGGATCCTTTTCTTAAGAAGTTAGTTTCTTCCTTCTGCCCTTTTGCTGAAAGACTAAGATGATAATTCCTAATGGTGGTGTTAGCCTGATTAACCCTGTGATTATGTGGTTGGTCACCTCTTTAATAAGGGAGTTAAATATGATAAATTTCAGTGAACTATTACAATTAAATATAATTTGATTTTTCCCTTGAAAGAAGGTGAAGCAGAGCTTTCAGCCCAGAAGCAACAAATAACCAGGAGAGGATAGAGCTTTAGATATGAATTTAGAGCCATAAATCCTGAACCGTCTTTCTAAGATTTTAGAAAGTCTAGGCTGGTTGTAGTAAATAAATCTTCATGATGGATGGTGATTGTCCTACTGACCTCCCCATGCATATACATATTGTGGTAAACCGTGCTACTTTATTTTCTAATCTTGTTCATACTGCATGTTGTCTACTTTTTACATGTTTAAGACATTTTCCTAGATACAGGTGCTTTCGACATCGGACTTTTCTAATTTATCTTCGTCACCTAAAAGACTACTTATATGCTTCTTCAGGTATATGTTTATTTTGTTAATACCATTCTCTTATTTTGTTAGGTTATATTATCAACGAGTGCCAGAGGGGAAAGAATATCCCATACTTTGTAGAAGACTAGAGAGCTATGATGGTTTCACCAAAACACTTTTGGGGTACATTAAGGGAGATCATGTAGAAGAAATATTGCTTGATTGGAACGAAATTGCTCAACAATATGGCACGTCTTCTCAAAATTTTTCTCTTGTTTTGGACAAGTAGCTTATTTTATGTCTCAAGTGTGTTTTTCTTTCTAAAGAATTAATGTTCCATTGTAAACCTAACTTGTTTAGTTTTCTTAAGATGCTAAGATGCCAACAATATATTCATTATTGTAATTAAAAGAAGAAACCGTATGATTATTGTGGCAAAAGTGATGTCATGTAATGTAAAGTCATTCTAGATGCTGAATGTCATCAGAGTCCCATGGTCATTCTAGATTCATAATTCGAGCAACCACTTGTTTGTGGTAAACATGTTCTTTCTTCTCATGCAGAAGCTTCATGTTGTGGTTGAATCCCTTGGATTGCCTGAAAAAGAAAAAGAAAGGCAAGGCTCATGATTTCCTAATTGAATATTTAGTTGACGTTATACATATTGAAGAATATGCTTATCTAGTGTTCTTTGTGTTAGTTTTATAATTTCTGATGTTTTTAGGTATTATTGTAATTGCTCGAAATACTAGGGCCATTTTAGTCAATTTTTATTTTACAGCTCCTTATGTAAGGGCTGGTAGGTTGTATTAGAGGATGCGAGGCTGTGATTAAGAAAGAGAGAAAGAGGGGGGGCGGCCTCCATTGGAGGTCCGCCTCTTCCTTCGATCTCCACATTTCTTCTTGAATGTTTGTTGATGTGTATGTTTTTTCCTTATCTGTTGCGCAACTGCATTCTCCAACATGGTATTAGAGCTATTTGATCAATGCGAGCAACTCTGCAGCGGCAACGAGAAGATTTCAGTTTCGAGCATCTTCCTTCCTGCAACATTGGATGTCAGAAAAATGGTGGTGGTTTAAGACGAGGACAGATGTGTGACAGTCTAACTGCATCATATGCAGATGGAACCTGCCCTCTGCTCCCAAGATTAATTTCTGACAAAATAGGATAGAGACTGGAACATATAGATGGATGGCACCTGAAGATATGTAAAGAGCTGATACGTTCCTGACTAATACAATGATGTGGCCAGGACACTGATGGCCTGCAGAAAGCACTGGAGAAAGCTGTAACAGGGAGCAAGGATTCATGGTCGGGATCTTCATCACATTCAGCAAGTGAAAGGATTCTGTTGGCACTCAGTCTTGTAGAAACTTTGATTCTTGATATTGTTGTTGACAGTGTGGAACATGGATGAAACTCTTATATTACTAAAGTCCTTGTTGAATGGACATATGCAGAGCCTTTCAATGGTTCAAAGGACATCCAGAAAGAAATTGAACTTGGAAAGTGCTGGGAGAAGCACATTCTGCATGTTCGTGATATTTGTTTCTTTTATGAGCAGATTGATGACTTTAATGAGCCATTTCGTGACAGCTTGGCCGAGTATGATGATGGTAGGGATTTATCAGATTATGATTTCAACAGAGATGGTATTTTGAAGATCAACTCGGTGTTGGAGCATCTTTTCTCGGAAATAACAGTAGACAATATTGCGTCACTTAATATTACTTTTATAGATGATCCTTTGGTGGAAAATGGAACTCTTGGTCCCAAAATTGATGGTTCATTTAGTACATCAAATACCTCGAAGTCACCTAGTCACAGATTTGAACATTTGCTCCATACAGTCTTATGTGAACATTCCCTGAAAATGCTTGGGATATCTATGGATGAAAATGTGCTCAATTCTGCATAAGATGTATACTTCAAGGTTGAAGGCATGCAAACTGGCATCACCGTGAGAATGGAGAACCATTATGGAGTTCATAGGATATTGGTTGTTGAGGATATACTAATTTCACTAGATGGTAGCTGCATTTATTGGAATGTGGGCTGCATTTACTGCATTTGGGCAGTAATGAGCATGGTGGCTGCACTTATTGGAATGCGAACTGCATTTATTAGATGGGCCGTAATGGGCCTCGGAATGACTACCTATCCTGGCTCAACTTACAAAATTCAGATTCATGTTTTTCAATGTAGAAAGGAGCCTGGATTATGATGATTTAATTGCAAAGATGCTGTGGAAGTTAATGAGGACTGCTGGATCAATTAATGAGCCTGGATATTAATTGTAGAAAGGAGCCTGGATCGTTGGTTTACAATGACAAATGATTCAAGAGGATGCTGTGGAAGTTAATGAGGACTACTGTATCAATTAATGAGCCTGGATATTAATTGTAGAAAGGAGCAATTTATTGTGCATGGAGCAGTTTGGTGGCTGCATTTATTGGATATGACTGCACATTTATTGTATATTACTGCACTATTCGTATTCCCAAGAAACAACAGTGGAGACTTTTTCCAGGGAGTGTGAAGAGTGGGTGGCCTGATTGCCTAATTTATACTCAATAATATTATGGGCTGTATCAATGAAGAAACAAGTCACAACGGAATCCCAGGGGCTCCTATAGAAAAACACAATTGTCCACAATCAGCAGCTTTCATGCTTAAAGATATTCACTTAAGTCAATCAAAAGTAAATCTGATAGACTGCATTATACAGATTCAGATCAAGGAATGCTTGTGCGACGAGACCCAAGTTCACACAAAAGTATGATACAGAACAGGTCAAGTACAAATTAGACCTTTTTTTTCAGCAGTGTATCCATGGATACAACAGAACTGGATTTATGATAGTTCATTACCTTGTCAAATGTCATGATGGTGTAAATGCATTTGCCAGTGCACGTCCCCCCTGGAATATAAAGAGGGGGATTACATCGATGCATTTTATCATAAAAAAGGGAGTCAGTTGTATGCCCTCCAACTCCTGAATGGAGGAAATATGAGCCGGATCTGAATGGTGATTCCATCCCAAATAAGGATGATGATGGTGATAACAATGGCAATTCTGCTGAAGAACAAGAGGGAGGTACTGACAACAAAGTGATGACAAATGATGATGTGTTAGGAGATGGAATATCCTATGAGCAACAACTTGAGTTGCAGAAGATCTGTTGAGTGGCACTTGGCATGCAATTTCATGTGGCAGTTTGGAAGAATGAAATAAATTGTGGCTATTAGATGACTGGGTTTGTTCATGGACTTGAATGCGTTACCTAAAGATGATGAAGAAGAGCAAATTATTGAAAGCGTGCAAGGTGAAGTCTATTATGAAGAAGAACATGCAGTCGAGGGGATCATGCTATGGTATGATGAGAAAGCCTTGCTTGATAAAGTATTAGTTGCAGACTAATGATGATTAAGTTCTGTCAGAAATAAAGCTTGTGTGGAAAAGCAACAAGAGCATTTAGTGGGCGGACAAAGAATAAGGATGCACATGAAGTGTTTGATGAAATGCCCAAGAGAGATATTTGATTGCATATCGAGTGTTTGTGGAAATGTTTAAGAGAACTGAAAAAAAAAATTCAAGAAAAAAGTACAGAAGATTGTATGTGTTGTAGAAGAGAGGTAGCCATGTGTGGGCACCAAAGTAGAGTTGTGAGCAGATTGAAGTTTGCAGTCATGAAGACTGCTAAAATGTGTGTTGCAGCCAAAGTAGCTGCTTATGTTGTTACAGTCATGATGGCTGAGTTGATGTTATTACAGCTAGGATGGCTGAGTTTATGTTGTTACAGTCAGGATGACTGAGTTGATGTTGTTACAGCCAGGATGACTGAGTTAATGTTATTACAGCCAGGAAGGCTGAGTTGTTGTTACAGCCAGAAAGACTGAGTTTATGTTGTTACATCCAGGAAGGCTAAATTGATGTTGTTACAGTCAAGATGGTTGAGTTGATGTTATTACAACCAGGATGGCTGAGTTATTGTTGTTACAGACAGGATGACTAAGTTGTTGTTACAGCCAGGAAAGCTGAGTTTATGTTGTTATAGCAAGGAAAGCTGAGTTGATGTTGCAACCAGAGATGTTATGATCAGCCAGGAAGGCTGAGTTGAAGATGTTTCAGCCAAAGAAATTGTTGAAGATCAGATCAATGATGAAAACAGATTAAGAATGTTGTAGACAAATATGAAGATTTTTGGCAAGTTTGGAGTTCGAAGTATCTCACTCCCAACTTGGGGGTGTGTTGAAGAATATGCTTATCTAGTGTTCTTTGTGTTAGTTTTATAATTTATGATGTTTTTAGGTATTATTGTAATTGCCCGAAATACTAGGAGCATTTTGGTAATTTTCTATACTGAGGGTATTTTGTCATTTTTCGTTTTACAGCTCCTTATATAAGGGCTGGTAGGTTGTATTAGAGGATGTGAGGCTGTGATTAAGAAAGAGAGAGAAAGAGGAGGGGCGACCTCCATTGGAGGTATGTCCCTTCCTTCGATCTCCGTATTTTCTCTTGAATGTTTGTTGATGTGTATGTTTTTTTGTTATCTGCTGCGCAACTGCATTCTCCAACAATACAATCTCAATAGCTTATTGTATATTTGACCATTCTTAATGGCCATTGCTTCTCTTCTTGGTGTCTCTAGTAGTTCTTCATATAATATGTATCTTTCCCTACTATGCCGTACTAGGGGGTCAAATTCCTTTTTCAACCTCGGTTCCATTATCTTGCCATATTGTTGGAGCCGTATTCATTGCACTCAAGGCATTAGCCCACTTGACAGGGCTCTCGACTGCATGTTGTAGACCGCAAGTTCGGCTCCCGGCGTCTGCATACCAGGTTTTTGCCTCCTAGTGTACAAAAAGAAAAGAAAAGGCTTTAATGCATTCTAGTTGTCTTTGGAACGTCCCTCAGGATTCCTATGTATAAATATACTGCCGCAAATGAGCAAGGGTTCAGATTTCTGTGATTTAGAAGAGGATAGTGTCCTATCATACATGGAACTTGCCAAATCTAAGTTGTGATCTACAGGACTCGTTGAATGTCAATGTTATAGCTTTGGCGCAATGATAATATCTGAAGATTATCTAAAAAAAAATGATACTGTTTGATGATTCAGAATCCTTGTCCTCAAAACAATTAACAGAGGGTGTGGGAGGAGATCAAAGCTCCATGAAATCGTAGATTGCCCACATGTAACACGTCGTCTAGAGGTAGCATATGGATCAGATAGAGATATTCAAAGATTTAAAGCTGAATAAAAAGGTGCAGAAGTCCTTCAGTCCCTTGATAAAATTTGCATAGTCTAAGTTCTTTTTTATTGTGACTTTTGGAAAAGATTTGGTAATACTTGCATGACATGTATGTGTTGGGAATTTGTTAGGATATTGAATAAAATTCCACGGGGAACAAAGCAGCAATTACGTGGCCCTTCAATCCCCGATAAAATTTGCATCGTCTAAGTTTTCTTTTGTTGTGACTTTTGGAAAAGATTTGGTAATACTTGCATGAAAGGTATGTGTTGGGAATTTGTTAGGATATCAACAACAACAACAATGAAGCCTTTTCTTATACTAGATGGGGTGGGCTACATGGATTCCTTGTTTCCACAAAGCACTATCATAATTTGTAGAATCCATGGTAAATAAGTCCGACAAAGTTTTATGCAAGTTGTCAGAAGCCTAACGCTACCCTCCTCCTTTATCTGAGCCTGGGACCGGCCATGCAAGGGTGATCCCTTACGTAGGCGGAGTTGGAATTTGTTAGGATATACAACAACAACTAAGCCTTTTCCCATACTAGACGGGGTCGACTACATGAATTCTTTGTTTCCACAAAGCCCTATAATGTGCCATGTTAGCAATTAACTCAACATAAGCTATATCATTCTTTATTGTTTCTTTCCAACACTTTTGTGGTCGTCCTCTACCTCTTTTAATACTTTCAAAATCTAGTTTTTTATACCTTCTTACAAGCGCTTCTTTTGATCTTCTTTCTATATGTTCAAACCATCTTAAACGATATTCCCTCATTCTATCCTCTATTGGTGCCACTCCAAATTTGTTTCTAATAACCTCATTATGTATACGGTCTTTCCTTGTATAACCATTAATCCATTTCAACATCTTTATTTCTACCACCGATAATTTTTGTGTTAAATGTAATATGGAATGGCATCGGGTTACCATGTTACCAACTCCCAACGACTCTCTTTGGAGAGCTGGCCTCAACTAGCCGTCGAGGCCACCTGCCTCCAATGGCTAGTCCTTCTCTCTCCTCTCTTATTCGGTTGTGGTGTAAACTCTCTCATGCTTGCTCTATAAATAGAGCCATTATTTAAATCAATAATAAGTTATTTTGCAAAACCTTTTGATTCGTGGATTTGTTTCGTTCTTGACTCTTGACTCTTGTTGTGTATTCTTGACTTGAAACTTTCATATTTGGATGCATTGATAATTTGATATCTTGATGATTCCACCAACACATTCACGATTTGCAACTTGGCCGCCTCAACATTCATACACCAACAAATATTTATATAGTATCATAGCATCGTTTTGAAGAATTCAAGCACATCAAGAAGCTTGCCAAGATTTGAAAGTTCGTGATATCGTTTGTTTGACACTCCAAACTTGAGGTAACATCAAGATCTTTGTTTGTTTCTTGAAATGGATAGCAAAAATGAGTCTTTTAAATGCATTTTTGACCCAAAATGTTATCAAAATTGGGTAAGAACAATGGAAAAGTATTTTTTGCCTAAAAATTTTTAGGATTAGATAGACAGGATAATTCAAGAACCTACCTTAGATATTGAAGATATAAAGTTTTAAACGATGATGATGCTTTCAAAGCCCAAGAAAAATATAAGCAAGATTTGAAAACTTAGAAAAAAATGAATGTAAAAATAACATGGATAATTTGTCCAAATGTGGACGAAGAACTTAAAAATCGAATTAGTTTATTTGAAAATGCTTTTGAAACTTGGTAATATTTGAAAAAGATCCATTCTTAAGATGATTTTGTTTTTTAAATTGATTTAATTGAAAGAATGATAATGCTTAAACAAGTCAATCTAAGCATTAGAGAGTATCACAATGAGTTTTCGGAGTTATTAACTCAACTTAGAAGTTTTGATAAATTTGGAAAACTTCAAAAAATTGATGAATTTCATGAGCTTTTAGACAATCAATGTTTCTTTTTATTTATGTGGGGATTAAGGGATGAATTTGAAAATATTAGATCAAATTTAATACATAAAAAACCTAGATCAAAGGGAGACACTTTTTTGGCCGATCTAGTTATGGAGGAAACTACATTAAAAAATATAAGTGTTGTAAAAGAAGTTGTTTTTGCCACTTCCAAGTCAGAAGCAAATATGAAGCCAAGCCTCCTCACATCAAAAACTTCAAAGGACAAAAAGATGAATCAAACAAAAAGCTCATGGGACCATGGCCTAATAACGACACGATATACCATTATTGCAAGGAAAGTGGTCATATCAAGACCACTTGTCCTCTTCTTTGAAAGAAATATGAAAACGTGAGAGCCGTGGAAGACATGGATAGAGGAGTCTTGCCTTCCAATATCAAAACTTACATAGAAGAAATATTTAAAGGAAAGACAAGCATTTTTTAAAATGCTCTCTCCACTTTTTAAGGTATGTCTTGGTTCTTAGACTCGGGTGCTTCTTTTCATATGATCCATACCAAAAAATCTTTAAAAAAATTTCAAAATATCTTTGGAAAACATGTGTTTACGACGGATGATACAAAACTTCAAATTAAAAAAATTGAAAATTTTGAAAAAGATGATTTTAAAATACAAAATGTAAGTTTCATACCTAAACTCAATTTAAATTTACTCTCGGTTGCTTAAATTTGTGATAATAATTGTATAGTCACTTTCTCATCCAAACATTGTGTGGTTCAAGATCACCTATCGAAGAAAGTGATTGGTCAATGCGACAGAGAAAGTGAACTATACAAAATAGATTGTTTATTTATGCCAAATTTTGAATCTTATAATGTAGTCCATTATGCTACTCTTTCGCATAAACAACTTGGATATTTGGATATGCGTAAACTATATAATTTTCTTTTGTTAAAAAAAATTGGGGATCAAAAATTTGATTGTAAAGAATGTGTTTTTGGAAAAATGCATCATCTTCCTTTTGCATAAAAAAATTATATACCAAGCAAAGCTTTTGAATTAATACATTCTGATGTTTGGGTTCCTGCCCCTGTTCTTTTCAAGGGAGGAGTCCAATATTATGTGATATTTATGGATAATTTTACTCGATTTACTTAGATATATCTATTAAAACATAAATCGGAGGATTTGATAAATTTTTGATGTTTTACAATATGGTCAATAATCAATTTGATTCAACCATTAAGATTTTTAGGAAGAATACTTATCAAATGATTTTTCAATTTTTTTTGAAATCAATGGAATTTTATATAAAAAATCTTATACCAAAATGGCTTGGCAGAAAGAAAGCATAAACACATTATAGAAACTTGTAGAACACTTTTAGTTGCCAGTAATGTTCCTAAATTCTTATGAACAAAAGCTACTCGTAGTATATCTTATCAATAGGATGCCATCGACCCGTCTTTAAAATATTTTCTCTTTTGAAAAATTATATAATTTCTCTCCTTATTATGAAAGGCTAAGGGTTTTTAGGTGCAAATGCTTTGTTTATACTGATAAAAATGATAAATTGTCTCCTAGGGCCATTAAATGCTTGTTTCTTGGATATAGGATTGACAAAAAAGGTTATAGATGTTTTGACCCTATTAATGATAAAATGTATGTACGTAAGATGTAAAATTCTTTGAAAATGACTACTATAAGTCTAGATCTTTTGAAAATAATGAAAAATCCTTTTCACAAGATTTTTTCAATCTAGAGGAAGACGATGATAGTGATTTAGAAGTCCATCATGATGTTCTCCATAATACAATTGATGTCTTACATGAAACTTCTGACACTCAACCCATTATTGAACCTTTTCCGTTACACTATACTAGACAACATAGAGAGCAAGATAATTCTCGATTGGAGCCTAGAATTTTGAAGTCACCTTAATGTTTTGTCTCTTATGAATCTTTTGAACCTCAATATAAAAACTTGATTGCAACAATTCTTCAAGTAAAAGAACTTAGATTCTTGTAAATATTTGTCGATAGTCGAAGGTTCATACTTCAAGAATCAAATCCACCAAATCGCCAAGAGTCAAATGTCATTCAAGTATGAATGCCGATCTTCAAGTATAACAAACAAGAGAGCAGAAGCATACACAAACAAGTCAAAAGCAGTGCAAAGGCTGCATACTTTATTTATGAATTGATGGAGTATTTATAGACAACATAAGGTGTGAGAATAAGCAACAAGAGGAAGAAGGAAACAAGGGACAGCTCCAACGGCTACTAGCCGATGGAGCTCCTAACGGTAGTGGCTAGGGCCATGGTGGCCTTGGCCCTACCTCAAACTTGGGCTGCATGGGCCCTAGTAGCCCGTGCCCCTATTACATTAACACCCCCCTCAAACTTATGGGGTATATACTGAAAGTTTGTCTAATAAAAATTGAAACCGAGTAGCCGAAAGGGATTTGGTGAAGAAATCTACTAGTTACATCTCAGATGTGACATAACATAGTGAAATCTTCTTATTCAGGCATTCTTCACAAACAAAGTGACAGTCCATCTCGATATGCTTCGTCCTCTCATGGAAAGTATTGTTGGAGGCAATATATATGGCACTTTTGTTTGTTGTCACAATATATGATGGCAGGATGTTGTGAAGTGACTCCCATATCTGCTAGAATGGTTGTGATCTAAGAGATCTCCATCGCAGCTGTAGTCATAGCTCGATATTCAGCTTCAGTGGATGAGAGTGATACTTTCTGTTGCTTTTTGCACTTCCAGGAAATGAGAGGTTCACCTAAAAACACAAAAATCAGTCGTAGAGTGTTTATCGTTGATATCTTGACCCCAATCAGCATTTGTATATACAGATAAATCAAAATATGAAGAAGAAGTTAAGAGAACCCCATTGTTGACAGTATTTCTAATATATTGAATAATGCGCAAAACAACACTCATATGAACATAAGTGGGTGCCTGCTGAAATTGACTTGCTGTGTGTACTGAATGAGAAATATCTGGTCTGGTAATTGTAAGATGGGTAAGGGTATCTATGAGCTGTTTGTACGGGGTGAGATCAACCAATTTCTCACCATCAGTGTGTCAACAATCTTGGTATTTGTAAGACCATATCTTTCAATAATATCATTGGCAAACTTTGTTTGGGACATAAAGTATCCACAGTTATTTTTAGTTATTTCAATGCCTAAAAAATAATTCAGCAAACCCAAGTCTTTCATGTCAAATTTATGATGAAGATTAAGTTTAACTTCTGTAATTCCTGCTTCATCACTTCCTGTGATGATCATATCATCCACATACAAGAGCAAAATAACAATTCCTGATTTTGTTTTTCTTACAAACCATGCAGTATCAGTGTAACAGGTTGTAAAATTATGCAAATACATGAATTTTTCAAATCGATCGAACCAAGCTTTTGGAGCCTGTTTCAAACCATACAAGATTTTTTGCAATTTAAGAGTATGACCAGGAGGAAGATTGAGACCAGGAGGAGGACTCATGTAGACTTCTTCATTCAAATAACCATTCAGAAAAGCATTCTTAACATTAAGTTAATAAATATTTCATTGCTTAATCGCACTAGTGGTTATAAAAATTCTAATTGTGGTCATTCAAGCTACGGGGGCAAAGGTTTCATCATAGTCAATTCCATATTCTTGGGCATAACCTTTACAAACTAGTCTAGCCTTGTATCTCTCAATGTGACCATTGCTATGAGTTTTGATTTTATAGACCCATCGACATCCAATGATTTTCTTATCCTTTGGTATAGGTATAACTATCCATGTCTGAGCTTTGACTAGGGCGTTGAGTTCTTCTTTCATAGTATCTTCGGAATACCTTTAGCTTGATGATAGAACCTAGGTTCCTTAACTTGACGAAGGGTGACAATCAAATTTTTTCACTGTGGTTCAAAAGATTCATAGGACACAAAACGTTGGGGAGGTCTTGAAACCCTGGGTATATCAGGTTCTATATGGGCATCATTGGTTTCTCTAGGATGTCTTTATAATGCGAGGGAAAGGGTTCGATAATTGATTGGGTATCAACAATTGTGGAGTGTCATTGGCTTCAACAGGGATTTCTTCAAGATCTTGATGATCTATTGAGTCACAATCATTATCTTGTTCTATCTTAAAAAAATCTTGAGGAATAAAAGGGTCGGGATTCTCCAAGGGTTTGGATTCATAATAGGCATAACCAAGAAATACGCATTATAAAGAAATATGGGATCAAAACATCTATACCCCTTCTTGTCAATGCCATAACCAAGAAATACGCATTCAATAGCTCTAGGTGATAGTTTATCATTCTTGTCTGTATACACAAAACATCTACATCCAAAAACTCTAAGTCGTTCATAATATGGAGGGATATTGTACAATTTTCAAAAGGTGAAGTATTTTTAAGTTTAGACGAAGGCATTCTATTTATAAGATATACTGCAGTAAGAGTGGCTTCGACCCATAAATATTTAGGAACCCTACTAGCAATTAGCATAGTTCGACAAGTTTCAATAATATGTCTATGTTTTCTTTCGGCTGGACCATTTTGTTGGGGCGTTTTAGTACATGATTTTTGATGAAAAATACCATTTATTTCAATAAATTTTTGAAATTCATTAGACATGTATTCTTCTCCCGAATCGGATCTAAAGATTTTAATGGTGACTCCAAATTGATTTTTGATCATATTACAAAAGACTACAAAATTTTTAAATACTTTGAATTTATGTTTCAAGAGATATATCCATGTAAAACAAGTAAAATCATCAACAAAAATCACATAGTATTACACTCCTTTAGAAACAACGGGCGCGAGGCCCTAAACATTTGAATGTATTAGATCAAAAGCGTTTTTTGGTACATAGTTTCTTTCTCCAAAAAGAAGATGATGCATTTTTTCAATAATACAATCTTTACATTCAAACTTTTTCTCTCTAATTGTTTTTATCAAGGGAATATTATATCATTTTTTAGAGTCTAAGTGTCCAAGTCTTTTATGCCAAAGTGTAGCATCTTGGGCTACATTATAAAAATCGGAATTTGGCATAACAAGATAGTCCATTTTGTATAGTCCACTTTCTCTATGGCATTGACCAATCACCTTCGTCGATAGGTGATCCTGCACCACACAATGTTTGGATGAGAAAGTGACTATACAATTGTTATCACATATTTGAGCAACCGAAAGTAGTTCAAATTAAGTTTAGGTATAAGACTTAAATTTTAAATTTTAAATTTTTGTTTTTCAAGGTTTCCTATTTTTTTGATTTGGAGTTTTGTTCTATCGGCCTTAAACACATGTTTTCCAATGGTTTCACAAGAATTAATCAAAGAATCTTCACTATGTATCATATGAAAAGATGCACCGGAATCTAGAAACCAAGACATACCTTGAGAAGTGGATAATTCCCGGAGATGTTTGCTTTTTCCTTAAAGATTTCTTCTATGTATGCTTTGATGTTATTGGGCAAGACACCTCGTTCTTCTACGGCTCCAATGTTTCCACTTCTTTTTCGAAGTAAAGGACAAATAGTTTTGATGTGTTCACTTTCCTTGCAATAGTGGTAAATAGTGTATTTGTTGGGTCATGGTCTCACGAGCTTCTTTGACATGCCTTCGTTGTTCTTTGCATGTGGAGGCTTGTAGGTCTTCAAGTTTGCTCCCGGTTTTGATGTGCCAAGCACAACTTCTTTGGCCATATTCATATTCTTCAATCTTGTTTCTTCCATAACAAGATCGGCCAAAAAGGAATCGCCTCTAGGTCTAGGTTTTCTATGTATAAGGTTTGATCTAATATTTTCAAACTCGTCTCTTAACCCACACATAAACAAGAAGAAATATTGATTGTCTAAAAATTCTTCAACTTCGCCTAATTTGTGAAGATTTCCAAATTTGTCAAAATTTCTTAGTTGAGTTCATAACTCCGGAAATTCATTATGGTAGTCTATAATGCTTAGATTACCTTGCTTAAGCATAACCATTCTTTCCATTAAATCAATTTGGAAAACAAAATCGTCTTGAGAATGAAGTTTTTTCAAGTATTCTCAAGTTTCAAAAGCGTTTTCAAAAGAACTAATTCTATTTCTAAGCTTTTCATCCACATTTTGACAAACAATCCATGTAATCTTTGCATTCATCTTTTCCCACAATTTCAAATCTAGCTTGTATTTTTCATGAGCTTTGATGATTTCATCGTCATCCAAACCATCAATGTTCAAAGTTGGTTCTTTTATGGTTCCATCAATGTAATCTCAAAAATCTTTTAATAAAAAATAAATTTTCATAGTCCTAGCTAGTGTTGTCTGATGCGTATCGTATCATATATCGCTGGGCTCTACGATACGGGCGTATCGTATTGTATCATACTTTAATATTAAAATAATACAAAAAATAATTAAAAATCAATAAAAATTAGTAAAAATCTGAAAAAAATTGAAACAAATCAGGAAAAATTCAGGAAAAATCTAGTAATTGCTTTAAATTTATATACTATAAGTTTAGTACAGATTGAGCATTCAACATTGAACAATTGCATCCAAATTTACATATTTTGAATCCAAAAAATGAAATACAGATTACAGACACAGTTACATTTTACAAATTGTAATCAGGTTCATCAACTAAATAATCTTCATCTTCAACTTATTGCAGATCCTCATCATCATCATCAACGACAACTTCTTCTTGGAAATCAAATTCTTCATCTCTTTGATGTTGTTGTTGCGCTCCTTCAAAATTAATCCAAGCAACGTCTTCTTCAGTTAGGAGGGCATTTTCTTCAGTGTCTTCCATAACCCAATATTCTAATATATCAAAATTATCCAAACTTATTTGATCGAACTAACTTTCTTCTCTATTTAATTTTTTTAATTGCCTATGATAAACAAAGATAAACAATTAGTAAATAATATTAACAATTGAAGACTGAAGTTAAACAATATTGAATTGAAAATTTGAAAGTAATACATTACCTTTCACGAAGGCGCATGTTACAACAAATATAAACTAAATCATTTAGTCTTTTGTGTTCCAACCTGTTGCGCTTCTTTGTATGGAAGTGTTTAAAAACACTCAAATTTCTTTCATAACCTGTTGCACTACAGGTTTGGCTTAAGACTCTCACTGCAAAATCTTTAAGGTTTGGACAATCTGTTCCAAACCTGTTCCACCAAACATCTGTAGAAAAAGACAAATATTATAGACATAATCTATAGTAATGTAAGATGAAACTTAAATATAAAAATAAACAATTTACCTGGACGCATCGTAGTGCGGTTGTGAATTGCAATAGGCAAACCCATCAAGTGAAGAGTATTATCATATATCTCCATCTCTCGATGTATCGCATCTGCGATGCTCTCATCAGGGATTAATCTGTCGATACATTTAATGATTCATCGATTAACCTCACTGTTCTTTTTGAAGGTTGCTGAGTACCTTAATGATGGGTTTAGATAGTAGGTTGCTGCATGAATAGGCTGATGCAATTGTTTATTCCATCTACTATCAATTATTTTCCACACAGGCACGTAATCTCTCTTTTTTCCGTTAAAGTTATTTCTGATGGCTTCTTTTGCCCTATCCATGGCTTTATAAAGGTAACCTTTAGATGGTTTCTCCTCGCTGTCAGCAAATCTCAAATTTTTACTGAAGGAACGGTAATTTTTAATAATCTAACACATGCATTCCAAAATGAACTTCTAAAAATTGTTTCTGTAATCTCATTCAACTTTCTATTTGTTCTGTTCTGAGGCAACTCTGCAAATTGTTGCCACTCATATGAGGAGAACATTCTCTTTAAAGCTTGTTTCTGTCTCATAATACTCTGTACAAATAAAAAGTTTGTTGCGAACCGAGTTGCACCTCTTCGAAAAAGCTCTGCACCTTCTGTATATCTCCTCATCATACACAAAACAAATGCATGGTTGGAAATGAATTTTGTAATATCTTGGCAACACTCAGTTGCTGCCTTTATTTCATCCATCTCACCAATGTCCTCAAGGATGAGATCTAAACAATGGGCTGCACATGGTGTCCAGTAGAAAGTCCTATAAATATCAACTAACTCCTTCGCAGTTGCTTTGTAGTTAGCTGCATTATCTGTAATCAATTGGACCACATTCTCTACCCCAACCTCGCATATCACCTTATCAAATTCTTATCATAAGATCTCTGCAGTGTGCCTCTCCTCTGACATATCTAGAGATCTTAAAAATATGAGTCCTTTAGGACAATATACAAGAAAGTTTAGCAATGTCCTTCCTTACCTATCGGTCCATCCATCTGCCATAATAGTGCATCCTGTTTCCTTCCACGACTCAAAGTCGAATAGTATTGTTGCACTTCAATTATGGTCTGATCTAATATCTTCCCTCTCAACTTCTGATAAGAGGGCATCCTATATCTTGGACCAATGTTTGCTGCATTAAATGGAATGCATGCATCATAAAACCATCTTCCTACTGCAAGGTCTGCCTGATCATGCAGTTGTTCTGAAGCCATAGCAGCACGAATTCCTGGTTGAGCACCAGGTGTAGTGGAAGGAGGAAAGAACGAATGTATGCTAGAAGAAGATCTTCCTCTACTCCTTCCTGAACTTCCTCTTCTACCACCTCTGAAGTTTTCAGCAACCCTCTTTCCCCTACTAGGTGCTCGTGAACTACTACTACCAATCTTTGTTCTAGCATCTGAAGGCAAACTATCAGTGAATCTAACTCCAGTGGCAGTAGTATTATCAGTTTCTTCAAACATCTGGAAATCATGCTTTTGTTGTCTAGTCCTTTCCTGTATACTCTCAATGATCTGCAGGCATTGCCATTTAATACTTTCTGGCAAACTTCTAACTCTGCCTGTGCATGGAGCAACTTCTTTCCTGGTCCCTGTTAGGTGGTGTTTCAACCTTGGAATTTCACCACTAACCACCTTTTCAGAAAATAAGCGTATGATCTTTAACCTAGAACCCTCAACTGGTATACCCTACTGCCATGCTGGATTATCAGACCGAGATTGGGAGTCTCTACCACCCATTCCTGCCATCTCAATGGAGTACTTTAATTCAAACAAAAACCTGAAAATAAAGGACTTCGTAAATCCCTAATCTTCAAATAACACTCAAATGGAGTGTCTCCCACTTCATGAATGCAATAAAAATTGTATACACGCACTTAATAACTTCATATTTTGTCATTAAAAAAAATAATAAATGAAATAACACAAAAAACAACAAATATAAATGAAAAAATAGAAAAAATATTAAAAATATACCTAAATCCGAGTTAGGAGGCTTGCACGGACACCGTAGGGCACGATTTTGGAGCTTTGAACACCAATGAGGCAAAACCTGACTCTTAGGGAGCTTGAGAAACCCAAAAAGAGAGGAAACCCGCGAAAAATCGCGAGTTTCATTCGGTCGAGGACCCTTTATAAGGGTCCTAGGGCATATCGCCCATACGATACGGGCGATACGCACCGTATCGTGCGATACGGCCCGTATTGCACGATACGGTGCGATACACTTACTAAAACGATACATTCTGGTGTATCGTATTGTGCATCATATCGTACAATACAGATAACATTGGTCTTAGCCCAACTTTGGTAGCATTTTGGGTCTAGGATACATCTAAACGACTCATTTTTACCTTCTATTTTATGAAAAATCAAAGATTTTGAACTAACCTCAAGTTTGATGCAATTCTTTAAATTTTGCACTCATGGCATGCTTCCCAATGCACTCAATTTCTTCAATCCAAGGCTTTCGTACCATGTAAATATTTGTCGATAGTCGAAGGTTGATACTTCACGAATCAAATCCACCAAATCGCCAAGAGTCAAATGACATTCAAGTATGAATGCCGATCTTGAAGTATAACAAACAAGAGAATTAAAGCATATAGAAACAAGTCAAAAGCAGTGCCAAGATGGGATACTATATTTATGAATTGATGGAGTATTTATAGACAACATAAGGTGTGAGAATAAGCAATAAGAGAAAGAAGGAAACAAGCTAGTGCTGGCTGGCCAACACTGCCAACGGCTAGTTGCTGGCCAGGACTTCTCCATCGGTAGTGGCTAGGGCCATGGTGGCCCTGGCCCTGCCTCAAACTTGGGCTGCATGGGCCACTATGGCCCGTGCCCCTATTACATTAACAATTCTATCATGAAGCCAAGGGTATTCCGAAATGAGAATCTGCTATGTATGAAGAACCTAGTGCCTTAAACAAAGCTCAAACTTGAACGGTTGTTCCTAAGCCTAAGGATAAAAGGGTTATTGGATTAGATGAGTTTATAAAATCAAAACACATAGTAATGCTAATATTAAAAGATATAAGGCAAGATTGGTAGCCAAGGGTTATGCTCAAGAGCATGAAATCGACTATGACGAAACTTTTGCTCCTGTTGCTAGAATGACGACTGTTAAAATACTCATAACTCTTAGTGCTATTCAAAACTTGGATATTTATCAACTTGACGTTAAAAATATTTTTTTGGAATGAACATGTAACTGAAGATGTTTACATGACTCCTCTCAGATTTGATGTTCCTCATGATTATATTCTTAAACTTAAGAAAGCTTTGTATGGTTTGAAACAAGCTCCAAGGCTTGGTTTGATTGATTTGAAAATTTCATGCATATGTATAACTTTACATCTTGTTATACTGACACTGTTTTGTTTGTAAGAAAGTCATATAAATGTATTGTTATTTTACTCTTGTATGTGGATGATATGATCAAGAAGGGATTACAGAGGTTAAACATAACTTTCATCTACAATTTGATACGAAAGATTTAGGTCTTCTTAATTATTTTTTTGGGTATCGAAATTGTTAGAAACAATCATGAATATTTTATGTTACAAACCAAATTTGCAAATGATGTAATTAATAGATCTCGTATCATTGGCAATAAGTAATTTGATACTCCTGAGGTCCTTGGTACTAAGTTAAGATCTACTAATGGAGAAAAATTAGATCTGACTCCCTATAGACAACTAATAGATGCTCTTACCTATCTTACTATTATTCGTCCTCATATTTCTCATGTAGAACATTCAACTAGTCAATTTCAACAAGCACCCACTTTTGTTCATATGAGTATCGTTATGAGAATTATTCAATATTTAAGAAGTTCTACCCACAAGGGGTACTCTTAACTTCCTCGTCATTTAATTTATTTGTGTATACTGATGTTGAATGGGGTGGAGATGTCAACAATTGATTTTTGTGTTTTTTTAGGTGAATCACTTGTCTCATGGACCACTTTCATCTATCGAAGTAAAATATCATACCATGGCTGCTGCTGCTACAAAAATCTCTTGGATTACGGTGGTTTTTAAAGATATGGGCATTACTCTACAACAACATGCCACTATGTTTTGTGATAATAAAAACGCAATGCACATTGCCTTCAACAACACCTTTCATGAACGAACAAAACATATTGAGATTGACTCACTTTTTTCGTGAAGAATGCTTAAAGAAAAAAATCAGTTTATGTTATGTTACATCAGAAATGCAGTTAGCTGACTTCATCACCAAATCTCTCTTCGCTATTCGCTTTTTTTTTGTTGGACAAACTTTCAGTATATACACCGTAAGTTTGAGGGGGTGTGTTAATTGTAATGTGGAATGACACAGGGTTGCCATGTTACTGTTAGGAGCTTCCAGCTCCCTATGACTCTCTTAGGAGAGCTGGCCTCCAATGGCTAGTCCTCCTTTCTCCTCTCTTATTCGGTTGTAGCCAGCTCCCAACGACTCTTGGAACTCCAAATAGAGTCATAGGTCTTATACTCTCTTAGTAGGGTGATGAGAAGTGTTGCTATAGGTCTTACACAACTTTTCCATCTTCTCATTTTTGAATGGGGTGTCATTATCTGACACTGGGTCTCTTGGAACTCTAAATAGAGTCAAGATACTTTTCTTAATGAATGCCACTAAATATTGTCCTTGGACATTAGTCAAGGAGGTAGCTTCAACCCATTTAGAAAAATATTCAGTGGCTCCCAAAATAAACCTATGTCCATTGGATGCAGTAGGTGAGATTGGTCCTATGATGTCAAATGCCCACATGGTGAAGGGCCATGGACTCACGATGGATTACAATATGGACGATGGAATATGAATGGCATTTCCATGCACTTGACATTGATGACACTTCTTAACATGATCATGACAATCTTGCTTCAAAGTGGACTAAAAATTACCTGTTCTAAGTATTTTCATGGCCATCATATTTGCATTGACATGACCCCTACATTCCCTATCGTGGAATTCATGCATAATGGTCCTAGCCTCATCAAGATCGACACATCTCAACAAGATGTTGGTAAAGCAACTAAAGCTCTTTTTATAAAGAACCCTTCCAAAATCACATATCGGGTTGAAATTTTTCCAATAAAAGCCTTATCTTTAAAGAAAGCAAATTTGGAAAATCCTCCATTTTCTATAAAGTTTTTAATGTCTTGAAACTGAGGTTTTTCAATTGAATTTTGGTTATTTTGGTAAATCTCTAAATCATGGTTGGATGGAGTAGGCAAATGTAGGATCTCTAGGGATCGAGTACCCATAGTGGGGTCGATTCTTAGAGATGACCCCAAAGAAGAGAGGGCATCGACTGTGGTGTTGTCCTCTCTACCTATGTGAGTGAGTGTGCATGATTTGAATGAATCAACCAACTGGGTGGCTAATTCGTGGTATGGAATGAGTTTTTCATTTTTTGACTTGCTAAATTTTCGAAACTTGGTTTACAACAAGCATAAAATCTCCAAAGACTTCAATACATGATGCCCCTAGATTTTTCAAAACTTTTAGGCCTTATATGAGTGCCTCATATTCAGTCACATTATTTGAACATGGAAAATCTACTCAGAATGCCATTGGGATTTCTCCCTTCTCGGGGGATACGAGAATGATTCCCATGCTGCCCCTTGTTGATTCTTTGCCCCATCAAAGTACATTTTTCATACTTTATTCATTACAATAATTGGATAAAACATGGTTTTGTAATTCGTTTGCAAAGATGTCTTCATCGGGCATTTCGTTAGTATGAGATATGTATCTTCATGGGGTAACTCAGCCTCATGATCAGCTAGTTTTAGATCATACTCCATTAAGAGGAGCTGCCATTTACCTAGCCTACCCGTTAGGATAGTTTTTCAAAAAGGTGCTTGATAGGGTCAAGTTTGGACACAATCCAAATTTCATGATCTAGGAAATAATGTCTAAACTTTTGGCAAGCCCACACCAAGGCCAAGCACGTTTTCTCCATGGCTTAATTTCTTTCATATGCCAATAGAGTTTTCGAAATGTAGTAAATAACATACTCCTTAAGACTATCAGCATCATATTAAGCAAGTAAGGCACCCAATGCATTCGTATGAATGAAAATGTAGAGCAATGAAGGTTTTTCTTGCTTTTGAGGTTTTAAAATTGGAGGATTTACCAAATAAGTTTTCAATCTTTCGAAAACTTTTTGGCAATCAAAATCCCAATCAAATTTTACCCCTTTTCTCAGAAGCCTATTGAAAGGTTCACATCTTGTTGCTAAGTTGGAGATGAATCTCCTAATTGCTTGGAGTCGACGTTGAAGGCTTCAGATTTGGGTTAAGTTGGAGGGTGGAGGCATATCTATGATGGCTCGACACTTAGAAGGGTCGACCTCTATGCCCCTTTGGCTAATCATGAACCATAAGAGTTTTCCCGATTGTACTCCAAAAACACATTTTTGAGGGTTTAGTGGGTTTAGTTTTACTTTATAAAGCCTAATGCTTTCGAAAACCTTTTACAAAGATTCTATACGTGTGTATCGGGTTTTTGATTTTACCAAAAGATCATTCATATATACTTCTAAGAACTCATGGATTTGATCATGGAAAATAGTAGTCATGACTCTTTGGTATATGGCACCAACATTTTTCAAACCAAAAGACATAACTGTGTAACAGTATGTGCCCCACGGTGTGGTAAAAGCAGTTTTGGCCTGATCATTTGGTGCTAACTTGATTTGGTTATAACCCGAATAGCCATCTATAAAGGTAAACATTTCATGATTTGTGCTATCCACTATCAAATCAATATTTGGAAGTGGAAAATTATCTTTTAGAGTGACTTTATTCAAATTTCTAAAATCAATGCAAATACGAATTTTCCTATTGGATTTTTGAACTACAACAATATTTGAAAGCCATTGAGAATAAGCAATGGGTTTTATAAATCCGTCTTTTAAAAGATCTTCTAAACCCTCTTTTACTTGGGAGTGAACATCGGGATGGATTTTCCTAAGCTTTTGTTTCACGGGTTTTGCATTTGGTTCTAAGGGTAGATGATGTTCTACGATCATAAGGTCTAATCTCGACATGTCTTCATAGGTCCATGCAAATACGTCTATGAATGATTTCAAGAATACAATGAATGATGTATTTTTATGTTCATGCAAACAAGTACCTAGGACACCCTTGACCCAATTGGTCTTGGGTGGTGGCTCAGGGGTATGGATGAGTTATATCCTAAGGCATATCGACCCAAGTTAGGTAGATGCAAGATGGGTTCTAACTTACCTTGGTTTTTGGCTCCTAGACCTTTGTATGGTGTATCTCATGTTCAATAACATATTCTAAGGCTTATTGAGTTTTGAAAAATTTTGATGAAGAGGATGACCTTGGAATAATGTATAATCAACAACATGGTTATGTACTTGAGTTTGCTTGGGTTTGCCTAGGAGATGTAAGGTTTGGATGGTGAAAGGCTTTGATTTTCCTAGGATACACACGACCCAAGGAGTGGGTGGCTTAGGATGTTTAGGGGTTCCTAGGAGATGGATGACCTTTAGAGGGTGAGACTTGGGCTCACCTTGGGGGTAGACGTTTTTGGGTGAGTTGGGCGTTCCCATAGCTCTCTTACTTGATGGGTCACTTGATAGGCAAGAGAAGCTTTGTATTCCCTTAAGGTGTAGGTCGTCTTCAACAAGAATCACCACCACTTGGTTATCCCATGAAAACTTTAGGCATTTATAGAAGGTTGAAGGGACAGCTCGAAGGGAATGTAAAGACCTCCCTAACAAGTTGTAATGGGGGTTTATGTCTAAGACATTAAACAACCCCACATGTGAGATATTGTCGACCTCTATGGGTAACTGTAAATGTAATAGGAGCCGTGGAGTTCCTGTACAAGGGAGGGCTAGGGCCAGCAAGGCCCTGGCCATAGCCGTTGGATTCCAACGGCTAGTGCTAGCTGGCCAACACTATGCCCATTTATTCTTCTTTGTTTGCTTCACATGTACAATGTAAATACTCTATAAATATTACTTCAAAACATGAATAAATTATGCTGTCTTGGTACAACTTTTGACTTGATCTTTGTATGCTTCCGCTCGCTTGTTTGACATATTTGAAGTTTGGCATCCATACTTGGATGCCGTTTGATTCTTGGCGATTTGTTGGATTCGATTCATGAAGCATCAACCTTCGACTATCGACAAATACTTACATGGTATCAGAGCCTCGGATCGAGGAAATCAAGTGCATTGGGAAGCGTGCCAAAGGTACAAAATTTGAAGAATCATATCAAACTTGAGGTTAGTTTAAATTTTTTTATTTTGCACAAAATGGAAGGCAAAAATGAGGTGTTTAGATGTATCTTAGACCCAAAATATTACCAAAGTTGGGCTAGGACTATGAAAAAGTATTTTTTGTCAAAAGATTTTTGGGACTACATCGATGGAACCATAAAAGAACCAACTTTGAATATTGATGGTTTGAATGATGATGAAATTGTCAAAGCTCACGAAAAATACAAGCAAGATTTGAAATTGTGAGAGAAAATGAATGCAAAAATTACATGTATTATTTGTCAAAATGTGGATGAAAAGCTTAGAAATAAGATTAGTGTTTTTGAAAATGCTTTTGAAACTTGGGAATACTTGAAGAAACTTCATTTCCAAGATGATTTTATATTTCAAATTGATTTAATGGAAATGATGATAATGCTTAAACAAGAAAATCTAAGCATTAGAGACTATCACAATGAATTTTCGGAGTTATGGACTCAATTAAGAAGCTTTGATAAATTTGGAAATCTTCACAAACTATATGAATTTCAAGAATTTCTTGACAATCAATATTTCTTTTTATTTATGCGTGGGTTAAGAGATGAGTTTGAAAATATTAGATCAAACCTTATATATAGAAAACCTAGACCTATAGGAGATTCCTTTTTGGCCGATCTTGTTACGCAAGAAACAAGATTGAAAAATATGAATGTCACCAAAGAAGCCGTGCTTGTCGCATCGAAACTGGGAGCCAATTTGAAGACTTACAAGCCTCCACATGCAAAGAATAACGAAGGCATGTCAAAGAAGGCCATGGGACCGTGGCCTAACAAGGACACCATTTGTCACTATTGCAAGGAAAGTGGCCATATCAAAACCACTTGTCCTCTACTTCAGAAAAGGAGTGAAAACATGGGAGCCATAAAGGAAGGGGGAGTCTCGCCTAACAATATCAAGGCATACATAGAAGAGATGTTTAA
This sequence comes from Brasenia schreberi, assembly GCA_036023115.1. Taxonomy (NCBI): domain Eukaryota; kingdom Viridiplantae; phylum Streptophyta; class Magnoliopsida; order Nymphaeales; family Cabombaceae; genus Brasenia; species Brasenia schreberi. The sequence continues at coordinate 13,462,318 of JAYKKT010000061.1, forward strand.
AGAAAAGGCAAGCATATCCAGGAATGCTCTATCCACTTCTCATGGTATGTCTTAGTTTTTAGATTTCGGTGCATCTTTTCATATGACACATAGTGAAAACTCTTTGATTGAATCTCATGAAACTATTGGAAAACATGTGTTTACAGTCGATGGGACAAAACTTCAAATCAAGAAAATAAGAAACTTTGAAAAAGAAAATTTTAAGATTCAAAATGTAAGTTTTATACCAAAACTTAATTTAAACTTGCTTTCGATTCCTCAAATATGTGACAATAATTGTATAGTCACTTTGTACATTTGTACATACTGCAAATTGCTTTCATAATTATATAGTCACTTTTCACAATGATATATCTTATGAAAACCAAAGATGAGGTGAGGAATATTCTTCCGATATACTGCAAATTTGTACATACTCAATTTCAGCGAACTATAAGATTTTCCGCAGTAATAATGGGGGTGAGTTTATGTCTCAATTTCTTAATTCATATTTTCTGGCACATGGAATTTTACACCAAACCTCATGTGCCAATCTCCTCAACAAAAAGGGGTTGCAGAAAGGAAAAATAGACATATATTAGAGGTTGCAAGGACAATTCTCATTGGATGTAATGCCCCTAAATACTATTGGGTGAAGTGGTTTTGATTGCAATCTTCTTAATAAATCGTATGCCCAACAGAGTCCGCAGTGGAAATACTCTGTTCCATTTATTATGCCCTTCTCAGAAACAGTTTCATCTACTTCCAAGAGTGTTTGGTTGTACATGTTTTGCTCATATTCATCTTGGTTTTCGGGATAAGTTAGATGCTCAATCGATCAAATGTATCTTTCTGGGATACTCTTTCACTCAAAAAGGGTACAAGTGTTATGATCAGTGTTATCCGTATCGCACCGTATCGTATCGTAAGATACAGGTTATCGTGCCGTATCGTACGATACGGCCCTTAACGCCCAAAATTTTTTTTTTTCAAATTTTTTTTTTCAATTTTTTTTTTCAAAATTTTTTTTTTCAAATTTTTTTTGCATGTTTCTGCCCTCTATTTCTCTCTCTTCACTTCCCTTAAAGGCATCCTCCAATATGCTTATAATTTGGGTTTATAATTTCATTTATTTAATAAAAATAATGTATAAAAAAAAAATTATGACAAAATCATTTCCCTTTCTGTTACAACTTTTAGGTATATTTTTGCTAACAGTTTCTAATTTCATAAGATCGTAAACAATTAAAAACATTTAGTTCTCTCGGTTCATTGAGTAGGGATTTCACAACTTCACTATTTTAAGGTTCACGTTACATGACTTCCATTGAGTTGAACATGATCAATGTGTGTGAGGCTTAACGCAGTCTGTGAAGTGAGAAATGAAGCTCATGCGTTAGTTAAAAAGCTAGTCTCCAATAAGAGAAAAAGGGGACATTATCAAGTAATAATATAACATCATTAAGGTGTCATAGACTCAATAATCAAAGAAATGGAGCTCTTTGTTTTGCTCACATATGAAAATTAGCAAATATGACAACTACATGTACAAAGATAGCAGTTTGTTAATTTTGATATATTACATGAGTGAATTATGGAAGATAACGAAGAAAATGCACTCCTAAGTCCTAACTGAAGAAGACATTGCATGAATTAATTTGAAGTACAACAACATCATCAAGGAGAAGATGAAGATTATTTAGTTAATGATCCTGATACAAATTTACAATATGTAAAATATAAATGTATTTCATTTTTTGATTCAAAATATATAATTTTGGATGCAATTGTTCAATATTAAATGTTCAATTTGTGCTAAACTTTGCATTATATGAATTTAAAGCAATTACCAGATTTTTTCAAAATTTTCCAGAATTTTCTTGATTTTTTTCGGATTTTTACTAATTTTATTGATTTTTTAAATAATTTTTATAGTTTTTTAATATTAAAGTACGATACGATACGATACGATACGATACGATACGCCCGTATCGTGGAGCCCAGCGATACGCGATACGATACGCGTCGGACAACACTGGTTATGATCCACTTAGAAGAAAACTATATGTTACGATGGATGTTACTTTTCATGAAGATACTCCATTTTATAATCCATCAGAAGTTGATCCCTCATATATGCAAACTCCTTATATCATGCCACTTCCATGAGTCATAAATGATGAAGAAGAAGAAGAGACAACACCTCCTCAAGAAGAGAATATATAGGTATATACCAGAGGAGAAAGAAAGGTTGTCACAACTACCCTGGATCATAATTCCTCTCCAGAATCAGTTCCACATCAGATTCGGGAATTTTCTCAGCATTCAAATAATGAGTTTGATAACTTACCCATTGCTATCAGAAAAGGAAAACGAAAAACAACAAAATATTCTTTGGAGAAAATGGTATCTTACTCTAATTATCCCAAAGAATATCAGGTGTTTGTTATGAATGCAGACTCTACTCCTATACCGATGACATTTGAAGAAGCAAGACAACATCCAGAGTGGAAAACAACAATGAAAGAGGAAATTGCAGCCTTAGTAAGAAACAACACATGGGAATTGACCGATCTGCCTGCAGGATGGAAAACAGTGGGATGTAAGTGGGTATTTTTTGTAAAGTATAAAGCTGATGGTAATATAGAGAGATATAAAGCTAGACTAGTAGCTAAAGGATATAGCCAGTCATTTGGCATAGACTATACAGAAACATTTGCTCCAGTTGCAAAGATGAACACTATTAGAATTATTCTGAGCCTGACAGTTAATAGAGGATGGCAATTATGGCAGTTAGATGTTAAGAATGCTTTTCTTCAGGGCGATCTTTTGGAAGATATTTATATGGACATACCTCTCGGGTATAATAATGGACAGACATAGAACAAAGTTTGTAAGTTAAAGAAATCACTTTATGGGTTGAAACAATCTCTATGGGCCTGGTTTGAAAAATTTAGTGATGGAGTTATGAAACTGGGTTTTAAGCAATGTGTTAGTGATCACACACTCTTCATCAAACGAGATCAGAAGACTATTGTATTACTGGTATATGTGGATGACATTATCATTACAGGAGACGATGCTGAAGGCATAATCCATCTAAAGAAAAGGCTAAATACATTGTTTGACCTGAAAGATTTGGAGAAATTACATTGCTTCCTGGGAATAGAAGTAATTCATAAAGAAAGTAGTTTATTCTTAAGTCAAAGGAAATACATCCTAGACTTACTGAAAGAAACGAAAATGGAAGATTGTCGGATATGCATGGAATTCCTAAAGAAGATAATTTTGAGTCTGCAGAATCTTATAAAGATGTTGTTAAGTACTAGAGATTAGTAGAAAAGCATATATATGTAACTATCACGAGACCAGATATCAGCTTTGCAATTAGATATGCAAGTAGGTGGATGCATAGTCCTTCTAAACATCATATAAGTACAGTGTTTCATATTATTAGATATTTGAAATCTTCAATCACGTACGACTTGCTATATACCCCACATCCAACATTGGATATAGAAATATACTCAGATGCTGATTGGGCAGGTTCGAAGACTGATCGGAAGTCAACACCAGGATAAACTCAAGTACATGAATATGATGTCAGACTTTGAGTACATGGGCTAGGTGCAACCCACATGAATTGCATCAGACTTTGAGTGGGTGAGCTCAACTCACCCTAGTGTCTCTTGCTCGCCTGTAGTATCTTGACTTGAGTCTTGACTTGGGTTTGGTCTAGTCCATGGTGGTTTCGACTTCCTTAGCCCACTCGAGACGTAATCCTTTGTCTTAGCCCATGCTTGATGAGTGAATATGATCCTTGCCTTTTTCAATTTTGCTTCAAAATTGAATGGTCGATTGTGCCTTGACCCATTCCTTGCTCAACCTTCTTCCTAAATCCTCAACGGGGCTTTTGCAACTTCATCCTTATCCTCTTTTGACCCAGGCTTTGTTCCATCTTTGATTAAATAAACTCTTTTTTTTTAACTTTAAAAACTTAGTTTTATAACTTCAAACTTTTAAAAACACATTTAATTTCAAAATGTTGTTTTTGGTATTTTATGAAATTTGCAGGTTGAATTCAAATTATGGATTTTAAAACAAGCCTATTGTTTTAAAAACTCTAAAACATGCTTGGATATATTTTTGAGAAATATTTTGGGGTGCTTACAACCATCACAAGTCCAGATATTGCACATGTTGTACATACTGTAAGTCGGTTTCAATACTCTCCTACCTCTGTGCATATGAGTGTCGTTATGAGGACTGTTCGATATATTTGGCAGACAATGACTAAGGGAGTATTTTTATCATCTTCATCTTTACTTCAATTAAATGCATATATTGATACTGATTGGGGTGGTGATCTCAATGATAAGCACTCCATAATTGGTTATTGTATTTTTCTTGACAACTCTCTTATCTCTTGGAAATGCAAGAAACAGCAAAAGGTGTCCCTTTCCTCTACTGAAGTTGAGTACCGCGCAATGGCCAACACGACCACTGAATTGACTTAGCTGAGATGATTACTACAAGACTTAGGCGTGGTACTCGAGTTCACTCCAATTTTGTACTGCGACAATAAGAGTGTTATGTATATAGCTAACAACCACACATTTCATGAGTAGACCAAACATATCGAAATAGATTGTCACTATGTTCGTGAAGAGCATCTACATGGCAATTTGACACTACAGTTTGTTAGATCTCAGTATCAGCTTGCACATGTCTTCATCAAATCGCTACTCACTCCACGACTTCACTTCTTAGTTAGCAGACTTTCGGTATGACACCGTTAGTTTGAGGGAGGGTGTTAAAAGAGCACCAACGGCTACCTGAGGTAACCGTTGAGCCAGCCCCCAATGGCTACCTCAAGTAGCCGTTGGAGACTGGCAGGGGGTTGCCTGCCCCCTCTTAGTTCACTCTCACTCTCCTTCTCTCTTTTCTTCCCTTTCTCTCTTTTTCTGATGTATTCTATAAATACCTCTTGTAAATACTTTTCATTCAAGCCTTTTGTGGCTAAATAATATTCTTTTTTTTAATATATTGTGCTTTTGTTGCATACGCTTTATTATAGCCTTTTTTCTAAGGCTTTTTTGAGTGATATTTTGAGATGATATTCATCAACCTTCCGCTGTCACATTGAAACATCGTCTTCGTTACAATGCCCATTTAAGTCTCCTTCTAAACAAATCATCTCAATTTGTAGAATTCTTTGAATCACCTTATCTAACTCTTCCTAAAAAGCTGTCTTGATAGTATCTTCTAGTACTACTTGGGGTGCGTAAGCACAAACTATATTCAAAACCTCTCCTCCTAGCACTAATTTCAACGTCATGATTCGGTCACCATATTATTGTATGTCTACTACACTATCCTTTAAATCTTTATTGAATAAAATTTCACGGGAAACATATAGCATGTGAATTGGTAGGAGGTAAGGTTATGAATCTTATTTATCCAACAAAGCATCATTTACGTGGCCCTTAGACTCCTCTAGCTCGACAAAATGGTTGTTAAAAGGATGACCTCCTAGTCATGTATGAGAGGTTAAATAATTTATTGAAGAACTGTTCCACGTAAAAGTGCTTACATCTTAAGGTGCTTTCTTGGAAAATAGATCATGGAGATGATCTTTTGCTAATCTTCTATGAGGAGCATGCAGAAGTTCTATCATGTAGTAAAGTAATGCTGTTCGTAATAACTCTTCATAACCATATTAAGCATTGGTTGTTGCACTATTCTGAAAATGATTTCCTTGTGGGATCAATAAGGGTTTTCCATGATCGGTTGCCACTGGAGCTGAAACCCTAGTCATTGGGAGATCTACTTAAGGATACTTCATACCTTGGTTCACACATTATTCCATATGGTAGTAAGCTCTAGTACGGCTTCTAAAACAACTAAAATTTTCTTGGTGAAAGGACATTCTTGTGATAGTAGGTCAGTCAATATAAACAACATATCATGTAGTTTAGTGAAAAGAGTTTGGTTACGTTTCTCAACATGGATAGAATGTGAAACTGGATAAGCATTTTCTTGGAGTTTGGCCGGTTGTCTCATACCACAGAGCAACTAGCATGAAGGGTTGAAGAGGCGTGTGATACAACATGTGTTCTAATGAGGCTATCATGATATCTTTACTTACTGAAGAAGGATTGTGGTTCTTCCTTCAGGTTTCATTCTGGTCCAAGAATTTCAAGTATCATCCAATGTTTTAAGTCATCTATCAGATCCTAGTTGTTGGTCAAGTAGGACATTTGTTCAAGAGTTGCAAGAGTTTGGTTCATGAGATAATCTGTCTTTCTCTCTCTCCATCATGCATTTAACACATGGGTTTTGATGCCCTGCAGGTTATGTTCACATAGGAACATGCAGAGTTTCTCCTGATCACAATTTCCTTGCATATACCGTGGACGTGGATGGTAGGGAGATTTTCATACTCCAGATAAAAGATCTAAGAACAGGATCCCTTACGGAAAAGTCAAGTATCCATGGTGTTGTTAACTTGGCATGGGCTCACAACAGCAGCATTTTGGTGTATACAGTTGCAGATGAGACCCGGCGGCCTCACAAGTAACTTTCATCTGTTTACCAGATCAAGTTTTCACTGATGTATGGTTATCATGTATTTGCTGATATCTTTGGCAGAGTGCTTTATTCAATACTGGGATCAAACAACTTGGACACTTTGCTATTTGAAGAAAGTAATACAGATTATTGTGTTGACATTACAAACACAAAGGATGGCAAATTCATTACTATAAACTGCAACTCAAGGACTTCATCTGAGGAAGGCTACTTACCTGCACCTTCAAATATCTCTTGGTTGTGGTACTTTTGTATCTTATTTCTGATATTAAGTATTTTGACTCCACAGGTCTATGTGGTGAGCCCAACCATACTGAAGCAGGGTTTGCAACGAGTTAGGAAACGTGAAAATGGTCTGAAATATTTTCTGGAGCACCATCATGGTTATTTCTATGTCCTCACAAATTTTCCAGGGGATAGTTCAGTTTCTGGAGGATACCATATTGCTAGGTGTAGAGTGGAAAATTTACCCCTAGGCAATTGGCAGGTGCATATTTTTTCTGAGTTCATATCTAAAAGACCCCTCTAATGGGCTTCCAGAAGCATAGCTTCTTTCAGAGGATTACCGAGGCGGTTCAATCTTGTATTGTCATGTGAACCATATTGTATTGAGTTTGTATTTAGAGAAAAAAAATGGTTTCAGCAAATGGATTATCCAAACATAGAGGTTGATGTCCCATTTTGTAATTATATATAATGAACGAGTAAATGTATGCCCTTGGAGAGCAGTAACTTCAAAGCCAGCCAAATATAGCCTGAAGTAACTTAAAAAATGAAGTGCCCCTGGTACCATGCATACATGGGATAGTGATCCTCACCAATTTAGGTCGGCTTACTACATAGGCCAAACTAAAAGACATGTAGATGCAACTCTTATTTCCGTAAGATGTGTCCTATTAAAGGGGAACTGCTGCACAAACTTCTGCTCCACAGAGTCATTCTTGTTGCATTGATTAGTGGGGCATTTTGGTCATTTTGCTCAGTCGAATGCTCTCTCTCTCTTCCCCCCCCACCTCCCACCTACCCCGCCCCGGCCCCAATGTGTATGTATATTGTTATATTACATATTGTAGTCTGGCTCAGAATCCAAACTTGTTTTCCCTTTCAGAATATCATTCTTGCTGGTCCTGACATTAATATTCAAGATTTGGATATATTTGACCACCACATGGTTCTCTTTCTTGAAAGAAGTGGATCCCCTGCAATTTGTTCTATCAACATGCCATTGGAAGTTGATTGTAAGGTACATTCAGTTCAAAGTAAATCTCCTGCAAGTTGTTATCTGCAATATTGTAACCTCATAATTTGGTGTGAGAGATTATAGTATGTAATAGTTGAGGAGCATTTAATGGTACTGTAGTTTATGGAAAAGAACTTTGCAACATCCATTTGTGGAAGACATGATTTTTAGTAATTTATTCTTTTTAACTCTAACCAACGTCTTCAAAATAGCCACATAATTTATTCATGTGATACCTTAACTCTACCCATGCCTTTCACAACACTAGGTGAGCACAGGTACAACATGCAACATGAGGACTTCCTAGGAGGTCATCCATCCTATTACTGTTCTTGTCTAAGCACGCTTAGCTTCGGAATCCCAGTGGTATTCAGAGATTTAGTATTGGAAAAACTATACCATAAAAAAAAACTCCAACATAGTTCTGCAGCCTGTTGACTACCTAAAGACCCATTATCCTTAATTTCAAACCACCTATTTGACAGTGAAAGCTTGATACTCAAAAGAAACCTTAAGCTTCACTTATTTTCTTTGCTATGTTTTCTGTTGTCTATTCGGTTGCCTTTGGATTTGGCTGCTCAGATTTGGTTGCTCCATTTGATTAGATTTCATGTCTTTTACTTTGGACATTACATTGTTTCTTTACCTTAATGAGATTAGAATCTTGATGACCCAAAATAAGTCATTATATAATAGTAGGCATTATACTTCATGAATATGCTGTAAGAAAGTGTTCAAGTATGTCGCCAAGAACCGACAAGTATCTCCAAGTTCCAACAAAGAAATGAATAGACTGTCACCAAGGATGGTCCCAAAAATAGGCATTCAAAGGCCTCAAGGAAATTACCTCAAATAAACTAATCAAAGTGATTTCTAGCAAGCATAACGGTTACAATGAGCGAGGCCTTATTTATAATCAATGGCTAGTTTACTAGCTGTTAGAGACATCCAAACAGCTAGTAAAGTAGCTGTTGGGTTTTCCCAGTGGCTAGTGGCCTCTCTCTCTCTTATGAAGTACACAAAGAAGAAAAGCAAAAAAGACAATAAAAGGACTTCATCAACACTTTAAGACACTTACAGGACATCACAAAAATTTACAGGACACTTATAAGACATGGTACCATGTTTAACACTCACCCTCAAACTTATGATGTCAGACTAAAAGTTTGTCTTATAAATGAAAGTCATGATTCATGGAGAGAGTTTTCAAGAAGTTAGCTACCTGATACTCTAAGCAACTGTAAGGTAATTCCAAATTCTTTTTTGAGAGACTTTTGTCGTATAAAGTGGTAATCCATCTCTATATGCTTTCTTTGTTCACGGAAGGTGTTGTCTGTAACAAGGTATATAGAGATGGATACAACATAACTGATGTCAGGTGGAGAGATTGTTAGATATGATAGAGCACCAACCATGTTACAACACAGTGTAGGAGCCTATAGAAATCCGTTGTCGAGTCTTATCTTGGTATTCAAAACCTCTAAAGTGTCAACCTTTTATCATCTTTAAGACCAGAATGACTAATAATATCCAAAGCAAATTTGGTCTATGACATAAAATGTGCCCCATTTGTATGAGAGATCTCGATGCCTAAAAATTAAATCAGTCCTTTTAGATCCTTCATTTCAAAGGATAAGGCTTTTCTCAATTTTGTAACACAAATTTTGAGGGATGGATAAACATGGAGGAGGATCCATGCAGTGTTATCTGACGCGTATCGTATCGTGTATCGCTGGGCTCCACGATACGGGCGTATCGTATCGTACTTTAATATTAAAATAATACAAAAAATAATTAAAAATTAATAAAAATTAGTAAAAATCCGAAAAAAATTGCAAAAAATCAGGAAAAATTCAAGAAAAATCTAGTAATTACTTTAAATTCATATACTATAAGTTTAGTACAGATTGAGCATTCAACATTGAACAATTGCATCCAAATTTACATATTTTGAATCTAAAAAATAAAATACAGATTACAGACACAGTTACATTTTACAAATTGTAATCAAGTTCATCAACTAAATAATCTTCATCTTCAACTTGTTGCAGATCCTCATCATCATCATCAGCGACACCTTCTTGGAAATCAAATTCTTATCTCCTTGATGTTGTTGTTGCGCTCCTTCCAAATTAATCTAAGCAATGTCTTCTTTAGTTAAGAGGGCATTTTCTTCAGTGTCTTCCATGACCCAATCTTCTAATATATCAAAATTATCCAAACTTATTTGATCGAACTAACTTTCTTCTCTATTTAATTTTTTTAATTGCCTACGATAAACAAAGATAAACAATTAGTAAGTAATATTAACAATTGAAGACTGAAGTTAAACAATATTGAATTGAAAATTTGAAAGTAATACAACATTACCTTTCACGAAGGCGCATGTTACAACGAATATAAACTAAATCATTTAGTCTTTTGTGTTCCAACCTATTGCGCTTCTTTGTATGGATGTGTTTAAAAACACTCAAATTTCTTTCACAACCTGTTGCACTACAGGTTTGGCTTAAGACTCTCACTGCAAAATCTTTAAGGTTTGGACAATCAGTTCCAAACCTGTTCCACCAAACATCTGTAAAAAAAATATAAACATTAGAGACATAATAATCCACAGTAATGTAAGATGCAACTTAAATATGAAAATAAACAATGTACCTGGACGCATCATAGAGCGGTTGCGAATTACAACAGGCAAACCCATCAAGTGAAGAGCATTATCATATATCTCCATCTCTCGATGTATCGCATCTACTATGCTCTCATCAAGGACTAATCTGTCGATGCATTCAATGATTCCTCGATTAACCTCACCGTCCCTTTTGAAGGTTGCTGAGTACCTTAATGATGGGTTTAGATAATAAGTTGCTGTATGAATAGGCTGATGCAATTGTTTATTCCATCTACTATCAATTATTTTTCACACGGGCACATAATCTCTCTTTTTTCCATTAAAGTTATTTTTGATCGCTTCTTTTGCCCTATCCATGGCTTCATAAAGGTAGCCCATAGATGGTTTCTCCTCGCTGTCAGCCAATCTCAAAACTTTCACTAAAGGACAGGTAATTTTTAATAATCTAACACATGCATTCCAAAATGAACTTCTAAAAATTGTTTCTGCAATCTCATTCAACTTTCTATTCCTTCTATTTTGAGGCAACTCTGCAAATTATTGCCACTCATCTGAGGAGAACATTCTCTTTGAAGTTTGCTTCTGTCTCATAATACTTTGTACAGATAAGAAGTTTGTTACGAACCGAGTTGCAGCTGTACAAAGAAGCTCTGCACCTTCTGTGTATCTCCTCATCATACACAAAACAAATGCATTATTGTAAATGAATTTTGTAATATCTTGGCAACACTCAGTTGCTGTCTTTATTTCATCCATCTCACCAATGTCCTCGAGGATGAGATCTAAACAATGGGCTGCACATGGTGTCCAGTAAAAAGTCTCATAAATATCAGCTAACTCCTTCACAGCTGCTTTGTAGTTAGCTGCATTATTTGTAATCAATTTGACTACATTTTCTAGCCCAACCTCTTGTATAACCTTATCAAATTGCTGTCGTAGGATCTCTGCAGTGTGCCTCTCCTCTGACATACCTAGAGATCTTAAAAACATGAGTCATTTAGGACAATATACAAGAAAGTTTAGCAATGTCCTTCCTCGCCTATCGGTTCATCCATCTGCCATGATAGTGCATCCTGTTTCCTTTCACGACTGTCTCAAAGTCGAACAATATTGTTGCACTCTCACTGCAAAATCTTTAAGGTTTGGACAATTAGTTTCAAACCTGTTCCACCAAACATCTGTAGAAAAAGACAAACATTATAGACATAATCCACAGTAATGTAAGATGAAACTTAAATATGAAACTTCTGATAAGAGGGCATCCTATATCGTGGACCAATGTTAGCAATTGCATCTGTCATTGCTTGAAAATGAAAATTGTTTGCTGCATTAAATGGAATGCATGCATCATAAAACCATCTTCCCACTGCAAGGTCTGCCTGAACATGCAGTTGTTCTGAAGCCATAGCAGCACGAATTCCTGGTTGAGCACCAGGTGTAGTGGAAGGAGGAAAGAATGAATGTATGCTAGAAGAAGAAGCTCTTCCTCTACTCCTTCCTGAACTTCCTCTTCTGCCACCTCCAAAGTCTTCAGCTGTAACCCACTTTCCTCTAGTAGGTGCTCGTGAACTGCTACTACCAATCTCTGTTCGAGCATCTGAAGGCAAACTATCAGTGAATCCAAATCCAGTGGCAGTAGCATCATCAGCTTCTTCATACATCTAAAAATCATCCTTTTGTTGTCTCCATTCTTGTATGTTCTGAATCATCTGTAGGCATTGCCATTTAATACCTTCTGGCAAACTTCTAACTCTGCTTGTGCATGGAGCAACTTCTTTCCTAGTTCCTGCTAGGTGGTGTTTCAACCTTGAAATTCCACCACTAACCACCTTTTCACAAAATAGGCATCTGATTTTTAACCTTGAACCCTCAACTGGTATACCCCACTGCCATGCCGGATCATCAGACCGATAATGGGAGTCTCTACCACTCATTCCTGCCATCTCAATCGAGTACTTTAATTCAAGCAAAAACTTGAAAATAAAAGCACTTCGTAAGTCCCACAATCTTCAAATAACACTTAAATCGAGTGTCTCCCACTTCATGAATGCAATAAAAATCGTATACACACACTTAATAACTTCATATTTTGTCATTAAAAAAAAATGAAATAACACAAAAAACAACAAATATAAAGGAAAAAAGTGGAAAAACCATTAAAAATATACCTAAATCCGAGTTTGGAGGCTTGCACGGACACTGTAGGCCACAATTTTTGAGCTTTAAACACTAAAGAAGCGAAAATCGGTTCTTAGGGAGCTTGAAAAACTCAAGAAGAGAGAGGAAACCCGCGAGAAAACACGGGTTTCGTGCGGCCGAGGACCCTTTATAAGGGTCCCAGGGCGTATCGCCCGTATCGTGCGATACGGCCCGTATCACACGATACGGTACGATACACCTGCATTCACAATACGGGGCCCCGTATCGTATCGTGGTGGCCCACGATACGGATAACACTGGATCCATGTAAATTTCTTCATTAAACCACCCTTAGAAGTGTAATTTTGACATCCATTTAAAATATATCTCAGTTTCTAATGACATTCAAGGCAATTAGGGTTGTAATTGAAGTCATACAGGCCGAAAGAGCAAAACTCAAAAGCTCTTCCATGTTCTCAAGTATATTCTTTAGCAACTAATTTAGCGTTGTAACTTTATGATGATCCTTTGCTCTTGGTCTTGATTTGATAAACCCATCTACAACCAATGATCTGTTGTGAAGAGTAAGTTGACAGAATGTTTAGAGTCTAGGTTGTGTCGTGTAATGTCTTTATGTTCAGTTCTATGTAATTAGTGTGAGTGATGTACGGTTTGGATTTCAGTGGATAAGATTTTAATCCATTGGGACCCGAATCCTATTAGTTACTAATTAGGGGTATTTTAGTCTTTCAAGTTAGATTAGTAGTATTTAAAATATTGTCATTAGGGTTAGGGTGTGTGAAAAAACGTGGGCAGCACGTGGCGGTAGCCAAGGGGTGCCGACCTGCACCCTTCTTCATTTTCTCTTGTATTCTTCTGTTTTCTGATGAATAAAATATATTTTGGAGGGTCAAATCAATATGGTATTAGAGCCTAATCACGAAGTTTCATGAAGTGTTCTCATACCGATTAAGTGGATTTAACCAAAATCATAAGCCTATTTGATTGTTTGGTTGAATGTTTTCTTCTATTTTAATGATCATAGAAAGAATCTATAAAAGGAGGGGATTCTATCCATTGAATTGAAGATACCGTGAGTGAAGTGCAAATTTTATTAGTGATTTTGTGGATTACATCGGTATTCTGTTTCTTCTTCATATCATGTTTCACGATTTTATGAAGTACATAACAAAGGGTTATGCACAAGTAACTTAGGGTTCACGGGTTCTTAAAGTGAAGCAGATTCTTAGGGTATTTCAGTCCCTTGGTATATTTCATACACACACAGCTGATTTGATAGTGTTTCAAGTGTATTTAATTTAAATTGTAGGTGATTAAAAAAAAAGAAAAGATTACCTTGGAAATATTCATGGAAAGAATCAAGATAGGTGATACAAATGAACAGTGTTCTACAGATAAAAATGAAGGGTTCCAGATAACCAATCTGAAATTAGATGGAAAACATTATCCCCAGTAGGCTCGTTCAATTAAACTGATAATTATGGCCAGGAGGTGTTGGGATTACATAACGGGTGAAGTAACTCAACCTTTAAGTACATATCCTCTTTATTCTAGATGGAGAAAAGAAAATGCACGGGTGAGTGCTTGGTTGATTTAGTCTATGACACTTTCCATTGGTAGTACCTTTATGTGCTTGGAAACAGCCAGAGAGATATGGTTGGCAGTACAGGAGGCTTATGCCCAGAGAAAAAACATTACAAAGAAGTATGATCTTATAGAAAAGATTAGGAAGTGCCGACAGGGAGGAAGAACTATCAGTGAGTACTTTGCAGAACTCAGAGGTCTGTGAGAGGAATTACAATTCTACTCCAAAACCAAATGCCAGAGCTGCACACTTGAGCGCAATGAAGAATTTGAAGAGCGAAAATTATTTGATCTTCTATGGGAAATTTCTTCTGAGTATGAGGTTGTTAAGAACAATATTCTTAGTAGAGAAGAACTCCCACCATTGAGTACAGTATATTCTCTCCTACTTCGTGAAGAGGACAGAAAGCAGCTAGAAAAGGAAACCAAAATGAATATATCAGAAACTTCATCATTCGTAGGAAGAGATACATCTACTCCCACCTTTTCTAGGGAGAGAGGAGATTATGGACGAGGCAGAGGTAGATCTGGGACCACTTCTGAAGACAAGGATAAGTTAATCTGTTCACATTGTAGAAAATCACGCCATACGAGGAAAACATGTTGGAAATTAGTTGGAGTACCTACTCAATTTCAGAATCAGAATCGATCCAATAGGGCTTACTTCAGCAGTGATCAGACAGAGAAACTGAGGAATGATGATAGTACGGTCTCGTTAGCAAATATGAAGAAAGAAATTGAACTCCTTAAAGCCAGACTAACTGATTCTCAATCTGCGTCTACATAATCTCACAGTGATCCTCAGGCCACAGTGGTATATCCTTTTTCTTTCCTGACTCAGGGTAATATTGGTTCTTTTATTCATGTATTTGGGTTATTGATTCAGGTGCGACATATCATATGGTCAGTCGAAGAGAGTTTTTTGATAATTATGAATTATCTCAAGACAGCATTAATATCAAACTCACAGATGGTTCCTATACTCCCATAGTTGGAAAATGAAGTATTACTACTTCGTTTGGTATCTTAAAGAATGTCCTGCATGTTCCAAATATCTCAGTCAACTTATTATCTGTGTTTGCTATGACTAGAGATAAAAAATGTAGTATAATATTTGATTCTACTGGGTGTTACTTTCAGGAGATGCAGACGGGGAGGATCTTTGGACAGGGTAGTGCGAAAAGAGGCTTATATTTCTGCGAGGATCATAAAGGAGCAACACTGCAATCAATTGTGATCACCAGGGAACAGAAAGAGGACATATCTCGATGGCATCAAATATTGGGACATTTACCATTATCTAAGCTGAGAATGTTACTGCCAAAATTTAACAACAACAACAACTAAGCCTTTTCCCATACTAGACGGGGTCGGCTACATGGATTCTTTGTTTCCACAGATCCCTATCGTGTGCCATGTTAGCAGTTAACTCCCAATAAGCTAGATCATTCTTTATTGTTTCTTTCCAACACTTTTGTGGTCGTCCTCTACCTCTTTTAATACTTTCCAAATTTAGGTTTTCTAACCTTCTTACAGGTTCTTCTTTTGATCTTCTTTCTATATGTCCAAACCATCTTAAACGATGTTCTCTCATTTTATCCTCTATTGGTGCCACTCCTAATTTGTTTCTAATAACCTCATTATGTATACGGTCTTTTCTTGTATGACCACTCATCCATCTCAACATCTTCATTTCTGTCACAGACATCTTTTGTACATGTTGATGATTAACTGCCCAACACTCAGAACCATAAAACATGGCAGGCCTAACTGCGGCTCTATAATATTTACCTTTTAATTTTAATGGTATCTTCTTATCACAAAGAATACCTGATGCTCCTCTCCATTTTAACCAACCAGCATTAATTCTATGTGTAACATCTCCATCAATTCTTCCATCACTTTGAAAAATTGACCCTAAGTATTTAAAACTTTCCTTTTGGGGAATGCAATGTGTGCCAATTTTAATTTCTATGTCCTCTGAAATAGCCAAATGATCAAACTTACATTCCATATATTCTGTCTTTGTTCTACTAAGTCGGAGGCCTTTGTTTTCTAATGTTTCTCTCCATAGTTCCAATTTTCTATTAACTTTTTCCTTAGACTCCTCCACTAATACAATGTCATCTGCAAATAACATACACCAAGGTACTTCATCTTGAATATGTTTTGTTAACTCATCCATCACCATTATAAATAAGTATGGACTTAAAGTTGATCCTTGATGTAACCCAATATTAACTTCAAAGAAGTCTGTCGTTCCTTCATGAGTCCTCACACATGTTTTTGCACCATCATACATGTCTCTTATAAGGTTAATATATGTCAATGGGAGACCTCTTTTTTCCAAAGTTCTCCAAAGAACCTCCCTCGGTACCCTATCATAAGCTTTTTCTAAATCAATAAATATCATGTGAAGGTCTTTCTTTTTTGCTCTAAAATGTTCCATAAGACGTCTCAAAAGGTGAATCGCTTCAATAGTAGATCTACCTGGCATAAATCCAAATTGGTTCTCCGTTGTACTTGATACTTGTCTTAACCTACATTCAATAATTCTTTCCCATAATTTCATAGTATGACTCATTAACTTGATACCTCGATAATTCGCACAATTTTGAATGTCTCCCTTGTTCTTATATACGGGTATAAGTGTACTTGCTCTCCATTCCTCAGGCATCTTTTGGTTTTTCCATATTTCATTAAATAGTCTTGTGAGCCAAGTGATTCCTATTTCTCCTAGTATTTTCCAAACTTCTATAGGAATATTATCTGGTCCTACCGATTTACCACTCTTCATATGTTTAAGAGCCTCTTTGACTTCATTCTTTTGAATACGTCGGTAGAAATTGTGGTTTATATACTTTTCTGACTTGGCTAAATCTCCTAAACTAATACTAACATCTTTATTTTCATTAAAAAGATTATAAAAATAGTTTTTCCATCTATTTCTTATATCATCATTTGCCACTAGAATTTTTTCATCCTCGTCTTTTATGCATCTAACATAATTAAGATCTTTAGTTTTCTTATCTCTAGCCCTAGCTATCCTAAAAATATCTCTTTCACCCTCTTTTGAGTTGAGTTTTTTATATAAGTCCTCCCAAATCTTAGCTTTTGCTTCACTAACGGCTTTTTTTGCTTCCTTCTTTGCTTTCTTATAAGCTTCTAAAGTTTCACTAGTTTTCTTAGCATAATGTAATTTGTAACATGCCCTCTTTGCCTTGATTTTGTTTTGTACTACTTCACTCCACCACCAAGCTTCTTTTTGTGCCGGTACACCTCCCTTAGATACCCCTAACACATCTTTCGCCACTTTCTTAATATGTATAGCCATATTGTTCCACATATCAGAGGGTGTGCCAACATAATTCCAAACATCTCCTTGAAGGACTTTTTGTTTAAATATATCTTCTTTCTCACTTTTGATGTTCCACCATTTAGTCCGAATAGCTCGATGCACTCTTTTCTTCTTTGTCCATTTTTTTATTTGTAAATCCATAACTAAAAGTCGATGTTGGGTGGTTAAGCTTTCTCCTGGAATTACCTTACAATCTTTACAACACGCTCTATCTTTTTTTCTACAAATAAAGTAATCAATTTGTGTTTGTGATAAGCCACTCTTATAAGTAATTAAATGTTCATCTCGTTTTTTGAAGATTGTATTGACTATAAAGAGATCAAATGACATAGCAAAATTTAAAATCTCCCTACCTTCCTCGTTTATATCCCCATAACCAAAGTTTCCATGAATCCCTTGATATCCTAATGCCTCTTTACCGACATGTCCATTTAAATCTCCTCCTAAACAAATCATCTCCCTTTGTGGAATCTTTTGAAACACCTTATCTAACTCTTCCCAAAAAACTGTCTTTATAGTATCTTCTAGTCCTACTTGGGGTGCGTAAGCACAAACTATATTCAAAACCTCTACTCCTAACACTAATTTCAATGTCATGATTCGGTCACCATATCGTTGTATGTCTACTACACTCTCCTTTAAATCTTTATTTATGATAATACCAACTCCGTTTCGGGCCTTTTCTTTACCTGAGTACCATAATTTAAAACCTGTATCCTCTATCTCCTTTGCTTTTTCTCCAACCCATTTTGTCTCTTGTAAACATAGAATATGAATCTTTCTCCGAATCATAGTATCTACCACCTCCATTAGCTTACCCGATAATGTTCCGATATTCCAAGAACCAATACGAATCTTATTTTCTAGGACTAGCTTCCTTACCCCCGCATCCGTCCATAATCAAAATGCGGAGACCCCTCTGAAAATTTTTCACTACATTCGGGCGGCAATGTAGCGGGACTAACTTCTTTACCCAAACCCGTCCATGATGTGGGAACCCTCTCTGCAATTGATTCACTACATTCGGGCGAAAATGTAGTGGCCCTTGCTTACTTCTTACTGCATTCGGGCTCTGCAGCACGTCGCTAGGCGGGGACGCCCCAAAGCAATGCTCATAATTTTTGTAATCCATGTTGTAGAAATCCGACGAAGTTTTACGCTGGCTGTCGGAAGCCTAACACAACCCTCCTCCTTTATCCGGGCTTGGGACCGGCAATGCAAGGGTGATCCCTTACATGGGCGGAGTTACTGCCAAAATTTAAGGATTGTAATAATTTGAATTTAAATTATGAGACTTGTCAAAAGGCTAAGCATGATCGTGTTTCTTTTCCTTTAAGTGAAGACAGATCTGTTATTCCTTTTGAGATTGTTCATTTAGATATTTGGGGCCCTTGCTCTACTACATCTGTGCATGGATATAAGTATTTTGTTTCCTTTATTGATGATTGCACAAGATTCACAATGATGTATCTTATGAAAACTAAAGATGAAGTGAAGAATATTCTTCTAATATACTGCCAATTTGTATATACTCAATTTCAGAAAGCTATAAGAGTTTTCCGCAGTGATAATGGGGATAAGTTTATGTCTCAATCCCTTAATTCATACTTTCTAGCAGAGAAAATCTTGCATCAGACTTCATATGCCTATTCTTCTCAATAGAATGGAGTTGCAGAGAGAAAGAATAGACATATATTAGAAGTTGCAAGGACACTTCTTATTGGATGTAATTCTCCTAAATACTATTAGGGTGAAGCAATTTTAACTGCAGTCTTCCTGATAAATCGAATGCCCAGCAGAGTACTCTATAGAGATACTTCATTTCATTTATTGTGTCCCTCTTAGAAACAATTTCATTTGCTCCCAAGGGTGTGTGGTTGTACTTGTTTTGTACATGTTCATCGTGGATTGAGGGATAAGTTAGATGCTAGAGCGATTAAATGTATTTTTCTGGGATACTCGTCTACCCAAAAAGGTTATAAATGCTATGATCCACTAAGAAGAAAGCTATATGTTACAATGGATGTCACTTTTCATGAAGATACTTCATTTTATGATTCATGAGAAGTTGATCATTCATCTATGCAGACGCCTTATGTTATGCCACTTCCACCAGCAGAAGCACATCGTATACATGATGAAGGAGAGGAAGAGATGTCATTTTCTCATACAAAAAATATACAAGTGTATACTAGAGGGGAAAGGAAGGTTGTTGCTCCTCAGCTATCGATCACTCCTTATCATAATTCTGTCCTAGAATCAGTCCCACATCAGATTCAGGAAGTCTCTCAGCATTCTAATGATGAGTTGGATGACTTACCTATTGTTATCAGAAAAGGAAAACGGAAAACAACGAAATATTTCTTAGAAAAAATGGTATCTTACTCTAATTATCCTAAAGAATATTAGGTGTTTATTATGAATGCAGATTCTATTCTCATACCAAAAACCTACGAAGAAGCAAGACAACATCCAGAGTGAAAAACAACAATGGAAGAAGAAATTACAGCCCTTGTAAGGAATAACACGTGGGAACTAACAGATCTGCCTGCAGGACGGAAAACAATGGGATGTAAATGGGTATTTTCTGTAAAGTATAAGGCTGATGGCAATATAAAAAGATATAAAGCTAGACTAGTAGCTAAAGGGTACAACCAGTCTTTTGGTATAGACTATACAGAAACATTTGCTCCTGTTGTAAAGATGAACACTATGAGGATTATTTTGAGTTTGGCAGTAAATAAAGGATGACAATTATGGCAGTTAGATGTTAAGAATGCATTCCTTCAGGGTGATCTTCTAGAAGACATTTATATGGATTTACCTCCTAGGAATACAATGGAAAAGATACAAAACAAGGTTTGTAAGTTAAAGAAATCGCTTTATGGGTTAAAGCAATCTCCACGGGCCTGGTTTGAAAAATTTAGTGATGGAATCATGAAGTTAGGTTTTAAGCAAAGTGTCAGTGATCACACTCTTCATCAGACGAGATCAGAAGAGTATTATATTACTGGTATATATAGATGACATTATCATTACAGGGGATGATGCTGAAGGTATAACCTATCTAAAGAAAATGCTCCATACGTTATTTGATCTGAAAGATTTAGGAAGGTTACATTATTTTTTGGGAATATAAGTAATTCATAAAGAGAATGGATTATTCTTAAGTCAGAGGAAATATATCCTAGACCTACTGAAGGAAACAAAAATGAAAGATTGCCGAATATGCTCCATTCCTATGAAAATCCCTAAGGGTGATAATTTTGAGCTTGCAGAACCCTATGAAGATGTTGGAAAATACCAGAGATTAGTAGGAAAACTGATATATGTAACGATCATAAGACCAGATATCACCTTTGCAGTTGGATATGCAAGTAGGTGGATGCACAGTCCTTCTAAACATCATATGAATACAGTTTTCCATATTACTCGATATTTGAAATCCTCTATCACGTATGGCTTGCTATATACTCCACACCTAACTTTGGATATAGAAATTTACTTCAGATTGGGCAGGTTCGAAGACTGATCGGAAGTCAACATCAGGCTATGTAATACGTGTAAGAGGAAATCTTGTATCTTGAAAAAGCAAGAAACAGTCTGTGGTAGCCCAGTCCAGTGTAGAAGCAAAATACCGAGCTATTGCTCTAGGTATGTGTGAGGGACAGTGGATTATCTCACTCCTAGAAGAAATTGGATTTAAAGAAAACTCTCCGATTACATTCTTTACAGACAGTAAAGCTGCCCTGCAAATAGCACAGAATCCAATCTTCCATGAAAGGAGAAAGCACATTGAGATTGACTGTCACTTTATCAGAGAAAAGATTTCCAAAGGAATTTTCAATATAGTTTATGTTCGCTCAGAGGAACAATTGGCAGACATTTTCACCAAATCAGCATCAGTCGATGACCTTCAGAAAGCACTATCACAGTTGAAAATTACAAGTCTTCAGGAGTGAACTTGAGGGGGCGTGTTGTGAAGAACAAGTCGACATAATGTTTAGAGTCTAGGTTGTGTCGTGTAATGTCTTTATGTTCAGTTCTATGTAATTAGTCTGAGTTATGTACGGTTTGGATCCCAATGGATTAGATTCTGATTCATTGGGACCCGAATCCTATTAGTTACTAATTAGGGGCATTTTAGTCTTTCAAGTTAGATTAGTAGTATTTAAAATATTGTCATTAGGGTTAAGGTGTGTGAAAAAATGTGCCGACCTGCACCCTTCTTCATTTCCTCTTGTATTCTTCTGTTTTCTGATGAATAAAATATATTTTGGAGGGTCAAATCAACATGATCTTCCTATCTTTAGGTTTCTCTACTGCATAGTTTTTCCTATATGGACTGTTCATGATTTCCTTGTATTAGTGTGGAAATGTGAGTTTTGCTTCTTCTTGCCACTAGTAAACATTTCATCGAGACAACTTTAACTTGAGTCAGCTGTTTGCACCTCTGTCAATTTCGCTCTTCCATTACATCATTTATTCACGCAGGATGCAGGAAATCTTGTAAAGCGGTGGTGTGTCTTCTTAAAAGAAAGCATTTTAGTGCAAAACACTTCATCCATTTGAGCCTACTTATAATGCAGAGGGCTTCTTGATCCTTCGAGCTAAATTTCGATTGCAGACACCTTGATCCATATCCTTTTGAACTACTTCCAAGTGGAAATTGACAAACGTATTCAATCAAGCATGTTTCGTATACTCTAAGTTAGTTTTCTGGAAAACTCAATGCAAAACAATATTTTATCTAAAGAGTTGGATAGTTGTGTTTTTATTATAATTGACCAATCCAATCTGAGGATTGTTTCTTAATATTTCTTTTTTCAATCGATAATAATCATAAATCATCCAGTATTTGCCGTATTTAGCTTGAGAATGGTAGCTTATGCTTATATATCATTCATTTTCTCATTGATCCCAAGCTCATTTTGACTCATTTTTATTCTCATATAATTACCAATCAACAAATTTGGTAATTTGTGTCAGGAAGAAGGCAAACAAATAGAGAGAAACCGAATATGGTTATATGAGCAATTCATAGAAGTTGGATCTGGTTAAACCACATGCAATTTAACCTCTATGCAATGTAATGGGTGTAAGCCTCCAAAACAGAGGTCATTAATATTATCCATCCAGGTTGTGTAAGATATAGTGATAAGGCCAACTTATATGAAACTTCTATTTTGATGTCAGATTTGATTTTAAGCAAATACATGAAAGTAAAGGTTTGACAGCTTTGGATTTCCTGAAGTAAACTAAAAGCAGTGCACAAAGAATTGCAGAAAGCCTGGATTAAGATTCTACGTGTAAATGCAAGTCACCTCTTACCAGAGTCCTAGATGCCTTTTGAATATCTCAAAGCAACATTTGTTAGTTCAAGTTAAGAAGACAATTATGATAGCGTCCATCACAGAATCTTGGAAGTGTCTATGACTTAATACCTTGAACAACTGTCAATTTCTGTTGTGCCATCAACTCCTGCTCGTAGGCATCTATTATATGGGATTGCTTGATTTGCCTGCATCTGTAGGCAATAGGATTTTAGCCTACAAGGACATAACCACAGCAAGATCTTGACATAACTAAAAGAAAGAACTCTAGTCAGTTCATTGTTCAGCTTAAACAATATATGGCATTTTTATTTTGTAGGGGGCAGAAGTTAGTTCACTGGTAAAACTCACTGTGAATAGCCCATATAAGAAGACCAGAAAGCTTCTCCTGTCCTCGACATTTTGAACTATCTCTCAGTTCCACTGCTAGATTAAGTAATGCTTCTGGATCTTCACCTTAGCACCAAAGCTAAGACGAGAAAATGGCCATCTGCATTACAATAGAGCAGTTGCAACCATCACCTGATGGAAACTCATAAATCCAATCTTGTCTGGAATAAGAGGTTCAAGAAACAGAGTGGATTCCCTATACAAGATCAGCACGGCTATTCTTCAAAAAGAAGTAAAATCCAAGGTGTGAAATAAAGCTATAGTTATATAAATAATGTAGGAGGATCATCTACAAGAGCCAGTTAAACCAATGCAAGGACAGATGATTCTACGAATAGGAACAATTTGGCATACTATTGAAGCACATCATGTTTTGGTACTACAGGGCTAAAAAACCTTTGTCAACCGGACTTCTAGAGACCTTTCATTTAAATGTTGTTGAAGACTGCCTAGTTATAGTTAAAATCTTGTGTAATTAAAGACTTTATAGTTATATTGTTTTTAAAGGTACTTTTAAATAAGGCCTCATTAATGACACTTTAATAATTAGGCAGATTGTAATCAGGGAAACTCTTAATCGTGTAAAGCAGTCTTTCATTGTCAAGAAGAAATAAAATAAGACGGCTGCAGGTAAGAGCCGATTCCCTCCTATTGTCTTGAACAATTTTGTATTGAATGTGTTGGATGCTTGCATGGAAATCTCGATCATGGTATCAAAGCCTTCCTTGAGATCGTAGCAGTCGACGACACCTAAAAAAATGAACAGCAGTAAGTACATATCAATTTTTTAAAAAGTGAAGGTCTAGGGCAGACTGCATTCTGTTCAAATCTGATTCACTGTGCGAGTCTAGGGCAGACTGCTCTTTAAAAGTATAGTCATAATCAGATTCACAGATATCGACATTCAAAATCAGATCTAGGGCAGATATTCAAATATCGGTATCTGCAAATATCAGAAATCAGCTTCTGCAACATATTCAGTCATAGCAGCATCTACAACATATTGTTTTCTACAACATATCTGCAAATATCGATTCATGTTAGTATTGATGAGATTCATCAATATATCGACATCTCCAACATATTGATCAGATTCATGCATTGACATCGGTGATCAGCCAATAGAAGGTATCGGCCCTGGTAATCAGCCAATTGAAGAAATTGGCCCCTATTAAATTTAAGGTATCGGCCCTAGTGATCAGCCAATTGAAGGGATCAGTCCCTATTAAATTATTGGCATATAATAACAGCCAATACAAGCACAAGTTGAATATTAAGATCGGCAAGTTGTAACAGCCATTGACTGTTGTTTGATCAAGCAGTGGTATCATATAAGAACCTGTAATCAAACCAATAGACATAGTAAGTTAATACTTGCAGCTGATTATATATAGCAGATTGAAAGATACCAATACAAGGATCAAGCAATAGTGAAATAATATGGATGGCAAAATGAAAGAAGAACTATATGCTAACTATGGAAATGATCAAAAAAATTGAACCATTCCAAATCACAAATATCAGATTAGATGGGAGAAATTATAGAGAATGAGCTCGGTCTATTGAACTTATTCTACGATCTAGAGAAAAATTATCTATCATTCGACAGAATCTACCCCTAGAGGGAAGCAGTGCATACTTTGAAAGATGGTCTAAAGATGATGCTCTAGTAAGCTCATGGCTCATCCAATCCATGAACCCCTCAATCAGTAAAACATTTATGTATATGGAAACAACTGCTGAAATTTAGGCTGCAGTGGAAGAAGCTTACTCCAGACAGAAGAATATTGCCAAAGAATATGAGATCATTGAAAGAATAAGAAAGTGTTGCCAAGGAACCAGATCAGTAAGTGAATACTATGGAGAACTACGAGAGCTCTGGAATGAGCAGAGACATCTAGTGGAAAATAAATGTGGACATTGTGTAAAAGAAAGAACTGCTGAAGGAGAAATTCGAAAAGTGTTTGATTTACTCTGGGGAGTCTCATCAGAGTATGAATCTATCAAACTAAATATCCTAAGCAAGGAAGAGTTACCATCACTTGGAACAGTATATTCACTTCTTTTAAGGGAAGAAGACTGGAAGAATTTAGAAAAAGGTAAACATATAAAAGGTGATAAATCTACATTTATAGGTACAAGACAGATTAATTATCCAAAGGGAAGAAACTCATTCAGAGGAAGAGGAAGAGGCAAAAATCAATATTATGAGGATAAGAGCAAACTACAGTGCACACATTGTGGGAAAAGAGGACATACAAAAGAACAATGTTGGAAAATTATTGGAAAGCCTCCAGAATATAGAGATTACGAAAGGAAATCCACAGAATATAAAGATTATGGCAGTCATGTAGCATCTGTATCTGAAAAAAAGGCATAAATGAGTCCTGTAGATGAAATGGTAGAATTAAAGAAACAGATAGCTGAAATCGAGACACGCCTACGAGATCAACCTTCCACCTCTACATCAAAAACAGACTTAAATCCTCCTCCTGCTTCGTGCAGTATTAGTGGTAACTGTTCTTTTCAAGATTCTGCAACTTCTTCTGATTGGATAATAGATTCAGGGGCTACTGACCACATGGTAGGAAATAAATCTAACCTTATGCAGTATGAAACGATTCAAACTCCACGGTATGTGAAGGTAGCAAATGGTTCTTTGATTCCCATGGAAGGAAAAGGAGAAATTTGTAGAGATAATCTCAGACTTAATTCAGTGATATATATTTTGAAATTTCCAGTAAACCTACTTTCAATAAGTTCCTTGGTTAGAGATATGAATTGCACAGTTACATTCTCTCCACATGGTTGTATTTTTCAGGATTTGAGGACGGGAAGAACCTTTGGACGTGGTGAACTATACAATGGACTTTATATACTATCTGGAGATCAGTTTTTAAAACAAAAGAGAGCGTTGGCAACTACTATAGCAGATGAAGAAATAAAAGTTTGGCATAGTAGATTAGGACATTTACTTCTGTTTAAAATAAGAGAGCTTCTCTTTTTCAATTCCTAATAATGTGGTCATTCAATGTGATGTGTGTCAGCGGGCAAAACATCATTGAGCTACTTTTCCTAGTAGTGATTCTAGCATGATTTTTTCATCAGAAACTTTAATACAATTTTATTAAGAAACTTTAAGTATTTTGTTACTTTTATGTCAGGGACCATGTGTGATACCTTCATTGAGAAACTTTAAGTATTTTGTTACTTTTATTGATGATTTTTTCAGACTTACCTTTGTTTATCTCATGAAGTCTAAATCAGAAATCTCTACAATTTTTCCAATCTTTCAGAATCTTATTAAGACCCAGTTTGGTTATACCATTAAAACATTCAGATCGGATAATGGTGGTGAATTTTGTAACGCTTAGTTAGAATCATATCTTCAGTCTCATAGTATTATTCATCAAACATCGTGCGTTTACACACTACAACAGAATGGAGTTGCAAAACGGAAAAATCGGCACATTCTAGAAATTGCTCGAAACCTTCTTTGAAACTACTCCCTACTACAGAAGTTTAAATGATGTGTCTAGCTCTATTGTTGAAGAAACAATATTACCAAGGACTAGTATCAATGAAGACTTGGAGGAAACAAATATGGATACAATAACACATCAATCCACTGAAAAAGACAAACTGCAAGTATATAAAAAGGGGGAGATAAATATTTTCAGAGACAAACAGATAGATATTACGAATCAAGGGGGAGAAACAGTATGTGATTCAAATAAAGTTCAAGAAACAAGTGATACAAGTTTGGAAGACTCATAAATCCCGATAGCACTCAGAAAAGGGAAGAGATAATGTTTTAGGTACCCGATTTCCAAGTTCATCTCCTATGACAGGTTATCAGAAGGATACTACAATTTTGCACTAAAAGCTGAGACATTCAATTCCGAAGAACTATCTTCAAGCATCGAAGAATCAGCATTGGATTGAAGCTATGAAATCTGAACTTCAAGCACTTGAAAATAATCAAACTTGAGAACTTTGTGATTTACCAAAAGACAGAAAAGGAGTGTCATGTAAGTGGGTGTATACAATAAAATACAGAGCAGATGGTTCATTGGAAAGATATAAAGCAAGACTAGTAGCTCGTAGATATAGTCAAGCATATGGGATAGACTATAAAGAAACATTTGCACCAGTAGCAAAGCTCACATCTATAAGAGTTATTATTAGTATCGCAGCTCAAAGAAATTGGACAATGTAGCAACTTGATGTAAAAAATGCATTTCTACAAGGGAAACTCAAAGAAGAAGTCTACATGGATTTACCACCTGGACATCCAAATCTCAAAAAGAAGGTATGCAGATTAAGAAAGGCTATCTATGGATTAAAACAATCTCCACGAGCTTGGTTTGAGAAGTTCAGCAACAGTGTTATAAATTTGGGATATAAAAAGAGTGTAAGTGATCATACTTTATTCTTTAAAAGGGGAGAGAAATTAACACTGCTATTGGTATATGTAGATGATATTATTGTAACAGGAAATGACTTTGAGGAAATTCAACAATTAAAGAAAGAGCTCCATCAGTTATTTGATATTAAGGATCTTGGAAGGTTGCATTATTTTCTAGGCATTAAGGTGGCCTACTCAGGAAAGAATATCTTCCTAAATCAAAGAAAATATACTTTGGATCTATTGCAAGATATCAAGATGGAAAATTGTAGACCTACATCTACTCCAATAGACACAAATCATAAGTTATATATGGAAGATGGAGCTGAAAAGGTTGTGTAACCAGATATCAGCAATTGGTTGGCAAATTGATATATCTCACTATCACACGCAGTGTTGTCTGACGCGTATCGTATCGTGTATCACTGGGCTCCACGATACGGGCGTATCGTATCGTATCATATCGTACTTTAATATTAAAATAATGCAAAAATTAATTAAAAATTAATAAAAAATAGTAAAAAAAAAACAGGAAAAATCAAGAAAAATCTGATAATTGCTTTAAATTCATATAATGTAAGTTTAGTACAGATTGAGCATTCAACATTGAACAATTGCATCCAAATTTACATATTTTGAATCCAAAAAATAAAATACAGACATAATTTACACTTTACAATACACTACAGTTACATATAATGTTATATTTTATAAATTGTAATCAGGATCATCAACTAAATAATCTTCATCTTCTCCTTGTTGCAGATCCTCATCATCATCAGCCATGCCCACACCTTCTTCTTCAAAATCAAATTCTTCATCTCTATAATGTTGTTGCGCTCCTTCCAAATTAATCCAGGCAACGTCTTCTTCTGTTAGGAGGGCATTTTCTTCAGTGTCTTCCATAACCCAATCTTCTAATATCTCAAAATTATCCAAACTTATTGGATCGAATTGACTTTCTTCTCTATTTACTTTTTTTAATTGCCTACGACACAAACAAAGATAAACAATTAGTAAGTAATATTAACAATTGAAAACTGAAGTTAAATAATATCGAATTGAAAATTTGAAAGTAATACAACATTACCTTTCACGAAGGCGCATGTTACAACGAATATAAACCAAATCATTAAGCCTTTTGTGTTCCAACCTGTTGCGCTTTTTTGTATGGATGTGTTCAAAAACACTCCAATTTCTTTCACAACCTGTTGCACTACAGGTTTGGCTTAAGACTCTAACTGCAAAATCTTTAAGGTTTGGACAATCACTTCCAAACCTGTTCCACCAAACATCTGTAAAAAAAATATAAACATTAGAGACATAATAATCCACAGTAATGTAAGATGCAACTTAAATATGAAAATAAACAATGTACCTAAACGCATCGTAGAGCGGTTGCGAATTACAACTGGCAAACCCATCAAGTGAAGAGCATTATCATATATCTCCATCTCTCGATGTATCGCATCTACTATGCTCTCATCAGGGACTAATTTGTCGATGCATTCAATGATTCCTCGATTAACCTCACCGTCCCTTTTGAAGGTTGTTGAGTACCTCAATGATGGGTTTAGATAGTAGGCTGCTGCATGAATAGGCTGATGCAATTGTTTATTCCATCTACTATCAATTATTTTTCACTCGGGCACATAATCTCTTTTTTTTCATTAAAGTTATTTCTGATCGCTTCTTTTGCCCTGTCCATGGCTTCATAAAGGTAGCCCATAGATGGTTTCTCCTCGCTGTCAGCCAATCTCAAAACTTTCACTAAAGGACAAGTAATTTTCAATAATCTGATACATGCATTCCAAAATGAACTTCTAAAAAGCGTTTCTGTAATCTCATTTAACTTTCTGTTCCTTCTGTTTTGTGACAACTTTGCAAATTGTTGCCACTCATCTGAGGAGAACATTCTCTTTAAAGCTTGCTTCTGTCTCACAATACTCTGTAGAGATAAGAAGTTTGTTGCGAACCGAGTTGCAGCTGTGCGAAGAAGCTCTGCACCTTCTGTGTATCTCCTCATCATACACAAAACAAATGCATAGTTGTAAATGAATTTTGTAATATCTTGGCAACACTCAGTTGCTGCCTTTATTTCATCCATCTCACCAATGTCCTCGAGGATGAGATCTAAACAATGGGCTGTACATGGTGTCCAGTAGAAAGTCCCATAAATATCAGCTAACTCCTTCACAGCTGCTTTGTAGTTAGCTGCATTATCTGTAATCAATTGGACTACATTTTCTAGCCCAACCTCCTGTATAACCTTATCAAATTGCTGTCGTAGGATCTCTGCAGTGTGCCTCTCCTCTGACATATCTAGAGATCTCAAAAACATGAGTCCTTTAGGACAATATACAAGAAAGTTTAGCAATGTTCTTCCTCGCCTATCGGTCCATCCATCTGCCATGATAGTGCATCCTGTTTTCTTCCACAATTGTCTCAAAGTCGAACAGTATTGCTGCACTTCAATCACGGTCTGATCTAATATCTTCTCTCTCAACTTCTGATAAGAGGGCATCCTGTATCTTGGACCAATGTTAGCAATTGCATCTGCCATTGCTTGAAAATGAAAACTGTTTGCTGCATTAAATGGAATGCATGCATCATAAAACCATCTGCCCACTGTAAGGTCTGCTTGATCGTGCAGTTGTTCTGAAGCCATAGCAACACGAATTCCTGGCTGAGCACCAGGTGTAGTGGAAGGAGGAAAGAACGAATGTATGCTAGAAGAAGCTCTTCCTCTACTCCTTCCTGAACTTCCTCTTCTGCCACCTCCAAAGTCTTCAGCTGCAACCCTCTTTCCTCTGCTAGGTGCTCGCAAACTGCTACTACCAATATCTGTTCTAACATCTGAAGGCAAACTATCAGTGAATCCAAATCCAGTGGCAGTAGCATCATCAGCTTCTTCACACATCTGAAAATCATCATTTTTTTGTCTCCTTTCCTGTATGCTCTCAATCATCTGCAAGCATTGCTATTTAATACCTTCTGGCACACTTCTAACTCTGCCTGTGCATGGAGCAACTTCTTTTCTGGTTCCTACTAGGTGGTGTTTCAACCTTGAAATTCCACCACTAACCACATTTTCACAAAATAAACATCTGATTTTTAACCTTGAACCCTCAACTGGTATACTCCACTGCCATGTCGGATCATCAGACTTTGAATGAGAGTCTCTACCACCCCTTCCTGCCATCTCAATGGAGTACTTTAATTCAAACAAAAACCTGAAAATAAAAGCACTTCGTAAATCCCCCAATCTTCAAATAACACTCAAATCGAGTGTCTCCCACTTCATGAATGCAATAAAAATCGTATACACACACTTAATTACTTCATATTTGGTCATTCAAAAAAAAAAAACCGAAATAACACAAAAAACAATAAATATAAAGGAAAAAAATGGAAAAACCATTAAAAATATACCTAAATCCGAGTTTGGAGGCTTGGACGGATACCGTAGGGCACGATTTTAGAGCTTTGAACACCAAGGAGGCGAAAACCGACTCTTAGGGAGCTTGAAGAACCCAAAAGGAGAGAGGAAACCCGCGAAAAATCGCGGGTTTCTCTCGGGCCGGGACCCTTTATAAGAGTCCCAGGGGGCGATACGGTGCGATACTCTCGCACTTGCGATACGGGTCCCCGGGACCCGTATCGTATCGTGGTGGCCCACGATACGATACGACGGACAACAATGATGACACGTCCAAACATTGCGTATGCAGTAAGCATAGTGAGTCGATTCATGCAATCACCATCAAAATATCATATGGATGCAGTATTTCATATATTGCGATATCTGAAGACTACACCCGGATATAGAATTACATACAAAGCCACTAGTCACAATGACATTGAGATCTATACTGATGCAGACTGGACAGGCTCTGCAGAGGATAGAAAGTCAACCACAGGATATATAACATTAATTAGAGGTAACATAGTATCATGAAAGAGCAAGAAACAATCTGTTGTAGCGAGATCAACAGCTAAAGCAGAATATAGGGCAATAGCGTCCGGTATGTGTGAAGGAAAGTGGTTGTGATCTTTATTAATAGAACTGAACTTATTTGCAGAAAAAACTATACCTATATTCTGTGACAGTAAAGCAGCAATACAAATTGCTTCAAATCCAGTATATCATGAGAGAACGAAATATATTGAGATAGATTGCCACTTTATACGGGACAATGTACTTGCAAAAGAATTTCAGTTAGAACATGTGCAGTCAGGACATCAGTGTGTAGATATGTTGATCAAAGCAGTTAGTAGAAATCTACTTAAGAGATTGTGTAGCAAGTTGAGTGTAACTTCCATCTTTCACCCAACTTGAGGGGGAGTGTTGAAGACTGCCTAATTATAGTTAAAATCTTATGTAATTAAAGACTTTATAGTTATATTGTTTTTAAAGGTACTTTTAAATAAGGCCTCATTAATGGCACTTTAGTAATTAGGCAGATTGTAATCAGGTATTTAAAAGGGAAACCCTTAATCGTGTAAAGCAGTCTTTCATTGTCAAGAAGAAATAAAATAAGATGGCTGCAGGTAAGAGCCGATTCCCTCCTATTATCTTGAACATTTTTGTATTAATGTGTTGGATGCTTGCATGGAAATCTCGATCAAAGGCTAGACCCGTATCCTTTAGCTTACTGTGATCATATTCCATTCTTCACATTTGTCATCACCAGTGTTGTCTGACACGTATTGTATCGTGTATCGCTAGGCTCCACGATACGGGCGTATCGTATCGTATCATACTTTAATATTAAAATAATGCAAAAAAAAATTAAAAATCAATAAAAATTAGTAAAACTTTGAAAAAAATCAAGAAAAATTTAGGAAAAATCTGGTAATTGCTTTAAATTCATATACTGTAAGTTTAGTACAGATTGAGCATTCAACATTGAACAATTGCATCTAAATTTACATATTTTGAATCCAAAAAATGAAATACAGATTACAGACACAGTTACATCTTACAAATTGTAATCAGGATCATCAACTAAATAATCTTCATCTTCTCCTTGTTGCAAATCATCATCATCATCATCAGCGACACCTTCTTCTTGGAAATCAAATTCTTCATCTCCTTGATGTTGTTGTTGCGCTCCTTCCAAATTAATCTAAGCAACGTCTTCTTCAGTTAGGAGGGCATTTTCTTCAGTATCTTCCATAACCCAATCTTCTAATATATCAAAATTATCCAAACTTATTTGATCGAAGTGACTTTCTTCTCTATTTACTTTTTTTAATTGCCTACGACAAACAAAGATAAACAATTAGTAAATAATATTAACAATTGAAGACTGAAGTTAAACAATAATGAATTGAAAATTTGAAAGTAATACAATATTACCTTTCACGGAGGCGCATGTTACAACAAATATAAACTAAATCATTTAGTCTTTTGTGTTCCAACCTGTTGCACTTCTTTGTATGGATGTGTTTAAAAACACTCCAATTTCTTTCACAACCTGTTGCACTATAAGTTTGGCTTAAGACTCTCACTACAAAATGTTTAAGGTTTGGACAATCAGTTTTAAACCTGTTCCACCAAACATCTGTAGAAAAAGACAAACATTATAGACATAATCCACAGTAATGTAAGATGAAACTTAAATATGAAACTTTTGATAAGAGGGCATCCTGTATCCTGGACTAATGTTAGCAATTGCATCTGTCATTGCTTGAAAATGAAAACTGTTTACTGCATTAAATAGAATGCATGCATCATAAAACCATCTTCCCACTGTAAGGTCTGTCTGATCATGCAGTTGTTCTGAAGCCATAGCAGCACGAATTCCAGGTTGAGCACCAGGTGTAGTGGAAGGAGGAAAGAACGAATGTATGGTAGAAACTCCTTCCTTTACTCCTTCCTGAACTTCCTCTTCTGCCACCTCCAAAGTCTTCAGCTGCAACCCTCTTTCTCTTGCTAGGTGCTCGCGAACTGCTACTACCAATCTCTGTTCTAGCATCTGAAGGCAAACTATCAGTGAATCCAACTCTAGTGGCAGTAGCATCATCAACTTCTTCACACATATGAAAATCATCCTTTTGTTGTCTCCTTTCCTGTATGCTCTCAATCATCTGCAAGCATTGCCATTTAATACCGTCTGGCACACTTCTAACTCTGCAAATGCATGGAGCAACTTCTTTTCTAGTACCTGCTAGGTGGTGTTTCAACCTTGAAATTCCACCACTAACCACCTTTTCACAAAATAAGCATCTAATCTTTAACCTGGAACTCTCAACTGGTATACCCCACTGCCATGCCGGATCATCAGACCGATAATGGGAGTCTCTACCACTCCTTCCTGCCATCTCAATCGAGTACTTAATTCAAGCAAAAACCTGAAAATAAAAGCACTTCGTAAATCCCACAATCTTCAAATAACACTTAAATCGAGTGTCTCCCACTTCATGAATGCAATAAAAATCGTATACACACACTTAATAACTTCATATTTTGTCATTAAAAAAAAAATGAAATAACACAAAAAACAACAAATATAAAGGAAAAAAATGGAAAAACCATTAAAAATATACCTAAATCCGAGTTTGGAGGCTTGCACGGACACTGTAGGGCACAATTTTTGAGCTTTAAACACTAAAGAAGCGAAAACCGGCTCTTAGGGAGCTTGAAAAACTTAAGAGAAGAGAGGAAACCCGTGAGAAAACATGGGTTTCGTGCGGCCGGGGACCCTTTATACCCGCATTCACGATACGGGCCCCCCGTATCGTATCGTGGTGACCCACGATATGATACGTATCGATACTGTGCGATACGGATAACATTGGTCATCACCACTAAAAAGTTTGATCCTCATCATCGAGGCTATCATTCTCAGTGCTACCTTTGTCAAAGCAGCTATAGCCAGACTCATCATCATCCAGATCATCCATGCTATTGACAATTACAGATCTTTCCACCCAAATTTTATCTTCTAGAATACACCCCCTGTTTTTCCTTTTACAGTGTCACTTGACCTTTGCATGGCTTTTGCTTGTTCATTTTGTGTGGCTATTGTTTGCACATTACCCCCTAACCAACCTGTATGATCCACTGTCTTCTGGTCAGTTGTCATAGACTTGGAACAGCCCTCACTATGATCTTTTCTACCTCATATCTTACGTATATCCTTATCACACCAGTGAGTAAGGTGAAGCAAGTCATTTTTGCTGCATCTCTTTTGTCACTAAAAGAAACGCTTAAAACTATCTGACAAGGAAGGTCAGTGGAATGTTCTGATGATTTTGCTAGGGTTCTATAAAGATGGTATAATGAAAATGGCAGGAAGGAATAGACTAGGAGATTTACTGCAAATTACAGAAAAAAGAACATTGAGATCAGAAGAAGACGCCTTGCAGTGTTAAGGTTTTTTTCACACTACTGGAGCTCAAGCTGTGAAATTTAGAACACCAAGTCATCCAATTGTAACCAAAGGGTTGCAAGGTGCCAGGACTTTGTCTTCTGATATTTCCTTCTTTTCTTAATAAGTGCACCTGATATGCAATTGTATAAAGTTGTAATTCCATCTTCAACAATGTAGCACAGAAATGCCAGTTCAGGAAATTGGCAAACGAAAGTCCAGTTACTCTTTCTTAACGTACCTGATACCAGAAAGAATTCATGCAACATGACAACTGCACAAAAATATGAAAACATGTCAAACCTAGTTGTTCTTTTCCACTTCTAGACGTTTTCCTACAAATTCTTTAGTGGCAGTGCACCTTAATGTTTTACATCTTGGGCATGAAGTTCTTTAAAATCAAACTGGCACCTCTGTGTATAACTTCTAACCTGTAAGTACTTTAGTTCTTACTTGCATCTGTTCGATAATATTAATTTTCTTGACTCATACAAGGTGTTCAAGGAGATAGATAGCTACTCATATAGTTGGTTGCAACAACAATGTTTGAAACTTTGAGAAGCATTTGGTTCTTTTGAAAAGGAAATATATGTCTTGTATGCTCAACAATTTTGCACTGACTTGAGGTTTTATGTTTTTCACTTCTCAGTATCCACTGAAATTGGATGATCTCAAACCATGGTTCTTTCCTCTACCTCCAAATATTTGCAGCATCACTCCTGGTTCAAACCATGACTTTGGGGGGCACCTTTATCGTGTGGTGCTCTCATCTCCAGTGGTAAACCCATTCTTCTGGTGTGTTTTCTCATTGTTGCACACTGTTTAAGTAATATTAATTGTAATGCATGGTTTGTCTATTTTCTCTTGTGTAATACCCGATTCTATGAGTTTCACAAGACTAATTCGCCATATGGTATTAAACTTTTGTCTGTTCAATTGTTTATAATGATTATGCTAAACTGAATAACTATGGAAAATGCACTGAAGGGACCCTCTCATGACTAAACTGGTATATGTTCTAGTAAATGATGTTCAAATGATTTATTTTTCAGAAAAAATATTGCTAATCAATGTCAAAGAAAAAGTTCAAAAGACTTTGTGTTGGAGGTGCTTTGAAGATATGACTGTTTGGATGGAATCTTCTTATGTGGTTGAACCCAATAGGACATTCTCTTGAGTTGTCACACTTCAAATATATGATATGCAATTCTCGTCTGCTTGTTGTTTACTGGCAGGTGTATACTCAATCCATCTAGTTGATTGGGGATTTAATGAAAAAGAACTGTCAGAAATACTGTATCATGGCATCAATTATAGACTTGATCAATTTATCTAGTTTCTTATGTTTCAAGTAAGAGAGATTATATGCATATCTGTTTAACGAATGGTTCCTGACAGTTTTTATTACTGTCGTTCAGGAATACATGGTATATTTAGTTATTTGATCCACTGACTGCTTATGTGTTGCACCTTAAAAATTGCAGATGCCAGATCTAATAGTTGATTTTGACATGACGAACCAAAATTTTGTTATTGTTCATCAAGAAGAAGTGATTGGTGTTACTAGAGACACTGGATACTGCTCTCAGTTTTGTCGTCATCTCCTTCAAAATTTGGTTGACAAAATTTTTTGTAAATCAGAAGAACAACAGAGTTGGAGTTCTCTCTCTGAAGCTTATGTTTGTGAAAGGACAGAAATTCCTTCACATGATGGTGTTTTTGTACCTTTAACTATTGTTTACTCCAAAGGATCAGAATCAAGTGGTAAATGCCCTGGGTTATTACATGGTTATGGAGCTTATGGTGAGGTTTTATGTAAGAGCTGGTCGTCTGATCTCTTAAGCTTGCTTGATCGAGGTTGGATCGTAGCATATGCTGATGTAAGGCAAGATTCAAATACTTATTTTAAGTCAGTCTTTGGTGCATTAAATGTCTATGACTGTTGAGCGTGTATGTTTTTCTTCCTTTTTTGGCTTGTTCATAGTATGAAGTCTTTTGGTGGTGCCTCTGGCTTAGATATGATGTTTATACACTTGTGCAAATTACATATAAAATGAAGGTTTTATCATGTAAAGAGTTTCCCTCCTTTGTTGGCTCAGTATCTGTTTCCATTCCACCTTTATTATCTTTACTTTGTGTAACTTAAATTGCTTGATTGAAAATTCTTTATAGTGAAAAAGGAAACTTTTACTTTTTGAATGGAGAGTTTTGCATAAACTCAAATGATTGAGAAGAGCTTGGCATAAATCTGTCTATTCGAGTGATGAGTGGTGTTGAGTATCTAGGGATGGCTGCAATGTGACAAAAAGACCATATTTTAAATATTTCAAATACACAATGTGTGCATATGGTAGATAATTCAGATTAAAAATTGTGATCCAACTGAAACGAGTGATGGGTGAGTATGGATGTGTAATAGAAATATCCCATCATTTTATCTGCCATTGATCAACATGCATCCTTATATTCTTCACTGTTCATATCTGATATGGAAATTCGAAATGTTCTATAAAGCTTAAATACTTCTCAAGAGGATTCATTCTTTTTTGGTTTCTCTATCATTGTTGATAGATATTCTGTGTAAAAAATCAAAATCATGCTAAACAAAGTAGTGGAAGTTTAAGTTCTAGGGAAGTGCTTGTTCCCTTGCAACTCGCTCCATGTTCATTGTAGGCAGAAAAATCTGAACTTTGTAGGTTCATCCGCATGGTCATTTGGCTGAGCACCAACAAGGATATGGTTTTTCCTTTAATATGGACTAACATTTGTACCAAACTCATGCCACCATGACAACTATAACCTCCAAATTTCAGGGTAGCAAAGTTTCTACATTTCATGCATCTATAAATTGAGACAGAAATTAATCACTAAAAAGTCAATATGTTTCATATTTGAGTAATGGGCCTATGTCCAAGTCATCGTCATCCAGATTTGGTTAAAATTGAAAAAGAAATCGTGATGACTATCATGTGACCATGTCGATGCTTTTCTCCTATACATGGAGCAGTTTGTCTTCTTCATGCTTTCTTGGGCAGTTTCACAATCACGCTAAAACATGCATTTGTAAAGAGAAACAACTATGAAGGGCCTATCTCCATCCACAACTATACAGAAAAGGAGAGTACATGGTTTCTGCCTTGAAACCTTACTATCCAAGTTTCCTGTTTTTAGTTCTTCCAAAAGAACTTTTTATTCATAACTCGGAAAAATCACCTTTAAAAGGTTGGAACAAGGTGGAGTAAAACTCGGAGACCAGGACTATTGACTCAGGGTTTATGCTGGGTTCTTCAAAAGAATTCAATATGATGCAGACAATGAAATTCTTCGCCTAAAACCCCAGCATCTTTTATGGAAATGAGGGATAAGGAACTCTGTATATATCTGTTAAATGTAGGATATCATTGAAATGCGATACTAATTTTGATTTCCTGGAATCAAGTATTTGGGGCTTATTTTTCAACTCTGAGCAATTCATGCAGGGGTGGCGGAGCTGGGGATATTTCATGGCATCATTCTGGTGCTGGACTAAACAAGCTCAATTCAATTAAGGATTTGCTTGCCTGTGCCAGATACCTGATTGATGAAGGTTATGTTCATGAAGATAAGCTCTGTGGCATTGGCCTTAGTGCAGGTGGTCTGCTTTTTGGTGCAGCTATCAATATGCTTCCAGATTTATTCCGTGCAGCCATATTGAAGGTAAGCTGATGCTTTCAATTACTCTCCCACCACAAAATGAGAATTTGACCTTCCACTTTAAACATCATGCTCGATCACAGTTTTAACATCGAGGAATTGTGCTGCAAATGTAACATGTGCAACTAATGCATGCAGTCTCATTTTCACACAGGCACATGTTAGTTGTTCTTTTTACACCCTTGTGTTGTAAAAACAGTTTTCTTCTACCAGCCTTCTCTCCTTCGTAGAGAGAGAGAGAGAGAGAGTGGTTGGTCTTAATTATTGAACTTTGACACTGTAGTTTTGACACAATCAGGTTCCTTTTGTGGATGTCTGTAATACATTGCTGGATGCTAGCTTGCCTCTCACTGTCTTAGACTATCAAGAATTTGGTGACCCAAGGAACGAGACAGAATTTGACACGATTCGTGGATACTCCCCTTACGAAAATATCAAGCAAGGAGTCTGTTATCCTTCAATGCTAATTACTGCTGCATTTGGTGACCCAAGGCAAGACACTTACTGCGTCTCTTAGCATGATTTAAAATTTCCCGGCTTAAATTTCTGAACATTTTGATGTTCTTCAGGGTTGGAATTTGGCAAGCCACCAAGTGGGTTGCCAAAGTGCGAGAACTGACTTGCAGGAGCTGTTCGCGGTTAGTCGTCCTGAAAACAGACATGGATGGAGGACATTTTGGTGAGGGTGGGCGGTACAAACACTGTGAGGTGACGGCTATGGAGTATGCCTTTCTGATGAAGGCAGTAGGGATGCTTGATAAGAAGTATATATTTCTCACAAAAATCTCTGTATTGATTGCTGGAAATGCAAATTCTAATTGCATTTCAAAGTGACACTTAAAACTTTCAAACTTCTCCGCAATGCAGGTTGTGATGAAATAGAGTTTTAGTAGGGGAAGAGAAGCAGCTCCAAAGAGGGGGAGGCGAGGAAGTCCAAGACATTAAGAAGAGGAGGCGACTTACTGAGTCAAGTTTCATAAAAGCACTCTTTCAACACCAACATTTTGAATAATATGATTGGATCTGCTCCTTGTGGTATCATTGTACAGCTGAATTAATCTCCTTGCAGTGTCGGGTAATGTTGAACTTGTGATGATCACCTTTAAACATCAGGCTGCTTGCTCCGAGTAGTTGCGCTTTGATGGCGATGTGTGTCTATCATCCCCTTTTTGTCTAAGTTGGAGGAACTTGTAGCACATTCAAGGACAACTTCTACATGCATATTTCAGTGACACCATGGCTTCTACACAGTAATGGCAACTTTGACTCTGCTTGCACTGGGTTTAGCCACTGTAGGTGTGTGCATTCTACAATACTGACAATATCCTGGCGAGCCCCACCACTACAGTAAGGCCCATGCCAACAAAAGGTCAACAGTAAGGAGTTGACCAACGAGTCTTTGCTTACTTAAGCCCAACCCACAGAAGAAAGGCTCTTTGACTGAACTAGGCCCAAGAAGTGGTTGGTTTCCATAGGAATCTCACTTCCTTTGCAACCAAGCATACCAGTTTCCTTTAGTAGGTCTATAACACCTATAGACCTTTGGGAGCTTACCTTATAGATTGATGCCACTCTTCGAATTTCTTCCTTTTAGCTTTGGGTGTAATTGTAGCTCAATTGTGTTTCTGATGAGATCTGACTCTATATTCAGAGTTGAATACTGAGATCATGATTCAATTGGTTGATGCAATATGGCTCCATGACCTCAAATCGTGTGTAGCATGATATACTTTTAAGGTTTTAATCAAGTTCGTTGGACAACAAAAGATGACACTACACTATCGATCAGCAATTTAAAATACGTTCCGATTTCCTTGATTATATGTTGAAACTAAATAATCTAGAACACATTTTCTCTAACAAATCTTATAAATAATTTGTCCTTGGTTTTATTTGCAAAAACTTGTAAAATATATTAGGAAATGGATTGAGTTGTAAGTATTAGGGGCTCGTGCACATTATTAAAATAGAAAATATTTCCCAAGAAGAAAAGCGCAAGTGTTTTATGGATGAGTTGATTGCAGTTCGATTTTATCCATCAGCAAATGGGACCTGTTGTGGGTTGTTCTCGTGTCCTATCAATTCTTCATTCATGTTAGTAAAAGGTCAATCGAAACACATTGCTTTGTGCGACTTTGGGTGGATACATGCACAAATTTGTAAGTCGTGTTATGTCCGGTTTCATGCATGCATGGTCCTGTCCTATCATTTCACGTTCAGGTCGAAAACCTGTCAAATAAATCACAACCGAATTTTCGTATATTGCTTAAGGTGGATTTAAACACGCAATTTTGAGTTGTCTTTGTGTGGGGACTAGTGTTTGTCTTATATAGTCATCCCTACTAATCTTATTTTGGTACTAGTTAATATTTTCATATACCTAGCCGTCTTAACCAGAGTCTTTCTTTGGAAAGATGAGATTAGGCAGACCCCTACCAGATGCACATCCAGTTTTTGAACTCCTGACCTTTTGTCAGAGTGTTGGAGTTTTTTTTTTCATTACAAGAAGAGAACGCACCTTCTGGAGTCAACTCTCCACAGCAGCGGTGCTAAAGCGCCCTGTCCTTGAGTAAACTATGTCACTTTCATGACCATTTATTAACAGGAAGGAGAGAATCTCTCTCTCTCTCTCTCTCTCTCTCTCTCTCTCTCTCTCTCTCTCTCTCTTATGTAACTGCCTGAGGATGTAAGTGCCTGTCACCAGACGACATCTAGTGACCGGTGTCGTCAACCAGCCTTCATTTCTCTTGGCTACCCACACTTGTGCGTAGAAACGAATAAGATTGGCTGGCAAACACAATCTATACAAATTTGAACGGATAGAGATACCCCACGAACTACTCAACTCCAGCACGAGCAGTCACGCCCATCGGAACCCCTTGTGGGAATACGATTGAAGAACAGGCTGTTGCTGAATACCAACTGCCCGGCTGTTCCTAGACTCGCGATGCACCTGATGGGTATTATTGCTCATTTGGGTCCAGCCAAGAGGCTCACTAGTTAACCCATCACTATGATGCGTGTGGGCCCCGATTTGAGTCTTTGATGCTTAGGGCGTGAAACCCTAGTATTGTTTGATGGGGTGACTGGTACATAGTGAGAACAAGTGATTGTGAGAGACAGAAAAATTGTATACGACTTATTGCGAGAGAACAAGTAATGGGAGCATCACCTTCAAAGGTAGAACTTCTCTATTCTTTCTTATTCAATATTTTCTATTTCTATCGATTTTATAATTCACTTTAGGTAAGATCTTCTTCAACTCTATTTTGAGTTTTTGGTGACATTTATGGTGGTGTTTGGATTCTTAATATTTTGTTATCATTGTTGTCGAGGCTCTCTTGTGGACTATTTGCTTGTATTTGATCTCTCATGGAGTTTTTAGGCCTTTGTGGCCACTGTTAAATGTGGTGGTCTAATTCTTTTTTGTTATTATTTTATATTTGATTGCATCTTTTTGGGGAGAATTTATTGAATTGAAGTATCTGAGGGTCAACATTGGTTTTATTGTTGGATTTGCATGTTTGATTTTTAGTTTGACTTAATAGTGGTATTAGAGCATGATTGTTTTTATTTAAAGTATTAGAAACAGAGATGAAAGGACATATGAGATGTATGATTATCTTGAACGGTTCCAACTATTATTCTGAGGCTTTAAGATGATGGATTTATTGTTTGTATTTGAAATACAAAAATAAAAAAATAAGAACGAGAGTGAGAGCATGAGCAAGTGTGTGGTTATATTCGTTATCTTATAAATGATAATGTTTATACTCACATAGCTCATAAGAAGAATGTCCAAAACATTTGAGAGAAGTTGGACTCAGTCTATGCTTTTAAGACAAGTAATAACCTATTGTTTTTATTGGAAAAGTTGATGCAGTTGAAGTATAAGGATGAGAGTTGTGTAGCAGACAACCTAAATGAATTCCAAACTCTTTAGATCAGATGGCCAGTACAATTATTAAGATGGGTAATGATCTTTTGGATCTTTGGCTATTGACTATGTTGTTGACTTATGAAAAACCTTTAGAGCTATTCTTTTAAATTCTGCTCCTGAGAGTTCTCTTACTATTGAATCTATTAAAGGATCTGTTTGAAGTAAAGATTTAAGGTGTAATGCACATGATTTGTCTTTAGAGTATGATGTATTGGTGACAAATGAAAAAGAAAAAAATAAGCAAAGAGGTAATAGCAATAGGAGAGATAAAAGTAGAAGCAAGTCAAAAGGCAAATTCAAGAATATGAAATGTCATATTGTAGTAAGAAAGTCCATATTTAAGAAGTTTTGCTACAAGCTAAAAAGAAAAAATAAGAAGAAGAAGAAGAGAAAGAAAGGGCAATAATAAGACAATTGCAACAGCTACAAAAGATTTTGTTATTGTAAATAACGAGGTAGTAAGCTTTGTGTGTGATGAAACCACTTCAGTTATAGATAGTGAAGTTTTAGTTCATGCCACTTCGAGAATGAAGTTCTTTAGCACTTACATTGGAGGTGAGTTTTGTTATGTGAAGATGGGAAACTTGGGTTTAGCTAAAGTTCTGATAATGGTACTAGTTTGTCTCTTCAAGATATAAAATATATTCTTCATTTGCGTTTAAATTTATTATCAATGAAAAAGCTTGATGTTGATGGTTTTAAAAGTCACTTCATTAATGGTCAGTGGATCCCTTCTGTGCAATTCCAAATGTGAAGTAAGTCTCTCTATCTTATTGGTAAGACGAAATACTTGGAATTCAACAGAACCGCTTTTTTCTTCTTGCTCAATAACTGATATGGACGAATTCTTTACCATACAAATAAATTCTTCTCTTTTTTCTTTTTGTTACCACACGGATATGAATCTTCCCAATCAAGAATAATAATACCTTTTTCTTTTGCTCTGGTGTACAGAATAATCTGGATTGATTCATATATTATTACTATTACTTTTTTGTCTACCAAGGACAATCTTGTTGTGGGCATAGGTAAGAAGACCATTTCTCTTCACTTGATATAAGTAAAATAGAATCTCTTTTACTTCTCTTCCTTCTAAAAATCCAAATATTTTAGATTTGGTTCATTCACATGTATGTGATCATATACATACTCAGACACTTGGTGACTCTCTTTACTTTATAACATTTATTGATGATCACTCAAGAAAGTTATGGGTTTAGACTTTGAAATCAAAAGGACAAAGTGTTGGATGCCTTCAAAAAGTTTCTTGTTATGAGTGAGAGGTAAAAAGGAAAAAAATTGAAATGCATAAGATCAAACAATGAAGGTGAGTATTTCGGATCATTTGATCCCTACTATAGAGAGAATGATATAAGACATGAGAAGACTCCTCCCAAGACACTAAAGTTGAATGGTGTAGCAGAAAGAATAAATTGTACCTTGATAGAGAGAGCTAGAGGATTACTTTTTCAAGTCAAACTATCAAAGTCTTTCTGGGATGAAGCTTTAAACATTGTAGTTCATATTTTAAATCTCTCATTTTATGTACTCTTGGAGTTTAAAGCTCCCTGAACTTCAATCACTTGAGAGTATTTGGGTGCAAAATGTGTGTTCATGTGCTTCAAAATTAAATGAATAAATAATGTATTTTTTTGGGTTATGGAGATGATGAATTGAGTTATAGGTGCTATAATCATATTTACAAGTAAATCGTTAGGAGCATAGATGTGATTTTATGAAGAATTAAATGATAGAAGATACCACTAA
Organism: Brasenia schreberi; assembly: GCA_036023115.1. Taxonomy (NCBI): domain Eukaryota; kingdom Viridiplantae; phylum Streptophyta; class Magnoliopsida; order Nymphaeales; family Cabombaceae; genus Brasenia; species Brasenia schreberi. Next base: position 13,506,769 of record JAYKKT010000061.1, read on the forward strand.
AGAAAGCCAATAAAATGATTTATCTGAGACATATTACATTCCTACAAGTATTGGCACAATAGCACCTTCTCGACCCAGAATAGAGAATACATCCAATGTGTCAGATGTACTAGAAGTGTCAACTATGGATGTAACTCAACCCGAAGATGATAGGAAATCTTCTAGAGCTAGACAAGCCTCTATGAGGTATTCCCCTAATGATTATATTTTGCTCACAGTTAGTGGAGAGCTCGAGTGTTATGAAGAAGCTATGAAATGTGATTATTAAAGTACACTGGGTCGATGCCATGGAAGAAGAGATGAAGTCTTCATAAAAATAACACTTATCAATTGGTAAAGTTACTTGAAGACAAGAAAGCTCTAAAAAACATATGGATTTTCAGATTGAAGGAAGATCATCATATTTCAAGGCCTAAGTATAAGACAAGATTAGTAGTGAAAGGTTTCAATAAGAAGAAAGGTATTGATTTTGATGAAATATTTTCTCTTATGATTAAAATATCTTTTATTCATGTTTTAGGCTTAGTTGCAAGCCTAGCTTTGAAGGTGGAGCAAATGGATGTGAAGACAACATTTTTGCATGGTGACATGAAAGAATACATGAAACAAATAGAGGGATTTGTAGTAAAAGAAAAAGAAGAATATGTGTGTAAGTTTATGAAGAACCTCTATGGTTTGAAGCAAGCTCCAAGACAATGGTATTTGAAATTTGAATCTTTAATAAAGAAAGAAGGTTATAAGAAGCCCTCTTCAAACTGTTGTGTATTGTGCAAAGATTTTTAGATGATGATTTAATCATTCTTTTATGGTATGTGGATGACAGGTATTTGAAATTTGAATCTTTAATTGAGAAAGAAGGTTATAAGAAGACCTCTTCAAACTGTTGTGTATTGTGCAAAGATTCTCATATGATGATTTTATCATTTTTTTATGGTATGTGGATGAGGTATTGATTGTGGGAAATAGTTTCTCAAGAATTGTTAATCTTAAGAAGCAATTGAGCAAGTCTTTTGCTATGAAGACTTGAGACCAACTATGAAGATTTTGGGCATTCAAATACAGAAGAATAGAGAGAAAAATAAGCTCTTCTTATCTCAAAGAAATTATATTGAGAATGTACATGTTTAGCATGGGCAATGCTAAGGTAGTTAGCACTTCTCTTGTAAAATATTTTAAATTAAGTATGCATCAATGTTCTTCCACTGATGAAGAAAAAAAGGAAATGACTATTTCCTTACTTTTCTACAATGAACAACCTTGTGTATGCCATGGAGGGTACTATTGTTTTGAGATTATGCTTTGGATATGAGAAGGTAGAACTTGTGTGTTATACAAATTCACATTTGAGGAGTGATCTTGATAGTTGCATGCCTACTTCAGGCTATTTGATTACTTTTGTAAGAGGAGCGGCAATCTAGACTTCAAAAGTGTATTGCCTTATTGACCACTAAAACTGAATATATTGCTATTAATGAACGTACCAAGGAGTTACTTTGGATGAATGAATTTATGCAAGAGCTTTGCTTTATGCAACCAAGGTATATTTTATATTATGATAATCAAAATACTATTTGTCTCATGAAACACTCTACTTATCGCTCAAAGACAGTACATCGGAGATCTCATTGGGTCAAGTCAGTGGTACAAGAGAAGTTGTTAGAAGTTAGAAAGATACACACTGATAATCCCTCATTGATAAAGGTTGTTATTGTTGAGAAACATGAGCTTTGCATAAAGATTGTGGGCATAAAGTTTGCCTATTCTTCTATTAAGTGAAGATTTTGTTCGCCTTTGGCTAGAGGAGGAGTACGATGGGCATTATTGCCCATTTGGGTTCAGCCAAGGAGCCCACTAGTTAACATATCAATATGATGCACGTGGGCCTCATAAAGAGAACAAGACCTAATTTGGGTCTTTGATGCTTAATGCTCAACATGAAACCCTAGTATTGTTTGATGGAGGCAACTGGTACATGGTGAGAGCAAAAACTACATACGACTCCTTACGAGAGATTGAAGTAATACGCGAGCATCACCTTCAAAGATAGAACTTCTCAATCATGGGTTCTTTCTTATTTAGTATTTTCTATTTCTATCGATTTTGTAATCCACTTTGGGTGAGATCTTATTCAACTCTATTTTGAGTTTTTACTGACGTTTACGATGGTATTCGAATTCTTGATATTTTGCTATCATTCTTGATATTTCAATATCTATAGTGGAGTTTTTAGATATCTATGACCTCATGATTTTTTCCTCTTTTCTTGAGGATTTTCACATTAGATTTGGTACTTCACTTCTTTTTCATTATTATTATTTTATATTTGATTACATCTTTTTGGGCATACATTGTTATTATCAAACTCAAGTATCTTGGGGCCAGTACTTATTTTATTGTTGGAGTCATACGTTCGATTTTTGGTTCTACCTAATAGCACCAACACGGAGGAAGAACAAAGAAGAAGAATGAAGGGAGGTTGTCTCACACACACACCTCTCCTTCTTGGCCTCTTAATCTCATGGCTACTCCAATGTAACCTCGCAACTCCCTCTAACGTGATCTCTCCCTCGTGTAAAATCTGATGGGGCCATTTTATACTCTAAGAGCTATTATATAGAAGACTCCTATCACCATGACACCAAAAGAGATAACGCGACACATAACAGACACCAAACATAAAGGGAATTACTATATGCACACCCCTTTTACTATCTACATACTTCTTTTTCTAAAAAATACCAAAATTACTCATCATATAAATTCTCTCCTCTCACACCCAATTCCAACATTTCTCTCTTCTCTCACTCAATTCCAGCAAGGGTCTATCTCATTGGATCTCTATGTTCCAGCGACAAATATTTTATTTAATGTTGTTAAATTCTTCTTAGTTTAACATACTTACAAATTTCATCAAAACGGAAAAAAGAAGAAAGAAAAGAAAAGAAAGAAGAATCAAGAGCAAAATAAAATGAAACAAAAAATGAAATCAATAATAAGTAAAGAAGAAGAAGAACAATAATAATCAAGAAGAAAATAAAAAAATCAAGAAACACATGAAAAAATAAGAAAATAAAAAACTAAGTCAAGTTTCATACTCAAGATGCACCTGAGATGCATCTCTTTCGTCAAAAACTTGATCTAGTTTTTTCATTTTGAGTATTTTGAGTCCAACCGAAAATGAAATCAAATAAGCAACAAAAAATATATCAAATCAATAAAATACCTCAATAAATGGCAAAACCTCTTTGAATCGGTCTCCTCCTCTCTTTTCCTCTTTTGTTTTCTTTTTTTGATCGGATTATAGTGGATGGTTCAATAGTGTATATTGCATCAAGCTTCAAGTTGTGGGTCACAATTGATATGAGAACAGTAAAAGGAGAACCGACAAAAAGAGAGAGAGGAGAGAGAGATTTGCAAACATTAAAGAGATCGAGATAATTTTTGGATTTTAAAAAGAATAAAATCAAAATCGGAGTCAAAAGGATGTGCCGATTAAAAAGGGTATGTGTATCAATTATGAACATAAAACACTCAACCAATACAAATCCAAGGACATTGCACCGAGAGTTTTAACTGCGCCCTCTAGTACTATTGCTGCTGGTTAGGAGTTCGACTCTTTAAAGGATGCATGTGTGGGTATATGTGTTACTCTTCGGCCTCCTCTTTGTAACAAAAAAAAAAATCCAAAAACACGGAACAGAATGACGCTCGCACAAGTAACGAAGAAGCGTACTCACCCCTGCGTGCTCGGTACAGGACTGTTAATTAGATGTGGAATCTCGATGTTGCTGCTCGTCGTGTGATAGTACCCATCCCCCGGGTATTCCGGTTGTTGTTATGAGTCTGAAAGTCGCCTGTAACTGCTGCTTGTTCACAGTCCACTTTCCGGAGCAACGACAGAATGTCTTCTCACATTTCCTTTGGAAGACAATACCTAATGACATTCCTGTTTGGGAGCGAATCAAGCAAAGAATGGTCATACCAACTTCCCTTCTTCCTCAATGTGATATGACTGAGTCCCTCCTGCTTGTTTTGTTACATTGCTCATTTGCTTCTGCGGTGTGGAATAACTTGGCTAGCTCCATTGCCATCCCCAGCCAGATGTGCTTACCTTTCAGGAATGGTGGTGGATGCTAGCCCAGGAAAGGAACTAATGCAGGACGCTTCAGCTTCATTTCCTTTCCCTTTACGTCGCATTTGTTGCGCCCAGAATGATCAAGTTTTTCAAGTCAATTGTTGCACAGCTAAAGAAATTGGTGATTTTGTTATGGAACTTGCAGATGAGTTCAGAATTGTGAATCTACCCGTGCCATTATATGTTTGTCATTGATACATCTGAAGATGTACTCGTCTTGTCTTTGGAGATCCAATTGTGTTCTTATGCTTAATCGATGGAGCACATTAAGTAAATATTTCATTGTCTTAACGAAATATCTAACATTGTTGGGGAGAAAAGAGAGATAAGTAATGGGAAGTTTGCAAGTAACCACCTCTCTGATGGCTAATCTATAGAGTACCATCTCGAATGGCTGCAAATTTACTGGAAAGTGTGAAATGCGAGTCCATATCTTTCAGCTTTTGCAAGTACATTAAGGGTGAAAATTTCATTTTAAAGTAGCAAAGGCAACTCAAAAGCAGCATAACTAGTGAATTGTGTGCAACCTCGAAAAGATAGGCGTCTAGAAGAATTTACAGGTGGTATTCCCTAAATTGGTCATAAGTGGGCAACTTAACGCGAATTTTCATTATGGTCATGAAGCCCAGGGGGCTCCACTGCTACACAAAGGAATGCAAGGATTGAGACGTATATGAAAATGCCGAATAAAGCATTTCAACATCTTGAAGAAACAAATATAACGTGTCAATAGCACAGTATAATATCCCACGAGGCACATAATCCTTCTGGTCCTACAAATACAGTTGACAATACATGGACCGACCCCAAAACACCGCACTAGTGTATATGATTTTATGTTTCAATCATGTCTATCCAAAGTAACATGAAAATTTCGGGTCGTGTTTGTGACCATGACACAAGTACAATACGGCATGACAAGAATACGTTCTGCACAAAGAGTTTTGTCACCGGACTGTCAATGTAACATGAAAACCCGACCCTAAAAATGTCTGAATTGGTTCATGGGTATGCATGGTTCATGGTGTTTCATTGTCCACACAAAGTAACGAAGAAAACAGGTTATGTTGAGGTTGACCTGCATATGAGAGGAACACATAATGACATGATACAAACACGACCCAGAATACCAAATTATTGGCCCTAGGAACAAGCTGAGTGGAATATAAAACTTTATAAGAAAAAGAAAAGAGAATTAACGCTGTGAACAAATTGGATCACATGGGACGGGTCTTAGGTTAGAACCAAGTTTTGCTGAACCCGGACCTAAACAGATGCTGCATAATTTCTTTCAGGTTCATATTCGCTGTTGAACGCAAGCCAGATAGCATATTTGGAGTGATCTTTCTTCACTGAGAAGCTGGCGTTAGAATTCTAGCAACACCAGTGTCAAACTCGTGAGCTAAGTGTTCTGAGCGCATCCCTTAGCCAGATGTTGATTTTCATCACCATAGATCTTACTATCTCATCTTATTTCGAGTGTATTCATTTCAAGATTGGATTGAGAGGCCGTAGATCCACAGATTTGAAATCAATGTAGTCACCTAAAATGGCATTCAGAACCGGTGTGTTCAGCAGAAGATCCGCTCCCTCACTTCGCTAGGTACAAGTAATTTATCCTTTATACTGATAGGCATTTGACATGAACTGAGATAAAGCAACCACATTTTCGCTGCAATAAACCCTTCTCTTAATTGATGGTGATGATGTCAGTTCGACATTTTCAATGCCAATGGTCGATGCCGCACACTGTTATTTCAATGGCCGCAAGTTTGCATGTACTGAATATCGTTCTTCCTCATCGAAGTATCTGGCTACATATTTTTTGACAAAGGTTGCAGATTCAAACTTATTTGCTTTCTACCTCCAGCAGACAGACTTTAAAGATCAGCATAAAATAATCAGTGGTTTCGGATTCTGAAGCAGTAGCACATTATAGAAGTAAATAAACCACAGGACTTTGAGGGCAATTTCACCTAATCCATGCTTATACACAAGAAATCCATAAATCAGTATGCCAATGCATGCGTTCAACACATACGCAGACATACAAATCATGACATGTTTATATATCTTAATACATGTTAGGCCTTTCTACTTGTTGAATAAATTTAATTGAGACAATTTGAGATCTGTGAGAATTATCATTTGATCTCGTGGCGACTTTGGACGCTGCAGTGGTGACAACAATAAAGATCAAAGCCAACATCTTGCCAGATAGCTCGCTAAAAGGAACCGGGAAGCAAGATCCAACTGAAAAGAAATAGACCAATAAGAGTTTTATGAATATGCACTGTTAGCCCAGTAACAGAGGCAACAGAATTGATAGGGCAGCATTTTACGGCAGAAAGCAAATCACACCATCTCAGTCATTCCCTATATGATAAGATATAATTTGTAGGGAAGATACAGTTTACTTGGGCCATCAAATCCTAAATAGCTTCTCATATTCATTTCTATTAATGTATTGAGCCCATTAAACATGATGGGTTCTATCAATAAAAGAATCATAAATCTACATTTAGGTAATAACTTGCAGGCAATCAATCTTGTAGCATGATTATGACCTCTGCAGTACGCAGTCGATTGAGAATCCTAACACTTCCATTGACAAGTCACAATAGAAGTACGTAAAGCTCAGAGTAGCCTTTCCATATCATAAGCATCCCATTTCAAATAGTTCTATCTGTTCCCTGACAAGCTCGTATGAAGCATTAGTAGACGAGATGCTTTCTTCGGTCTTTTTCTTTAGTTCAGTAGACAAATGAAATAAGTACTGATATATGCTTTACTTTCAAGCGCAGTAGGCTGTTAACCACATTCATCAAAGAGTAAGTAGAAATGACTACATCAACATTCATTAGATGCGTCAACCATAATAATGGCAGCAAAATATCTTTTAGTCATAAGCATCATCATTCCAGTTCCATTGAAGAACTCATGAATCTTCAATAAGCCGATAAGTTGTAATGCTATTAATGTTTTTTGCCCAAACAGCTACACTTGCAAATCTCTAAACAACAAAGAAACAAACAACAACTAAGCCTTTTCCCATACTAGACGGGGTCGGCTACATGGATTCTTTGTTTCCACAGATCCCTATCGTGTGCCATGTTAGCAGTTAACTCCCAATAAGCTAGATCATTCTTTATTGTTTCTTTCCAACACTTTTGTGGTCATCCTCTACCTCTTTTAATACTTTCAAATTTAGTTTTTCTAAGTTTTTCTTTTGATCTTCTTTCTATATGTCCAAACCATCTTAAACAATGTTCTCTCATTTTATCCTCTATTGGTGCCACTCCTAATTTGTTTCTAATAACCTCATTATGTATACAGTCTTTTCTTGTATGACCACTCATCCATCTCAACATCTTCATTTCTGTCACAGACATCTTTTGTACATGTTGATGATTAACTGCCCAACACTCAGAACCATAAAACATGGCAGGCCTAATTGCTGCTCTATAATATTTACCTTTTAACTTTAATGGTATCTTCTTATCACAAAGAATACCTGATGCTCCTCTCCATTTTAACCAACCAGCATTAATTCTACGTATAACATCTCCATCAATTCTTCCATCACTCGGCAAAATTGACCCTAGGTATTTAAAACTTTCCTTTTGGGGAATGCAATGTGTGCCAATTTTAATTTCCATGTCCTCTGAAGTAACCAAATGATCAAACTTACATTCCATATATTCTGTCTTTGTTCTACTAAGTCGGAGGCCTTTGCTTTCTAATGTTTCTCTCCATAGTTCCAATTTTCTATTAACTTTTTCCTTAGACTCCTCCACTAATACAATGTCATCTACAAATAACATACACCAAGGTACTTCATCTTGAATATGTTTTGTTAACTCATTCATCACCATTATAAATAAGTATGGACTTAAAGTTGATCCTTGATGTAACCCAATATTAACTTCAACGAAGTATGTCATTCCTTCATGAGTCCTCACACATGTTTTTGCACCATCATACATGTCTCTTATAAGGTTAATATATGTCAATGGGATACCTCTCTTTTCCAAAGTTCTCCAAAGAACCTCCCTCGGTACCCCATCATAAGCTTTTTCTAGATCAATAAATATCATGTGAAGGTCTTTCTTTTTTGCTCTAAAATGTTCTATAAGACGTCTCAAAAGGTGAATCGCTTCAATAGTAGATCTCCCTGGCATGAATCCAAATTGGTTCTCTGTTGTACTTGATACTTCTTTCCCATAATTTCATAGTATGACTCATTAACTTGATACCTCGATAATTCGCACAATTTTGAATGTCTCCCTTGTTCTTATATATGGGTATAAGTGTACTTGCTCTCCATTCATCGAGCATCTTTTGGTTTTTCCATATTTCATTAAATAGTCTTGTGAGCCAAGTGATTCCTATTTCTCCTAGTATTTTCCAAACTTCTATAGGAATATTATCTGGTTCTACCGATTTACCACCCTTCATATGTTTAAGAGCCTCTTTGACTTCATTCTTTTGAATACGTCGGTAGAAATTGTGGTTTATATACTTTTCTGACTTGGCTAAATCTCCTAAACTAATACTAACATCTTTATTTTTATTAAAAAGATTATAAAAATAGTTTTTTCATCTATTTCTTATATCATCATTTGCCACTACAATTTTTCCATCCTCGTCTTTTATGCATCTAACATAATTAAGATCTTTAGTTTTCTTATCTCTAGCCCTAGCTATCCTAAAAATATCTCTTTCACCCTCTTTTGAGTTGAGTTTTTTATATAAGTCCTCCCAAATCTTAGCTTTTGCTTCACTAATGGCCTTTTTCGCTTCCTTCTTTGCTTTCTTATAAGCTTCTAAAGTTTCACTAGTTTTCTTGGCATAATGTAATTTGTAACATGCCCTCTTTGCCTTGATTTTATTTTGTACTACTTCACTCCACCACCAAGCTTCTTTTTGTGCTGGTACACCTCCCTTAGATACCCCTAACACATCTTTCGCTACTTTCCTAATATGTATAGCCATATTGTTCCACATATCACAGGGTGTGCCAACATAATTCCAAACATCTCCTTGAAGGACTTTCTGTTTAAATATATCTTCTTTGTCGCTTTTAAGGTTCCACCATTTAGTCTGAATAGCTCGATGCACTCTTTTCTTCTATGTCCATTTTTTTATTTGTAAATCCATAACTAAAAGTCGATGTTGGGCGGTTAAGCTTTCTCCTGGAATTACCTTACAATCTTTACAACACGCTCTATCTTTTTTTCTACAAATAAAGTAATCAATTTGTGTTTGTGATAAGCCACTCTTATAAGTAATTAAATGTTCATCTCGTTTTTTGAAGATTGTATTGACTATAAAGAGATCAAATGCCATAGCAAAATTTAAAATCTCCCTACCTTCCTCGTTTATATCCATAAAACCAAAGTTTTAATGAATCCCTTGATATCCTAATGCCTCTTTACCGACATGTCCATTTAAATCTCCTCCTAAACAAATCATCTCCCTTTGTGGAATCTTTTGAAACACCTTATCTAACTCTTCCCAAAAAACTGTCTTTATAGTATCTTCTAGTCCTACTTGGGGTGCGTAAGCACAAACTATATTCAAAACCTCTGCTCCTAACACTAATTTCAACGTCATGATTCGGTCACCATATCGTTGTATGTCTACTACACTCTCCTTTAAATCTTTATTTATAATAATACCAACTCCGTTTCGAGCCTTTTCTTTACCTGAGTACCATAATTTAAAACCTGTATCCTCTATCTCCTTTGCTTTTTCTCCAACCCATTTTGTCTCTTGTAAACATAGAATATGAATCTTTCTCCGAATCATAGTATCTACCACCTCCATTAGCTTACGGATAATGTTTCGATATTCCAAGAACCAATACGAATCTTATTATCTAGGACTAGCTTCCTTACCCCCCGCATCCGTCCATAATCAAAATGTGGAGACCCTCTCTGAAAATTTTTCACTATATTCGGGCGGCAATGTAGCGGGACTAACTTCTTTACCCACACCCGTCCATGATGTGGGAACCCTCTCTGCATTCACTACATTCGGGCGAAAATGTAGTGGCCCTTGCTTACTTCTTACTGCATTCGGGCTGCATTCGGGCTCTGCAGCACGTCGCTAGGCGGGGACGCCCCAAAGCAATGCTCATAATTTTTGTAATCCATGTTATAAAAATCCGACGAAGTTTTACGCTGGCTATCGGAAGCCTAACACAACCCTCCTCCTTTATCCGGGCTTGGGACCGGCAATGCAAGGGTGATCCCTTACATGGGCGAAGTTACAGTTGCAAATCTCTAATTAGTAAAAAAACAGTGAGTCGTGTTATATGATCCCTGAAGCAGACAAAACCCCTTCAAGCCACTTGAGTCTCACTCTTACCTTCACACATCTCAGGAGCACGTGGATAGCAGTGAGTCCTATAGTGGCGCCATAAGGTTGGTAACATCCAGAACTATTTCCAAGGTCTCCTGGGTCTTCAGATGTGTTAACAAACCCCGACCAAAGACAATTTCTCCATGTACACCCTTTGCTCAAACCTAGAGGTATCCATAAGCCCTTACCACTGCAGCACATGCCTAGGATGCACATAACATAAATGTACGACATTTCTATTCCTGGATATTCATGTTGTACACAGTCGTAGACTGTGGACCACCTTTGATGGGGCATAGATTGAGTAACGTCAGGCATACAGGTCATGTTCAATTCCTATAAATCAAGAACAGGCTTAAGAATCCAGTGGCAATCATCTGATTCCTGAAGAAGCACACCCTTCCCACATCTTGTTGAACTTCAATCTCCTATTAGAGAGGATTAGGACAACAACTAAGCCTTTTCTCATACTAGATGGAATCAGCTATACAGATTTTTGTTTTCACAGAGCACAATCCTGTGCCATGCTAAGAGTAAACTCAACAAAAACTAGATCATTCTTTATTCTTTTCTTCTTTTCAACACTCATGTGATCTTCATCTTCTTCTTTTAATATTTTTACTATGTGGTTTCTCACATCTTACTGGAGCTTACTTTGATCGCCTCTCCACATGCATTCAGGCAAATTTTAATAGCCACAAAGGCTTAAATCAGAGAGAGAGAGAGAACATTTTAAAGGTAACCAGCAAGTGCATGACAGAATAGAAAGAGAAAACTCCAAATCGACGTCAGGATTGCTTTCACTTAAATAACTTAAGGTTAGTACATATGTTTAAGGTTGAAGGCCATGGCATTGATTATGAAATGGACATAATATTGCTAAACCACTAGCAAACAGGTCAATTAACCACAAACAAGATGCAGATAAACTTACCAACATTTCTCAATTTCAAAAACCAAAACCACAAGGAAGTACCTAATATTGCTAGAAAGAAATATGACCATAGTTGATACAGTATTATCTCAAAATCCTAAAGCAGAACGGTTCGAAGAAGGGTTTTAAATGTGTGAGCACAAGGATACATGTAAATTGAAAACACTATACCGTTGCCAAAATTTCATTAGGACGCTAAAACAATCCCACTATCTACCAAGAATCATTTATCTGATTTGAAAACATAATGATTGGTAAGCTATCATGAATGTTGACATGTCAACAAAGAATGTGAGATGCTTTCACATTTTACAGGCAGCAAAAGATTCTCCTTTTTTGTGATCAGAATAATTCGACCTTCCAAAACTGAATCTCATACAAAAGATGGCATTAACGCAGCAGATGAAGTAGTGAGATCTCACACACACTACTAAACCTAAAATATGAGTAGGTAGACTGCATAAAGCATATAGGACAGGATATAACAAACAAAATTTTGTTTAGGTACATTTTTTCATCCGAGTCTTACCATGTGACAGATGAAACACAGTAAACAGCTACAGAACAAGCAGGACAAGAAGTTTTTCAGAGTAGGATTCTAAACTACATTAGTGTATAAATACTTTCCTCCTTCCTTACAATGGCAGCTGACAAACTTGCAAGCTTACCCGTCTAGCCCGTGCTCCAGAGTCCTTGATCATACAGAAATCTCATCCCTAAGCAGCTGAATTGCTGTGTATAACTTTCGTCGTGGCCCAACAGCATTGATACCCATTTCTTTGAGGTCTTCAAAAGTTAGTAGTGGCAACGCCTCATTGTCAACCTCATGAATCTCAAATATATGTGCATACTTAGCAAATCCCATTTCATACAGCCATTCCTTCACACTAGTAATGGTTCCACTAATTCTTGAAGTAAAAGGCATAGTCTTCTTTTCGGCCATTCCGGTCCTTTGACCCCATAAACTCCCTCTGACATCATTCTTCAACCTTGAAGTCCCACCAGCTCCCTGTTCCAAGAAGTTAGCATCATCGGATGGCACACCATTATTTTCATTGCCGTCACCAGTTATGAGATTATCCATTGAATCAGCTTGCACTTGCTCATCTCTATCAACCGAATCATCATCGATGTGAGGACTCAGTGATTGCTCAAAGTTAACAACAACGGCATCAGGGGATGGATCTTTCGAGTCACCATCTAGAGATTTTTCATATTGAGGACTCCCCAGAGTTTCAAGGTCAGAATCCTTAAACCTTTCACGCTGATGTCCTTCATAAGAAACATTCTTTGCCTCATGATCAGCTTGCACATCAACTCCATGACACTTCTCAGCATTGTTGATATCTGAACCAACTTCCGGACTCTTCCAAGATCCACTGCTTATTCCACCTCCTCTTAGTCCCCGACCCCGGACTTTAGTGTGTCTAACTTTCTTGACAATCGGCCCAAGTTCAAAGCTCGGCTTCCTATCAATCAGGGTAACACTCTTAGCTCCCCCAGCTTCATTATCAAAGCCATTACCGTTTTCCTGCCTAATTGCTGCATCAACCTGAACTTCACCATGCATCAAACTACGGTTTCCAGAAGACGGTACTTCCGATTTACCAATCTCCCTTGGGAATCCAAACTGCATATTCGATACCAACTCTTTCAAGGTCCCAGGCTTGGATTTCCACCTTCTTTCCTCCCAATCCACAGCAGATGTCTGAGATGTGCCACAGAGAACAGCAGCAGATACATCTCCGATTTCACCTAGTCGGACGTTCGGACGTCGCTGACGCTTCAGATTCATCCCATCCATCAGGTTACAATCGAAGATTCTCACCGATTCTACTTCTTATTTCTAAGTTCATAATCAAATCAAGCCTTTACATTACCAAGAAACCTAGGAAGAACAAGCAAAACATCAAAATTTCCTTACACCCATCAAACTATTGACACCGAACAACCAACAACTTATCAAGATTATACACCCAATTCAGAATAGGACCTGAACGGACAGGAGCAACCCTGAATTGGCAGAAAAGAAACAATAAACGTTGTTCTGATTGATGAACGCAGACCACCAAATCAAGAACCAAAGAAGGCGTTTCAGAAAGCAACCAAAGAAAAGCTTTACCTTGATAGAGATGGACGACTGGGAACAACAAAAGAATGATGATTCTCTTGCAGACGCCCTAATGTTCATAGTCTGCGCAGTAAGCTATTTTTCTTCGCCAGCCTGAGAAACATTTTTGCCAAATATAAAGCATAATAAAGAGTTGTAAAGAAAATGGGTTAAAGTATCCCGATGAATAGCAATAAATGAGAAAACACAAAAACCAGTATCATCACCAAAATCAATTCTTAGCCCGATCAAGGTGAGTGCCTTTCCAATCACTTGGGAGGAGGAACAAAGAAAATGAGAGGGCTATTTGAAAATGTGGACGGTAAAAGGGGCCTTTGGTGGAAAATAAACCGACACTGCCATTGGCATTTCTCATAAAATGCATTGACGTCCCTGACCCTTTTTCCCTATTGATTACTTAAGCAGACACTAATAACGAATTCCACATGAAAAAAAAAGAAGTTTCTGGAAGAGCTCCTCTTCGGTAAGGGCTCGACTCCAAGTTAAAGGTCATGAGTTGGATCTATTCCCTACATGTCCACTCCGGATTTTCCTAGAACTGAACTAGGACCAAGATGGTTTCAGTTTTGGTTTAAAACTCCGGTTTCAGCTCTTATTTAAGTTTTAAACCCACTTAGAACCCAAAAAAATATTAAAACTTTAAAATTAAAAAATAAAGAAAAATAGAACCGGTGGTTTCATGAAAAAGTGAAACAGGAACTGAAAGCCAGGTGGTCTCCTATTTTGAATCCAGTTTTAGTCTGATCTGAATAGTTCCGGTTTCAGCGGGTTTGCATGACCTGATCTAGCGCTCGTTGGAATGATCAGGCCGCTCCCAATTGGGATATGTCTATGTATCTATTTCCATTCGTCTTCTTTTTTTGTTACGAGAGGAGGCTGAAGCTTAACACCCACACATGCACCTCCTCGGAGTCAAACTCCTTACCAACCGAATAACGGTGCTACAGTGTCCTGCATATGAGCTAACGCCTTGGGTGCTAGGTATCCCCATTCTACGTTCTCTTCGGCGGCAAACAGCTCAATTTGGGTAATGCAATGAAGCAAATGTTATTACATTAGTAAAGCAAAGGAGCAGAAAAAGCCATACAAGCAAAACAAGTATGAAGAAACCTAAAAAGTTGCAGATGCTCAAGTAAGGTCGCAAATGGGATCATTCGGTAGGGCCACTTTGGGTTCGGGTCAAAATAGGTGATGTTGCCCAACTATTTTTGGACCCAACCCAAGTCAGGTTCAGGTCAACCCGACTCTGAAAATATACATCCATCGTATTTGCATACAAGTATATATGTATGAATGATATAAACATGAAAAATTTGCGACAGGTCAGAAGCAAACAAGTTCATAGATAGAAGTCAAAACTTCAATGGGTAAATCATAAAGTGTAAGTAATTGGTGGCCACTATCAGCTCCAATGTTAACGACAATCACGAAATGTGGGAAGAAGGGCCTTTCTCTCGGATTTCATAAGTTGCTTTTTGAAACAAAATAAACTTTATTTCAAAACTAATTTTACTTTTTTGAAAAGGTCTCATGCATCTCCCGGATGAACATGAATGACTTTTAAAAAGGAAAGCCTAGAGAGGAAAACTCGAAAGATGAAAAAGCCACGTATATATACAACTGAAATATATATAAAAGAAAGTGATATACTATTGATTTCTTCTTGAGAAAATCCTTTGTGGGTAACCTTGTCTCTCTATCTCTCTCGTCTTTTTCCTATTTTGTTTACAGGCTCATCGTTGTTGCTGTACAGAACTCATAATCGTGATTAAAGAGAACAAGTGAAAAGTAAAATGGAGAAGGCGGTCGGCTCCAACACACGCAGTCGGCTCCATCACCGCTAAGGCGGCTGGCTCCATCACTGGTATCAGATCTTCCTTGAAGCCCTCGGTGACTCCATAGCAGGTACGCTGGTTCTGTGGAAAAAAAATGGTGAGAGAGAAGCATTAACAATGCCGAATAAAAAAAAAAGAGAAAAGGAAAATGGAGAAGAAGTAGTATTGAGGCAGACAACTGGAAGCCGCCCATTTAAGGTGGCCTTAGGCAGGTTGCAATCCTAAATCTATATAGATGACTTGAGCGCCATAAAGGCCAAGTAAAGAGAAAGAAGAAGAGACAAAGGAGGTCAAGCTAACGACGAAGAACTGCTGACAGCCTCCTCTCTTTTTTCTTTTTGTTTCTCTCCCTCTTTGTAATAACCGAAGAGAAAGAACATGAGAAACTGAGGCTAAGCAAGAATAACTTGGGGTAGAGAGCTTAGAGAAGCGAAGGCCATGCCATCATCAAAGAACCATCGGCAGCCTCCCGCCCCTCTCTCAGACTCCCTCTCTTCATGATCTCTCTCCTTCGTTTCATTCCCTCGAGTTTCTACAAAACCATGGGTGGTAAACCTCTTAGGGCAGCAATTTTATTGGTAAAATTATTTTTTTGCCCCTATACAAACCCAAATTATAAAATACCGTGAGACAAAATTACTAAAATATCCAGATATTTTGATATGAAAAAATTGATGTACCATTATACGAGTGAAAATTTTTTTTGCCCTCTGACAATTTGTAAAACTACGAAAAACATAAGTGCAATTTTACTGATTTGTCTCTCATCATTTTATGGAATTACAAAACTTGAGATTTAGGTATTTTTACGAATATATCCCTCACTTTCATAGATTATCCGTTATGCCACCTAAAAAAAGTATAAGTTTACCCCTATACTTTTAGAGAAATATCGAGAACACTCTTTTCTTGTTTAGTCTTAGTTTTTATAATATTTCCAGAAAAAGGTACCTATATGTTAAGTAACTATAGTACAATGCTTGGAAATATTTACTCCCTAATTTTATAATATTTCCAAAAAGGCATCTTTATGTTAAATAAACTACAGTACAATGCCTAGAAATATTTATAGTTTAGTACAATGAATTTGTGGATATTGTATTTAGGTATTTGGCTTGATTCTTTATGAAATGTCTTATGTAAATTTATCTGATGCATGTTTTATATTTTTTTATCTAAAAATGCACAAACTCTCTACTTGTTGTCTTTGCCAAATTATTAAAAATAACTTTTATAATTTGTGTGTCTGAATTAGGAAAGACGAAAAAGTTAAATAGATTAAATTTTCAAACTTAGAAGAAGAGAATCCCACTGGCCTTAATTTTAGATAGAGTTGATTATGTACTTAAAGAAATTGTATTACCCCTACTCCAGTTGCAACAGATGAAAAAAAGGAAAAGTATAAGACGTTTATAAAAGATGATAATATAGTCAGGACTATAATGTTAACCTACATGAAAGATGACTTGATTAGGGTCTTTGAGGAATATGAGACTGTTAAAGAATTATTTGATTTTCTAACTACAAAATATGATACTATAACTAAGGTGCATATATAACTACTCCTTCAAAAATATAATTCTTATAAAATAAAAAAAAGGTGATAATATAGTTGAACATGTTAACTAAATATTGGTAATGGCTAGGGATTTAGCTATAGCAAAGTAAATTATTTCTTAACCAATACAGATATCCATGATTCTAAATAGTCTATTCCCTTCTTGGAACATGGTAACTACAACACTTAGACTTGGATCAGATTTTATCCTTTTAGAACTCTTATTAAAACTAACAATTGAACAAGAACATATGAATAAAAATAAAAGGAAAAAGTTACTAGTTGCTCAAGATTACTTAGGGTCTAGCTCCAAAATCAACCAAGATAAAAGAAAACTAAATAAAAAATTGGTAAGAATAAAAGGCAGGAGGTCAAAACTTTAATAAATCATAGAAATCCGCTTCTCAGGTAAAATGCTTCAATTGTGGCAAGATGTGGTACTATAAAAAGGACTACTACAACAAGAAGAACAATGTTGAAAAAAATCAACGACATGGCCCAATAGAGAAGCATAATATAATTTGCATCATTTCTAAGTGTTTCTATATGAACCATCTAGTGACTGGTTTGTGGATCGACTCTAGAGTGACCCAACATATTTTAAAGAGTAAAGAGAGAGCAATAGATCTAAAGGAATACAAGCCTAACGAACATCAGGTGTATATGAAAAATAATAACTTTTCTAGCGTTCTTGGGTTGAGTCCTTTAGGATTTTTGTACAAGGCATACCAATTGTACTTGATGTATTAATTGTGCTCACTATTAGGCGAAATCTTGTATTGGTCCCTATCTTAGTAAAGAAAGGGTTTGAGATTAGGTTTGTCCCTATCAAAGTCATTGTGGGAAAGCATGGCATAATAACCTTTTCTAGTTTATTTGATGTTGAGCATAAATTGTTCAAACTCAATATAAATGAAAATGAAAGTTCTTCTTTTGATTATATTGACAATGTGTATATATTGATGTGAATGTATTGCATAAAAGATTAGGTCATATAAATTTAAAGAAGTTGAGAAAATTAACCAACTTTAACTTATTCCCTAGTTTTCATGAAAATACTTTTAATAAGTGTGAGGCCTTTATTAAAGAGAAAATGACTAGAAAATTATTTCTCAAAGAAGTGATTAAGGCAACAACCCTACTAGAGATTATTTACACTGTTTTATGTGGACCTTTTAAAGTAAGATCATATCGAGAAAAGTTTATTTTATAACCTTTATCGATGATTACTCAAGATATACATATATATATCTTAGCACATAAATCTGAAGTACTTCAAACGTTCAAAAAATATAAGCAGGAAGTTGAGAACCAATTAGGGCATATAATCAAAGTCTTGAAATTAGATAGAGCTGGAGAGTACACCTCTATAGAATTTTTAGAATTTTGTAAAGACTTTAGTATTGCGAAGCAAAATACAATACCTAGGACACATCAATAGAATTGTGTAACAGAAAGATATAACAAGACCTTATTGAATATGACAAAGTGTACGCTAATATATGCTTCTGTGACAATGATATTTTGGGAAGAAGCGGTAAGTAAAACTCTGTATATACTCAATAGCGTTCTTTGAAAAGTTGTATTATTTATACCATATAAGATATGGTTTGGAAGAAAACCAAACCTAAGTCATCTCAAGAGGTGTCAATCTATTGCTCATGTGAAAATCCTTGATAAGTCTATAGATAAACTAGATAATATGTCCTTAAGATGTATATTCATCGGATATTCTAAAGGATCTAAAGGATATCGGTTTTATAATAAGGACCATGGACTAGTAGAAAGCAGGGATATTGAATTCTTAGAGAACACTAACAATGACATTCTTGAAAATGGTGATGAGTGTGTTGGACGATCTAGTAGATTTAGATCAATCATCATTTGAACCCATAGATGAGCGTCCTCATAAAACCAATACTTTCAAGCAAGAGTATATACCTAGACTCTAATAGCCTTTGACCATGTCTAAATTGCCTAGCCGATTAGAGAGAGCACAAGTAGTCACTAGGAAATGCATATGCAGGAGTGTAGAGAAAAGGGAAAGAGAGAGGGAGAGCACACCTAATTTTTCAGTTTAGTTTTTGTAACATATGATTATGGAGCCCTAATAAGGTTTTATGATAAAATCAATGGATCTCAGATCTGCTTTAAGAGTTGTGCCTCCTCGAGTATGCCCCATAACCGCTCTATGCCTTTTGTATAAAAAGAATACCGAAGATCGAAGACAATTCTTGAACCCAAACCCGAGACTGCCTAGTATGCATGCATACACATGTATGGTCATTCATGTCCTACCCAACCCTTTGAACTAATTTTTAAAAGCCACCATCTATATAAAAGAACATGTAAAATTCTTTCAACCATTAATATGATACTAAAGAATACCCAATAGTATTCACACGCACAAACCCCTCACATACACATGACTTTAATACTTTTGGACTTTCACCTTTATCAAAGATATATCATATTAAGCATTTAAGGGTACTTCTCATGAACTAAATATAATTAATTTTACATAGGCATAATTAAGCCCTACCATCATTAATTAACCATTAAGTCCTTAATGCATGTGCTATCCCACAAACATTAAGACTAGGAGTACCTCAGATCACAATGGTCTTATCGATATGAATGTGGGAAAGGATACCCCATACTCACCTTTCAAGTTCTTTAAAATGTGAACAAGCCTTTTTCGAGTGTCAAGTCATAATTAAAAATGTCATAAGAAAACAAACATTTACCTTAGCAATAGCTCGTGTCAATTGGGAGTCAACTTATAAAATTGATGGTCATGAGTTCTATACCTCTCCAATAACAACAACAACTAAGCCTTTTCCCATACTAGACGGGGTCGGCTACATGGATTCTTTGTTTCCACAGATCCCTATCGTGTGCCATGTTAGCAGTTAACTCACAATAAACTAGATCATTCTTTATTGTTTCTTTCTAACACTTTTGTGGTTATCCTCTACTTCTTTTAATACTTTTCAAATTTAGTTTTTGTAACCTTCTTACAGGTTCTTCTTTTGATCTTCTTTCTATATGTCCAAACCATCTTAAACGATATTCTCTCATTTTATCCTCTATTGGTGCTACTCCTAATTTGTTTCTAATAACCTCATTATGTATACGGTCTTTTCTTGTATGAACATTCATCCATCTCAACATCTTCATTTCTGTCACAGACATCTTTTGTACATGTTGATGATTAACTGCCCAACACTCAGAACCATAAAACATGGCAGGCCTAATTGTTGCTCTATAATATTTACCTTTTAACTTTAATGGTATCTTCTTATCACAAAGAATACCTGATGCTCCTCTCCATTTTAACCAACCAGCATTAATTCTATGCATAACATCTCCACAAATTCTTCAATCACTCTGAAAAATTGACCCTAGGTATTTAAAACTTTCCTTTTGGGGGATGCAATGTTTTCCAATTTTAATTTCTATGTCTTCTAAGGTAACCAAATGATCAAACTTACATTCCATATATTTTGCCTTTGTTCTACTAAGTCGGAGACCTTTGCTTTCTAATGTTTCTCTCCATAGTTCCAATTTTCTATTAGCTTTTTCCTTAGACTCCTCCACTAATACAATGTCATCTGCAAATAACATATACCAAGGTACTTCATCTTGAATATGTTTTGTTAACTCATCCATCACCATTATAAATAAGTATGGACTTAAAGTTGATCCTTGATGTAACCCAATATTAACTTCAAAGAAGTCTGTCGTTCCTTCATGAGTCCTCACACATGTTTTTGCACCATCATACATGTCTCTTATAAGGTTAATATATATTAATGGAATACCTCTTTTTTTCAAAGTTCTCCAAAGAACCTCCCTCGGTACCCTATCATAAGTTTTTTCTAGATCAATAAATATCATGTGAAGGTCTTTCTTTTTTTCTCTAAAATGTTCCATAAGACGTCTCAAAAGGTGAATCACTTCAATAGTAGATATGCTTGACATGAATCCAAATTGGTTCTCTCTTGTACTTGATACTTGTCTTAACCTATATTCGATAATTTTTCCCATAATTTCATAGTATGGCTCATTAACTTGATACCTCGATAATTTGCACAATTTTGAATGTCTCCCTTGTTCTTATATATGGGTATAAGTGTACTTGCTCTCTATTCCTTAGGCATCTTTTGGTTTTTCCATATTTCATTAAATAGTCTGGTGAGCCAAGTGACTCCTATTTCTCCTAGTATTTTCTAAACTTCTATAGGAATATTATCTGGTCTTATCGATTTACCACCCTTCATATGTTTAAGAGCCTCTTTAACTTCATTCTTTTGAATACATCGGTAAAAATTATGGTTTATATAATTTTCTGATTTGGCTAACTCTCCTAAGCTAATACTAACATCTTTATTTTCATTAAAAAGATTATAAAAATAGTTTTTCATCTATTTCTTATATCATCATTTGCCATTAGAATTTTCTCATCCTTGTCTTTGATGCATCTAACATAATTAAGATCTTTAGTTTTCTTATCTCTAGCCCTAGCTATCTTAAAAATATCTCTTTCACCCTCTTTTGAGTTGAGTTTTTTATATAAGTCTTCCCAAATTTTAGCTTTTGCTTCACTCATGACCTTTTTCGCTTCCTTCTTTGCTTTCTTATAAGCCTCTAAAGTTTCACTAGTTTTCTTAGCAGAATGTAATTTGTAACATGCCCTCTTTGCCTTGATTTTATTTTGTACTACTTCACTCCACCACCAAGCTTCTTTTTGTGCCGGTACACCTCCCTTATATACCCCTAACACATCTTTCGCAACTTTCCTAATATGTATAGTCACATTGTTCCACATATCACAGGGTGTACCAACATAATTCCAAACATCTCCTTGAAGGACTTTCTGTTTAAATATATCTTCTTTCTCACTTTTGAGATTCCACCATTTAGTTTGAATAGCTCGATGTACTCTTTTAACTCTGCCTATGTAAGGAATCACCCTTTCATGGCCGGTCCCAAGCCCGGAAAAAGGAGAAGGGTTGTGTTAGGCTTTCGACAGCCAGCGTAAAACTTTGTCGGACTTAACATGGATTCTACAAAAAAAAAAAAAAGAATCCATGTAGCTGACCCCATCTAGTATGAGAAAAGGCTTAGTTGTAGTTGTAGTAGTAGTAGTAGCTCGATGCACTCTTTTCTTGGGTGGTTAAGCTTTCTCCTGAAATTACCTTGCAATCTTTACAACACGCTCTATCTTTTTTTTACAAATAAAGTAATCAATTTGTGGTTGTGATAAGCCGCTCTTATAAGTAATTAAATGTTTATCTTGTTTTTTGAAGATTGTATTGACTATAAAGAGATCAAATGCCATAGCAAAATTTAAAATCTCCTTACCTTCCTCATTTATATCCCCAAAACCAAAGTTTCCATGAATCACTTGATATCCTAATGCATCTTTACCGTCATGTCCATTTAAGTCTCCTCTAAACACATCATCTCCCTTTGTGGAATCTTTTGAATCACCTTATCTAACTCTTCCCAAAAAATTGTCTTTATACTATCTTCTAGTCCTACTTGGGGTGCGTAAGCACAAACTATATTCAAAACCTCTGCTTCTAACACTATTTTCAACATCATGATTCAGTCACCATATCGTTGTATGCCTACTACACTATCCTTTAAATCTTTATTTATGATAATACCAACTCCGTTTCGAGTCTTTTCTTTACTAGAGTACTATAATTTAAAACCTATATCCTCTATCTCGTTTGCCTTTTCTCCAACCCATTTTGTCTCTTGTAAACGTAGAATATGAATCTTTCTCTGAATCATAATATCTACCACCTACATTAGCTTACCGGATAATGTTTCAATATTTCAAGAACCAATATGAATCTTATTATCTAGGACTAGCTTCCTTACCCCGCGCATCCGTCCATAATCAAAATGCGGAGACTCTCTCTGAAATTTTTTTACTACATTTGGGCGGCAATGTAGCAGGACTAACTCCTTTACCCACACCCGTCCATGATGTGGGAACCCTCTCTGCAATTGATTCATTACATTTGGGCGAAAATGTAGTGCCCCTTGCTTACTTATTACTACATTCGGGCTGTCCAACACGTCGCTAGGCGGGGACTTCCCAAAGCAATAATCATAATTTTTGTAATCTATGTTATAAAAATCTAACAAAGTTTTATGTTGGTTGTCGGAAGCCTAACACAACCCTCCTCCTTTATCCGGGCTTGGGACCGGCAATATGAAAAAAAAATCACATCACATGAATTTACCACCGTTGAGTCTGGATATTTTGAGAATATAAGGATTGTCGCTCAACTTAATTTATTAAAAAATGTACCTCGCATGTTTATAAACTCACAAAGCTGCGAATAGAAAAAGGTTCCCCTTTTAACTAAAGAGAATTCATCAAATTAGCTTGCCAACACTACAATTAAAGATGTTAAATGCTTTTTAAAAAATAATGCATCATCACATGCATATTGGACTGTATGAAATACTGTGTTATGGGATGGACTTCATCAAACTCAAAAATCCACAGAAGTGACACCAAGTCCACCTCGTGATAGGGTTGCTCAACTGCCTATCGAACAACCAACTCCAAATCACTCATATGCATGCACCAATCAATTTCTTCTCCCTCATGGCCGAATCACTCTCTCCCAACTAAGAGGGAACCACATAAAATCTAAAATATATTGCGAAATAGGAACACATTTTGAATTTTATTTTCTTTTTGTTTTTCATTTTGAAACTCTTTTTGTTGGTGTGAGATATTCGGTGCACCTTGAAAATCTACATCCTTGGGTACATTTAGTGGGCTTGTAGGTGCATGAGTGTGATTTGATACATGAAATGCATATGAATGATTTATTGATCATACACTAAGAAGGAGAGGTAAGGGATCACCCTTGCATTGTCGGTCCCAAGCCCGGATAAAGGAGGAGGGTTGTGTTAGGCTTCCGACAGCCAGCGTAAAACTTCGTCGGATTTTTATAACATGGATTACAAAAATTATGAGTATTGCTTTGGGGCGTCCTCGCCTAGCGACGTGCTGCAGAGCCCGAATGCAGTAAGAAGTAAGCAAGGGCCACTACATTTTCGCCCGAATGTAGTGAATCAATTGCAGAGAGGGTTCCCACATCATGGACGGGTGTGGGAAAAGAAGTTAGTCCCGCTACATTGCCGCCCGAATATAATGAAAAATTTTCAAAGAGGGTCTCCGCATTTTGATTATGGATGGATGCGGGGGGTAAGGAAGCTAGTCTTAGATAATAACATTCGTATTGGTTCTTGGAATATCGGAACATTATCCGGTAAGCTAATGAAGGTGGTAGATACTATGATTCGGAGAAAGATTCATATTCTATATTTATAAGAGACAAAATGGGTTGGAGAAAAAACAAAGGAGATAGAGGATACAAGTTTTAAATTATGGTACTCAGGTAAAGAAAAGGCTTGAAATGGAGTTGGTATTATCATAAATAAATATTTAAAGGAGAGTGTAGTAGACATACAACGAACGATATGGTGACCGAATCATGACATTGAAATTAGTGTTAGGAGCAGAGGTTTTGAATATAGTTTGTGCTTACGCACCCCAAGTAAGACTAGAAAATAGTATAAAGACAGTTTTTTGGGAAGAGTTAGATAAGGTGTTTCAAAAGATTACACAAAGGGAGATGATTTGTTTAGGAGGAGATTTAAATGGACATGTCGGTAAAGAGGCATTAGGATATCAAGGGATTCATGGAAACTTTGGTTTTGGGGATATAAATGATGAAGGTAGGGAGATTTTAAATTTTGCTATGGCATTTGATCTCTTTATAGTCAATACAATCTTCAAAAAACGAGATGAACATTTAATTACTTATAAGTGAGGCTTATCACAAACACAAATTGATTACTTTATTTGTAGAAAAAAAGATAGAGCGTGTTGTAAATATTGTAAGGTAATTCCAAGAGAAAGCTTAACCACCCAACATCGACTTTTAGTTATGGATTTACAAATAAAAAAATGGACAAAGAAGAAAAGAGTGCATCGAGCTATTCAGACTAAATGGTGGAACCTCAAAAGCAAGAAAGAAGATATATTTAAACAGAAAGTCCTTAAAGGAGATGTTTGGAATTATGTTGGTACACCCTGTGATATGTGGAACAATGTGGCTATACATATTAGGAAAGTTGCGAAAGATGTGGTATCTAAGGGAGGTGTACCGGCACAAAAAGAAGCTTGGTGGTGGAGTGAAGTAGTACAAAATAAAATCAAGGCAAAGAGGACATGTTACAAATTACATTATGCCAAGAAAACTAGTGAAACTTTAGAAGCTTATAAGAAAGTAAAGAAGGAAGCGAAAAATGCCGTTAGTAAAGCAAAAGCTAAGATTTGGGAGGACTTATATAAAAAACTCAACTCAAAAGAGGGTGAAAGAGATATTTTTAGGATAGCTAGGGCTAGAGATAAGAAAACTAAAGATCTTAATTATGTTAGATGCATAAAAGACGAGGATGAAAAAATTCTAGTGGCAAATGATGATATAAGAAATAGATGGAAAAACTATTTTTATAATCTTTTTAATGAAAATAAAGATGTTAGTATTAGTTTAGGAGATTTAGCCAAGTTAGAAAAGTATATAAACCACAATTTCTACCGACGTATTCAAAACAATGAAGTCAAAGAGGCTCTTAAACATATGAAGTGTGGTAAATCGGTAGGACCAGATAATATTCCTATAGAAGTTTGGAAAATACTAGGAGAAATAGGAATCTCTTGGCTTGCAAGACTATTTAATGAAATATGGAAAAACCAAAAGATGCCTGAGGAATGAAGAGCAAGTACACTTATACCCATATATAAGAACAAGGGAGACATTCAAAATTGTGCGAATTATCGAGGTATCAAGTTAATGAGTCATACTATGAAATTATGGGAAAGAATTATCGAACGTAGGTTAAGACAAGTATCAAGTACAACAGAGAACCAATTTGGATTCATGTCAGGCAGATCTACTATTGAAGCGATTCACCTTTTGAGACGTCTTATAGAACATTTTAGAGCAAAAAAGAAAGACCTTCACATGATATTTATTGATCTAGAAAAAGCTTATGAAAGGGTACCGAGAGAGGTTCTTTGGAGAACTTTGGAAAAAAGAGGTATCCCATTGACATATATTAACCTTATAAGAGACATGTATGATGGTGCAAAAACATGTGTGAGGACTCATGAAGGAATGACAGACTTCGTTGAAGTTAATATTGGGTTACATCAAGGATTAACTTTAAGTCCATACTTATTTATAATGGTGATGGATGAGTTAACAAAACATATTCAAGATGAAGTACCTTGGTATATGTTATTTGCAGATGACATTGTATTAGTGGAGGAGTCTAAGGAAAAAGTTAATAGAAAATTGGAACTATGGAAAGAAACATTAGAAAGCAAAGGCCTCCGACTTAGTAGAACAAAGACAGAATATATGGAATGTAAGTTTGATCATTTGGTTACTTCAGAGGACATGGAAATTAAAATTGGCACACATTGCATTCCCCAAAAGGAAAGTTTTAAATACCTAGGATCAATTTTTCAGAGTGATGGAAGAATTTGTAGAGATGTTACACATAGAATTAATGCTGGTTGGTTAAAATGGAGAGGAGCATCAGGTATTCTTTGTGATAAGAAGATACCATTAAAGTTAAAAGGTAAATATTATAGAGCAACAATTAGGCCTGCCATGTTTTATGGTTCTGAGTGTTGGGCAGTTAATCATCAACATGTACAAAAGATGTTTGTGACAGAAATGAAGATGTTGAGATGGATGAGTGGTCATACAAGAAAAGACCATATACATAATGAGGTTATTAGAAACAAATTAGGAGTGGCACCAATAGAGGATAAAATGAGAGAACATCGTTTAAGATGGTTTGGACATATAGAAAGAAGATCAAAAGAAAAACTTAGAAAAACTAAATTTGGAAAGTATTATAAGAGGTAGAGGACGACCACAAAAGTGTTGAAAAGAAACAATAAAGAATGATCTAGCTTATTGGGAGTTAACTGCTAACATGGCACACGATAGGGATCTGTGGAAACAAAGAATCCATGTAGCCGACTCTGTCTAGTATAGGAAAAGGCTTAGTTGTTGTTGTTGTTGTTGTTGACACTAAGAAGGAGAGGATTGAGTAGAGAGTTTTAGAGGAAATGAGTTTCAAGCATACCTTTTTCGAGTTTGACTACCTTTTCATGGTAGCAAGCTTCTTTATTGGTGTCCCGAAGTGGCTCTAGCTCATGAGTGACTTCTTGCTTTCGTTTAGTTGTGAGGTCTTGAATTTCATCTTTCAAGCCTGTGCTTGTGCAACACTCATCCTTTATTTTTGTTTCTTTGGAAGGAGAAACCTCCAAAGTGTGAAGTGGTGCTCATGGGAATGGAACCCATCGGAGCGCATGTTTTTGAAAAATCTGGAGAGATTTGTGTGAAGAGAACTTCATGCTCTACTCCGCTTGTGTGAATCCTCTAGGAGTACCCTTATATAGACAAGGGCCTAGACATGTCCGATTCTGAGTAAACTAGAACCAGAAATCGTAACTAAACCATCTGGGTCCGATTCCATGATAGTTATCGGTTTGGTTATGGGATCCAATTTTTAGGTAATCTGTACATATAATATAATAGTATAACTATATAAGTACTATAGGACATAGTTGTATTTTGTAAGTTATTATAACTTATAAATACTATATTCATAGATGATATATTACATTACAAATGTATATAAAAATATAAGTATATATATTTAATGTATTATGTATGTATTACAATATTACATTATATAATATCATGTCATTAAGCTTAAGTTTTAAACATTATAAATTGCAATCATATATGACACAATGTACATATAAAAAATCATACATGATACAATATACATAAAAAATAAAATAAATAATGAATTTAATTGTAATTCACTTACCTTTGAATTATGTGTCCTATGTATCATCCATAGTGGAAAGAATCAAAGTACACATAGTTATCTTATCTTTTAGTAGAAACTCCTTACCTAAAGTAATACACTTTGAATTTAATCATCATTGTCACTCCATGCTTGTGTTGTATTAGTATTAGTAGTATTTGCACTAGTTCCTCTTTTAGTAGTATAATCTTCACTGCATGTGTCAACTGATATTTCTTCATGCTTTGGTGCTCAATGCCTTGCTATTGTCTAATCATCTACGCAATCCTAAGCTTATAAGGTCTTAGATTGTATTTAAAGTGATATTCATCTAATATACTTTACTTACATTAAATATTTGCTCCACAACAAAAGTTGAGATGGAATAACAAACACATCCTTAGCAATTAAAGATAAAATATAATAAGTAAATTGATGCTTTCACCCCCATTTTAAAGCATCCAATTTCACTCCATTCTCATTATCTTCAAATTCATGAAAATCACAATGAATAACATTGTATACCTTAAACTTAGTCAAGTTTATTGATTTTGAACGTTTTGTAAGCTTTCATTTTAAAATGTGATAAAAAAATTATCACTAAAAGAGGAAGATGTATGGTTGCTATTGTTTTCTTCTTCTACTCGTGGAACAAGAGGACTATGTGTAAAACTATAATCAATATATAATTGATTGATATTTGATATGACATCATTAATTATACTACTAATATTTTTAAGCTTGTCTAATAAAAGGATATTAGAATAAGCATTCACTAATACTTCTAAGCCTTCTAATTTTAATTTAGATCTAATGTAGTAACAACTAAACTACTGGCTGGAAGACCTTTATAATAATGAAGCTACTTTTATATAATCTCCTATACACTATGAGATAAGTAAGGAGTTTCACAAAATTATGATAATATATGAATTATTTTTAAATCTTGATAAACAAATAAATGACAAGTTGGATAGTAAACTCTAGATAATACATATGTAGTATTACTAAAAAGAGAAAGGAGATCCAAAAGACACATACAAACACTCAATTAGACTCAAACAAGGAAAATGAAGGTACATAAACCAGTTCATATATCTATATAAGGCATAGTAAAAGACAATATTTGATTGGTTGAATTTCAATAATGTCCAATGTCCTTTGAAAATTTTATTGATCATCTATCTTTTTGTTTATAAAATTCTACTTATTCATTTGTAACATTAGATTGACTTGATAAAAAATTAAGAACATCTCTAATAGGTTGTATTTTAGGTCAAATAATTTTCAAACTATCTAATACACATAAGTATATGACAAGCACAACGTACATGAAAACATTTACTTCCTAAAATAAATTGATATATCTTTTATAGCTTAGAAATAACATAAGTATTTACAGTAACAATATCAAATGAAATTGAAAAACTCTTACTAGATAACTGATATTCTTTGAAAACATATTTTAACTTATATCAAATATTTTTTGGAGTATGTGACCTTTTTGGCAACCGGTTTTTCATTCGTAAGAGCTACTATTTATAGAAGGGAAAACACTATTCATCAATTGTGTTTTAAAAAATATTTTTTATTCATGAATCCTAGCACAGGTTGGTCAAAGGCTGATCTTTTTGACACTTGAGTCAATAGGTGGGTGCACTTGGTGGCCATCTATTTTTATTTTTTAAAATTAAAATTGTTGACGTGTCAATCAAGTGATTAACCTTATTTATGTAAAGCCAATATGTGGTGCCATGTGTCAACCTCATTTTTTTAAAAGATCCTTTCAGAAAAGCCCGTGAGATGGTCAATCATGCATAACTGACTGCCAACCAATAACCGAGCACTACATGGCATCAACTTTATTTTTTTTAAATTAAACAACATGCATGCTTAGGCTATCAACTTGATTGACCTTTGTCCAAAAAGCGAGCATTGTATGGTGCCTACTTTTTTTTCAATTCTTTACCATCCATTTCAAGTCATCGTAAGCGGGGCCAAACCAGAATTGAACCCCTATTTTTCACACCAGTTTCAATCCCAGTTCAATTTCTTGGTCAACTGAAGTGTAACTGAACCAAGAGGTCCCCTATTGCGATTATGGTTTCAGAACTAATAGTTTCAGTTTTAACCAGTTTGTGGGTCGGTTTAGTTCTGATTCAAACAGTCAAGCCGGTTCCAAACCGTCCATATCTACAGGGCCAATAAGCAAAAAAGGCCTAATAACATATACACATAACACTAATGACTTACATGCACTTGAGACAAACACGTTAAATGTATCACAATGACACTAATATGGATCCTAGATAATCTGTATCTAAATCTATCACTCAAACTATGACCCAAATAACTATAAACCAAATCAATCCAAATTAGGTACGACACCTCTAGGTTTGAATCCATGCACCATATGGATAACATGAGGGTGGTATCAATATCCAGTCAACACCCTATGGCAGTTCTCCCTTGCCGAAGCAATGTCATCCTTGAGCTTTAAGCTCTGAATCTATATCTCCATGTAGACATGATCTCTTGCGTCAATGAGCTCTCTCTAACAACACTCATGCCTCGCTTTATACGGGCGGTTGATGCCTTGCCTCGTCCAAACTATAGAGGCTCTTCTGTCTCCCTTGTGATCGTATTGAGGGTCACAACTGGCTATCATCTGCATCTATATTGTGCTCTCATACCGCGTAAGTCATCAAATCACACCCTTAAGTACCCCCAACTCTTCAACTATGGTTAGTATCACATGGTCTTTACATTACAACATATATTCTTGCCCGACTACATCCTCTACATGTTGTCCTCAACTATTCCATCCTCCGACTCGAAGGTTGATAAGTATATCACAATCTATCTTTTATGGGGGCCCTTCTTAGCCTCTCAGTAGCCTTGCTTGGGTCACGTACATCTACAAACTCAGTCTAGGTCTCATTAGTGATCATCAAACCTCCATAGTATGCGCTTGCCCCAATGTGCATGTTATAGGAGCCCAAACCTTGATCCGGTCCTTGGCTAGCCACATGGCCTTCACGTGGCCTCTTGGTGGTCCTCCCTTGATCAATGCTAGCCTAGCCTCATGTGGCTAGGTTGGCCAAGGGGCTTGGTCTAGCTTTGGTGCGGTCAATTAACTCAATCTAGCATGATGCGGTCTAGCCTTGGTGTAACCGGCTGGATGTACGTGAATGTGGCCCAACTAAGTTCATCTTGGGGCAGTGCCATGCTTGATGAAGTCTTGGATTAACTCATGGTATGAGGCAACTTTGGGTGCAACCCTTGACTTGACTTTGATTCTTCTAAGTGAGCCTCCATCGGTCGAGCCAAGTGCCCTTATTCATGGATCCTTACCTAGGTGAGTCCTCATTGGTTCAACCGAGTGTCATTCTTCATGGGTTCGATCAGGGTAAGTGGGCTTGACTAAAGTGGGTTTGGCCACAGTAGTCTTGCTTCCTACTTGAGGTGAGCTTGACTTAACCATTGCCTTGATCTTCACTCCCATCTTTAATCTTCGGTGGGTATGATTCGTCTTTATCCTCTTTCGAACCAATCCAAATCCTATCTTTGTTTACCTTTTTAAACTTTATTTTGAGACTTAAAACTTTAAATTTCAAAATGTTTGTTTTTGATATTTTATGAAACTCGTTAGCCATATGAATTTTTAAAATGAACTACTGTTTTTAAAGTATGCTCGAATATGATTTTGCAAAGCATTTTGGGGTACGTTTGGCTATAATTCAAATTCACATAATTTCTTGTACCGTTCATTTCAAATGATCTGGTACTCCACGTCATCAATCCATGTACTTCACTCTGATTGGTGGACAGCCAGGGGTGACACGGCATAAAGGCTCAGAAGGGTATTCGAAAATTTCAAATCCTTCGCGCCCTCTTAATTTTGCGTTCAAACTCTCTCTCTCTCTCTCAAAATGGCGGGTCGCGGCAAGGTGAAGATGGTTTCTCGGAGTTCCAAGGCTGGGCTACAATTCCCCGTTGGCCGAGTTTCTCGGTTTCTGAAGACCGGAAAATATGCAGAGCGGGTTGGTGCGGGAGCCCCCGTCTATCTCTCCGCCGTACTCGAATACCTCACTGCTGAGGTATTGATGCTCTCTGTTTTTTGCCACCGATTTATGCAGAATCTTTAGTATTTAGTTTTTCGTATTTGAGATCAGAAATGCTCGCTTTTTTATGCTCGTGATATCAGACGGCGGTTCTTATCTTCCGTTGATTTGATCAAACCTTTGACTTGCTTTCTTTTGCCTTCTAGGGTTCTGGTTCTGTTTCATCTTATTACTTTTTGACTTTCATTTATGCAGCAGGTTTTAGGTTCGGGGTACATATTACAAATCAGAGTTGTGTTCCATAGTCTGGACTGAATTCATTTTCTTACTAGAATTTCAGATCAATTTTCCTTTTCGTTTCATGATCCTTTGGATCGTTTTACGGTTTAGGCTATTCGATAAGATCATGTATGGTTGCGCTTAGATCTTGATAAGATCGCTTCTTCTTGGTTCATTTCCTTGCTCATACTTTGTGAAAGAAAAGAGACTATTTTTATGTGCCAGAATTCTGGTCGGGTTTCTGTTTCTGTGTTGGTCAAATACGTTTTCTGCAACAGCATATAAACCTTTGCTTCTTGATTTAATCTTCTCGGTTTGGAGCTTGTGGTACGTCATCGTTGCCATTACATTGTCCGCCAGCTCTGTTGAGTTTTTGATTTGTTGTACGCCCACCGATGGTGGCTTTTTCAAAACGTTTCAGGTTCTTGAATTGGCGGGAAACGCTGCGAGGGACAACAAGAAGATTCGGATCGTTCCGAGACACATCCAGCTCGCTGTCCGGAACGATGAGGAATTGACTCGGCTATTGGCCAGCGCTACCATCGCCAGTGGTGGCGTCCTGCCCAACATTCACAACATCCTTCTCCCCAAGAAGGCTTCTACGGGCAAGGTTGTGTCTCAAGAACAGCTGTAATTTTGTGCACACTCTCCTTGAAAATTTGTCGACGTGCTCTTGTTTTTAGCCTCAGACTTCGTGTATAATATATCTCATCTCTTCAATGAATCCTATTGCTTGGTTCTTGATGGCATTCAACTCGTTTACAGGGCCAACCCCAAAATATGTGAATTTACGAAAGGGTCAATTAGGTGTCACATTGAGCTTCAACACATG
Organism: Brasenia schreberi; assembly: GCA_036023115.1. Lineage (NCBI taxonomy): Eukaryota > Viridiplantae > Streptophyta > Magnoliopsida > Nymphaeales > Cabombaceae > Brasenia > Brasenia schreberi. Next base: position 13,539,841 of record JAYKKT010000061.1, read on the forward strand.
CCACAGTTTGGGATTTGTTTTCCATAATTTCTGAGGTGCCTGATGCCTAGCTTGTCTTCTAAGAACACTGCTCCATCATTTGAATACAAGCAAAAGAAAAAGACTGGAGCTGAGCTAAATGAAGAGTTTTAAGCGTCATTCCGACTTGGCTTCTGCTCCATGGTGGTTGTGGTCTTGTTTGAGAATGGAAATATGTGAAAGCACAAATGTGAGAGGAGATGGTTTAAGCTTTTAGCAATTTAAAATGATCCCAAATCCATGATTTTGGCTTCTTAGTGAGCGAATATGCTCGACTTTGAAAAAAAAAAGTTCGGGCACACGATGGACGCCACTTGGTCGTGGCCATTTCAAGCAGCGTCATCTTCTTTAGAAAGCAGCCACACGCTTTATACAATATGGTTTACACTTTACCTGGAGAATGCCTTTTAATTAAGTATAAAGATTGAATGTTATAATTTACAATAGTAATTATTCTACATCGCATTAGTAATATTATCTATTACTAATCAATATCTTAAATTAATGAGCCTTTGTTTATAAGGTATGGTGAGTCCAACGTAACCATCGATTGGGATTAAATTGTGACTTTGAAAGCGTGGTTTATGAAGGTTGTCTCAAAAGAATTTCTTATCATATAAGATATGTTTGGCCTAGTAGTAAGTTCCTCAATGTTGTACCAAAGATATGTTTGAACACCTACTTAGCATCGTGAATGCAGAGGGTACCATGTGAAGAGGTTGCATATGATCCCCAAGTGCCTCATCCTTTCTCGTGAATGGTGTCAAGTTAGAGTCTCGTGAATGAAGCAAACCAGCAGTAGGAGAGATTTACCACCACAGTGGGCCGAACAGGGAAATTGTGATAACCATGAATGGTGACTGCACATCAGCTGCAATTGCCCTTTTTGTGTCACAAACCACAGTGGTCAATTTTCAGCAGCTTAATCATCAATACTAACCACTAGTTGGCCACTAACATTATATATATACATATATAATTTTAAACAATAATTACTTTTTTCCAGAAGCTTAATGATCAAAATAACCATTAGTTAATCATTACTGTTATCTATAAATTATATTTATAGTTATAAATAACTAATTATTAATTAGGACTGGTTAACCGGTATGAGAACATTTGTATCTGAACCCATCTTACAATATTTGTAGAAACTGAAAACTATAACCTAAACCTATCGATTTGGTAAACCATTTTATATGGTTTTGACTTGGTATTAAACCTTTAGGGTTGACACTTTTTTGTTTTCTTCTGCCTTATTCTCCATAAGGATGAGCATTGTTGGACCCAAGATTTTTTTTAGGGTGAGACACTTATATTTCTTGTAAGGTGCACTTGTATTTCATGCCCACAAAGCGTTCATATTTCCCTCTATACAGTAATAGACTCAAGAAATTTTTTAGATTTCATGTGAGGTGTATGCCTCGCCTCGCCCTAAAGTGGGTCTGCCATTGCAGCAGAGCCCTTGAATCATATGCATTATTTCATTGTGGGACTCACTGATCTTAATCAACCTCTTTTCTGTTGTAACCTTGTTGGCTTTGCCTAAACAAAAGGTGAGTAAAAGAAGGGAAGAATATTACTGAAAAAGAAATCACGTAGAATAGGCAGCTAAAAATAGAGAAACCACCTCAAGAGGTTTGTTTTCTGCATCACACACAAAACTCCATGGTTAGGATAGTGGGTTCGCACAAGCCCTTTATTGGGGTTTTGCCGCATCACTTGCCTTTTGTGAGCCTTTTCTCATACTAAATGGGGTCGGTTATATGAATTTTTTGTTTTAACTCAATCCTATGACGGGTTAACATTTAACTCAACAAGAGTTGGACCATTATGGGCTCCTCCTCTTAGTATGATCATCAAAAATTTCATTAAAGCAACAACTCTGGTGTTTCGTTTCCATGCTTTTTTTTTCATACAAGAAAATTCATACTTTCCAAGGAAAACTCATAGCAATCCAACCAACGCGTTCCATATTCACAAATTGTCACTCCACTCCACCACATCATCTAATATTTTGAAAGTGTGAGACATGCATGACCTAGATGATGCATGCATTATTTGAATCCCATTCTCTGGGTCCCCTATGAACTGTTGTAGTAATCTTGAAAAGAATTGCATGAGGGCTTACGTTTCCAAAACTGGATGGAGCCTGAGTTGGGATCTAACCATTTGCAATTCCTATTCCATGTGTTGTGAACATCATATATAGTTGAATATATCTCAATAATATTAGGGTTTATGACATGTTCCTTATCTCAAAGCTAAAACGGTAGATCAACGGTGCGGCGCTCTATCTCCGTTGCTGCTGGTTGGGAGTTTGACTCCCAGAAGATGCAAGTGTCTGTGTGGTAGGCTTCAGCCTCCTCTTGTAACAAAAACAAAAAGAAAAGCTAAAAGATATATATATCACTAGGGGCTTCTTATTGGCTTGAGTTCCAAAGATTCTCTTTTGGTATACGAGAGTTCCCGTAAAAAAATCTGAGTGGGAAGGATGCCAAGAGGGGCTGAAGCTGTGGAAGCAATACAATAGTGGAGGACGGGCCTGGTTTACGTAAGCTCATCCATAGAGTGGAAAAGGATTAACAACTCATCCAATTGCTCCTTTTGATTTGCTGATCAAACAGCTTATTTGCCACAAGTTGCCTCTTTCATCTTGGGATTACGTAATACCAACTTGACCTCCATCAATGAGCTGAGTCAGATAATGAGCTAGTTGAGGGTGAGCCCTAACCCTAACGCTAAGGATGTTCCGTGACCACCAGGGCAACGGTGAAATTACTGTGAAAACCCACTTTTATTATTCGTTGCAACCATTAAAAAAGCTCTTGATTTGTGGACTATTCGAACTATCATTTATTATCATGATCGTGGACCGTCATTTGAGAACAACGGCCAAAAGTTTTGTATATTGATTTGTGTTGGTACCGAAAAATTCCACTTTTCAAGACAACAGTTTCAAAAACACTTTTATTTTCTTATATAAAGTGGTGGATATAAGAGTTTTTAAAATTTTAAGTAAAACGCATGTCACCTCGCTCTAAAGTAGGTTCACCATTGGTTCGATCGAAGAAAATTGTCTAACTTGTTTTAATGGTTAGCTAAACCATTTTGATCAAACATTCTTCGGTGTTTCAGCTTGATCTGCCCTTATAGACGTGTTCGCTCTATGCACAAAGCATTCAGGTTTTTATCTGTAAAACCCCCGGTGTAGAAGAGAATAGCAGATGTGAAAAATCTCACTGTGAGGACCTGGAGAGTAGGACCAGCTTCATACGCTTCGTGGGACCATTTAAGTGAGAAACGGAAGCTTCGTTTCATAATACAAGATGTAATAATGGAGGAGACGGGCAAACCAAAGACCCCACAGTAAGGTATACATGTGTCTGCAACAATTGCCCTGTATTTGGCTGCAATCAATATCTTTGTCATATCCTTCAAGTTCACCAATAATTCCTCGCAGTTAGATCAATGAAGCATAGCACAGTAGTAGCGCAATGGGCCCTCTTGCAGTAGGTTGGGGGGTCGATTTTCGGCTTTGGTAGGGGTCTTCCCAGCCATCACTTGCCTTTCAGGGAAAGAAAAAGAAAGCATATAGCGCTGGGAAGCTGTTGCTCTCCTGGATCGGGGTTGAATTAAAAGAAAAGTTACAGGTCATAGGATCGACACCCAGGGGTGCACATCTGGTAGGGGTCTGCCTAACTCCATCAAGTTGATAAAAGAAAAGGAAGTGTCTCCCATTGTATGGAGACGCACGGCAGCTTTCTAAGCAATAATCTTTTGGGACTAAAACTCTGCATGGCTGAACAAAGGTCGGGAGGAGTCTTTCTGCTGCATTAATTAATGCATGTTGGGCATATAAATGATGCATGAGAAATGCATGATTGTGAGCGAGAGGAGGGGTTCTATTCCTCCCTATATATCCATTTCAAAACTTTCAGTATGTGAAGGTGATCAACATTACTCACATCTCCACAATAAGGCACTATTTGGAAGCCATGTTTGAAGAAAATAGAGGTTTATTCTGGTTTTCACCATTCGGTGGGAGGAACGGTGTTGCCGAAAATTGTGTTGCCGGTCTCGATCGGCATGTTAACTTGATCTCAATTGCATCCTGTTCACTTTTTGGCGTCAACACATCCAAACAACTCATCCTTCAGATAGCTTTTGCTAGAATGTTGTGTTCAGGATCTTATCAAGCTGCGTTTTTCTTCTTTTTCCCAATTAGACTCCCTTCCCATAGTGTAGCAACCTTTAGGCCGTGTCCAAGATGATGGAATCAGTGGAGACCTTTAGTTGTACCTACTTTGAACCCAATCTATTTTAGATCCAATTTTTTTTGGATTCAGTTCGATATAGAAGAGTTTTATATCAAAATCTGCTTGAAGTTTGTGTAACTGGATCTAGATTGAATCTGATACAGTTTCAATATCAGACTCATGTGGAACATGAGTGATTCCCTAATTTCTAGCTTCTATTCTTTCAAAATATCGTTGTTGTAGCACCTGAAAATCCTTTTAGATACTCCCAGCCAGTGGTAAACGTAGAAAACTTTCGGGGCAAGGCGAAGTTCAAGTTCAGTTGGGTCATATAAATTTTCAAAAGCATTTAGACCACCCATATAGATTCAAGGTGAGCCTGCTGCTTTACCTCACCAGTGTCACAGTGACAGTCTCGAGGAGACAATTTCTATCGCCACTGCCATAGTTACATTCTCCCATGGCAAAACCAAACTCTGACGGTATCGAACCATCGGATATAGACTGTCAGTCGTGGATTCAAAAGAATTCTTTTGGAAGGAGGTGTACTTATATTTCACGTTCACAAAGCACTTTATTTTTGTATATACAACAACGGATTCAAGAACTTTTAAGATTTCAAACACCTTGTTCTAAAGTGAGCTGCTACCATCAACTTTCAACCAGAAAAAGCTGAAAACGGTCGAAAATGATGTCCTACCGTAGGTCCAACGGAATTACAAACGTATTAGTCGTAATCCAGTTACTATATTAGGCGTCTCTCGAAGGTCAGAGATGAATATAAACTGTTGAAATCAGATTCCGACGGTTGCAATAATAAACAGCGAATAATCATTTCAAAACGTAAATGATCCTCCAAATGCCACACAGAGTTGTTAATTCAGCATTTAAAAGGTCAGATAAGGAGACCATGGTCTCATGCATGGGCTGAGTCACCGTATGACGTTTAAAGTACAAATCTAAAAAGTTTCTAATTATTCATCAAAAAGACAGTTGCAAATTTATTTCAGGTGACGTGATCGCATGTACCGGGAAGCGTGGATAAGACATTCACACCGTGGTTCAAATTAAATAAGGTGTTCAAGGTGACTACAAGCAGATCAGTACGTGATGGCAATGGTTCTCACTACGGCGTTGCTTTTTGTCCTCTTCTCTATGTTTCCTCCAAGCACTTCTCGACAAACACCTCATCACACTTCTCCTCCTTACCCAGGTTCTCTCTCTCTCTCTCTCTCTCTCTCTTGCATGTGCTGTGACGAGTTTTCAATTTTCTGCAAGACAGTTATTCACAGAATCTCTGTATGTGGAGGCGGGTGCAGGGGAAAGAGTTTTCTAATCCGTGTTCGTTATTCAGTATAGGACAGTTCTAAACATCTGTATCGTTGTGTATGTGTGCGCGCAGATGCATGTCTAGATGTGATGTTTGTGTGTGTTTGTATATATATAGGGTTAAGACTGTCTAAGATGCGTGTTCATGCAGGAGTGGAGGAGTTTGGGACCTGTGTACGTTTTTCAGTCTTAAGAAATTATAACATCTGAGTGTGTGCGTGTGCAGGGGAGCACTTGACAGAATTCAATTATGATATGCCTAGGAAATTCAGATTGGCAGAAACAAGAATGGTATTTAGCACATTTTCCATTTATGGACTATGCTTAGAGTAGAGAGGCAATCAATTAACATATTTCATGTGATTTAAGTAGCAAAAATGTACTGCATGCAGTTGACGAATTGTGTTGAAGATTGGTGCAAAAGAAGAGTACTAGAAGATCAAGTAGCTAATTCTGCCCAGAAGCTGAACATCAGAAGAACCCTAGTTTCAGCTGAGACTGAAAACCATGAAGAGGTTTTCAGCATGGACTACAATGCTCCAAGGTCACATGTACCAATTAACAATTAGCTCTCTCTCTCTCTCTCTCTCCTGTGTGTGTTGGTGCAGCATCTTTTTACTGCTTCTGTATGAAATGTAATGTATAAGGAAAATGAAATTGCCTACCTTTGTTTGATCGAAATTCTTAAACATGGAGAACGCGTTCATGTTGGTGATCATAAAACTTTGTTGTATAATTAACTTGGAGAGAGAGAGAGAGAGAGAGAGAGAGAGAGAGAGAGAGAGAGAGAGAGAGAGAGAGAGAGAGAGAGAGAGAGAGAGAGAGAGAGAGAGAACACCTGTATGACCCACAGTGACATCATCACTGCAGCTTGGAGCCTAACCACGGGATCTAGAAACTGGATAAATTTCTCTTTCCCTTTCCACTCTAATTGAAACAAGCCATCTAGAATATTATAGGTCATGTAGGGCTAGCTTCTGCATATCTTTTCTCAATGACGTTAAAATGTCAAGATAATGCAATAACGATGAAGTCTAAAGATATAATTAAGAAAAGAAGAGACTATGCCTCAATGTGAGGAAAGAAAAAAAATTACCAAAAGAGAAGATAAAGAAACACTGATATGCTTCCCATGTTTGGTAAAGTAAGAACAAAGTAAAGAAGATTCCACATTGGAAAGGAACCAATTACTTGGCCTTGTTTGGAATAACAACACAGCGACACCATACATACCCAGTTGTGTTGATCCGAAGTTCGGATAAGCATCATATGAACAAGCATCCACCACCTTTCTTTAAATATAACTTTAGTTTCGCAGGAATCCTGCGTAATTTGCTGAGTTTAGGGCAGTAGCTCGATCCCTTTGACGCTGTTGCGCGTCACTATAAAGAGTGGGGCACGTAATGAATGGTTGTCATGTGAAGGGGGTTTACCTCAAAAAGGTTCGTCTTATAGCTCCTCTTCTTAGGAGCACCATAGTGTCACCAAGAGATGGAACTTGACATGTATATGCACGGTCTGCTTTTTTATCAAATTTTGTGTGTGTGTGTGTGTGTGTGTGAGAGAGAGAGAGAGAGAGAGAGAGAGAGAGAGAGAGAGAGAAAATAAACATCAGGCAGCTGACCTGAAAAAAATTCTGCCCATATACTTATAAATAAGCACATTTTGGGGTTTTCTTTGTTCTTAGATGTATATGTTCTGACCGCTACCAAGCCAAATCTTTTTGTTGCACACATTAGCTTCCCCTAAATATAAACATACAAGAATGACGGTTTTTCTTAGAACATTGAAAGTCGTAAAGGAGCTTTTGAAGATGAGTGCTTTTACCTGTTTTGACAAGAAAAGTAGGGCACGATCATCCAATGACCACAACTATTTCATGCAAGAAAACTTTTACGTGCTATATTATGATAAAAAACAATCCAAAGCATGCCATTCCCACGTCATCTACTTGAATTGGACTGTTATTATGACGGAGATGAAAAAACAATAGGTGCCGTTATGATCTATATATATGGTGTCACACCTACAATGCAATTTTTTCAATTAGTGGGAGAAATTTATGCTGCTAATCTGTTGGAAAGATTGCGAGGAAATTTAAAATAATGCAACATTTTATGTCCTATTGGATACCCAAGAGAAGAACCGTTTAAACGCTCAAATTGATGCTCTTGAATGGGTGCTAATATTAAGTTTGTGCTTGTTGGTGGAGTCTAATATCTTATGATGTGTGATGATATCATATGGAATAGGCATAAGCTTTTAGACACAAGATGTGTTTAACGTTATGTTAGTATGCTTGAAAAATCATGTCCCTTCATAAGTGCCGATTAGCTGCAACTCCATGAGAATCGGTGGGGCTTTCTCAATGGTAAAGTCTTTTGATGAAAAATAGATGTTGTTCGGCCATTATAAATAATAATCTTAAGCTAATAGTGCAGAACTTTTGAAATTACCTACTGACACACTTACAACCTTCCCACTGATTCAATTTTCACATCTTGTTCCTTTAATCGAGTATTTTTTTCTTAAGTTCTTCAAGTAACACTGCAATTCTTTAAATGTACAAGGGAGTTATAGTGACAACCATCTTGGTATACCAATATTGCTAGGGCTTGACTTCTCTTATGCAAGAATAGTCAAGAAATTCCTTCGTTATATCTTGCAGTTAATTTTTGGGTTCTTTGTATCCAAAGTTGAATCCGAGGATTATGGACAATCATAAAGGTTAATGCTCAAGCATGAAGAATCACATGCTAGCCTTTTGTTGTAGTCTCGTTTCTCCAAGTGTTCAGGTGTTTGCAAGTGGAAGATTTAAGTTTGTCGACATGCTCAAGTAAGAAAATGATCACTTAAAAGAAATTCCATGTAAGGAAACAAGGTAAGTCTAAAAACTCTAAAAAAGAGAAATCAAGTTTCTAACTTTACCTTATTCAAGAAAGAAGATGACTCCATTTTGTAAATGAATAATACTTCAACAGTCCAATAAAAAAAGGAAATGTCTCCATGGATCTCAAATTTACATTGGGTAAGACTTTTACTTTTATAGATGTATTTTATGTTTATGATATAAGAAAACAGTTAATTTCAATACCTTTACTAAATAAGTATGAGTTTAAATGAGTATTTGAGATGAACAAGTTCATATCATCAAAGGCATGTTTGTAGGAAAGGGTATCTTTGTAAGAGCATGTTTAAATTGAATGTTACTAATAATAAAATGTTGCCTTCACTTATTTATTCGTTGTTGTGATGTATGGCATTATCGATTGGTCCATGTGAATTTTATAAAATTGGGTGATATGGTTAGATCTAATTTAATTCTTAAAATGATTTTTTTAATAAATCATATATTTTGGTATGCTCACTAAGATCATAAGACTTTCTTTTCATATAGTAGAGAGAAATTCCAATGCTTTGGATTTGATTCATTCCAATGTTGGTGATTTGCATGGATGACCCACTATAGGTAGTATGATTTTTTTTATCATATTAATTAATAATTGCAATAAATATTTTTGTGTTTACTTGATGCCTTGAAAATATGAAGCTTTTAAATAATTCAATTTTTTCAAATTCAAAGTATAACTTGACTATAAATTTTTTATCAAATGTTTAAAATCGGATACAGGAGAAAGATAAATTTATACAAATTATTTTGAATTCATAGAGATCATACACCAAATAATGGTTCCTTATTCTTCACAATAAAATGGCGTGACTAAAAAGAAAAATATTAGTAGAAATGATCTCATTTTATCTTTCTAATAGCTATTGGGGTGAAACCATACAATAACTTGTTACATTTTAAATAGAATTTCTAATAAAATAAATAATTTAACTTCATATGGATTCTGAAAGAAAATAAAGCCAAACATAAACTATTTAAAAGTTTGTGGTTATAAGGCTATAGTAAAAGTTCTTACTAAAATAAAGAGAGTGGGTAAAAGAGAAATTGGATGTATCTTTTTAACCGTATTTTGAAAATAATAAGACATAGATTTATGATAATTGAATCAAATAACTCATATTGTATGAATACGGTAATCAAGTCTATAGATGTTATTTTTTTATAAGACAAAATTACCTCAATTCTTATATACAAAGGACATGTTCATGAAAGAAGGCAAGATCAAGAATGTAATGGAACTAAAAATTTTACTTCTAGAAGTTCAAAAACTTAGAAAAATAAAAGACAAAGGAAAGAAAAGACTTTCTATTTGAAATTTACAATGTTCCTAGTTAAAGAGACATACAACTATGTTAGGAGCTCCACACCATTGTGTTGTAACATTGAATGATCCCGAGATATATGATAACACCATGAGACATGATGATGCAACTTATTAGTTAGAAGCTATTTAAGGTGAGATGGATGTAATAGTGGTAAATACAAATTTAGAAATTAACATACCTTCCTCCAAATCTAAATATGTTCTAAATAGGTTTTCAATAGAAAATGACAATAGATGGAACCTTCGACAAATTTAAAGATTAGTTGCTAGTGATTTATCTAAACAAATGATGATTATTTTGATACATGTGCATTGATAGCTAAAAGAGCTATAATTAAAGTGCTACCAATACTTATTTTATTCATAAACTTATCATTCACTAAATAGATATAAAGAAATATTTTTAAATAGTTAATTAGATAAGGAGATGCATATGGAGTAACCATAAGGGTTTGTTGTATCAAAACAAAACATAAAGTTTATAAGTTAGTCAAATTCTTGCATGGTTTAAAGCAAGTCCGAAAACAATGACATCAAAATTTTGGATTAAGTGGTTTTTACAAATGATCAAAATTAATAAATCAAACAAATGTACATATAGTAAATGTAATGGTAGAATAGACATTTTTGTATATATAGTAAATATAAGGATATAACAAACATTTTGATTTACTTATATATTGATGAGGTTGAAATGCTAAGAAATTCTTATCTAGCAATTTTGACATAGGAATAACTAATGTTATTCTTTAGAACAATTCAAAGAGGAAATAGCATAAGACTTCTCAATCTCATCATGTAAAAAAGTACTAAATTTTTTTGATGGTTTTGATTGTGCTCCTTTTTCCATTCCTTTTGACCATAATCCTAAATGAGTACTAAATAAAGGGTACCTCATTGTACAACTAGAATATGCCAAAATGCTTGGTTGCTTGATATATGCAATGAGATGTGCTAGACCCGGTCTTGTATATATAATAGTCAACCAAGCTAATACCCAAACAATTCAAATAAAGATCACTGACAAAATATTTAGTAAATATTAAAATACTTGAGAGGAACAATTAATTATATCTAGTCTATAATGAAAGTATTTTTGTCTTAGAAAGATATTTGGATGCTAGTTGGTAACCTGCATAAAAGTCCAAGCTTCTAAAAGTGGATGGGACTTGAAGATTGTTTTGTTTCTTGGGTTTCAAAGAAACATACATATGTTGCTAACTACACTATGGCTATCAATTTTTTTTGCTTTAGCAGTGATAAGAAATGAAACATAGTGACTTAGAAATTTGCTTCATGATATTTTGATGTGGCTAAAGCCCATTACATTATCAATAAATAATGATAGTCAAAGTACTTTATCGAAGGCATATTGTGTGGTATATAATGAGAAATCTTGACATATTAGTTCGAGGCATAGTCATTTGAGAGATTTGATTAAGAATAAGGTTATTTATGTTAGAAGATCTTTGATGAAAGGTTTGACCATGGCTTTGGTGCGTAAATCATCAATCTGGTTGAGCCTCAACCCTACTCATGAAACCACCTAAATCACATTTGAATAACATCAAGTCTTTATTTTAATGGGCAAAAACATATTATTAGTGTCATTGCAAGTATATGTTAATTGTTCATCCCAAGGTAAAGGTACTTGGTCCTATTAAAGTGAGAAGAACATTTTAAGCTTAGGCCTTAATAAACCTATAGCCGATATCTATTAGAACACTTATATGGGTCACTTTTGATAGAGTCTACCTACATAAGTATGAAATGGGGCTTCTTGGAGTCTTGGGTTTAGACTCTTAAAACACTCATGATAAAAGATACTGGACACAAGACCACTATCAAATGTGTCAACTTCATTATTACTTTATTTATTGGCACTTAAATCTAAGGGTGTTCATGGAAACAGTGAGATGGTCCTAGATCTCTAGCAATTTGGTTTAATTTAGGAGGAAAAAGGATCTGGTCATTTAGTTCACATTTCCAATGTTGGAACTGAACCATTAGAACCAAATCATTATATATATATATATATATATATATATATATATATATATATATATATATATATATATATATATATATATATATGTGTGTGTGTGTGTGTGTGTGTGTGTGTGTGTGTGTGTGTGTTAACATTTTATATGTGTATAAGGTTATAAAACTCATATATAAACTTATATCTTTGTAAGTTATATATATGTATATATATGAATTTTATAACCTTATATACATATAAAATGTAGACCATAAATCCAAATAATATTATGGCATAATACATTGTATTTAACAAAACACTTAAATAAGTAGAGCTGTGGTTTAGAACCAAAGCAGACTGGAACCGCTAGTTTGATATGGTGTGGTTCGATTCTGGCCATAGCATGGTTAGGTTTGGTTCTCTAAAAGTTTAGAGCCGAGACTAGTGGCTTGATTGAAGTTGAGGCTAACCAAACCAAACCATGAATGCCCCCTACTTAAATCCTATTGTAAGTTATTCACACTTGTTCAAATTGATAAAATAGTACAATGATTGTCTAGTTTTCTAACTTGGATATGCAGGAACCGTTTCTTACTAGGTATATGTTCAAATTATCTATACTCAAGGTATAAGATTTCCAAGTTGACATGATCAAACAATGATGAGATTATGAGAAAAATTTCAAAATAATGGAAGATTTCATGTTTTAATGTGATACCCAAGTGCTCTAGCGCAAGGGACCTTGAAAAGATCAAGTTGATTCTCTTAAAGAGGTGCTAATATTTGGTCAGTGTTTTTTGGTAAAGAACCTATTGCATGAACCAAAGACTATTATTGTCTCATGATATGTGATGATATCATTCACATTGAATGGCACCGATCGGCTGCAATATCTTGAGAAATGGTGGTCTTTCTCAATTGTCACATCTTTTGACACAAAATGGCGATGTTTAGTGATTATAAATAATGATCTCAAGTTAATAGTATATATCATTTGGCTGTTGTCTATTTACACCCTTATAAATTTCATGCTATTTTTATACTCTTGTTTCTCTAACCTAGTCCTTTTATTGCTTAACTTTTCCAAGTATTTACAATTCCTTAAGTGCACAAAGAAGTTGTAGTGACAACCATCTTGGTATATCAGTATTGGCAACAATTTGATTTCTCTTGCACAAGGATACTCAAGAGACTCCTCATCATATCCTACAAGCAATCGTTGTGGTCCATTGCATTGGAAAGTTGAATTCAGGAGCAATGGAAAAACCTAAAGATCAGTACTCAAGCACCTTGAAGAAAGTTATGCACTATTTCTTTTTGCAGCCACATGTTTGGGTGTTTGCAAGTGGAAGACTAAAAGGCTGATATTGTGCAGTAAGGTTTCACTTGGCCATCTTTCAACGTATCTAAACCTTAAACGTCTTCTCTTAATTATCTTTTCTTGATGCCACACAATCTTTCTTGCTAGCAGACACATTTGGGTCTATATATATATATATATATATATATATATATATATATATATATATATATATATATATATATATATATATATATATATATATATATATATATATATGGAGAGAGAGATTGGATCATGCCCAAGGTGTTCACTCATACTCAATCATGATTTTCTGGGTATGAGTACAATAATATTATCTTTCATCCTTTTTTGAAAACCCTTAATTTTTTCAAACAATATACCATTGAAAAGCAATGGGTGACCATCAGGGAGCATGCGAGAGGTTGGTAGGATCTGGCTTTCATATAATGAATTAGTTTGGTTCTCATTATTCTCTTTCAACCTTTAAATAGCGAATTGACGGCATTGTTTGTTTGTTAAATGAATTCAAACAAAAACCATCAGTTTAGTTCAATTTAATCCATTCCTCAAACACCCCTATCATTATGCATGTTTTGCACATGCCCTTTGATTAACTGCTCAACTTTCTCCGTCATATATCATTGTACAAAATAGTTTCTTTAAAATTTGATGATTTTTGTATGAACTTATCTCTAGATAATTTAATTAGTTGTCAAGTTTTGGAGTATGCGCCCAACTTTCCAAGAAATTACGTACCTAAATTGACTGCCCATGTTGATTTTTGTATGCTACAAAAATATTTGAAATTCTTAAATTTTAATTTCTATTACCCGGGTGTGCATCTGGTAGTGGTGAGCTAACTCTGAATATTTCATTTTCAATAAAGAAAAACACTACCAAGTGAATTGAGCTGCTTGAGATCGAAAACTAGAATAGGACTCACTCTTGTCGAGCTCGAGTTGCGCTTAACTTGTCTGTCAGTTCATCTGGAGATCACTGGCTACGCACTCAAGTCGATTGTTTGAGAACCTAATTGAGCTTTATAACATATTTATACATAAAGCGAGGAGCCTTGCCCACACTGAGAGCTGAACACGAGTTTCCCACCAAAGTCGAATTGTAAAATTTTTTGGTGGAAGATCCATCATAAAAACAAATTTCTTAGCACAAGCTTCTTCCTTTTATCATAAAAACTCCGTCCATGTAAGGGATCACTCATGCATTGCCGGTCCCAAGCCCGGATAAAGGAGGAGGGTTGTGTTAGGCTTCCGACAGCCAGCGTAAAACTTCATCGGATTTTTATAACATGGATTACAAAAATTATGAGCATTGCTTTGGGGCGTCCCCGCCTAGCGACGTGCTACAGAGCCCGAATGCAGTAAGAAGTAAGCAATGGCCACTATATTTTTCGGCCGAATGTAGTTAATCAATTGCAAAGAGGGTTCCCACATCATGGACGGGTGTGGGTAAAGAAGTTAGTCCCGCTACATTACCGCCCGAATGTAGTGAAAAATTTTCAGAGAGGGTCTCCGCATTTTGATTATGGATGGATGCCGGGGGTAAGGAAGCTAGTCCTAGATAATATCATTCGTATTGTTTCTTGGAATATCATAACATTATCAGGTAAGCTAATGGATGTGGTAGATACTATGATTCGGAGAAAGATTCATATTCTATGTTTACAAGAGACAAAATGGATTGGAGAAAAAGCAAAGGAGATAGAGGATAAATGTTTTAAATTATGGTACTCAGGTAAAGAAAATGCTCGAAACAGAGTTGGTATTATCATAAATAAAGATTTAAAGGAGAGTGTAGTAGACATACAACGAACGATATGATGACCGAATCATGACGTTGAAATTAGTGTTAGAAGCAGAGGTTTTGAATATAGTTTGTGCTTATGCACCCCAAGTAGGACTAGAAGATAGTATAAAGACAATTTTTTGGGAAGAGTTAGATAAGGTGTTTCAAAAGATTCCACAAAGGGAGATGATTTGTTTAGGAGGAGATTTAAATGGACATGTCGGTAAAGAGGCATTAGGATATCAAGGGATTCATGGAAACTTTGGCTTTGGGGATATAAACGAGGAAGGTAGGGAGATTTTAAATTTTGCTATGGCATTTGATCTCTTTATAGTCAATACAATCTTCAAAAAACGAGATGAACATTTAATTACTTATAAGAGTGGTTTATCATAAACACAAATTGATTATTTTATTTATAAAAAAAAAGATAGAGCGTATTGTAAAGATTGTAAGGTAATTCCAGGAGAAAGCTTAACCACCCAACATCAACTTTTAGTTATGGATTTATAAATAAAAAAATGGACAAAGAAGAAAAGAGTGCATCGAGCTATTCGGACTAAATGGTGGAACCTCAAAAGCGAGAAAGAAGATATATTTAAACAGAAAGTCCTTCAAGGAGATGTTTGGAATTATGTTGGCATACCCTGTGATATGTGGAACAATATAGCTATACATATTAGGAAAGTGACGAAAGATGTGTTAGGGGTATCTAAGGGAGGTATACCGGCACAAAAAGAAGCTTGGTGGTGGAGTGAAGTAGTACAAAATAAAATCAAGGTAAAGAGAGAATGTTACAAATTACATTATGCTAAGAAAACTAGTGAAACTTTAGAAGCTTATAAGAAAGCAGGGAAGGAAGCGAAAAAGACCGTTTGTGAAGCAAAAGCTAAGATTTGGAATGACTTATATAAAAAACTCAACTCAAAAGAGGGTGAAAGAGATATTTTTAGGATAGCTAGGGCTAGAGATAAGAAAATTAAAGATCTTAATTACGTTAGATGCATAAAAGACGAGGATGAAAAAATTCTAGTGGCAAATGATGATATAAGAAATAGATGAAAAAACTATTTTTATAATCTTTTTAATGAAAATAAAGATGTTAGTATTAGTTTAGGAGATTTAGCGAAGTCAGAAAAGTATATAAACCACAATTTTTACCGACGTATTCAAAAGAATGAAGTCAAAGAGGCTCTTAAACATATGAAGTGTGGTAAATCGGTAGGACCAGATAATATTCCTATAGAAGTTTAGAAAATACTAGGAGAAATAGGAATCACTTGGCTCACAATACTATTTATTGAAATATGGAAAAACCAAAAGATGCCTGAGGAATGGAGAGCAAGTACACTTATACCCATATATAAGAACAAGGGAGACATTCAAAATTGTGTGAATTATCGAGGTATCAAGCTAATGAGTCATACTATGAAATTATGGGAAAGAATTATCGAACGTTGGTTAAGACAAGTATCAAGCACAATAGAGAACCAATTTGGATTCATGTCAGGCAGTTCTACTATTGAAGCGATTCACCTTTTGAGATGTCTTATGGAACATTTTAGAGCAAAAAAGAAAGACCTTCATATGATATTTATTTATCTAGAAAAAACTTATGATAGGGTACCGAGGGAGGTTCTTTGGAGAACTTTGGAAAAAAGAGGTATTCCATTGACATATATTAACCTTATAAGTGATATGTATGATGGTGCAAAAACATGTGCGAGGACTCATGAAGGAACGACAAACTTCTTTGAAGTTAATATTGGGTTACATCAAGGATCAACTTTAAGTCCATACTTATTTATAATGGTGATAGATAAGTTAACAAAACATATTCAAGATGAAGTACCTTGGTGTATGTTATTTGCAGATGACATTGTATTAGTGGAGGAGTCTAAGGAAAAAGTTAATAGAAAATTGGAACTATGGAGAGAAACATTAGAAAGCAAAGGCCTCCGACTTAGTAGAACAAAGACAGAATATATGGAATGTAAGTTTGATCATTTGGTTACTTCAGAGGACATAGAAATTAAAATTGGCACACATTGCATTTCCCAAAAGGAAAGTTTTAAATACCTAGGGTTAATTTTTAAGAGTGATGAAAGAATTGGTGGAGATGTTACACATAGAATTAATGTTGGTTGGTTAAAATGGAGAGGAGCATCAGGTATTCTTTGTGATAAGAAGATACCATTAAAATTAAAAGGTAAATATTATAGAGCAACAATTAGGCCTGCCATGCTTTATGGTTCTGAGTGTTGGAAAGTTAATCATCAACATGTATAAAAGATGTCTGTGACAGAAATGAAGATGGATGAGTGGTCATACAAGAAAAGACCGTATACATAATGAGGTTATTAAAAATAAATTAGGAGTGACACCAATAGAGGATAAAATGATAAAACATCGTTTAAGATGGTTTGGACATATAGAAAGAAGATCAAAAGAAGAACCTCTAAGAAGGTTAGAAAAACTAAATTTGGAAAGTATTAAAAGAGGTAGAGGACGACCACAAAAGTGTTGGAAAGAAACAATAAAGAATGATCTAGTTTATTGGGAGTTAACTGCTAATATGGCACACGATACGGATCTGTGGAAACAAAGAATCCATGTAGCCGACCCCGTCTAGTATGGGAAAAGGCTTAGTTGTTGTTGTTGTTTGTTGTTGCTGTTGTAAGCTTCTTCCTTTTATCAAAATATTGTTTAGGGTTATTTATATTTCTTTTTTTTTCCAATGTTTGCAAGTACTCTTAAAACTTGGATTGCAGGTACGATACTCAGTGGTGGACGTAAGATTTTTTTTTGGGATGAAACACACTTGTATTGGGGTGAAGCACACTTTATCTTGATATAGCATTTAGTAGCAATCCCTTCTATATTTTCCAATTTTTTTGTGAGACACATGTCTCACCTCGCCTTAAAGTGGGTTTACCACCGATGACACTGCTATTACAAATCTTGTACACGAAACCAATATCAACACACACCTGTCCCCGATAACCTGAAACCCAACAACCCCATATCATATGTTGAACCCTAACACTCCTGCCACCAACACAACATCCCAACCACACAACACAACAACGCAACGCAGCACCTACATCACATAGGGAACCCAAACACTCCTTCCAAAACCTAACACAAACACACAACCCGATAAACGACACAACGGGAATACTCCTCTTTATCAACATTTTAACTGTCAACTTGCTTAATTAAGTTGCTTGATTTAGGTTAACCATCTAGTTAGCTCACATGCTTTGGCTATACACACACATGACATTTGTCCATTTATATAAACAACTTACAGTTGAAATTATCACAAATTTTGCTTTATAATTTTTACTAAAAACTGAAATTTCTCAGGTGAAAATTTTATCCTTTTACGGTTTCATTGTAAATTGAAATATTTGACCATGTGACGTTAATTGTCCATCGAAGCAGTTGGATTATCATGGTTTTCTAGTATACAGAAACAAAACAAACTTATACCACTCGATTTGATCAAATCCGAACATCCAAGTTTAATTTGTGTTAAACTGAGATAACTTAACAAGACTGCTCATGTTACTTAATGAGCTCAGCACGAACCCCGAGACAAACCACAAGTAGCTAAGTGCACTTCCTTACCCTAATACTGAGGTTAGTGTTGCACTATCTTGAGAATTAAACCGGCAGTATGTTAATATTGGTTGGGCTAAATACAATTTGAGCATATGGCATCCACATTTTTGTAATTTTGCTTTTGTTAGACTATATTATACTCTTTTGCTACTTTCTCGTAGCCGAGGATACTGTACTTTAGGACAAAATAGCCATGGCTCTCCTGGCTGGGGGGTCAACACAAAAGAACCTTTAGGTGAAAGATCAAGAGTTCGATATTGGGGACATAGCCTTCACAGCTGGAAGACCGGTCCCTTTAAAGAATTTTGACCTGCTTGAACGATAGCCTCCTAGCTAGCGACCACGGATCTGAGTATCAGTTGTTTTGATCCTTCCATAACGGATAACACCCATGACCAGTTTTGGTTTTGCTGGAACCAAGGGTCGAGAATGGACCTCTTCCATTTTGAGTCTTAAACCATTACAAACCAGAAAATTCATTAAAAAATTCGAAATCAAAAAAATAAAAGGGAATGCAGATTCCAGTTTCATGGACGGAGGAACACGAACCAAACCGGATGGTCTCTGGTTCCATTTGTCATTCCGGTTTTAGCTGGTTTTGTTCGGGTTAGAATCACCGAGCCAGTTCCAAACCAGATGTCCACTACTACATGCAAAGTGGCCTTATTAAGGTATAATAGAGCAGAGTCAAATGCAAGTACAGGCGAGTTTGGATTCAGCTCGATTTAAGGATATGCTCAGCTTGAACTCAAGCTCAAGTTCAATTGCGTTTCAATCTCTAGGCTCGAGATATTCTCGAGTAACTAAAGTCAGATCATTTCTTTTTTTGAGCTAGTGAACAAGATCAAAAAAGAAATGAGCCTAAGTGAGCTAGTGAACAAGATCAAACTTCAACTCGAATTTGAGCCCATCTACATTTTGCAGGATAACAGTGATTTGAATTGAAGAAAACCCATACTTGATCAAGATGCTGTACTCAATCTTAGCCAAAAGGCATTCTTTGCCTCTATTATATACTCTTCATCTCTTTCCATACTGCTCTTCTTCCTTCAACTCTCTCCTCCCTTAAACACTAGAATAAGCTACTACATGTATAAGTCTAAATCAGGCCCACGAACATCTCGAGCCCAGTATTGGCGAGCTGGAGCTCGACAATCTCACATGTCAAGTGCAACTCGAGCTCGATCAGTCATGTTCAAGTTACCATCAAGTTGATTTCGTTAGTACACAAGCAGCTCTTCTCACTCACAACCCAAAATATAGACCAAATAAGTACATTTACACATGCAGGTCGGGTTCGATCCCCATGACTAACATAGGCCCTAGCGGCGAGTACCTTCTTTGTTTCTCATCTAAATATATACTGACCGAAACTTGCAATACTGGATTTGGATTTAGATGAGAAAGAACACCAACTTTCAACCAGAAAGGTGTTAGCTGTATATATTTATTAAATTAGGTCGAGCAACTGGTTGGGTAGGAATTTATTTGGATAAAAGAGGTTCGAAAACCATGAAATCTGAATCCAAATCCAAAACCAGTATCAAGTTTTCCTTACCAGATTAAGTTAATCAAATTCGAGTTGGACTCCCACCTGTAAATTCATTTTGAGTTTCATGTTTATGATGCCCTTTACACGTATTGTGCTCGATTATGCCTTAGCCAAGTAGCTAAGCTTAAGCTCTCATGGCCCGACGTAGTTCATAAGTCATAGTTTCAAGTATCAGCTGCAACATTCACTAATATGTACTTTGTGCTTACAACTTGACTAACTTATTCTAGACAATCTAATATAAACTTTTCTAAGAAAGTCTTTCCTATTGTTCCCTGTGAGGCAAATATGTTCTTAAAACTCTCTCTCTCTATAATATATATATATATATATATATATAGAGAGAGAGAGAGAGAGAGAGAGAGATTGGATATGCTTATGACTAGTGCTACTCATTTTTGTATAATCATTGCTTTTTGAGAGCATAATAATATTGTTTTTTGTCATTTTTTTAGAATTCTTAAATTTTTTAAATTATACTCATGTCACCAAAATACTCGTAAGTAGACAACATGTCAAAAGTAAACAAGATCCGGTTTTCACACACACACACACACATTTGTATATATATATATATATATATATATATATATATATATATATATATATATATATATATATATACGCGTGTGTTATGGTACAAGTTAACTTCATCTTAACTAAGCCTCTTTCTACATGAGTTGTGGTCCGGTATAGGATGCAACACAAAAACTTCCTACGAACCCCACCCTTATTAGATCTTTACTCATTCAAACAGGCTTATCTTCAGAGTTGCGATGGCCTCCAGTGTATTATTAGTGTACAAAATATCTCACTCCCTTGCAAAAGATCTGGCGAGAAACCGTTGAAGACTGTATCCTTGTTGGTACTACACTCATCCTGTCACGCTTAACCTCACAGTTATTAAAGGATCCTGTTTTCGTAGGGATGAAAATATTAACCCAACCCGATCTAGTTATAGGGATAAGATGTCCCAACCCAATACTTACCCTTACCGATACATACTTGGCCACTCGTTATCTTTTTGGTAGCATAAGTATAATTTAAATTTTTTAATGATTTTTAAAAAAAGATAAAAGATAAAGTAATGGTCATGCATGAGTGAACAACATCATTAATGGGCATGATCCAATATATATATGTGTATGTCAGCATATCGAAGCAAGTTTCAACCAATCATCTTGTATTGATTCAAGTGTGCTTGTGGTCTCTTTTGGTTGAAATTTTAGTTCAAAAGGCAATAGATGTGTATGTAAATAAAGTATAATTACAAAAATACAACCCTTTGCTTTTCAAGTTCAACTTTCAACCGTTCACCCGTAAGAAAGAATAACTCTTTCCTCCCTCCCTCTCTCTCTTTATATATACACACATATATACATAATACACACACACACATATATATATATATATATTGTATTTCGCTCATTCTCGTGAGAAAAAAGAAAACCTTGCACCCATTGAGGTTCCGATTAGGCCTAGGTATGCCATCTCCTAATTCGCCTTGTTGCCATCCCTATGTCTTAGTACTCAAAAACGTACCACTTGAAAAAAATCCAACAAGAACTTTTAGGAGCCCGAGCTTCTTAGCACTATACTCACCCAATCCAGTGTACAAGTGCTAAAAATATCGTACTCATAAGAGATCTAATAGATGCTGTTTGTCGGCCCACCTTTTTTAGTACTATACTCATCCAAGAATGCTTAACTTCAATCATAAGGAGCATTATTGCTTAAAATATTACCCTTTTTAAAGATTTGACCAAGTTTGATGTGGGCTGTCTTTTACATTACGCAACTCTCCTCCTTTATCTTCGTGAAATATGTGCAATGAAAATCACAGCCGTATGTTAGGAAGCTTTAGTAACATGCAATTAGGAGATTAGAAAAGCTAAACACAACCTTTTTTTCAGCTTTGTTTTCTCATGCATCCTTGAACATTTATGTGGTCTTTTCTCAATTTCTTTTTGGTTAATTTTCATGACACTTTTGTTCATGAATTTTTTTATCGAAAAGCGGATAATACTAACTTTTGACATGCTCACTTATATTCATATGTTACAAGTATAATTTGAATTTTTTTAATAGTTTAAAAAAAATAAAAAATAATATTATTATATGTTTTGAAAAAATAATGATTAGACATAAGTATACAATGTTGGGACATGATCCAATGATTATATATAATCATCCATGCTATAGACATTTGTACAGCCTTTTTCTTTATGGTTGATTTTTGTGACACTTGTGCATTCTCCTTTTCAATGATTATAGTTTTTGTTACTTCAATTTTCATGGGAAAGGGAAAAAGATTATGAAATGTTGCTATCTTTTATATTAAAAAATAGATAGATTTTATTATTTAATAAAATTCTCACATGACACGAAAACTGTGGAGATACTAGATGATAAACTCGCAACTGTCTTCGGTCTAAGGCAATATACCGCGTTCTTTTATCTCTCTTCGAGGTAAATTCTGCAGGCATTGTCCCCACTTGGCCAACCTCATCATACCGTAGAAACTATTCATTTCTCGTTAACTTTTTTATATCGTATTTTTCATGTTTTCTTTTCTACTTTTGTCACCTTTGCGATCTCATTATGTGTTTTTTTCATGGTTACAATGGGAGGCTGAAGCCCAAATCACTTGCATGCTACTGGTCAGGAATAGAATTCGGGCATAAGAGAGCGTTACCCTTGACGATTGTAGTATGCTTTAAGAAGGATAAAAGTAGTTCTTGTTTAAATATTTTTAGGCTATCTTGTTGCATTCATCCGACTTAGTGTGGGATAAGGCTTGGTTTTGGTTGATCTTGTTGCATGTAAATGTATCGACACCTTCAAGTATTTTTGAATGATGGTAGTCGGCGGAAGCTTTTGGAGGAGGTGAGATCAAGCTAGCAGTGTTATTAGACTGTGAACCGCCAAGCCGGTTTTCATTGAGAAGGTTTTTAATAGAGATTTTACAAAGTTCAAGACACTCGAGAAGAGTTATTTTTCTTTTGTTTTTGCATCTCCATTTTATAGCTTTAATTTTCTTTGGTTTTTCATTTTAACCTTGGAAAAACGGAACCAGCTGTCCAAAGAATCTCATTCGCTTTCTGTTCTGGTTACCCCGAGACGGCCATGTGGGGATGACGTTTTCAGGAATTGCTTGACAGCCCGACCCTCCAAGGCTACATGCATGAGTAGCTTTATGAACTCAACCGATATGTTTCATTTTATACAACGAAGCTCACTTTATTTTTTTAATTCTTTTCTAATAAAGTTTACCTCAAATTGTTGTTAAATAAATATTTTATTCATATTTATTAAAAAAAAGAGTGTTACTAAAAGCATATCATTTTTAATTAAGGCATATTCTTTATTATTATTATTATTGAAAATCACCACATTACTCTTACTAAGCAAAATACACCCATGAGGTGTCTGACTCCCATATAAAAGAGATGCATCCCATGTGTGTCGTATATATATAAGAAAAAGGCAAGGTGTCTATCTCCCATAAAACAGAGACGTTCGTGTTTCCTTTATACGTCAGAGCTGTTTCGTCTCTTTTTTTTCCTGAACAAAGAGGACAGGAGGAAAGATGAGTGAGTGATGACGGGTTCTACCGGTCCGAAAGAGTAGATAGAGATGAGGAGAAAGAGAGAGATGACAACCGACGAATGTTGATTACAAGAGGAGAATGGGAGAAAGGAGCGGTGGGTTTTAATGACCAGTTTCAGATACCGAAAGAGAGAGAGAGAGAGAGAGAGAGAGAGAGAGAGAGAGAGAGACAAACAAGGGAGAAAACATCACACATATAAAGTCTCTATGATTAAATCATACTCATGATAATGCTCGCTCATACCCAACAATTTCTTTTAAAAGATACACATGTATAATAATATTATCCCTCATTCATTTGCAAAACCTTTAAGAATTTTCAAATTATACTTATGCCATCGAAAAAGAACGGATAGGTATGTTAGAGGTAGGTAAGATCCGGTTTTCTTATATATATACACATTATATATATATATATACATAAATATGTGTGCATGTGTATATTTATTGTGAGGTGTGGAATATAATTTATATGATAAATATATTACTTGTTTAGTCAACATATCTACTTCTATAAAATTATAAATTAATACATATATGAGAAGTTGATATATAATAATTTTTATGGCATGCATATCGATGTAGATTTTTAAATAAATATTAAACAATAGAACTGGGTTAGTGCAGCCTTAATTGTATGTCCTACATATAGCCTTTTATTATAAATATGAGTAAGCAAGTTATATTGTACAAATCAATATAATATAACTTGCTTACACATACTTATAATGACAGATTCGGTCCTCTCCATCACCAATAAAAAATATATATTATACAAATTAGTGGGTCTCTGGGCATAGGGAAGCTTATTGTTGAATCGGATTCAGTAACTGTAGTTAGTGCTCCAAATCCAAAAGGCGATTCGAGGTGTTCCCAGCAGTGAAGCAAGTGATGGCGATGATGCGCTGCGAATGGCAAACACGGGTCATGCACAGTACGAAGGAAGGAAACAAATTTGCTGACAAACTCCCTCCTATCAGCTGGAATAGAGATGACTGGTTTGTTATTGTACCAGTAGCTTCAATCAGAAAAGATTTGAATGAATGCCGGAACGAGTCAAACTGGATACAAAACCAAGGATCATCCGGTTCAGTTCTAGTTCCACTTTTCATAAAATTGAACCTGAAATTGGCGTTTTCAAAATACCAGTATTCTTTTTAATTTCTTTTAAATTTTAATTTTTACATTCTTTCTTGTTTTGAGCATTTTAAGACTCAAATAGCAACTAGAACCAAACCTTTAACTTTCTTGTATTATATATATATAATATTGAATCATGTCTACCACTATAAATATATACAGAGATACTAGACTCACATTCCTCTTAACTTTGCTTGATCTTCAAAACTAAACTTATGCTTTAAAAAAATAATGATTGAACATGAGTAAACAACATAAATAAAGAGCATGATCTAGTTTTTTAATATATATATTGAGAGAGAAAGTTGTTAAACCTCCATTCCTCTTAACTTTGCTTGAACACCTGTACCATTCGTGTAAAGGTAGGGATGACCTAGATCTGTTATGAAAAATAATTTAAAAACCCAAGTTTTTGGTTCTTCTAAAAAAAAATGAGCCTAAAAAATGCTGCTCTCGTTTCCCTGATCGGTCACCAAAATTGGTTAAGCCTCTCCTCTCTCTCTCCGAGCGTTCTACAGAATCGATTTTCATAAATCTGTAATTATTTAATGCGTTGATTCTTATTTAGTGTTTGTAATAACGGGCCTTTGACTAGCAAGATATAACAACGCTTAGATTCGATCCCTGTCTGACTTGTCCAAATTTTTTCATGTAAGATGCTCGCCAGATTATTTTAAATTACCTACACCAACATATTTAAATTTACTACATAAGGTCTGGCATGGCTTGTCTCAATGAGATCTAACTGGACTCCTTTTTTTTCACGATAAAATGGGCCCACATTATGTATACGTGGAATCCTACTCATGGTCCTACCAAATGGGGCGCTTTATTAACTTTTTTTTTCTTTTCCAATCAGTTTTAAGTGATCGATTAGAGTTTTGTTTTTAACGATTTGAAGGCGCTTTATTGACCTTTTTCTCCTTCCCGTCCACTTTTGGATCTCAATTTTGATCGAGTATTAATTTGTTGCTTACAAGAGGAGGTCTTCTAGGAGTCGAATGTTTTAGATGCATTATTTTGCGAACTGGTTAATTGAGTTTTTCTTCTTCTTTTTTGCAATTTGGGTTCTGCCAAAGGGTGAAACATGAATACATTCTATGAGGCCACTCATTGAAATAATATTCTCGCCGAAGCATGCTTAACCATGTTTTAAGACAACAACCTCTAGTCGTGGCATTGAACTAATGGTTTTTTGTCATCGCAAGCGATAGAAGTATTAAGAATTTAAGATAAGATCATGACACGATGAATTGTTTATGATCGTGATAGGTGTTTGCAGTTTTAATGAGAAATGATGCAGTAATATTAAAAAAATTACAAAAATATTTTATACGATAAATAATGTATGTTTTGGTATCTTATATTTCACTTTTTTACATTATAATCTCTTGTGACTTTTACCTTTAATAAAAAATGACCAATCATCCAACAGGGCACCGACCAACTAAGAGCAAGGTGGTGCATTATAAGCACCAGTCGACGACGATGTCAGTGGACACGTCTCACATTCATTCTTTGTCTTAGTTTGAAACTGTCCATGAAAGGGTTGACACTGGCTAATGCAGCCAGCATGTTACAAGCACATACTCATAAGGATGAAACTGTATAAGGATTCACACACAACGAAAGAAGATACGAGATCAAAACATCCAAAATAGCCTCTGTTCGTGTTCTCGAAACCGAAACCAATTGATTCTAAACCATCAGCTTCAGTTTTTTTCATTTTAAAATGTTTAATATTTTTTTCCAGTATCACAGATTAGGACTGAAACTCGAAGCAGAACTTACACGGATCCTGGTTCCGGCCCATGGTTACAGAAGAGCCGGATCAGGCGGGTTCCGGTTCCATGTCTAAACCCTACTTCCATAAAAACTTCTAACGCTTCCGAGCGGCATGCGCAGTATAAATTTTGAACCAACCCGACTCGCGTCGCTGTTATCGGTTTGGCATGTAGCTGGGTTAGGTTTGGGCTCGGGCCCACCTTCGGTACCATGAGAGCTGTTGGGTGAGAATTATGCACTTTTCTTCCGAAAACTATGGGTCTGCCCGGTAGGTTCGTCCGCAGTCTCTCGCGCCCACCGGAAGCTCGAACCCGGGACGAGTCGCGACGAGTACGGCCATGGTTTTCCGAATCAAGAAACGCAACAAAGAAATAAATTAATATAAATAAACAAAAGCGTAGGCTGGGACCCATGGGATCAGCCGGTGGGTCCAATGAAAGTTTGAGTCCCGAATAAAAACCACCGAAAGTCCATTAAGCCCCTCATAATACATCAATTCCCTAACAAGCTCTCAGCAATTAACTTTTGGTTTTGCTAGTATCTTAAAAAAAAAGACGACGAAACTCAATTATGCTGTTATAAGGTGTTGAAGTATCAGGTTTCAGGTCATGCTCGTGTTGTGTTTTTCCTTATGATGTATTTTCCATAATGACTATTTGCGCCTTTGTTGTTTCGCAAGGTCCATATAAGCAGTAAAGCTACCGCCCAGTGAAAGTAACGGAAAGTCTGAATTGTTGTGTTTGTGTCGTTCTTGTCCGTTCAGAAAACAGGACCATTTGAGCTTTGATTCTTTTGCCACTTTGCAAGATCATGATATTGTCGGTATATCTCACATGAAATTGCTAGGGATTTCATGCTTTGAGTTTTTTGAGTTATGTCATTTTGTTTTTGTGACCAAAACAGGTCGACCCAAACACGATCAGATGGATCAATTTGTCTATGTCCCTTTGAGTCGTTACGAACACAAACTTTTGGGGTTGCGAACCTAAACTGAAGAAAGTAATTTGGATTATTATTGCATCTAGAATCCAAAAGATGGGTTTTCTGATAAGACCTATTCTTTTTTTTTTGGTGTGTGTACATTCATCTTTGTGTAGATGACCAAAACATGCTTAATCAGTATAGTATAACATGCTCGTGTCTTCAAAAACCAATAAAAAAGGGATCGTGTTAAGGAGAATGACACGACATAAACACCCTGAAACACAAATATAGATACAACCCGAAATGTCGGCATAACATGCCACATAGAACCCGACCTTGGCTTTCCAAAGAGCGCATTCTTAGTTGGTCTTATTCCACTGGAGGCAGGACGGAAAAGGTTTTCTGGGTGACAAGAGGTATTGTTGGATTCATGAAGGGTAAAACCGACCTTCACAGTTGGATCAAGCATGCCACGAGGTAGCCACCTGACTGCCAAAGAAGGGATTTGATTGCCACGTCAGAAATTGAAGATGACACGTGTTTTGACCATTGATTGTAGCTGAGTCAGCACAATAGTTCCAACGGATCGGACCCACGTGATGGTTGTTGGACCGCGGATTTGCATCACTTTTTCGAATACAGTCAGAAAGTCATCCCGTTTCTATTGGCCGTTAGCATCTTAGATTGATTGGGGTTCGTTTGATTGAAAAGCTGCAGGTCGGAAATAACCCTCCGTGATGGGTAAACGACTTCGGACCCGACCCTGATCCGAATTGAGGGTTCATTCAAATAATGGTATGGCCCCGATGCTCCCTTTAAAAGATCCGAACCATCCAGGAACATAAGCCTCGAGGGTTTGAATTGCCTTCGTTGAATCTGGATATGGAGCTTTTGGTCCTGGACCGTTACGATGAATGCCCTCAGAGGCTTTTATGTTGCAATAACATACCAAAAAAGCGGAAATATTATCTGTCATAAGAAATAAAAGTGAATTACATTTAGGAGGTTTAAAAGGAGGAGGTAAAATTGGTTTACCACAAATTATGAACAAAAATATATATATAAATCATATAGTAATGCTTGGTAGAGATGGCGATTTCATGCAGACACGAAAACTCAAATCTGCTTGAAATGTCCACACAAGATGATATGAATGAATCGAGTTGTTTTTCGGTTGATCCGTTTTGACATATAGAACTGAACAAAACTATGAGCAGCTTGGTTAATTAGAGGCCTTAACTGAATCATAATCATCAACTGGACTGATGTCTTACCCGATTAGATGAAAAATATAAGTGATTTAGCTAATGAGAACTCAACGTGCACTTCCATTTTTTCATCAAACTTTCTTTCCAAATCAAGTTTGGGAAAGATTTGAACATGTTGGATTTGGTACTGCTTAGGTATGGACTGGATATATATTTACCAAATCCAGATAATTGAATAACATGGCACAAGCAGAAAACTGAAGGATCATATGGAAGGCCAAAATTGTCTTGGTAGGATATGATCCAAGTTACCCAAACCTACATTCTGTATGCTACTTGGATGTGGGTCTGCTTATCTAATCCAACTAATTGAATCCGGACTCGATTCAATCCAATACATACGACCCGTTAACATCCTTAAGAGACTGGTCTGGATCCAAAGAAGATCGATCCATCTCAATTCCAATCCAAACATTGGACCACTGACCGTTACCAGACTGCAAGGGCATTTCGGACGTTTCCCACGCAGCACTAAACCGCCCTATTCTCGCCCACTGAGGGACGAGAACCCCTCGTCTGGGCCCCACTTAGCCCTATCGCCAATCTTCATCCTCCACGTCAGTATCTCTCGCTGTTCGACGGCTTACATGATCGGACGGACAAAAGCTCATTGGGACACACGGCTTTTTAGAGGCATCCAACGAGAGAGAGAATAGAGAGAGCCCCGGTCAATTAACCGCGGTTAAATCGTAACCATTGGTGGAGGACCCAGGCTTCCCGTTGGGGTTAAGATTCAGGGAAGGGAGTGAGGGAGAACGAAGGCGAGGGTTTCCTCTTCTCTCCTTTCCGCCTCTCCTCCTTTGGGGGATTTGCTGCAGACCGTGAAGATTCTCCAAATTATCTCTGTTTTCTTTTCCTTACATGAGTGGTTGATCGATCGGGACATAGGCAGAGAGATATAGAGATCTTGACATTTGTCCAACTGTGAACCTGATGCCCCGTCTTCGATCTCTGATCGACGATGAGATCGACAGCGGAAGAGTTGCGGAGTTAGCTAACTAAGATTTGTTTTTGTAGTTTCAGTCCGGTATTTGCGGGAAACACTATCAAGAGTGCGTAAAAGCTTTGTCTATGATTTCATTTATCGTTGTTCTGGTTTGATAATCTGTAGATCCGAACTTTTGATTGCATATTCATGGATGATGTGCCTTTGTTTCATAGGATTTGATGATCCGACAGCGTTCATATTTATGTTTCTTTTCTTTTTGTTGCTTTTGATCACGGTTTCTGTAGATCGGATCGTATTTCTTCAAAATTCTCAACAGAATTGTTCTTTGATGGTAAGAGTGCGTTAAGATTTGATTTCTTATTTCCTTTTCTTTGCCTTAGGTTGGTATTTTCCTTGTACCAAATGTTCTTCAAATTCTCGAAAGGAATTGTTGTATTTAGCGTTCACGAGACTTCAGGATTGTTGATTACCATCGATTTGTGAGTTCATCGGACATAAGTGAAAAATTGCAGCGATGCGGAAGTGTTCGCATTCTGGACTTTATGACGGTTGTTTTGGATTGGAGAGATTACTTTTTTTGTCGTTTTGAGCGGGACTTTTAGCAATTTCTTCTCTTAATGGTCACAAATGGTGAATAATGTTGGATCCATTAGCCTTCACGCTGCGTCTACCTGATTTTCTTTGGGTAATTGTTGTAGATTTATCTTGAGTAGCTGGAGTCATTATGTTAATTTTTCAGGAGTGATTTATCGTTCTGTATGTATTCGTGTTATGTAGAGATTAGGGAGACCGATCAATTAATCTCGTTTCGTTTGATCGTGTTATAATCTATTAAGCTACTGGGCTGCGGAAAACCTTTGTTCTTCACCTTTCTTTTACATACCGCGAATAGAGCTGTTGGTTTCTACCTATTTTGTGCACGGCAACAAAAAAAGATGGATCGAATTATATGTTTTGGGTTCGTGTTTGAAGGATCAATAGAGATATTGGTATCTTCTTGGCTTCTTTTGGATAAGCTGCAGTAGTAGGAATCAATCAAATACCTCGTAATTATTGGAGGGGTGTCTCCACTGTAGTAATATGGTTCTTTTCTTCTACAATAATTCATGGTTTCGGATTGCTTTGAAAGCTTGTGGTAATCTCAAATTGGTACTAAGTTGGATTCCGGCGAGCTTTTGTTTGTATTTGATAACTCTTGGGATAAGGGATTTCGTGAATTCCATGATACGTTTCTAACTGTAGGAAAGTCAGGAACATGCAATAAGTTGTCATAATCCATGGTATATAATACAAACACCCTTTACTCTGTTTTATATTAATGATCTGAAATAGTGAATGTGACATGATAGAGCTCTGTAGAAACAAAGATATGTAAAAAGGCTTAGCTGTTGTTGTTGGTCTGAAATAGCGAATGTACCATTCTCTGTTGCATATGCTTTCGGGTACTTATCTATGGTGGGAAAGACGCGTGTGGACGTGCTTCTGTGTTTTGTGATGCGTACATGTCTGTCTTTTGCATTGCTATGCATCGTCAAACTTTGGTTGCTTTCTGATGACCAATTTTTTCATTGGCGTAGACTTTCTATGTAAGACTCCGTCACAAATAGACCAAGTCTTTTAGTCATGTGAGGGTTTGTCAGGTTGACTTTGTAGCCAAGACAGTCTTAACAGCATGTGCAACAGATCTGATGTTGTTGATGTTGTCAAATCCCAAAATTGTGTTCGAATAATTTTATCGTTGCTCATTGAAGTTGGTACCCGATTAGTTTATTTCCGCATATATCATTTCGCAGTTCTTCTATGAGATTGATTTTAGTCGTCTTGTTAATCAGTCTTAGCATTTCCTTTAATTTATTCGATGTTTTATTGATGTATGATCCGAAATAACTTGCATATAGCGGCTCTCTGTCATATTTCACGTTTAGTAGAATTTCAATGTTATTTTATGTTCAACTCGTCTCATCTTTTGATATGCACATAATATCTTGCAGGATTTTAGGTGTGGAGAAATTTTGAAGTTTCATAATCGATGAGATGGCTTCTCCTATGCGCGCATCTTTCTGTTCTTCTGGGAATCTATTTGATACGTAGTTGATTTCGCACTAAAGTAGCAAGTGCCAATTTCCAAAGGCTGCTTCATGATTGTGCATGCAACTACCTGTCTCTGCCACGTAGAAGCAGGGTCAGCATTGGGCTTTGTCACCAGGAAACTTTGTGTTGGCTCATTCCCTGAGCTGAAAACTCGTCTGCATTCCTTCTATGTCTCCTAATTTGGATAGTCCAGTTCAAACGCAAATGGCCGTTGCGGTCTTCAGCGGTGCCCTCAGCACCGAATGTCATGAAAAGCCGAGCTCTGAAGGGAGACCGGCAGCGAAAAGGCGCGTATTTGTTCAAACCGACACTGGGTGCGTCCTAGGACTCGATTTGGATAGACGTGATAATGCCCACACAGTGAAGAGGAAAATGCAGTTAGCACTCCATGTGCCGACGGATGAGAGCTCTCTGACCTTTGGGGATCTTGTGCTAAAGAACGACCTCAGTGCTGTGAGGAATGACACGGCCCTGCGCCTCACAAAGAATGCCATGCATAGGAGCTCTTCTACACCTTGTTTATCTCCTACTGGGAAAGATCAACACAGAGACCGGAGTGGTCCAATCGAGATATTGTGTCGTTCTGCGAAATGTGCCAAAACTGAGCAATTGGTTAGGGACGTTGTCAAGGCGATCAAAAATGGGATTGAACCGATTCCTGTGCGCAGTGGCCTCGGTGGTGCTTATTTTTTCAGGAACACCAAGGGGGAAAGTGTTGCTATTGTGAAACCAACTGATGAGGAACCCTTTGCTCCTAACAACCCTAAAGGTTTTGTGGGGAAGGCTCTTGGTCAGCCCGGCCTGAAGCGGTCCGTGAGAGTGGGTGAGACTGGGATCAGAGAAGTCGCAGCTTATCTTCTTGATTATGATAATTTCGCAAATGTGCCGCCTACAGTCCTTGTTAAGGTTACCCATTCGGTTTTTTGCATCAATGAAGGTGTTAACACCAACCGATTTGGAAACCGAACTCAAGTCAGCAAGATTGCTTCTTTCCAGCAGTTCATACTTCATGATTTTGATGCGGGTGACTATGGAACATCTAGTTTCCCAGTTTCAGCGGTGCATAGAATCGGCATTCTGGATATTCGAATTCTAAATACAGATAGACATGCTGGAAACCTATTAGTTAAAAAGCTTGATAAAGTTGGAAGGTTTGGTCAGGTTGAACTTGTACCCATCGACCATGGGATGTGCCTTCCTGAGGACTTGGAGGATCCATACTTCGAATGGCTGCACTGGCCTCAGGCGTCGATTCCCTTTTCTGAAGATGAGCTCGAATACATATGCAGACTTGATCCGATGAAGGATGCTGAACTGCTTAAGACAGAATTGCCGATGTTTCGAGACGCGTGCCTTCAGGTGCTGATCGTCTGCACCATTTTTCTAAAAGAAGCTTCAGCTTTTGGTTTGTGCCTTTCAGAGATAGGGGGAATGATGAGTCGCGACTTCCATGGGATAGAGGAGGAGCCAAGTGAGCTTGAGGTTATCTGTATCAAAGCGAGGAGGCTTGTAGAAGAGGAGACATTCTCTGATGACCTGGAAGGTGAAGAAGAGCAAGAACAAAGCGGTTTCGAGCAGTTCCAGCTTGACATTGACTGTGAGGAAGGTTCCAGTCATCTAGGACCACTGAAAGCTACTGGTCTCAATACAACATATAATGGATCCTACTTTATTCCTAGCTTGAACGTTGGATTCAAAGATTTCCCTAAACCTGGTTTCTTTTCACCAAGGGGCGGAAATCACCGAAGCCCTCTGTCAAAATTGGATGAGACTCCAGAAGAGGACGAGGAGGCTGATGAAGAGGAAGAAGACATAGTCATGCTGCAGAAGCCTTCCTTGTCGAAACTGTCCAAGTCTTTCAAAGTCATGGGTATAGGTGACAAACACCATGTTCAAGGTGGTGCCAGAGGAGAGGGCTCTAGTTCTTCATGTAACAGACGGAGTGCTGAGGAGCAGCTTCAGGTCGGTCCAAGCTTCGTGAAACTCTCTGATATGAGTTCACAAGAATGGGCCTCATTTTTGAACAAGTTCAAAGAACTAACCAGAGACGCTGTCCTTGACAAGAAGGAGATGAGCACGAGCCAGAGGAATAGGATGGGTACCTCGTGCCAGTTTTGAACGGTGACACAAAGTAAGTTTGTTGTTGTTTGCGTGTAGAAAAATAATCGAGGTAGCTCAGCAGGTTGTTGGTGTAGCTGCTAATATCTAGTTAAGCTCTTTGCAGTTGCGGAATGAAGAGAAGCTAGGTGTTTGTAGTGTGTGCCGGCATGCTGTGGGTGTCGATGTTGTAAATATTTTCATTCTTCCATACCCCATGGAAGAAGATCGGATCGATGCCGTCTAAGTAGAGACAAATCTAGGGGGGTATGCTTTCTCCTTTTAGTATTTTCATTCGAATAAGAGACAAGGAGAGGAAGATTGTACAAAGTTAGAAACATAGAAAGATGGATTGCTGAGTTTTTTAGGGCTTGAATTTTTCTTAGATTTATGATATGCCAAGGTTGGTGCTTGTTTAGCGTGGGCCACACTGTGTTGCTTTGGATTAACTGACCGTTATAGTTGATATTGTATGTCTTTTGCTGTACAATGCCTGCTCTCTCTCTCTCTCTCTCTCTCTCTCTCACACACACACACACACACACACACGCACACACACACACACACACCGCAAAGGGGAGGGCAAAGCCAGAACGCACCTGTTGTTGAACTCGTGACTTTCAACATGTGAGTCGACCCCCTATTCAGGTGAGATATTGTTTGTTGTGCTTTACTTGCGTTTCTCAACGATGAAGGAAGACAAGTTCATGAGCTTATTGTCCTAGGCCACGACAGGCTTAGGGTATATCTCCTTTCACATTCTTGCTTCCAACGTTTTCAGTATGCTAAACTCCCCGGTGCACATGAATCGTTTCCATTGAGCAACTATCTCAAGGTTTTGTTTGGGAAATGAGAACATTCAGATGGCGTTTTCAGCTGTATAGGAGAAATTGCTGTGCTTCAGAAATTGTGGTTAGGAGTTCTCCATGATTCCCAAAGTGAAAGTTTCGGAATTACGAAGTGGAATTGGTGCATGATTCGATGGTTTTGGGCACATTGAGTTGTGCAATTCGTATTGTTGCTGCTTTCAAGCGACAAAGCTTCACCTGGACGTGTTTCAGAGGTGGAGCATCAACTTTGTTGTGGAACTCTTGATCAAGGTCAAGATCAACAGCATGATCTTGGGTCTACTGGTCCATACTTATCTGTGGTGTGCATACGTGATTCAGTGTGTTCCTTGGATTTTACCGCTTTCATGTTTAGACGCCTGAATACTTTGGGCCATGCACACAAGAATGGAGAGAGAGAGGTAAAAGGTACAAGTATATTTCTCATAGGTTGCATTTAATTGAAAAAGTGCTTTTGACCTCAATCACTAACTTTCATCTTGAAGGTTATTTTGAGTCAATCCTTTGGGCAAGAGAGCTGTGGCTCCTCCTGCAAAGAAATCGATATTTGGACAAACAGAGAAAAGCCTGAACTATGGTGAAAATGTCTCCTTTGATATAGAGACGGGTTGCATCTTATTTCATGGCGTTCCAAATTTGCAAGTCCCGCAATTTCGATTCGACTGAAAGGCAGCAGCGCTAAAGCAGATCTTCACGACGTGCACGGTGTCTCAGGTAATTTATCTCCACTCAAAGGCTTGGAAGCTGCCAAGTTCTAATTGTTTTTCGAGGACGACCTCACTGTGAAGATACCACTTTCTGATTTTTCCTTTTGCCCCAAGAACGGATTTGGGGCCAGGCAGAGTTTCCTAAGCAACTCAAATTTCCCCACAATGCAAAATGCAAGATCTCGCTTCGGGCAAAAGGAAAAAGAAAGCATTTTCTGTTTTTCGCCTTTGCCCCAGGAAGGGAAGTTGGGGCTAGGCAGACCCTTGCCAGTTACGACGATGCGAAGTACTCAATGAGAATTGCACCCTGACCCCGTATCCCATCACTCGACAAGAGCTAAACGAAGCTGCTACGAGAACCATACATGCATTTGGCACATGAGTAAAATGTCAGTTTCATTTTATCAAGCATCGTCAGGCTCAAACACTGGATTTACTATTGTCACTGGTCAAAGAATGAAACCAGAGCGTTAGCTCAATGGCAGGGCGCTCTGGCACCATTGCTCCTAGTGGGGAGTTCAGCTACCTGGGGGTGCATGTTGGGCTTTGGCCTCCTCTCGTAACCAAACAAACAACTAAGCCTTTTCCCATACTAGACGGGGTCGGCTAAATGGATTCTTTGTTTCTACATAGCCCTATCATATGTCATGTTAGCAGTTAACTCACAATAAACTAGATTATTCTTTATTGTTTTCTTCCAACACTTTTGTGATTGCCCTCTACCTCTTTTAATACTTTCAAAATCTAGTTTTTCATACCTTCTTACGGGTTCTTCTTTTGATATTCTTTCTATATGTCCAAACCACCTTAAACAATATTCTCTCATTTTATCCTCTATCGGTGCTACATATAATTTATTTCTAATAACCACATTATGTATACGGTCTTTTTTTATATGACCACTCATCCATCTCAACATCTTCATTTCTCTCACAGACATCTTTTGTACATTTTGATGATTAACTGCCCAACACTCATAATCATAAAATATGGTAAGTCTAATTGTTGCTCTATAATATTTACCTTTTACCTTTAATGGTATCCAAAGAATAGTTGATGCTCTTCTCCATTTTAACCAACCAACATTAATTCTGTGTACAAAAAGAATAGTTCAAGCCGCATGTAGAAGAAAAATATCAAATATATGCAAGTGTGTGTGTAAGAGAGAGAGAGAGAGAGAGATGTTTGGTATTCAGAAAATATGGTACGATAAAATACCGATGTCTAGTATTCAGAAAAATATCTAACATGACATATTATAGAGGATTGACTATTTTCCTTTTCCAAGAAAGGAGGATATATAGGCTTGTTTACTGGGAAAGAAAGTGCCTGAAGATCACCAATAGCACAGAAGAAAATTTGATCGGTGAATACTGTGAAAATTTCCTACTCTATCAAACCCTTGATTTCCTTGATCTAAGTGTGAAATATCTGGATTCATCCAGCAAGACCAATTAGAATCGAGAAAGAGGATTGATCCTTGGTTTCACCAGGAACTTATGTGGAAAACAAAGCAACTTTCTATTCACATAAATTTCAAATGATTGACCTCCTTGATCTGTACAAGAAAAACTAAGTATCAATCTCGCCTCATTACAAGAAAAACCAAGTATCAATCTCACCTAATTCTTCTGTAGATATTGCAAACCAAATAAGCTGAAACCATCACTGACAAGTCACAAGGTCCTCTTCGACGGTAACACCATCTAGGCTTTGCTCCCATCATGTGCATTTTCTTTCTTGGTTGTGATTTTCTTTAACTCGATATGCTGACTCTGGATCCTTTTGATGACTTGCGAAAAATCCCCTCGGGTGAGGGAAATAGAGTCATCCTTAGAAAGGCGCCTTTGTTTTAACCCTGACAGAACTTGTGAAACATCAACAATGGAAGGGCGCTTCCTTGGTGATTTATGAATGCATTTATGTGCAATGTTGGCAAGAATTATAACCTCCTGAAGATTACATTTTCCGGCTAAGCGCTTATCAAGTATCTCACCCCAACCTGTACTTCCATCATCAGTCATAGCTGCCTATACAACGAAGTAACCATGTCATGCAGCCAACCAAACTGGGCAAGGAAAAGTTTAACACATGATGGACATAAAAATATAATGCAAAAGATCAAAGAAAACGGTAATGGCAACGCATGAATTGAGTGACTTGTAATTATTTGGAACATTTTTAACCTCCTTCCTATTGTTCTTGTAAGTTCTCAGCATGCGACCATGGCTGACTAACATTAAGACTGTGTTTCTCAAGTATAAGGGAAGGAAAAACCCAATTCTCATTCTATGCCACAGGGATGGTTGTCAACACTCTCGTTACTGAATGCCTCCACTAATGAAATCCTAAGTCCACTCCAACATTATACCTACCATAGATGTCACGGTGAAGACACACGCCCCTGGTACCAAACTCTCAATGCATCCACTTAGATGCGGTTGGGCTACTCAACTAGCCAAGTGTATAGAGCTCTTGATGTTTTAAGTAATAGAGAAGCATGTTGTAACTTGAGCATTGAAGGTGGTAAATGGCAGCAAAAGTAAGGTTGTACAAACAAGTTGATTGATGGATCCAGTTCCAACCTAATGAATTCTCTTTTGAGAAAATAATATCTAACAAATGATTCCTGTAAGGTAATAAAGCTGTACAATGGGGATGGATTGCTGTGAATGAATTGCTGTAATAAGGAAATAAAGCTTACAAGAGCAATATACTCCATTAGGCCTTGTTGGGGATGAATTGCTGTAATAAGTTCGAATAGAATGATGCCAAAACTGTACACGTCACTTTTCTTGGTAAATTTGTTTGTTGACATGTATTCAGGGTCAATATATCCATATGTGCCCTTAAGTCCAGAGACATGAGGATTGAAGTCCTCTTCTTTAGACAGACCAAAATCAGCCACCTG
Source organism: Brasenia schreberi (assembly GCA_036023115.1). Classification (NCBI taxonomy): domain Eukaryota; kingdom Viridiplantae; phylum Streptophyta; class Magnoliopsida; order Nymphaeales; family Cabombaceae; genus Brasenia; species Brasenia schreberi. Next base: position 13,578,298 of record JAYKKT010000061.1, read on the forward strand.
AAGATATGTCATATTAGAGAAAATGATAAAAAGAAAACAAACATTAAAAATAAAAGCCAGCTTCACCATGAAATTGCAAAAACATTCAGCCAGAAAAGGGCCTGAAAGCAACAACTAAGACTTTTCCCATAATAGATGGGGTCAGCTATATGGATTCTTTGTTTTCATAGACCTCAAATAGTGAAATCAATATAAGTTAAATCATTCTTTATTGTTTCCTTTGTTGTAATTCAACCCACATACTTAGGAATCAAAATAAATCAACATGAAAAGAATCTGCACAAGGAGGAGGTCGACGCCCTCGTGGCTGCCGCAGCCTCTCTCTTTATTTTCTCACTTAACTTCTTACTATTACACTTAGGGCATTACTTATACATATTTCTAACTTAAAAGATGGAAATGCCCTTGATTAGTAAAACTAATAATACTCGGCTCTCAATGAATCAGATTATGATCCATTGGGATCCATAAGACCCAATTACAAGAACCTAAATGCAGAAACACAAATGCAAAAATAATCTTAAACACGCCCCCTCAAGTTGGGTCTTGAATGCTTGAAACACCCAACTTGCCGAGAGCTTTCTTTAACCCATTAGAAACTACTCGTTTTGTAAGAATATCAACCAATTGATCTTCAAAACGAACATAAATAATATTGAAAATTCCTTGAAAAACTTTCTCTCTAATGAAGTGACAATCAACAATCAACTTTACTATGCTTTGTCCTCTTATGAAAGACTGGATTAGAAGCCATTTGAAGAGCCGTTTTACTATCCGTGAAGAAATTAATTGGAACGATCCTCCCCAGGCAAATTTCTTCTAATAGTGATAAAATTCATAAACCTTCACACATGCCGAGAGCAATTGCACGATATTATGCATCTTGCTTCTTACTCTTTCAAGACACTACATTGCCTCTTAGACATACTGTAGATATGAAAATTTCACTCCAAATTGTACGATTTTATGCGCGAGTGTGGCAGCTAGTTTCTAAAACTAGTAAAAGTTTAAAATCTGACTTTAGGCGATTGTGGCTAAGCGAGATCTTTTCGCTTTAGGCTTTCCTAAACCGATGATCAAGGGTTAGCCTAAGCACTTTGAGGATTTCATGTGCAAGTGTGATTTCAAATCCACTCAAAAAAATTCAAGAGATTAGACTAAATTTTGTGCACTTCGTGTTTTTGAAGAAAAATTTTGTTAAGTTTTGAAAAGCAGAAACTGGTTCTGTTTTCAGACCTTGTTTCTTGATTTTTTTTAATGACTTCCGAATCTCCAAAAATCAAGAAATTCCAAAAATATTTTTGTTCTATTTTTAGGTGTTATGATTGTTCAAAATTAAATCAGAGAAGTGTCTCTGCTCAGACACTCGGAACTGCTCTGTCATAGAAATACAAAGACTCAAAAAGTTCTGTATATTGGTGCTCAGAGCTCCGATTTCGGTGAATTTGGTTTTGTTGGAAAGCTATGGGTGTAAGCTTTCCAATGTACCAAACTTCACTCGATTTGGATCACCACACACAAAGTTATGGGATTATTACCCATACTCTATTGTAGGAAATACAGATTGACAAAAATGATTTTAGATTTTCCTAATTTTACACACCTTTTATTACAGGGTTGCACTCCCTAAAATTCTTATAAATTTTATAAGACGTGGGCTTGTGTGTAGAAGTGTGCCAAATTTCAAATCAATCAGAGCAGAGATGAAGAAATGAAAATTAAAGCAATATACGTATGCAGAGATGCTGAAAACAGTTTTTCAGTGTTTTTATAACATACGTGATGAAACTCACCCAAATTTAAATTGCACAAATATAGTAACCCAAAGTAAATTACTAAAGGAAAATGAATGTAAATATGTAGATTAGCTTAAGCATAAAGGGGATTAGGAGTTATAGGAGTTTTATAGAGTATAGAGAGATAGAATCAAGAAAACAAACAAGTAAAGTGCATAGGAAATGAAATTGACAGCATATCTACTTGCTATTACAACATGGGGGGAGACAAAGCTCTATTATTACAACCTCTTCTTTGAATTGAATGTTAAGAGATGAATGAAGATTGAAAAATGGAAAGAAATACTCACTTAGCAACCCAAGAACCGGATTCACAATTGGGAATTCGACCTTCCTTGCTTGGAATCACCTATTCTTCTTCCTCCCTTTTCTCTCTTCTATCTTCTTTTCTCTCACTCTCTCTCTAACTTGCACACTTTCCCTCTCTCATAAGCTCTCCCTCTCTTTTCCCTCACATTTTGAAAGGTCCCTCCAAGTACTAGATGCTAGAAATGAGCCCCCCCTAAGGTGCCTTTTTATAGGCTTTTTGGTGGGTCTTGGATTGGGTTTGAATGGGACTTTTGGAACCCAAGTCTTGACCCAACTCTTGGTTGGCCACATGGGCTCACGTGGACCTTAGAGTGATCCCTCTTGGGTCAAGGTGGGTGGATTAAGCTGGCAAAGGTATGTGTTCCAGCCAAGTGGGTTCGGTCATAATCGGCTAGCATGTGTTAGTCAAATGGTGGGTTCGGTCAAGCTTGGCCAAGGCATGTTCGGCCAAGGTTATTTGGTTAGGTAAGGCAAGGTGGCTTGATCAAGATATGTTCAATCAATTAAAGGGAGGATGGATTGGCTATGGTGGGTTTGGTCGACCCTGTGTACTTGGGCACGATCGGCTGGACTTTGTATAAACCGTTGGCTCGATGATGCGATCTTCGGTCATTTGATTTGAACTTAGGATGTATAACATGACTAGCCCACCACTTGTTTGGTTCCATTTGAGCTTCAATTGACTTGTATTTAAACTTGATCTCGAACCTCCTTTGTCCCATTTCAGTCATGATCTGATTCATGCTCTTCTTGGCCATTTGGTTCGAACTTGAGGCTTTGAATGAGTTCTAACCTTTATTTGAATCCACCTTGAATGCTTGAGCCAAGTCCCCTTCTTCATGGAGCATTGCCTAGACGAGTCCCATTGATCCGATCAAGGTATGTGAGCTTGGCCCAGGTGGGCTTGGTTGAACTATTGCCTTGATCCTCACTCCGATCCTGATTTGTTCCTATCCTTGATTTGATATGGGCTTTATCCCTTTTCATGTATGGTTTCAAATATTTTATTTTTTATTATTTAAAACCATTTCATTTGAGATATATTTGAAAATATTGAGTTTTGTCAAAATCTTCAAATATTCTTTTCTTTGATAACAACTGAGTTCCATTCCTAGTGTTCATTTGCATGGGCGACCTGCTTTCGCCCCGTGAGTTGGTCTTCACCGTTCCAACCACTTTAACCATTTGTTGGGTGCAAGGTATCAAACCATTTTAACCCTGGATGGGTGTAGGGTATCAAGCCACTTTAACCCTGGATGGGTGTAGGGTGTCAGACCACTTTAACCCTTGATGGGTGTAGGGTCCCAGAATAGGACTATCCTCAATCGAGCGAATTTTCGAGGCCTGATTTGATTTCAATTTCAAGGTTTTTGCAAACATTTTTGGGTTTGGTTCCCAATGTCTCATTTCTATTTGTTTCTTTGAAGAAAATTATTTAACACCATCATTTCTTTAGATGAAATCATTTAAACAGACAGAATGCTGCCAAATTGGGCTTGAGGGCAAAACAATCATTTTTTTGCCTCTTTGTCAAAATTTGATTTTTCTGAGAGAGATGTCATTTACCCTTATTTTGAGGCTACCACAAAATTTTGGTGTGGAAATGAGTTCGTCTATGGTGTCTTTATTTGAAAACCCTTAAAAGAACCAAAACTGCAATTTTTTCTAAAAAGGCAAAATTTCTAAAAGATCAAATCTTTTGAGAAATTTTTTTGGGTGTTTACAAATGTCCCTCTTTGGCATTTATCCAAATTTATTTGGTTAATGGCAAAGAATAACACTCATAAAAAAATTTATTTTTTTTAATGGAAGAGTTGATTTGAGTTGAATCAAGATTTCATAAACTTTTCCATTTTTGTTAAGGGATTCATTTCTTGAACTCGGGCTAACCTAATTCCAATGGGGAAGAGGATTTGTAGCAAATATGACTCAACATGGATAGTAGTCGACCAATGCATAGATCATATGTGCATAAGGCCATTTATGAATGCATATGAGCATGAAATGTATGCAATGGATGAATCATGAATGTTTGATGATCTCCATGATTTTTTTTAAGGGAGATCCCATGAAAGTTGGTTGCCCTAAGTGGGATGCCTTCATGTTTATTTCCTTGATGCCTTGGATTTTGTAAAAATCATTTTTTGAAAGGGATACTTTCTTTTTGTTTTTATAAAAAAGGACTTTCATCTCCTATATTTCCCTTCACTTTGGTGTAAATGGTAGAGGTTTTTATTGTTGAAAAAACTCAACAATATTTCAAAACTCCATTTTCCACACTACAAGGCCTAATTTTCAAACAAAATGAGATCCAAATTGGTAAGTTTTATTCCTACTTTAAGACCATACTGACAAACTTTTTTCTTTTGGGAGAAGCTTTAGGGGATTTGGAAAGAGTTACCACGGTCCCTTCTGAAGCGTCCCGTGGTTTAAGGCCAAGAAATTTTTTATGGAAAATTGCTCTTTTTTTTTTGAGCTTTGGCTTTTCTTTTTCTTTTCTTTCAAAGGGAACCTCTATATTAGAGGTTTTTGTTTTCCCTTTTTTAGAAAGACCTCTATATTGGAGGTTTATTTCCTTCTTTTTTTCTTTCTATTTTGACTTTTGCCAATTTTCCTTTTTGAAGAGAATGAAGTGGGGGAAACAGCTTGTCCCTCTAGCACATACTATTTGAAAATATTTTGCTATTTTGAACTAGGCCCTATCTTGTAAAAGAAGGATTTTTGAAATGTCATTAATCGATTTTGAAAACACTCCACTTTTCATAGAGCATCAATCCCTAGTTAAGAGGCCTATATTCGACTTGGTCCCTTCTTCAAGAAATTAAAGAAGATCCATTTTACAAAATTCATTTCAAAAGAATTTGTGGTAGACATTAAACATCATATCTTTTTGATATCGGGCATTTATAGGGTCTACCATGTTTTTTTTTCTAGGCATCAATGAGCCAATATGCATGGTCGATTTTTTGTTGCTCCTTTTATGACATGAGGACATTCTCACTTGGGCCGCCACCTTTTTGGGCCTCTTTGGGTGAATGATGTGTATAGGATGCATGACATGTAAAATGTATTCCATATGAGATGATGTAAATACATGCTTTATGAAATAATGAATGTGGTAATTCTTCATGAAATGTGTTTAGGGAATGCATTCTACATGCCCCTAGTTTGGTGGAGATGACGCATGTGATGAATGATTTCTAATGAAATGCATGAATGATTCTTACATGCACTATGTCATTGGACATCTTGTTTTTGATGTGAACTAGGGAGATGCATGATATGTAAATTATATCCTCATACGAGATAAATGGAGATATATGGAATGATGTATGTTTTCATGAAAGGTGTGAATGCATTTTAATGCCCCTAGTTTGAATGATATGAACATTTACATTATGGTCGACCCTATTGTGGCATGTGATGAATGATATTTAGTGTAATGAATGAATGATTCATGCATGCACGATTTTGATTTTTGGCATGGCTTAGGAATATGCATGGCTTAGGAATATGCATGATATGATCCTAGCCTCTGATGCATTTTGGATATAGGTTTGATTCCTATGTTGGTCACATTCTAAGGAATTTGAATGTTTGCCCAAGTTCAAGACTTTGTCAATTTTGAGGAAGTTCATGTAAATTCATCACTCAAATCATCTCTAAGAGAATTGACAATTTTTTGAAAAATGGTTTTAAGTTTTTTCGCTTTTTCCTTTTGAATTGTTTTTAATTTTTTATTTTCCTTTTTCAGATTTTTTTGGATTTTGGAAATAACCTATACAATATATACAAAAACCCGGAGTTAGCTTCATATCCATGAAGGGTCCGGGGGTTCGGGTGTATCAAGGATGCTTACCCGGGGTGTGGTATGGTTGATGTTCTTAGGATGGAGCCTAGGTGCAACCCAATGTGCCCCTAAGGGTCGATGATATACATGGGTTTTATCAAAACTGATTTTTGGAATTTATACATGGTTTTAAAAACCAAAATTTTGGGATTTTCAACTTTTTCAAATTTTTTGGATTTTTCCAAACAAATGCTAGAAGGACGAACATAAAAGACTTTTTTTTAGAATTTTCAGATTTTTTAAATGTTTTTGGGTTTTGAAATTTTTCTAGATTTTTTGGTTTTTCCAAATATATACTTTTTTTGGATTTTTTTCTAGAAAATGGTCTTCCATCAAACCTACAAAGAAAATACCATGAATTAGACTCTAAACAAGAGGTCTAAGCCATAGGTTTCGGTTTTAATGGGTTCTAGGGCACCCTTAACCCAATTGGTCTTAAGTGGTGGTTCAGGGAGTATGGATGGGATGTATTCCAATCCATATCGATTTAGGTTTGGTGTATGTAGGATGGGCTCTAACCTACCTTGGTTCTTGGCTCCTAGTCCTTGATACGATGTATATCCCATGTTCAACGTCATATTCCAAGGCTTCTTCAGTATGGAAAATTTTGTGTAAAGAGGATGGCCTCGAAATAATGTGTCATCGATATCATGGTCGTACACACGGGTTGGCTTGGGTAGGAGTTGAGAAGTTTGGGTGAAGGAAGGCTTGGGCTTCCACATGACCCTAGGAGTGAGTGGCTTGAGAGGTTTTGGCTTGGACTCTCCCAAGAGGTAGACGATTTTGGTACGGACCCTAGGTGTAACCCAATGTGCCCCTAGGGGTGGATGATTTGTGTTTACTTGGATGCAAAAGGAAAACATGTTTGATCCCTAGCAACTTTGAGAGGTATGGATTCCAAGGAAAACCATGGTTGGTCCCTTGGTGGGTTTGTGTATGTTTGGAGAAATCATGGCCATAGGCTTGGGTTTATGATACAAACCTAAGCTCAAAGGAATTTTTTTGTTCATGATAGAGTTAGGTATACCTAGGATATTGATGCATGCCTTAGGAGTAACCATGTCTACCATGTTTTGGTTTTTATTTTGATCTTGTTTTTCATTTGGAAATTCTTTTTGTTGGTACGAGACATTTAGCGCACCTTGAAAATCTACATTCTTTGGCACATCTTGTGGGTGCATGAGTGTGATTTGATGTATCATATGAATGATTTACCGATCCAACACTAAGAAGGGGAGGATCGAGTAGGGAGTTTGTGGGGGAATGAGTTGCAAACATACCTTTTTCAAGCTTGTCTACCTTTTCATGGTGAGAGCAAGCTTCCTTGCAGGCGTCCTGAGGTTGCTCTAGAAGATGAATGGCTTCGAGCTCCCGTTGCTCTGTGAGGTCTTGGATTTCATCCTCCAAGCATGTGTGTGTGCAACACTCATTCTCTTGTGCGTTTTGTGAAGTGGTGCTCATGCGAATGGAACCCATCGGAGCGTATGATTTTGAAAATTTGTGAGTGACTTGGTGAAGTGATCTTCTTGCCCCACTCCGCTTGTGTGCCTAGAAATGTGGAATTCACTTTTAATTTTTGGAATTTCAACCTTTGCAACTTCTTGCTTTTCAAATCTTTTTGATTTTTCAAGATTTTCCAGATTCATTTTTTTCAAATGAAGATTTTTTTGGAATTTTCAATGGGAAAAGGGATGTTTGGATGATTAACAAGGTTAGATGATTCAATCTCAACACTTGGTGCATTTGTAGCCTCATTTTCTTCATCGGATTTTGGGCTCAATTTGGTTTCCTAGGTATGGTTTTTCTCTCTCTATGTACTCGAGATTATTTTTCATGGGAATGACGTGCCTTGGCCTTTTGGCTTAGGGCCTCAATTTTCCTTCTAAGTTGCCTTGCTCTTTCTCTCAAAGAGGCAAGTTCTTTATCTCGGGTTTTAGAGGATTTCTTTGTGTTTTTGGAAAACCGATTTGGAAAATATGATGTGGCTTTTCTTAACATGTTTTCAAAGGAATCATCCAAACTTGACATTATTTCAAAATCAACTTTTGCACAAAAGATAGATTAAGAAGATTTTCGAAAAAGTGAATTTAAAAACCAACACCAAATCAATCAACCCTCAAAGACTCGAGTACCATCGGAAGTGTCAATTCTATAGATATGAAAATTTCACTCCAATCCTATAGAGAGACTTAGAAATAAAATCTACTTCTTTTATGCGCAAGCGTGCCGACTAGTTTATAAAATTGGCAAAAGTTTAAAATCTGACTTTGGGCGATTGTGACTAAACGAGATCTTTTCGCTTTAGGACTTCTTGAACCGATGCTCAAGGGTCAGCCTAAGCGCTTTAAGGATTTCATGTGTGCAAGTGTGATTTCAAATCCACTCAAAAAAATTCGAGAGATTAGACCAAATTTTGTGCACTTGTGTTTTTGAAGTCCATACTGGGTTACATCAAGGATCAACTTTAAGTCCATACTTATTTATAATGGTGATGGATGAGTTAACAAAACATATTTAGGATGAAGTACCTTGGTGTATGTTATTTGCAGATGACATTGTATTAGTGGAGGAGTCTAAGGAAAAAGTTAATAGAAAATTGGAACTATGGAGAGAAACATTAGAAAGCAAAGGCCTCCGACTTAGTAGAACAAAGACAAAATATATGGAATGTAAGTTTGATCATTTGGTTACCTTAGAGGACATGGAAATTAAAATTGGCACACATTGCATTCCCCAAAAGGAAAGTTTTAAATACCTAGGGTCAATTTTTCAGAGTGATGGAAAAATTGATGGAGATGTTACACATAGAATTAATACTGGTTGGTTAAAATGGAAATGAGCATAAGGTATTCTTTGTGATAAGAAGATACCATTAAAGTTAAAAGGTAAATATTATAGAGCAACAATTAGGCCTGCCATGTTTTATGGTTCTGAGTGTTGGACAGTTAATCATCAATAAGTACAAAAGATGTCTGTGACAGAAATGAAGATGTTGAGATGGATGAGTGGTCATTCAAGAAAATACCGTATACATAATGAGGTTATTAGAAACAAATTAGGAGTGACACCAATAGAAGATAAAATGAGAGAACGTCGTTTAAGATGGTTTGGACATATAGAAAGAAGATCAAAAGAAGAACCTGTAACAAGGTTAAAAAAACTAAATTTGGAAAGTATTAAAACATATAGAGGACGACCACAAACGTGTTGGAAAGAAACAATAAAGAATGATCTAGCTTATTGGGAGTTAACTACTAACATGGCACATGATAGGGATCTGTGGAAACAAAGAATCCATGTAGCTGACCCCGTCTAGTATGGAAAAAGGCTTAGTTGTTGTTGGTGGTGTTGGTGGTGGTGGTGTTTTTGAAGAAAATTTTTGTTAAGTTATGAAAAACAGAAACTGGTTCTATTTTTGTTTATACATACCATATAACGTGAAGTAGACTTCCTATCAACTTTGGAGCCAGCCCAATCAACATCTGAATAAATCTCAATATCAAGTGATGGATGTGGAGTATATAGTAGACGATAAGTGGTAGATGACTTCAAGTATCTGATGATGTGAAAAACTATACTCATGTGGTGCTTAGATGGGGAATGCATCCATCTATTCACATAGCCTACTGCAAAACTGATGTCGGGTCTTTTAATTGTAACATGTATAAGTTTTTCCACCAATCTCTGATATTTGTCAACATCTTCATATGATTTGGTTGAATCATCATTATCTTCTTTTTTGAATTGCAATGGGAGTAGAGCATATCCGACAATCTTTCATTTTTTTCTCTTTTAATAAGTCTAGGATATATTTTTTTTTACTTAAGAATAGACAATCTTTGCTCTATATAATTTCAATCCCCAAAAAATAATGTGATCTGCCCAAGTTTTTCAAATCAAATAAGGCATTAGTTGTCTTTTTAGGGTGACAATTCCTTTTGTATCATCACCCATAATGATGATGTCATCTACGTATACCAATAACAAGATGTTTTTCTTCTTATTTGATGAATAATGTACGATTACTAATTCAGTGTTTGAAACCCAAACTAATAATACTATCACTAAATTTTTCAAACCATACTCTTGGTGATTGTTTCAAACCATAAATTGACTTCTTTAGTTTGCATACCTTGTTTGACTTCTTCTCTTTCTCATAACCTGGTGATAGGCCCATGTAGATATCTTCGATAAGGTCTCCTTGAAGAAATGCATTATTTACATCAAATACCATAAATCCCAGCCTTGATTGACTGCCACACTTAGAATAATTCTAATCGTGTTCATTTTTGCCACTGGTACAAATGTTTCTATATAGTTAAGTCAATACCATATAATTGACTATATTCACTAACCTGGTTTTGTATCTTTCTATAATTCTATCGAACTTGTACTTTACTGAATACACCTATTTGCATCCCATAATTTTCCTTTCTAGTGGTTAGTCTAAAAGTTTTCATGTCTTGTTTTTTACTAGTATTGTAATTTGTTCTTTTAATGATGCCTTCCACTCTAAATTTTGCTCTACCTCTTCAAATGTTTTTGGGATGTAAGTATTATATGCATTTATCACAAACAAGTGATACTCTTTGAGATAATTAGTATATGAGACCATCTTCTTAGTGAATACCTCGCATTCTCACGCTTTCCCTTTCGAAGTGAAATGGGTAAATTATCAAAATCACTAGTGAAATTTAGAGGAGTTATCTAAGTAGGAATCAAATTTGATTTAGGGTGATGATTCTGATATAGGGTGGAAGACTGATGTGGGAGGAAGGTCTTTCTTTCACCTCTAGTATAAATATGCCATTTTTTTCTTGTAAAGGTTAATATCTTCTTCTTCTTTTTCAACCTCAAGTTGATCTTCAATTGGTGGAATAGATAACACCTAAGTCACACAGACACTTCTAAGGGGTGGAGTGTCGACCTCGACACTGGTGCGACACCGACACCATGTCGGTGCGGCATGACAAAAAAAAAACACAATTTTTTTTTTGTAACTCATGGATAAATGGGTCCGAATAATGAAAATTGATATGTGTATTATGATGAAATTAGTAGTTGTTTACCATTTATGTGTTTTGCTTTAATATAAAGTTATGTACTCGCTATTGTAGCTGAATACAATATTAGCTTGAATGATTTTGGGTGCGAACAATTGGTTTCTTATTACTCAATCTGATTGGATTCTTGACTCCATACTGTATGCCTTTGTACAGAATAATCTCTGTCACCAAACACATTTAAAGACCAAGAACATTGCCAGATCAATAAAACAGAAGAGTATGATATCACTAGTGGATCCTAGCAAAAATACTAGTATATACTATATCCTACAAAAGATCTCGAAACTCTTTGAAGCCATAACTTAGGATATTTTGCAGCTCGTAAAATCATTCTAAGTTTCAGATCATTATGAGGGAACTTGCTAATTGATACCTACATGCACCTAAAATTAGCAAATACTAGTTGTATTATGATTGATTTATATAGCATGAATATTATATATAATATATAATATTATATACCCTAGTCGTGTCGCCGCACCCAAAAATTTTGAAATTTGTCGTATCCCGCACTCGCACCCATGTGACATAGGGTAACACAATCGGTAACTGTAAGTACGATAGTTAAACTTCTTTATTGCTATAAAATGGTATAAAGCAAATAGATTTAAATACCTTAGACGTAGATGAAATTGTTTTTAGGAATGACATAAAGAGTGAAATAGAGTATTACCATTTAGAACCCTGCTAGGCATACGATTTATGAGAAAAACTGTTTTTAAAACTGCTTCACCCCAATAAAATTTTGGAACATTGTAACCAATCAAAAGGGTTCTAGCAATTTTAAAAATATGTCTATTTTTCTTTTTAAACACCATTCTGCTGTGGAGAATAGGAACAAGAGGTTTGGTGTAAAATTTCATGGTTTAAGAAGTATGAATGTAGTGATTGAGACATAAATTCACTTTAATTATCACTGCAAAATTTTTTAATGATACACTGAAATTGAGTATTAACAAACTGATAATATATCGGCAAAATATTTGTCACCTTATCTTTGGTTTTAATAAGATATGTCATGGTAACCTTATACAATCATCAATGAACAAAATAAAGTACTTATGACCACATAAAGAGGTAATAGAACACGGACCCCAAACATCAAAATGTACAATCTCAAATGGTCTAGAGGATTTTTCTTCATTTAAAGTAAATGAAATACGATAGTGTTTAGCCTTCTAGCATGTTTTACAGTTTAGAGTCAAGAGAAAATTCAGGCAATAACATCTTAATTTTAGATAGAGGTAAATGTCCTAATCTCTGGTGCCATAAAGGTAATTCTTCTTTTCTCCTTTTTATGATTGTGGTGGACTGCATTGCTATTCCGTTAACTACCACGTAGAAATAAAGACCTCTCCTCATGCTACCAAACCAAAGATCCTCTCCGTCCTCAGTTCCTCAAATAAACAACCAACAAACAACAACAACTAAGCCTTTTCCCATACTAGACGGGGTCGGCTACATGGATTCTTTGTTTCCACAGATCTCTATCGTGTGCCATGTTAGCAATTAACTCCCAATAAGCTAGATCATTCTTTATTGTTTCTTTCCAACACTTTTGTGGTCGTCCTCTACCTCTTTTAATACTTTCCAAATTTAGTTTTCTAACCTTCTTACAGGTTCTTCTTTTGATCTTCTTTCTATATGTCCAAACCATCTTAAACGATGTTCTCTCATTTTGTCCTCTATTGGTGCCACTCCTAATTTGTTTCTAATAACCTCATTATGTATACGGTCTTTTCTTGTATGACCACTCATCCATCTCAACATCTTCATTTCTGTCACAGACATCTTTTGTACATGTTGATGATTAACTGCCCAACACTCAGAACCATAAAACATGGCAGGCCTAATTGTTGCTCTATAATATTTACCTTTTAATTTTAATGGTATCTTCTTATCACAAAGAATACCTAATGCTCCTCTCCATTTTAACCAACCAGCATTAATTCTATGTGTAACATCTCCATCAATTCTTCCATCACTTTGAAAAATTGACCCTAGGTATTTAAAACTTTCCTTTTGGGGAATGCAATGTGTGCCAATTTTAATTTCTATGTCCTCTGAAGTAGCCAAATGATCAAACTTACATTCCATATATTCTGTCTTTGTTATACTAAGTCGGAGGCCTTTGTTTTCTAATGTTTCTCTCCATAGTTCCAATTTTCTATTAACTTTTTCCTTAGACTCCTCCACTAATACAATGTCATCTGCAAATAACATACACCAAGGTACTTCATCTTGAATATGTTTTGTTAACTCATCCATCACCATTATAAATAAGTATGGACTTAAGGTTGATCCTTGATGTTACCCAATATTAACTTCAAAGAAGTCTGTCGTTCCTTCATGAGTCCTCACACATGTTTTTGCACCATCATACATGTCTCTTATAAGGTTAACATATGTCAATGGGATACCTCTTTTTTCCAAAGTTCTCCAAAGAACCTCCCTCGGTACCCTATCATAAGCTTTTCCTAGATCAATAAATATCATGTGAAGGTCTTTCTTTTTTGCTCTAAAATGTTCCATAAGACGTTTCAAAAGGTGAATCGCTTCAATAGTAGATCTACCTGGCATAAATCCAAATTGGTTCTCTGTTGTACTTGATACTTGTCTTAACCTACGTTCGATAATTCTTTCCCATAATTTCATAGTATGACTCATTAACTTGATACCTCGATAATTCGCACAATTTTGAATGTCTCCCTTGTTCTTATATACGGGTATAAGTGTACTTGCTCTCCATTCCTCGGGCATCTTTTGGTTTTTCCATATTTCATTAAATAGTCTTGTAAGCCAAGTGATTCCTATTTCTCCTACTATTTTCCAAACTTCTATAGGAATATTATCTGGTCCTACCGATTTACCACTCTTCATATGTTTAAGAGCCTCTTTGACTTCATTCTTGTGAATACGTCGGTAGAAATTGTGGTTTATATACTTTTCTAACTTGGATAAATCTCCTAAACTAATACTAACATCTTAATTTTCATTAAAAAGATTATAAAAATAGTTTTTCCATCTATTTCTTATATCATCATTTGCCACTAGAATTTTTTCATCCTCGTCTTTTATGCATCTAACATAATTAAGATCTTTAGTTTTCTTATCTCTAGCCCTAGCTATCCTAAAAATATCTCTTTCACCCTCTTTTGAGTTGAGTTTTTTATATAAGTCCTCCCAAATCTTAGCTTTTGCTTCACTAACGGCCTTTTTTGCTTCCTTCTTTGCTTTCTTATAAGCTTCTAAAGTTTCACTAGTTTTCTTAGCATAATGTAATTTGTAACATGCCCTCTTTACCTTGATTTTATTTTGTACTACTTCACTCCACCACCAAGCTTCTTTTTGTGCCGGTACACCTCCCTTAGATACCCTTAACACATCTTTCGCCACTTTCCTAATATGTATAGCCATATTATTCCACATATTAGAGGGTGTGCCAACATAATTCCAAACATCTCCTTGAAGGACTTTCTGTTTAAATATATCTTCTTTCTCGCTTTTGAGGTTCCACCATTTAGTCCGAATAGCTCGATGCACTCTTTTCTTCTTTGTCCATTTTTTTATTTGTAAATCCATAACTAAAAGTCGATGTTGGGTGGTTAAGCTTTCTTCTGGAATTACCTTACAATCTTTACAACACGCTCTATCTTTTTTTCTACAGATAAAGTAATCAATTTGTGTTTGTGATAAGCCACTCTTATAAGTAATTAAATGTTCATCTCGTTTTTTGAAGATTGTATTGACTATAAAGAGATCAAATGACATAGCAAAATTTAAAATCTCCCTACCTTCCTCGTTTATATCCCCATAACCAAAGTTTCCATGAATCCCTTGATATCCTAATGCCTCTTTACCGACATGTCCATTTAAATCTCCTCCTAAACAAATCATCTCCCTTTGTAGAATCTTTTGAAACACCTTATCTAACTCTTCCCAAAAAACTGTCTTTATACTATCTTCTAGTCCTACTTGGGGTGCGTAAGAACAAACTATATTCAAAACCTCTACTCCTAACACTAATTTCAATGTCATGATTCGGTCACCATATCGTTGTATGTCTACTACACTCTCCTTTAAATCTTTATTTATGATAATACCAACTCCGTTTCGGGCCTTTTCTTTACCTGAGTACCATAATTTAAAACCTGTATCCTCTATCTCCTTTGCTTTTTCTCCAACCCATTTTGTCTCTTGTAAACATAGAATATGAATCTTTCTCCGAATCATAGTATCTACCACCTCCATTAGCTTACGCGATAATGTTCCGATATTCCAAGAACCAATACGAATCTTATTATCTAGGACTAGCTTCCTTACCCCCCGCATCCGTCCATAATCAAAATACGGAGACCCTCTCTGAAAAATTTTCACTACATTCGGGCGGCAATGTAACGGGACTAACTTCTTTACCCACACCCGTCCATGATGTGGGAACCCTCTCTGCAATTGATTCACTACATTCGGGCGAAAATGTAGTGGCCCTTGCTTACTTCTTACTGCATTCGGGCTCTGCAGCACGTCGCTAGGCGGGGACGCCCCAAAGCAATGCTCATAATTTTTGTAATCCATGTTGTAGAAATCCGACGAAGTTTTATGCTGGCTGTCGGAAGCCTAACACAACCCTCCTCCTTTATCCGGGCTTGGGACCGGCAATGCAAGGGTGATCCCTTACATTGGCGGAGTTCTCAAATAAACAACCATTAGAATAAAAAATTACACGACAATTGAGATCTTGTGTCATGGCAAAAACCAATAATAGATTGATTGAAAGATTTGAAACATATAGAATATTTTTCAACATTCTAAAAGGTGTAATGATACTTCCTTTTCCAACGATGGAAGTGTGAGATCCATCAACCAACCGAATGTTAATACCAGAATCAATGACCCATATCTTAAGTGAAATAAATACATTACCCTTAGCCATAAATGAGAAAAGATGTCATAATAGCTTGAGAATCGACATTAGAAGATGTGGTTACAGTCTGCAAATCAACCAGACGAGCCTTAAGCATCTCGATTTCTTTCTTCATGTCCACCAATTTCCAGCATGTCTCCTTTGTGTGTCGTGATTTTCCATAATAAGAACAAGTCATCT
The DNA here is from genome assembly GCA_036023115.1 of Brasenia schreberi. Lineage (NCBI taxonomy): Eukaryota > Viridiplantae > Streptophyta > Magnoliopsida > Nymphaeales > Cabombaceae > Brasenia > Brasenia schreberi. Next base: position 13,594,423 of record JAYKKT010000061.1, read on the forward strand.
TGTCCTTCTCTTTAGAGGTAAGTGGTGGTCTACCTCTACAACGTCCATATTCTCCTCTACCATGAGAAAATGAAGAGTTGATAGGATTTCTATCCACAAATGCAATGGTTTCTGAACTGATCTTGGTTTCTTTCTCTAAATGCCTTCGATTTTCTTCTCATAGTAATAGAGAATATACTATGCTTAAGGATAAAAGCTCTTCTCTACTAAAAATGCTATTTTTACAACCTCATATTGCAACGAGATACCCCACAAAAGATCGAACACTTTCTTCTCTTCAAATTTCTCATTACACTCTTGCATGCACCTTTGACATTTTATCTTAGAGTAAAACTGCAATTCTTCCCATAAATCTCTAAGTTATGCATAATACTCACTTAGAGATCTTCTACCTTATTTATACTTTCGAATCTTCTCGATGTTATCATATTTCTTGGCTATATTTTTTCTTTGAGCATAGGCATGAACTGCTCACCAGATATCATTTGCTGATTTTAGGAACATGAAAGTGTTGCCTATCGATGATACCATTGATTGTATAAGTTATGCACTAACCAAAGCATTTTTTGCACCATCTATAATAGGAAGGATTCATAGTAGGGGGTTTGGGAATGTCTCCAGTCATGTAATCTCATCGCCCCTTGCCATCACAACTAGTTCAATAGATCTAGCTCATCGGAGATAGTTATTGCCGTCTAATTTTAGATTTGTAATTTAAAACACATCTCCCTTATATGAGAAACTCTTTTCGTAACCATCTCCCATCTTCCCTTCATTAATCATGATTAGATATGCCCCCTTTCTCTAGGGCTGATCATGATCCTTCTTCTTTCTTTCTTTTTCTTAAACCAAAAAACTATATGGTTGAAATATAGAAGAAACTGACCTCATGGGAAAAAAATGATTTGCGCTGCCCTAGGTAACTTCAAACCTTAGAATCCATTCCATACATGCAATAATCTTCTTGATTAGGCTCTAATATCATGTCGTAATTCAACCCACATACTTAAGAATCAAAATAAATCAACATGAAAAGAATCTGCACAAGGAGGAGGTCGACGCCATCATGGCTCCCACAACCTCTCCGTCTCTTTATTTTCTCACTTAACTTCTTACGATTACACTTAGGGCATTAATTATATAGATTTCTAACTTGAAAGATGAAAATGCCCCTGATTAGTAAAGTTAATAATACTCGGCTCTCAATGGATCAGATTCTGATCCATTGGGATCCATAAGACCTAATAAAAAGAACGTAAATGCAGAAATAATCTTCATCATCTTTCCAACACTTTTGTAGTCTTCATTTTCCTCTTTTAACATTTTATAGAGATTTATTGAATAGACAAGAGCCACAATTTGTTAAGAAAAGCCATATTGAGACTATTAATATATCAGGAAATTAACATTTATGCACATTAGGTGGAGTACATGTTTCCAAGCATGTGTCACAGGATACCCAACCGAATCAGCATTTCCATGAAGAAGACATTATAATACTGCGATCTGCACTGACAATACATTAAGATCATTGATATCCTCTCACCTTAGCCCTCATACATTGATCCAAAAGTATGTTCGCAGATTTTAGATCCCGGTGTATGACAGGAGGCACAGCCTGGAGAAACAAATTTACAGTCAAAACTTTGGAACCTTATTTTGCTAAATGATGCCTTAAAAGCCATCAGCATGACATACCCCTTCATGAAGGTACTCAATTCCATGGGAAACATCCACAGCTACTTGAAGCCTTTCATCCCAACTCAAATTGCATGCACCTTCATCTTTAGTTCACCAATAACATGAGCTAGCTTAGTAAGCATATAAGTAAAAGAAAAGAGAGTTTTTTGTTTTCTTTCTTCCAAATACAGGAGAAACAGCTTCTAAGAGAGGAATGCACTTCAAGTACTGATAAAATTATAATTTCTCCAGTCACAAATTCACGTTTCATTGAAATGAAGTTGCATGTCTAAATTGAAGTCAACAAAGTGTTATTTCTTAAAATAATGCAATCTGCTGAAAACTATAAAATTGTGTAGGTACTTCCAAAAAAATAACACAACAAGATTTTGACTGACAAAGATTACACAGAAGTTAAAATTGATACGTTTTACGTCCAAAGAAAAATAGTTCTAAATACTTAGTTCATCGTTGCAACAAGGTGGAGGAATAAAGGAAGACGCCACATGTAGATTAATGCTGGTTGGTTAAAATGAAGAGACACTTTAGCACAACAAGATTAACACAACAAGACATTTAGAACCCATAACCTCTGCAATATGAAATGACAAGTATTTTAGGATCATTTTTCTACAAATAGGTATCTTGAAATTTATCAACTGAAAATGAAAACTGTGTATTCCAAGCCAACTGATTCGTAATCCTGCATAACAATAGTTATTCGTTGGTGCACATGCTGCACATGCAAAGCCAAAATGTTCTGTAGAAGAATCTAAGTGAACGCTTTACTGTCTAGAAAATCAAGCTGGTTGCAAAGTCCAACCATTTTATATTCCACATTCAGATGCAATGGACGCCACACAAAATTATATAGAAAATGTACTTGCCAACGATTGAAAATTTAATATCTAAAAGACATTTCGATCAGATGCTTACTGCATGCATCTTTGAAATCTTCAGTAGGAGTCTTAACTTACCGTACAAACAACTTGCCAAGCTCCCATTACACATAAACTCGTAGATCAACATGCGTTGTCCTTTCTCAATGCAATAACCAACCAAATTGACAAGGTTTCTGTGATGTAGCCTATTTAGTAAAAGTGCCTAGTACAGAAGACGGTTATGCCAAATCAGTTCAACAAACATGATGAAAGGAAGGTTTCTATGAGTCCTTGCTGCATATAATTTTGATTGAATTCTCGTCAAATGTTTCTATAGCATGTGACAAACCACTTGAACACTCACATACTCAACTCAATTGAGCAAGTTCATATGTAACGCAACCTAAATCTTGAAATATCACAAAATCATGCATCAGGAATAGGATGACAAACATTAAGGAGTGTTACAACAATTTCAGTTGATGTGAACATAATTTAGGGCCAGATTGAGTACTTTCGTTGTTGTTGTTGTATTGAGTACTTTCGTTCAAACGCATTACATGCTAAAAGTCGTTCCAAATAAGTAAATAACTGCATCAGGAATAACTGCATAAATTAAAACACGGTTATCCTCCCAAACAAGCAGTACATATCAAATGTCCAAAAGACTATGTCACGTGACTGCAGGTTTCATTAGATATGGTTGCAGGTGGGAGGTTGCAACAAAGCAACTATAAAATTCATGGGTGCGAGGAAAGGAATATATATATATATATATATATATATATATATATATATATATATATATATATATAAATAGCTATGTCACACGGGTGCGGGTGCGGGATACGGCAAATTTCAAAAAATTTGGGTGCGGTGACACGGCTAAGGTATATAATATTATATATTATATATTCAAGCTAAAACAAGTGAGACATCGATTAACATAAGTATATGACGACAATAGTAAGTACACAACTTTATATTAAAGCAAAACAATTAAATAACTACCAATTTCATCATAATACACAAAGAAATCAAAAGAAAATCAGGATTTGCATATCAACAATATTATCAACTATGAACAATATTAGGCCTAGAAATAGCAATTCATTAAGCATGCATGTTTCAAAGAGCCAACATTACTTAACAAGCATCTCAAAATCAATGCATAGTTTCATGAATATTTAATAATCTACAAGCACATACACTCATATTATTGTTGAGATAATTATAACTAACACAATGCATGACGACGAAGGTTGCACCAGTCATTTGAACCTCTTCACCTGCCTTAAATACAGGCTGACTACATGAGATGAGAAAGGTGCTTGAGATAACATACTTCATATGTTCTCTATCAAAACATTCGAGAGCCACCACCACAACGAAATCTCAAGAGACTCCATACATACACGTACAAAGTATAGCCCATATCTTCACATAATTAGGTCAAATCATGTTCTTTTAAGTTATAAATTAACATCAACATCAAAATCATCATAACAATAGTTCCATCCGTAACTCTCACTTATCAATGCAAACTACTAATACACATATACATAACTTGCCATATAAAACATGTTCATTTTAAATCATTTAGCAAACCATCATAAACAGGTTTCAGCTCTCGCTCAATCGTTCGAAAGTTGGATGCGGACCTGGACTTGAGGTCTAACCCTAGAACCGTTAACACCCGACGTTTGGGATATCCGGATAAGGGAAGTCATTGTGTCATGTAATGAGAGTCAAGTCATGTAAAAGAATGTCTTGTCTCAGTTTATTTTGTCTTTTTGAGTCCTATGTTATCTTAGAAATAGTTAGTACTTATTAGGGATAGATTAGGAAATTGAGTTAGATAGGGTATTAATAGATGATTAGGGTTAGATAGAGTTAAGTAAGAAAAGAAGGGGACGGCTGCTCTGTGAAGGCCAATTCTGGTCATGGTGCAGATTGGAGGGATGCCTCCAATCTGCCCCTTTTTGTAAGTGTCTTTATATTTTAATGAAGATGAGATTTGTTCATAATATGGTATCAGAAGTCAAGTTCGATTTTTTGGTTTGAAAATCAGATCTTGCACTCTCGCCATCGCCTCTCGTCCTTGGCCTTTCACTTCTTCCAGATTTGTTTCTTGATCTTCACGAGTGTATTGCTCTCTTCCATTGATTGCTCACGATTTCAGCGCGTGAACATCTATTTTTATCGTCCTTCATCAACGTGGCCAAATTCGTCATCTTCCCATATTGTGGAACATCAATCTAGTTTATTGCAAGTCTGTTGATTCTGCATATCTGCCCATGTGCATATCGTGAACAGATTCTTCTCCTCCTCATTCTTGCCCGATTAACAGCGTGGACACCACGATTATGCACATCTGCGCTGAAGCTATCTATGTTTGCGCCGTGGATATTTTCTTGAAGTGCCCATATCATGCAGCGGTTCAGGCTTGTTGCTGTGATCAGTGCCCTTGAGTTGTTGATTTTCATTTACCGTCGTACACACTTTATTTCAGCCACTCCCTTCAGTCTCCATGGCTGACAAAGGTAAGGAACTTGACAATTCATATCATACAGGAGAACATTCAGGTTTGTTTGACAAAGCAGACACCCTTCAGATTACCATGACTAAATTAGATGGTCGCAATTATATGGAATGGGCAAGATCGGTGGAACTTGCAATTGTAGCAAGGGGGAGATGGGCTTATTTGATGGGTCAATTTTCCATTCCCGAGCCTCATGACAGTCGTTATGCCTCCTGGAAAAGAGATGATGCATTAATTTCATCATGGTTACTCCAGTCTATGATTCCTTCAATTGCTAAAACTTTTCGGTTTTTGGGTTCTGCCCATGAGATCTGGTGTGCGGTAGCAGAGGCTTATTCCCGAAAGAAGAATGTTGCCAAAGAATATAAAATTCTGGAGCGAATCCGCAAGTGTAAACAAGCCAATCGGTCTATCAGTGAATATTATGCCGATCTCCGCAGTCTTTGGGATGAACTACTCTATTCCACGAATATCAAGTGCTCTACTTGTTACAATGAACGTCAAGCTGAGATTGAAAAAAAGAAAGTATTTGATCTATTGTGGGGTGTGAATTCAGAATTTGAATCCGTCAAACTGAATATCTTAGGCAGAGAAGAACTTCCGTCGTTGGGCACTGTTTACTCCTTATTAATCAGAGAGAAAGATCGCAGGAATCTTGAGAAGGATCATGTTACTCCTACAGATCAGCATGCCCTTCAAGTACGAGGAGAAAATTCACATTTTAGAGGCAGAGGGGGCCACCCTAGTCGTGAACGCGGCCGTGGTCGCCTTACTTCCGAAGACAGAGAAAAACTGGTTTGCTCCCATTGTGGTAAATCGCGTCATACCCGAGATCATTGTTGGGAATTACATGACAAACCAGATTACTATATAAATCGCAATCCCTCGATCTATTCTGCAGACAGTTCCACTCATTCAAGCAATTATCAAAAGACTAGAAGGCCTTGAATAACGATTCTCTGAATGCTCCTCTGCTTCTTCCACTCAGGCTACAGTAGCTCAGGCTACACATACCGTACAGGGTAATCACTACTTTCCTTCTCGTTCTAAAAATTGGATAATTAATTCTGGGGCTACAGATCATATAGTTGGCAACTTCTCATATTTTTCAGCTTACGTTCTCTCACTTATATGATTGGACAGGGCAGTGTATCTACTTGTCTTTCAAATTTACCATCAGTCTATCACGTTCCTACTTTTCCGATCAATCTTCTTTCTGTTAGCTGATTAACTCGTGCCTTAGATTGTTCTGTAATATTTCATCCTACTGGTTGTGTATTTCAGGATCTAAAGACAGGGAAAATCTTTGGATATGGTAAACTGCAGAAAGGATTATACATTCTAGAAGACCATTCTCCGGCCTCAGCCTCGTACAGAGTTTCAGCACCACCAGGTCCAGATGCAGCTCTTCGTCTTTAGCATTATCGTCTTGGTCATCTCCTAGTGTCAAAACTTCCATTTGTTATTCCTACTTTTAGAGTCCCGCCCAATAAATTCCAGTTTGAATGTGAAGTCTGTCAGCTTGGGAAACACCACAGGGCATCTTATCCCTTAAGTGATTCTCACCGATCTCAACCTTTTAAACTGATTCACTCGGATGTATGGGGTCTCAGTCCAGTCACGTCTTTGTTTGGTCATAAATATTTTGTCTCCTTCATTGATGATTGTACTCGTCTTACAATTGTTTACTTAATGAAAACAAAGTCTGAAGTTGCCTCTATTTTTCCTATTGTGCATAAATTTCTTTGTACTCAATTCAATGCTATTGTGAAAATTCTTCGGTCCGATAATGGGGGTGAATACCTTGGCAATCAATTAGCCACTTATTTGCAAGTACAGGGCATTGTTCATCAGACGTCATGTCCTTATACCCTCAGCTGAAAGGAATAATCGTCATATTCTGGAAGTAGCCCGAACTCTTCTCCTTCAAAGTAATGTTCCCAAATTCTATTAGGCAGATGCAGTCCTTACTGCTGTTTATCTTATAAATCGGATGCCCAGTAATACCATTCAGGGGGAGAGTCCTATTCACAGTCTTAATAAAGCTTCCAAGCCATTTCATCTAACTCCTCGTATTTTTGGGTGTACCTATTTTGTTAATATTCCCCTTCCCAATCGTGATAAACTTGATGCCAAGTCTAATAAGTGTGTTTTTCTTGGGTATTCCACCTCTCAAAAAGGCTACCACTGCTATGACCCATTGCTTAAAAAACTATATGTTTCCAGGGATGTCACTTTTTTTGAATTTACTCCTTATTATTCTATACCCCTTTAATCTACTCCCACTCCATCTTGTGTTCTTCCACTAGTTCCTAGTGAGGGGGAGTTTCAGGGGATCGTTGATCATTCCACTGACCATACACAACAATTCAAAGAGCTTCTGAAGTATAAGAAAGGACAACAAAAGATTGTGTACTCTCCAGAAGAACCATGTACTAAAGAGATTTCCCCTGAATCATATCCTCAAGTGCAAGTGGAAAGTGACCTTGAGATTCCTATTGTTGTTCGTAAAGGTAAGCGTACTTGTGCACGATATCCAATCTCTAACTACGTTTCATATGCCAACACTTCTCGGAGTTATCAAAACTTTATTATGAATGCGAACAAACATACAATTCCTTCGAAGGTTGAAGAAGCAATTAAATGTCCCTTATGGAAAGCTGCGATTGAAGAAGAATTGAATGCACTGGTCAAAAATAATACATGGACCATCACTCAGTTGCCTTCTGATAGGAATATTATAGGATGCAAGTGGGTGTTTACTATTAAATATAAGGCAGATGAAACAGTAGAGAGATATAAAGCTAGATTAGTTGCTAAAGGATACAGTCAGTCATATGGCATTGATTATACAGAAACATTTGCACCTGTGGCTAAACTTACATCAATCAGAATACTTCTAAGTATGACAGCAAATTTTGGATGGGACCTATGCAATTGGATGTTAAAAATGCTTTCTTACAGGGAGACTTAAATGAAGAAGTATACATGGAACTACCTCCAGGAATGACCAACAATTTGTCATCTTCTAACAGAGTATGTAAACTCAATAAAGCAATATATGGGTTAAAACAATCTCCAAGAGCTTGGTTTGATAAATTTAGCAAAGCAGTGTGTAGTTTGGGATACTGCAGAAGCCTCAATGATCATACAATATTCTTCGAGAAAGGGTCAAAAATATCTATCCTCGTTGTTTATGTTGATGACATTATTGTTACAGGAGATGACCTTAAAAAAATATCAAAGTTGAAAAGAGTCTTCATAAATTATTTGATATTAAGGACCTGGGCAGGCTTCACTACTTCTTGGGCATAGAAGTTCTTTACTCTGACAAAGGTATCTACTTGACTCAACGAAAATACCTAATAGATCTCCTTGAAGAAATTCAAATGCTTGAATGTAAACTTAGTGACATCCCAATGGAGGTAAACCAGAATTTTTTTACAGGAGACAGTGAAGAGTTCAAAGACATCCATAAATATCAGAAGCTAGTGGGGAAGCTTATATTTGACCATTACTCGACCAGACATTGCATATGCAGTTGGGATTATGAGCAGTTATATGCATTCACCAATTAAAAATCATATGGATGCAGTGTATAAAATACTTCGATATCTCAAATCAACTTCAGGAATGGGTTTACTTTATTCGAAATCATCAAATTTAGACATTGAACTTTATTCTGATGCCGATTGGGCAGGTTCTTATGATGACAGAAAGTCAACTACCGGCTATGTTACTTTACTTGGGGGTAATATTATATCTTGAAAAAGCAAAAAACAAACAGTGGTGGCAAGATCTACGGCAAAAGTTGAATATAGAGCTATAGTACAAGCAATGTGTGAAGGAAAATGGATATCTTCATTGATTACTGAATTGGGCTATTCATTTAAACATCCTATATCTTTATATTGTGATAGCAGTGCAGCAATTCAGATGACATCTAATCCAGTATTTCATGAAAGGACCAAGCATATAGAAATTAACTGCCACTTCATCAGGGAGAAGATATCTAATAAAGAATTCCAGCTGGAGTATGTTCATTCTATCAAACAGAGGGCTGATTTTTTAACTAAAGCTACTACTAGCAAACTATTACAGGAGACCTTATCCAAGTTGGGTGTCATCAACATTTTCCACCCAACTTGAGGGGGAGTGTTAAGGGTGTTAAGGGAAGTCATCGTGTCATGTAATGAGAGTCAAGTCATGTAAAAGAATGTCTTGTCTCAGTTTATTTTGTCTTTTTGAGTCCTATGTTATCTTAGAAATAGTTAGTACTTATTAGGGGTAGATTAGGAAATTGAGTTAGATAGGGTATTAATAGATTATTAGGGTTAGATAGAGTTAAGTAAGAAAAGAAGGGGACGGCTGCTCTGTCAAGGCCGATTCTGGTCATGGTGCAGATTGGAGGGATGCCTCCAATCTGCCCCTTTTTGTAAGTGTCTTTATATTTTAATGAAGATGAGATTTGTTTGTAATAATCTTCACATAATTAGGTCAAATCATGTTCTTTTAAGTTATAAATTAACATCCACATCAAAATCATCATAACAATAGTTCCATCCGTAACTCTCACTTATCAATGCAAACTACTAGTACACATATACATAACTTGCCATATAAAACATGTTCATTTTAAATCATTTAGCAAACCATCATAAACAGGTTTCAGCTCTCGCTCAATCGTTCGAAAGTTGGATGCGGACCTGGACTTGAGGTCTAACCCTAGAACCGTTAACACCCGACGTTTGGGGTATCCGGATCAATATTGCATAGTACGAGACCCGAATGTCTCGCAACTAAAAAATCCCTTGTTTTATCTTCTCCCCTAGAAACCCTAAATTTCTGTCCGTCCACGTCAGGATCTCTCTCTCTCTCTCTCTGTGAAATCAAGACATGGTGAGCATTTGTTATGGTTTTCTTGTTTCGAGATTGAATTTTACCGTGATCGAATAGTTTCTTTTTTTTCTTCAGCGATGCTAATTTTGTACAGTTTTTTATTCGTTGCAAGCAGACGTCGAGATGGAAGTTGCTGGTGGGCAACCGAAAAAGAGGACGTTCAAGAAGTTCAGCTTCCGAGGTGTCGATCTGGATGCCCTCCTCGACATGCCTACTGAAGAGCTCGTCAAGCTCTTCCATGCTCGCGCTCACAGACGGTCCGTTTAATTTTGCACAATTTTATTTTTCCTTCTGAGCCATCAGTTTTGCTGTTCTTCTTGTTGTTGTTGCTCATAATGGTTTTGACATTGTTTTGTGCATTTATTGATGTTGATTGAGTAGGTTTCAGAGGGGTTTGAAGAGAAAGTCAATGGCTCTATTTCCTTTGTTCTAATCATCACATTTTTCTGGTGTGGTTATTTTTTTTTTTGGCGATTGTTGCGACCACTTTTTCACGAATGGTTATTAAAGCTTATGATGTACCGAAAGTTGGGTTATGCTAGCACATCTTCATGTTGTCTTTTTCCATAAAACATCGTCTTGCTATTTCAGAGTTGAATGTAGGTACTTCCCAAGTTTATGCTTCGGCTGATGTCGAGCCGAAGGGACGAGGGGCATGCTGCGGCCGACGAGAGAAATGAGGTATTTTAAAGTTCTGCCCTAGAAATTGGACGAACGTGACCTCAGACACGTTGACCACACCCATAAAGTAGGCCAGACACGTTGACCGTGTCGACAAATGACGACACCGTGTCTGTGCCGCACCAACACGGTGTCGGTGTCGGTGTCGGTGTCGGTGTCGCACCAGTGTCTACGCCGACACCCCACCTCCTAGAGGTGTGACATAGGTAAATAGAGAGAGAGAGATGCATATGTATAGATGTAAACAGCCTATTATAGTGTCCACATAACATGGTGCTCATGAATTCAGTAAACAAACCCACTAAATAATGTAAATGAAAAAAAATGCTCCAAGTCACTTACAAATAACAGTGTTCCTAAAACAGCCTATCTTTCTCTTTCGCGATAAAGGAAAATAGCACATCAATACTCAGAACTACAGGTCAACCGACAAAGACAGACTTCATGCACCAAATTGTACGTTTTTTTTGTAGAAGATCAATTACATGATTGAATATGGAGTTGAAAACTTGACAAAGGATTTGGAAATTACTAACAGAGCTTCATTCTTTAAGATTAATTGGGCATAAAGCAATGGCACATGAAGCACAGAAACCTTTAAGGATGGTACAGGTAATTCATTGCATAAATTCATCCACGAAGCATTGCATATGAACTCTAAAACATCAAAAACAACTTTTCCCAGTGGAACCTAGATGCTGAAGAACCAGAATAATTCTACTTGGTTCAAAGTTTGAATATAGGCGACGAACCTCTGTTCGAAACTCTTTCTCTCCTTGGCTTGAGTTAAATGCCAGTACCTTCACAGCAACTACTTCACTTGTAGCAATGACAGCTTTATAAACTGGACCAAAAGACCCCTGCCCGATAATAGTAGTAAAGTTATCTGTGGCCTTCTGTATATCCCTGAAGAGGAGACACCTTTACGAGTAAAATAATATGGAGACATAAATTCATAATGAACACAATCAAACACAAAGGAAGAAACAACTCTGAGATTAACATGAAAATTGTGTTAAGCAGTCTACAAGTTTCTGAGAATGGTATTCATGCAAGCTAAGCAAATGGATTATCAAACAGACAGCAACTGCTCCTACCCATTCTGGTCCAATACCGAGAAACACCCATACTAATTTGACCAAAATAAGGGTAAAGAATGGACTAAAGAATCTAAATGAGTTTGACCTAACTCAAACCAGATCTAAGTTGTATTCAGGCCTGAGTTAGACAGCAGACTGTTTTTGTAATGTGTTCCTGTATTGATGCATTGTAGGAGGTATAGTATTTTGACCTCGTGTTCATGGTATCATCATAGGTTAAGAGTGCCTTATCCAACATAGTCCCTCTCTAGTCATTAAATAATTCACGGAAAGAAATCCACTTTTCTATATGAGTCCGTTGTTTTGAGCATACTATCTTCTTCTTATGCATAGAGAGTCTAGAGAGGGACTCCATTGCCATCCCTAAGACAAGTAAACGCCAAAGCTTGAGCTTCTGTATATACCATGAACTACAACATGCCTCTGAGGCATTCTAGGTAATGAGCATCACAGTAGGGAGCAAGACCCAACAATGTGGCATATTTCGAACTACTTATACATATCTGAAACCTATACACATACAACCCTGAAGTTATGGTTTCTAAAATTCTTGTGTCACGATAGCCCATAACCATCTTTATGGTCAGTTGATCACTATCGTAAGATCAGTATGTCTCAAGCAAGTTTGCCAGACCATGAAACGTGAGGGAGGCAACTCAAGAAGTGGATATGAGAAGCAAGGCCAGTTGAAAATTGGCAGAAGTGGGAATATAGGGTAGTCTCAAAAGCAAAATAAAATCATAACAAAAACTAAAATTGGAATCAAGCAGGAATCAAGAGGACATCATATTAAAAAGAAACATGATCACATCAAAGGTGAATTTCAAAAGAGACTACTACTGCACGATACAATAAACAAAAGTAGATGGACACCATGGTCTGTTAAGTGCTAAGTTATTATTTCCACTATTTCTGTGATGTACGTTAAAAGAAATAATCATCAAATTTAAAGCTTAATGCAGTACTATAGAGCATTGGCTTTTGACTTACAATGATGAGGCATCATAAACTAGTTAATGCTATATTTTATTTTTCTTTCTAATAATTGCTTTGACCATAAGCATATAAAAAGCACATGAGATGCACAATGAATGCATCAAAGGCACAGAATAAAGGCATGAGACGTATGCAATAAAAGCGCAAAGGAAGAACATGATGCATCGGAGGTGAGCTGCTTCTCCTTCTAAAGCGAGCTTCCCACTTAGTAGAAGCTTCTGGATAACTTGAACATTAAGTTAGGTACAACTAACCAAATCAAAATGCACAGAAAGATCCGGACATGGATATATAGGTTCTGAAAGGACAAAGGGTCACATAGATATACACAGAGGTTTTATGCATATGTCGGCATTCACTGTTTAAACTTTAAAGCTCCAATAAACAGTGCACAATTACAGGTTTGGAAGACAGACCATGTTTGTTCAGAAAAAAATGCATTCTAAAATTCCTTCTCCCTTCCGCTGAAGAATAGTCATATAAAGTCAACTTCTAGGGCTAAGCATAAATTTGGATAGCCGGCAGGGAGTTTTTGGTCATGCTAGTCTTCATTATTGATATCAGTGTTTATCCTGATTCAAGCTAAATAATATGGATCATGAAGTTTGGAAAAGGTTGAGGCATTTCCAGAAGATCAAAAGAAAATGGGAAAGAATAAGATTTACTTGTATGAGTAATTTGGTATGCCAGGGCCAGGAAATAGAAGCTTCTTGTCATGGTTCCCCCACCAAGGCCAGTGACCCCGTTGGTTTGTCTTTGCTTCAAAAGAATGCTGGGAATTTGAGAGCACTACACTTGAGCCAAATCCATTTATATGCATGGGAAGGGATGATCCTCTATTTTCAGTGACATGATCTGCAGGTCGAGAACGCTTCTTATACAGCCTTATGATGAAATATGCACAAATTGCAGCTAAAAGTCCGATGGCCACACCAAAACAAATGCCTAATATAATAGCATTAATTTGTCGCCCCATCCCTCAGTATCTTATGGTGATTTTGAGAGGAAAACATATTGCAATAAAGTTGCATGCAGAGTCACTGTAAATCAAAAGCATGCATTAAAAAAGATGTCAGCAAGGAGTACAGAGGCCAAAAGAATGTACCAAAACATGCACAAATAACAAAGTACAAAAGTTTGTGCATATGAATATACACACAGACAGAGACAAGAACAGGCATGCAGATGGTATTTTTACATGTACCGAGAGTTTAATAAAAGAAGCTTCTTTCAAACAGATACAACAAGACATGCATAGTTGTTCAAGGCAAACAAAAAATAATGCTTTCTCCATATGCAATCATACTAAAGTATAAATCTATGGTGAAACTGAAACATAAAACAGTATGATAAATTTTAAAGCAAACCACAGAAACAAACGCAAAAGCAAGTTTATAAAAGGTACGAATGGAGTCAAAAGACTGAAAACAGTTATTGACTATGCTGAACAGGGATCTTTTTTTTGGTGCCCAGGAGGTGTAATTATTAAGAGTTAAGAATATGTTGTAATAGGACCACGGGCCATTAGGGCCCGTATATGGTTAGCTTTGACCACGGGCCACTAGGGACCGTGTATGGTTAAGTCCTGGTCAGGATTCTGGCCAGGAGATAGACATTGGACATCCCCAATGGCTATGGCCTCCAACGGCCGGCTAGCTTGCTGGCCAGCCGTTGGCGGCCCTTTTCATTCTTACCTCTTCTCACTTCTTCCTCTCTTGTAATAGAGGCTCTAAATAGAGACTCGTACAATCAATAAACAAGCTGTGATTGCAGCCCTTTGATATTTGGTTTTGACTTTTGATATTAGCTTGTTCTTGACTTAAAATACCCCTTCTCGGATATGTTTGTATTTGACTTGTTGGTTTGACACTTGATGATATATGATCGAGTTGCTATCAAGCCTCGTTTTGAAGAAATGAAGGACATTGGGAAGCATGAAAAGATTGAAAAAATCGTGATATTGTATATTTGACGTTCTAAAACTTGAGGTAACATCAAACTCTTAGTTTGTTTCTTGAAATAGAAGGTAAAAATGAGTCTTTTAGGAGCATTCTTGACCCAAAATGCTATCAAAGTTGGGCAAGAATGATGAAAAAATATTTTTTATAAAAAGATTTTTGGGATTACATAGATGGAACGATTCAAGAACCAAAATTAGATTTTGAAAACTTAGACGATGATGATATCCTTCAAAACTAATAAAGATACAAACAAGATTTAAAAACTTGAGAGAAAATGAATGCAAAAATAGCATTGATCATTTGTCAAAATGTTATGAAAAACTTAGAAACCGAATTAGTACGTTTAAAAATGCATTCAAAACTTGGGAATATTTAGAAATGATTCATTCTCAAGATTACTTTGTGTTTCAAATAGATTTGATGGAAAGAATGATATTTTTTAAGCAAGGAAACTTGAGTATTAGAAAGTATCACAATGATTTTTTCGAATTGTGGACTCAACTTCGAAGTTTTGATAAATTTAAAAATCTTCAAAAAATGGATGAATTTCAAGATTTCTTGGATAAATGTGGGGTCTAACGGATAATTTGAAAAATTAGATTTAATTTGATTCATAGAAAACCTAGACCAAAAGGTGATAATGGATAAAAATGTGGTAATGGATCAAGCAAGAAGTCAATGGTGTGATGGCCAAATAAAGACATTTTGCGACTACTATAAGGAAAATGGTCACATTAAGACCACTTGCCATCTCCTTCGATAAAGATATGAAAACGTGGAAGCCGTGGAAGACAAAGATGAGGGAGTCTTGCCATCGAACATCAAAGCCTACATAGAAGAAATACTTAAGAAAAAGACAAGCATCTTCGAAAATGCTCTCTCCATTTCTCATGATATGTCTTGTTTTTTAGATTTCGATGCCTCTTTTAATATGACTCATAACGAAAAATCTTTAAAAAATTCTTAAAATATTTTTGGTAAACATGTTTTTACAGCTAATGGTATAAAACTTCAAATTAAAAAAATTAAAAACTTTGAAAAAGAAGATTTCAAAATTCAAAATATAAAATTCATATATAAATTAAATCTAAATCTTCTTTCGTTTGCTCAGATTTGTGATAATGGTTGTATAGTTACTTTCTTATCTAAGAATTGTGTGGTGCAGGATCACCTATTAAAGAAGTCATTGGTAAGGCTATAGAAAAAGTGGACTATACAAAATGGATAGTTAGTCATGCCAAATGTTTAATCTTGTAAAATAGTTCATGATACTACTATTTGGAATAAAATACTTGGACATTTGAATATGCATAGACTATGTAATTTTCTCTTGTTAAAGACAAATAGAAATTATAATTTTGATTGTAAAGAATGTATGCTTGAAAAAATACATCATCTTCTTTTTGGTGAAAGAACTTTTGTAACAAGCAAATCTTTTGAATTAATATACTCCAATGTTTGGGGACCTGTTCTGTTGTTTCCAAAGGAGGAGTAATGTATTATGTGACATTTATAGATAATTTTACTCGATTTACTTGGATATATCTTCTAAAACATAAATCCGAAGTATTTGAAAAATACTTGATCTTTCATAATATGGTAAAGAATCGATTCGGTTTTACCATTAAGCTTTTTAGATCCAATTCGGGAGGAGAATACTTATCAAAAGACTTTAATTTTTTTTGAAAAACATGAGATTTTACATAAAAAAATCTTGCACAAAAACCACACAACAAAACGGGCTAGTAGAAAGAAAACAGAGGCACGTTATAGAAACTTGTAGAACACTTTTAATTGTTGGTATTGTTCCTAAATTTTTATAGGCGTAAGCTACGGTTACCACCGTATATCTCATTAATAGAATACCCTCAACCCATCTTTAAAATGTTTCTCCTTTTTAAAAATTATATAATTTTTCTCCTTATTATGAGAGTCTAATGGTTTTTTTGTTGTAGATGTTTTGTTTATACCGATAAGAATGATAAATTGTCTTCCATACCTATTGAATGTGTTTTTCTTGAATATGGAATCGACAAAAAATGATATAGATGTTTTGACCCTATCAATGATAAACTTTACAAACAACAACAACAACTAAGCCTTTTCCCACACTAGACGGGGTCGGCTACATGGATTCTTTGTTTCTACAGATCCCTATCGTGTGCCATGTTAGCAGTTAACTCCCCATAAGCTAGATCATTTTTTATTGTTTCTTTCCAACACTTTTGTGGTCGTCCTCTACCTCTTTTAATACTTTCCAAATTTAGTTTTTATAACCTTCTTAGAGGTTCTTCTTTTGATCTTGTTTCTATATGTCCAAACCATCTTAAACGATGTTCTCTCATTTTATCCTCTATTGGTGCCACTCCTAATTTGTTTCTAATAACCTCATTATGTATACGGTCTTTTCTTGTATGACCACTCATCCATCTTCATTTCTGTTACAGACATCTTTTGTACATGTTAATTATTAACTTCCCAACACTCAGAACCATAAAACATGGTCGGCCTAATTGTTGCTCTATAATATTTACCTTTTAACTTTAATGGTATCTTCTTATCACAAAGAATACCTGATGCTCCTCTCCATTTTAACCAACCAGCATTAATTATATGCGTAACATCTCCATTAATTCTTCCATCACTCTTAAAAATTGACCCTAGGTATTTAAAACTTTCTTTTTGGGGGATGCAATGTGTGCCAATTTTAATTTCTATGTCCTCTGAAGTAACCAAATGATCAAACTTACATTTCATATATTGTCTTTGTTCTACTAAGTCGAAGGCCATTGCTTTCTAATGTTTCTCTCCATAGTTCCAATTTTCTATTAACTTTTTCCTTAGACTCCTCCGCTAATACAAAGTCATGTGCAAATAACATACACCAAGGTACTTCATCTTAAATATGTTTTGTTAACTCATCCATCACCATTATAAATAAGTATGGACTTAAAGTTGATCCTTGATGTAACCCAATATTAACTTCAAAGAAGTTTGTCGTTCCTTCATGAGTCCTCATACATGTTTTTGCACCATCATACATGTCTCTTATAAGGTTAATATATGTAAATGGGATACCTCTTTTTTCCAAAGTTCTCCAAAGAACCTCCCTCAGTACCCTATCATAAGCTTTTGCTAAATCAATAAATATCATGTGAAGGTCTTTCTTTTTGGATCTAAAATGTTCCATAAGACGTCTCAAAAGGTGAATCGCTTCAATAGTAGATCTGCCTAGCATGAATCCAAATTGGTTCTCTATTGTACTTGATATTTGTCTTAACCTACGTTCGATAATTCTTTCCCATAATTTCATAGTATGGCTCATTAACTTGATACCTCGATAATTCGCACAATTTTGAATGTCTCCCTGGTTCTTATATATGGGTATAAGTGTACTTGCTCTCCATTCCTCGGGCATCTTATAGTTTTTCCATATTTCATTAAATAGTCTTATGAGCCAAGTGATTCCTATTTTTCCTAGTATTTTCCAAACTTCTATAGGAATATTAACTGGTCCTACCGATTTACCACCCTTCATATGTTTAAGAGCCTCTTTGACTTTATTCTTTTGAATACGTCGGTAGAAATTGTGGTTTATATACTTTTCTGATTTGGCTAAATCTCCTAAGTTAATACTAACATCTTTATTTTCATTAAAAAGATTATAAAAATAGTTTTTTCATCTATTTCTTATATCATCATTTGCCACTAGAATTTTTTCATCCTCGTCTTTTATGCATCTAACATAATTAAGATCTTTAGTTTTCTTATCTCTAGCCCTAGCTATCCTAAAAATATCTCTTTCACCCTCCTTCGAGTTGAGTTTTATTATATAAGTCCTCCCAAATTTTAGCTTTTGCTTCACTCACGGCCTTTTTCGCTTCCTTCTTTGCTTTCTTATAAGCCTCTAAAGTTTCACTAGTTTTTTTAGCATAATGTAATTTGTAACATGCCCTCTTTGCCTTGATTTTATTTTGTACTACTTCACTCCACCACCAAGCTTCTTTTTGTGCCGGTACACCTCCCTTAGATACCCCTAACACATTTTTCGCCGATTTCCTAATATGTATAGCCATATTATTCCACATATCACCGGGTGTACCAACATAATTCCAAACATCTCCTTGAAGGACTTTCTGTTTAAATATATCTCCTTTCTCGCTTTTGAGGTTCCACCATTTAGTCCGAATAGCTCGATGCACTATTTTCTTCTTTGTCCATTTTTTTATTTGTAAATTCATAACTAAAAGTCGAAGTTGGGTGGTTAAGTTTTCTCCTGAAATTACCTTACAATCTTTACAACACGCTCTATCTTTTTCTCTACAAATAAAGTAATCAATTTGTGTTTGTGATAAGCCACTCTTATAAGTAATTAAATGTTCATCTCGTTTTTTGAAGATTGTATTGACTATAAAGAGATCAAAAGCCATAGCAAAATTTAAAATCTCTCTACCTTCCTCACTCATATCCCCAAAACCAAAGTTTCCATGAATCCCTTGATATCCTAATGCCTCTTTACCGATATGTCCATTTAAATATCCTCCTAAACAAATCATCTCCCTTTGTGAAATCTTTTGAAACACCTTATCTAACTCTTCCCAAAAAGTCGTCTTTATACTATCTTATAGTCCTACTTGGGGTGCATAAGCACAAACTATATTCAAAACCTCTGCTCCTAACACTAATTTCAACGTCATGATTCGATCACTATATTGTTGTATGTCTACTACACTATCCTTTAAATCTTTATTTATGATAATACCAACTCCGTTTCGAGCCTTTTCTTTACCTGAGTACCATAATTTAAAACCTGTATCCTCTATCTCCTTTGCTTTTTCTCCAACCCATTTTGTCTCTTATAAACATAGAATATGAATCTTTCTCCGAATCATAGTATCTACCACCTCCATTAGCTTACCGGATAATGTTTTGATATTCCAAGAACCAATACGAATCTTATTATCAAGGACTAGCTTCCTCACCCCCCGCATCCGTCCATAATCAAAATGCAGAGACCCTCTCTGCAAATTATTCACTATATTCGGGTGGCAATGTAGTGGGACTAACTTCTTTACCCACACCCGTCCATGATGTGGGAACCCTCTCTGCAATTGATTCACTACATTCGAGCGAAAATGTAGTGGCCCTTGCTTACTTATTAATGCATTCGGGCTCTGCAGCACGTCGCTATGCAGGGATGCCCCCAAGCAATGCTCATAATTTTTGTAATCCTTGTTATAAAAATCCGTTTTACGCTGGTTGTCGGAAGCCTAACACAACCCTCCTCCTTTATCCGGGCTTGGGACTGGCAATGCAAGGGTGATCCCTTACATGGGCGGAGTTATCAATGATAAACTTTATATTTCTAAAAATGTAAAATTCTTTGAAAATATCTACTATTATAAATCTTATCCTATTGAAAATAATAAAGAATCACCTTCTTAAATGTTTATCAATCTAGAAGATAGTGAAATTGATGAAAGTGATCTCGAAGACAATATTGATACTACTTCACATGATACAAATAATGTTTTTGATGAAATGATTACCACACAACCTATTCTTAAACCTTTTATTTTGTACTACACTAGAAAATCTAGGTAACAAAACACCTCACGATTGGCACCTAGAGTTTCAAAACCTCCTTAATGCTTTGTGTTTTATGACTCTTTTGAACCCAACGAAAAAACTTGATTATAACCATTTTACAAGTAAAAGAGCCTAGATTCTATCATCAAGCCAAGGGTATTTCGAAATGGGAGGATGTTATGTTAAACAAGCTAAATGCCTTGGATAAAGCTCAAACATAATTCATTATTCTCAAGCCGAATGATTAAAAAGTTATTGAATGTAGATGAGTTTATAAAATTAAAACACATAGTAATTGTAATATAGAAAGATATAAAACTAGATTGGTAGCCAAGGGTTATGCTCAAGAACATAGATTAGATTATGATGAAACGTTTGCTCATGTTGCTTGGATGACCACCATTAGGATTCTCATAACCTTTAGTGTTATCCAAAAATGAGATATTTTTCAACTTCATGTTAAAAATGCCTTTTTGAATGGGAACTTACATGAAGATGTTTATATGACTCCTCTTGGACTTAACATTCTCCAAGATCATGTTCTTAAACTTCAAAAAGCTTTGTATGGTTTGAAACAAACCCAATGCTTGGTTTGATCGCTTTGAAAAATTTATGCATTTATATCACTTTGTTTCTTGCTACATTGATATTGCATTGTTTATAAGAAAATCTGACACATGCATTGTTATCTTACTCTTGTATGTGGATGATATGATCACTGGAAGTAATGAAAGAGGAATTGCACAGATTCAACATGATCTTCATCATGAATTTGATTTGAAAAATCTTGGTCTACTTAGTTATTTTTTGGGTATCGAAATTGTTAGAAACAATCGCGGGTATTTCATGTCACAAACCAAGTTTGCAAATGAAATAATTAATAAATCTAGGATCATAAACCAAGTTTTGCAAATGAAATAATTAATAAATCTGGGATCACTGTTGATACTCTTGAAGTCCTTGGCACTAAGTTAAGAGCTACATACAGAGAAAAATTAGTAGATCCAACTCCCTATAAACAACTAATAGGTGCTCTCACCTATCTTACTATCACTATTTACTAGACCTGATATTTCTGATGCAGTGCATACAACTAGTCAATTTCAACAAGCACCCATTATTGTTCATATGAGTGATATTATAAGAATTATTCGATATGTAAGGAGTTCTACAAACAAGAGGGTACTCTTAACTTCTTCTACGACATTTGATTTATCTGTGTATACTACTGATGTTGACTGGGATAGAGAAGTCAACAACATGCATTCTACTACTGGTTTCTGTCTTTTTAGGTGAATCACTAATTTCATGAAAGTGCAAGAAGTAGTAGAAGGTTTCACTTTCTGCCACCAAAGCAGCTAAAGGACATGGACATCATTGTACAATAATCGACCAGTGGCTACCATGTTTTGCGATAACAAAAGTGTCATGTACACTACCTCCAACAACACCTTCCATGAACGAATGAAGCATAGTGAGTTGGATTGTTATTTTGTTCATGAAGAATGCTTACAGATGATTAACTTCTACTATGTCACCTCATAAATGCAGTTAGCCGATTTCTTCACCAAATCTCTCTCAGCTACTCATTTTAATTTCTTACTAGTCATTTTCATTTCTTGTTAGACAAATTTTCGGTATACACATTGTAAGTTTGAGGGGGGTGTTAAGAATATGTTGTAATAGGACCACAGGCCACTAGGGTCCGTATATGGTTAAGTCCTGGCTAAGATTCTGGCAACGGCTAGCTTGGTGGCTAATCATTGGAGGCCCTCTTCATTCTTCATTCTTCCCTCTTCTCACTTCTTCTTCTCTTGTAATAGTTGCTCTATAAATAGAGCCTCATACAATCAATAAACAAACTATGATTGCTGCCCTTTGATATTTGGTTTTGACTTGTGATATTGGCTTGTTCTTGACTTGAAATACCTTTTCTCGGGTATGTTTGTATTTGACTTGTTGGTTTGATACTTGATGATATATGATCGGGCTGCTTTCAAATACGAATATCGACAATTATTTACAGTAATGTGGTGCACCATGTGTTAGAGATCGTAATCGTAATGGGTCATATAGAAGACCCGTTATTATCTATATCCATACTTTAGGTTACTCAGTTGTACTTAATCTAAGTTAGGGGTAAATTAGTTTTTCAACTTAGATTGTACTTATATATTATGCTTAGGGTTAGTGTAGGTTAAGTAAGAGAAAGTGTAGGAAGTGTTTACGACAGCCAAGAGAGGCCATGAGTCTGCATAGGCAGATTGGAGGAGATGCCTCCAATCTGCAACGTCTATAAGTAAGTTTATTTTATGTTAATGAATGATTATTTGTAATACCATGTATCAAAGTATTGTCTCGTGTTGAGATGGAATACAAACAAGTTATGTGAAGAATTCATTTGACATGGCGTTAGTGGGAACATTGCGAATTTAGCAGAACATTATTGTTAAAAGCACACAAATATATAATTAACTATTAAAATGCAATCATCTTTCATAAGTATAAATCAATATAAATTATAAATTTCTAAATAAAAACAAAATAAAATGCTTTGCAAGCATATTTTTGGAATCAAATCAAGATTTATTTAACCAAATAATTATTTAACAATTGTATGTAATAGAGAACATAGACATGATAAAAAGTTATAAAACTTACATATTCATCATATCTATTATAAATCAATTATATATGCTTTATATCTCATTAAGAAATAAAATACCATGTAACATTACATAAAAGTGCATGTTACTCTAATGAAACGGCACCTTAAGCAATGTTATAAAAATCATGATACGATTTTATTGCGTATCGTATGAAGATACGGTATGATATAAGGGTACGTATCGCTTATTGCGATTTATCGTGCCGTATCATACCATATCGTACGATACGAGGGTGTATCGCACCCTATCGTACGATACATTCCCGTATCATACGATACGTTCCCGTATCATACGATACGTTCCCGTATCATACGATACGTTCCCGTATCATACGAGTCGATGTCAATTTTTCTATTATAAATTCTGGAAATCCGGATTTCATTTTTGTTTCTTCTCAAACCCTTTTTCACATCATTTCCTTGCTTTCATGTCCTCTTCTTATCTTGTTCTTGTTAATTTCGTGGTTTACACAATTCAACTCCCTATCTCTAGGGTTTTTGTCAAATCCATGTCATACCTCTTTCCTTTAGCATTCTACCCGAATTTTCACTTAAAAATTTGGGGGTTTTACAGATTTTGTGATTTTTAACATCTAAAAAGCCTTTTTCTTCTTATTGATTGTCCACAATTGTCTTAATCAGTGTTATCCGTATCGCAGTCGTATCGTGGGCCACCACGATACGATACGGGGGCCCGTATCGTGAAACCCACAGTATCGCACCGTATCATGCGATACGGGCCGTATCGCACGATACGGTGCGTATCGCCCGTACCGTACGATACGGGCGATACGCCTTAGGACCCTTATAAAGGGTCCCGGGCTGACTGAAACCCGCGATTTTTCGCGGGTTTCCTCTCTCTTCTTGGGTTCCTCAAGCTCCCTAAGAGCCGATTTTCGCCTCCTTAGTGTTCAAAGCTCCAAAATTGTGCCCTACGGTGCCCGTGCAAGCCTCCAAACTCAGATTTTGGTATATTTTTAATGTTTTTTTCATTATTTTCCTTTATATTTGTTGTTTTTTGTGTTATTTCGGTTTTTTTTTTTAATGACAAAATATGAAGTTATTAAGTGTGTGTATATGATTTTTATTGCATTCATGAAGTGGGAGACACTCGATTTGAGTGTTATTTGAAGATTGGGGGATTTACGAAGTGCTTTTATTTTCAGGTTTTTGTTTGAATTAAAGTACTCCATTGAGATGGCAGGAAGGGGTGGTAGAGACTCTCATTCAAAGTCTGATGATCCGGCATGGCAGTGGGGTATACCAGTTGAGGGTTCAAGGTTAAAAATCAGATGCTTATTTTGTGAAAAGGTGGTTAGTGGTGGAATTTCAAGGTTGAAACACCACCTAGCAGGAACCAGGAAAGAAGTTGCTCCATGCACAGGCAGAGTTAGAAGTTTACCAGAAGGTATTAAATGGCAATGCCTACAGATGATTGAGAACATACAAGAACGGAGACAACAAAAGGATGATTTTCAGATGTATGAAGAAGCTGATGATGCTACTGCCACTGGATTTGGATTCACTGATAGTTTGCCTTCAGATGCTCGAACAGAGATTGGTAGTAGCAGTTCACGAGCTCCTACTAGAGGAAAGAGGGTTGCAGCTGAAGACTTTGGAGGTGGCAGAAGAGGAAGTTCAGGAAGGAGTAAAGGAAGAGCTTCTTCTTCTAGCATACATTCGTTCTTTCCTCCTTCCACTACACCTGGTGCTCAATCAGGAATTCGTGTTGCTATGGCTTCAGAACAACTGCATGATCAGGCAGACCTTGCAGTGGGAAGATGGTTTTATGATGCATGCATTCCATTTAATGCAACAAATAGTTTTCATTTTCAAGCAATGGCAGATGCAATTGCAAACATTGGTCCAGGATATAAGATGCCCTCTTATCAGAAGTTGAGAGGGAAGATATTAGATCAGACCGTAATTGAAGTGCAACAATACTGTTCGACTTTGAGACAATCGTGGAAGGAAACAGGATGCACTATTATGGCAGATGGATGGACCGATAGGCGAGGAAGGACATTGCTAAACTTTCTTGTATATTATCCTAAAGGACTCATGTTTTTGAGATCTCTAGACATGTCAGAGGAGAGACACACTACAGAGATCCTACGAGAAGAATTTGATAAGATTATACAGGAGGTTGGGCTACAGAATGTGGTCCAATTGATTACAGATAATGCAGCTAACTACAAAGCAGCTGGGAAGGAGTTAGCTGATATTTATGGGACTTTCTACTGGACACCATGTGCAACCCATTGCTTAGATCTCATCCTCGAGGACATTGGTGAGATGGATGAAATAAAGGCAGCAACTGAGTGTTGCCAAGATATTACAAAATTCATTTACAACCATGCATTTGTTTTGTGTATGATGAGGAGATATACAGAAGGTGCAGAGCTTCTTCGCACAGCTGTAACTCGGTTCGCAACAAACTTCTTATCTGTATAAAGTATTGTGAGACAGAAGCAAGCTTTGAAGAGAATGTTCTCCTCAGATGAGTGGCAACAATTTGCAGAGTTGCCTCAAAACAAAAGAAATAGAAAGTTGAATGAGATTGCAGAAACAGTTTTTAGAAGTTCATTTTGGAATGCATGTGTCAGATTATTGAAAATTACTTGTCCATTAGTGAAAGTTTTGAGATTGGCTGATAGCGAGGAGAAACCATCTATGGGCTACCTTTATGAAGCCATGGACAGGGCAAAAGAAGCCATCAGAAATAATTTTAATGGAAAAAAGAGAGATTATGTGCCCGTGTAGAAAATAATTGATAGGAGATGGAATAAACAATTGCATCAGCCTATTCATGCAGCAGCATATTATCTAAACCCATCATTCAGGTACTCAGAAACCTTCAAAAGGGACGGTGAGGTTAATCGAGGAATCATTGATTGTATCGACAGATTAGTCCCTGATGAGAGCATAGCAGATGCGATACATCGAGAGATGGAGATATATGATAAAGCTCTTCACTTGATGGGTTTGCCTGTTGCAATTCGCAACCGCTCTACGATGCGTCCAGGTACATTGTTTATTTTCATATTTAAGTTGCATCTTACATTACTGTGGATTATTATGTCTCTAATGTTTGTATTTTTTTTACAGATGTTTGGTGGAACAGGTTTGGAAGTGATTGTCCAAACCTTCGAGATTTTGCAGTCAGAGTCTTAAGCCAAACCTGTAGTGCAACAGGTTATGAAAGAAATTGGAGTGTTTTTTAACACATCCATACAAAAAAGCGCAACAGGTTGGAACACAAAAGGCTTAATGATTTGGTTTATATTCGTTGTAACATGCGCCTTCGTGAAAGGTAATGTTGTATTACTTTCAAATTTTCAATTCAATATTATTTAACTTCAGTTTTCAATTGTTAATATTACTTACTAATTGTTTATCTTTGTTTGTGTCGTAGGCAATTAAAAAAAGTAAATAGAGAAGAAAGTCAGTACGATCCAATAAGTTTGGATAATTTTGATATATTAGAAGATTGGGTTATGGAAGACACTAAAGAAAATGCCCTCCTAACAGAAGAAGACGTTGCCTGGATTAATTTGGAAGGAGCGCAAGAACATTATGGAGATGAAGAATTTGATTTTGAAGAAGAAGGTGTGGGCGTGGCTGATGATGATGAGGATATGCAACAAGAAGAAGATGAAGATTATTTAGTTGATGATCCTGATTACAATTTGTAAAATGTAACATTATATGTAACTGTAGTGTACTGTAAAGTGTAAACTATGTCTGTATTTTATTTTTTGGATTCAAAATATGTAAATTTGGATGCAATTGTTCAATGTTGAATGCTCAATCTGTACTAAACTTACATTATATGAATTTAAAGCAATTATCAGATTTTTCCTGATTTTTTCCTGATTTTTTTCAATTTTTTTCGATTTTTTACTAAATTTTATTGATTTTTAATTAATTTTTACATTATTTTAATATTAAAGTACGATACGATACGATACGCCCGTATCGTGGAGCCCAGCGATACACGATACGATACGCGTCAGACAACACTGGTCTTAATGGCTTTCGATTGAGCCGATCCGATTGGAAATATTGCACTCCGGTGTATAAAGGCAATAGGCTTGTGAACAAGTGCATGTTTTCCAATGCTATAAAACATGATGGTATTTCTCGTACAAAACACCACCTTACAAGAATAAAGAAGATGCTAGTGTATGTCCTCGGGTTCCCGAAGTAGTGAAGTACAAGATTGAGTAGGTATTGAAGGCTTCGAAAGAGAATAAGAGATTAAGGGTGAGAGGGCAAAAATAGGTGGTTGGGATATGTCTCAACCATTTGAAGATACTTATGCTTAGGGAATGTATGGTCACGGTGGTGATTAATTACATAGTGCAACTGAGATAAAAGAAGAGATGGCTGAAGAGGAGAGGAGAAAGCGAGAAAAGGAAAAAAGTGTAGGTTCTGGTAGTACTAGTAGTGGAGTTGGTTCTTGTTCTATTAAAAGAGTTCCTACATGCCCGATGCCTACGAGGGGTACTAGAGGAGCCAGAGGAGGTAGTGGCCCTAATGGGATGCCTTCATTTTCCCTCCACGTACGACTCCTAGAGCTCAGCTAGGCATTAGATTAGTTATGACTTCAAAGGAGGTAATTAAGAAAGTAGATTTGACATGTGCTGAATTTTTTTGTGAAAATTGCTTCCCTTTCAGTGTTACAAACTCATTTTCTTTTCAAGGTATGGCGGATGTTTTGCCAGTGTGCGATAGGGTTATAGAGTCCAGTGCTATCCGTATCGCACTGTATCACGGTGTGATACGTATCGTATCATGAGAAGCCACGATACGATACGGTAACCTGTATCATAAGATACAAGTTATCGTGTTTTATTGTACGATACGCCCCCAAAAAATTCAAAAAAAAATTTCAAATTTTTTTTTAAATCAATTTTTTTTGCATATTTTTGGCCTCTCTTCACTTCCCTCCAAGGCATCCTCCGATATGCTTGTAATTTGGGTTTATAATTTCATTTATTGAATAAAAATAATTTATGAACAAATAAAAATTGTGACAAAATCATTTCCCTTTCTGTTGCTAACTTTTAGGTATATTTCTGCTAGCAGTTTCTAATTTCATGAGATCGCAAACAATTAAAAACATTTGGTTGTCTCGGTTCATTGAGTGGGCATTTCACAACTTCACTATTTTAGGGTTCACCTTACGCGACTTCCATTGAGTTGAACATGATAACGTGTGTGAGGCTTAACTCAGTCTGTGAAGTGAGAAGTGAAGCTCAAGCATTAGTTAAAAAGCTAGTCTCTAGTAAGAGAAAAAGGGGATATCATCAAGTAATAATATCAAATCACTGAGGTGTCATAGACTCAATAATCAAAGAAATTGAGCTCATTGTTTTGCTCACATATGAAAATTAGCAAATATGACAACTACATGTTCAAAGATAGCAGTTCGTTAATTTTGATATATTAGATGAGTGGATTATAGAAGATAATGAAGAAAATGCACTCCTAACCGAAGAAAACATTGGATGAATTAATTTGAAGTCCAACAACATCATGAAGGAGATGAAGATTTTTATTTTAGAGTAGAAGGTGATGAGAAACTTTGAATCTTTATCAAGTTGAAGATGAAGATTATTTAGTTAATGATCCTGATACAAATTTACAATACGTAAAATGTAAATGTATTTCATTTTTTGCTTCAAAATATGTAATTTTGGATGCAATTGTTCAATGTTGAATGTTCAATCTGTGCTAAACTTTGCATTATATGAATTTAAAGCAATTACCTGATTTTTCCTTATTTTTCTTGATTTTTTTTAGGATTTTTACTAATTTTTCTTGATTTTTTAAATAATTTTTATATTATTTTAATATTAAAGTACGATACGGGCAATACGATATGCCTGTATCATGGAGCCCAACGATACGCGTCAGACAATACTGATAGAGTCTCTACTTAAAATACTTTGAGGGCACATTATTGTAGAAATGAGTTGATATTGTTAATGTATGGAGTTCTAAATTTAAGGAATTATGGAAAGATAAGGGATGTTCTATTATAGTTGATAGTTGGATAGATGGTCAACGTAGGTCTTTAGTGAACTTCCTAATCTATTGTCCCAAAGGGACACTATTTTTAAAATCATATGACTTGTCTCATATTGATAAAACTGCAGATAATTTACTCTATATTTTCGAAGAAGTTATTAAGGAAGTAGGTGTTTCAAATGTTGTTCAATTCATTACTAATAATGCTACAAATTTTAGAGCAGCAGGTAAGATGTTTTAGGCAAACCATCCATCCTTAGTATGGACTCCATGTGTTGCACATTGAGTTTACTTAATGCTTGAAGATTTGAGTGCAATGGATGAAATAAGAGGAATTATAGATGCATGCAGAAATTTTACAAAGTTTATTTATAATCATTCTTGACAAGATTTGCTACAAATGTCATTATTGTGCAAAGTCTTGTCATACATAAAAATACATTGAATGTTTTCATATGATGAATGGGACTCTATTAGTTGGTCTAAAAAGAGGGAGGGGATTGTTGTTGTAGATGTTGTTTTCAATGCTGATTTTTGGAAAAGTTGCAATAACTTTTTTGGATGATTATACATTTAGTTAAGGTAATCAGGATGGTAGATAGTGAAGATAGACCTGCTATACCTTTTATATATGATACTATGAATAAGGCCAAATTAGAAATACAAGCAAACCTTGACTACAAGCGATCACTTCTAAAGAAAGTTTGGAAGATAATTGATGCACATTGGAACCGCCAAATGCATCATGATTTGCATCCTGCTACATATTTCCTTAACCCTTTTATTTGATTTTCTCCTAACTTTGTGGAGGACAAAGAAATGAAAAAGGGTATCTTAAATGCAATTGACCTTGTTGAAGATTCATCTACTCGTTGTAATATTCATTTAGAGTTAAGCAAGTATATATAGAGTGTTAGAGATTTTGAAAGACCAATTGCAATCCAACTCCGCTCCCATATGCAACCAGGTATTATGTTTTTTATTTATATTCATTTAAGTTATTAATTGATTGACCCCATGTGTTTCTTATTAATCATTATCGTGTTTTGTTTCAAATGAATGATGGGCTCGTTTTGGTGTAGATGTACCGAATTTGGCAAGGTTTGCTCAATATATATTGAGTCAAACATATAGTTCGAGTGGGTGCGAGAGGGAGGAATTTGAGCTTTTTCAAATGCATTCACACAAAAAAGCGAAACAGACTGGAGCATGCTCGACTGCATGATTTAGTATATGTTGCCTATAACATGAAGTTAAGGCAAAGGTAATAATTAGAAAATATATATTGTTTGTTGTTGCCTAGTTCTTGAATTCTTTCTTAATCTTATTAATAACAAATGCTTGATATAACTATATTGCATTTGATATTCTTTATAATTTGAATATTCTTTCTTTATAGACAAATGTAAAAAGATGTAAGAAGAGCAAGGAAGGTGCCATATGACCCGTTGAGTTACGAAAATGTTGTTATTCTTGATGATTGGGTGAAGGAGGAGGAGCCCCCTTCATTTTAGAGGATGAAAACTGGAGGACACTCAAAGCTGAAGCAGAACTTGGAGTTGGAGACGATGAAAAATGAAGTTGAAGGTGTTGGATGGGCAGATCCTATTGTGGAGGAAGAAGAGGGAGGAGATGACGATGATGATGATGATGATGGTGATAGTGGTGATTCTGACTACGTTGATTATAATGCTTTTATTGATTATGATCCACATTGTGGATGATTGTAATTTGTTTTAACTTTTAACTTTTATTTGTAACTTTCTAACATTCTCATCTTTGATGATTGTAATTTGTTTTTATTAAGTTAAACCCCTTATGTATTCACTATTGAGTATTATGTTCACGTTACCTAATAGTTAATGCCTAATGGTATGGATTCTATGGATTATGGAATGTGGATGCTTGTAGCCTTGTTATGGAGATGTTTTTGTTATAGTATGGATGCTTCTTCATTGTGTTATACATGTTTTGTTCATTAATTTTAATTTTTGTATTTTTTAATTTTTTAATACAAAAAAACTATGTATCATACCATACCATACGATATGGTACGATCGTACTGGGCACCGATACGGTTTTTACAACATTGACCTTAAGTGCTTTGATAGGAAATGCATTAATGCAACAGTCAGATGCTTGTATAAGGAAATCAGCCACCAAAAAGTGACTAAAATGCCTTAAATAAGACTCAAATCACTACGCAAGAATGCATAAATACACTCAAATGAATCTATATAAATAAGCTAAAAAGTTGTGTTTTTATGTACAATGACAGCCTGTGCATGGGGACCCAATACAAAAAAAAAAAAAAAACATTTTATTTTTTTACTAGTTATTAACTCCGCCCATGTAAGGGATCACCCTTGCATTGCCGGTCCCAAGCCCGGATAAAGGAGGGTTGTGTTAGGCTTCCGACAACCAGCGTAAAACTTCATCAGATTTTTACAACATAGATTACAAAAATTATGAGCATTGCTTTGGGGCGTCCCCGCCTAGCGACGTGTTGCAGAGCCCGAATGCAATAAGAAGTAAGCAAGGGCCACTACATTTTCGCCCGGATGTAGTGAATCAATTGCAGAGAGGGTTCCCACATCATGGACGGGTGTGGGTAAAGAAGTTAGTTCCGCTACATTGCCGCCCGAATGTAGTGAAAAATTTTCAGAGAGGGTCTCCGCATTTTGAATATGGACGGATGTGGGAGGTAAGGAAGCTAGTCCTAGATAATAAGATTCGTATTGGTTCTTGGAATATCGGAACATTATCGGGTAAGCTAATGGAGGTGGTAGATACTATGATTCGGAGAAAGATACATATTCTATGTTTACAAGAGACAAAATGGGTTGGAGAAAAAGCAAAGGAGATAGAGGATACAAGTTTTAAATTATGATACTCAAGTAAAGAAAAGGCTCGAAACGGAGTTGGTATTATCATAAATAAAGATTTAAAGGAGAGTGTAGTAGACATACAACGATATGGTGACCGAATAATGATGTTGAAATTAGTGTTAGGAGCAGAGGTTTTGAATATAGTTTGTGCTTACGCACCCCAAGTAGGACTAGAAGATAGTATAAAGACAGTTTTTTGGGAAGAATTAAATAAGGTGTTTCAAAAGATTCCACAAAGGGAGATGATTTGTTTAGGAGGAGATTTAAATGGACATGTCGGTAAAGAGGCATTAGGATATCAAGGGATTCATGGAAACTTTGGTTTTGGGGATATAAATGAGGAAGGCAGGGAGATCTTAAATTTTGCTATGTCATTTGATCTCTTTATAGTCAATACAATCTTCACAAAACGCGATGAATATTTAATTACTTATAAGAGTGGCTTATCACAAACACAAATTGATTACTTTATTTGTAGAAAAAAAGATAGAGCGTGTTGTAAAGATTGTAAGGTAATTCCAGGAGAAAGCTTAACCACCCAACATCGACTTTTAGTTATGGATTTATAAATAAAAAAATGGACAAAGAAGAAAAGAGTGCATCGAGCTATTCGAACTAAATGGTGGAACCTCAAAAGCGAGAAAGAAGATATATTTAAACAGAAAGTCCTTCAAGGAGATGTTTGGAATTATGTTGGCACACCCTGCCATATGTGGAACAATATGACTATACATATTAGGAAAGTGGCGAAAGATGTGTTAGGGGTATCTAAGGGAGGTATACCGACACAAAAAGAAGCTTGGTGGTGGAGTGAAGTAGTACAAAATAAAATCAAGACAAAGAGGGCATGTTACAAATTACATTATGTTAAGAAAACTAGTGAAACTTTAGAAGCTTATAAGAAAGCAAAGAAGGAAGAGAAAAAGGCCGTTAGTGAAGCAAAAGCTAAGATTTGGGATGACTTATATAAAAAACTCAACTCAAAAGAGGGTGAAAGAGATATTTTTAGGATAGCTAGGGCTAGAGATAAGAAAACTAAAGATCTTAATTATGTTAGATGCATAAAAGACGAGGATGAAAAAATTCTAGTGGCAAATGATGATATAAGAAATAGATGGAAAAACTATTTTTATAATCTTTTTAATGAAAATAAAGATGTTAGTATTAGTTTAGGAGATTTAGCCAAGTCAGAAAAGTATATAAACCACAATTTCTACCAACGTATTCAAAAGAATGAAGCCAAAGAGGCACTTAAACATATGAAGAGTGGTAAATCGGTAGGATCAGATAATATTCCTATAGAAGTTGGGAAAATACTAGGAGAAATAGGAATCACTTGGCTCCCAAGACTATTTAATGAAATATGGAAAAACCAAAAGATGCCCGAGGAATGGAGAGCAAGTACACTTATACCCATATATAAGAACAAGGGAGACATTCAAAATTGTGCGAATTATCGAGGTATCAAGTTAATGAGTCATACTATGAAATTATGGGAAAGAATTATCGAACGTAGGTTAAGACAAGTATCAAGTACAACTGAGAACCAATTTGGATTCATGCCAGGCAGATCTACTATTGAAGCGATTCACCTTTTGAGACGTCTTATGGAACATTTTAGAGCAAAAAAGAAAGACCTTCACATGATATTTATTGATCTAGAAAAAGCTTATGATAGGGTACCGAGGGAGGTTCTTTGGAGAACTTTGGAAAAAAGAGGTATCACATTGACATATATTAACCTTATAAGAGACATGTATGATGGTGCAAAAATATGTGTGAGGACTCATGAAGGAACGACAGACTTCTTTGAAGTTAATATTGGGTTATATCAAGGATCAACTTTAAGTCCATACTTATTTATAATGGTGATGGATGAGTTAACAAAACATATTCAAGATGAAGTACCTTGGTGTATGTTATTTGCATATGACATTGTATTAGTGGAGGAGTCTATGGAAAAAGTTAATAAAAAATTGGAACTATGGAGAGAAACATTAGAAAGCAAAGGCCTCCGACTTAGTAGAACAAAGACAGAATATATGAAATGTAAGTTTGATCATTTGGCTACTTCAGAGGACATAGAAATTAAAATTGGCACACATTGCATTCCCCAAAAGGAAAGTTTTAAATACCTAGGGTCAATTTTTCAAAGTGATGGAAGAATTGATGGAGATGTTACACATAGAATTAATGCTGGTTGGTTAAAATGGAGAGGAGCATCAGGTATTCTTTGTGATAAGAAGATACCATTAAAATTAAAAGGTAAATATTATAGAGCAACAATTAGGCCTGCCATGTTTTATAGTTCTGAGTGTTGGGCAGTTAATCATCAACATGTACAAAAGATGTCTGTGACAGAAATGAAGATGTTGAGATGGATGAGTGGTGATACAAGAAAAGACCGTATACATAATGAGGTTATTAGAAACAAATTAGGAGTGGCACCAATAGAGGATAAAATGAGAGGACATCATTTAAGATGGTTTGGACATATAGAAAGAAGATCAAAAGAAGAACCTGTAAGAAGGTTAGAAAAACTAAATTTGGAAAGTATTAAAAGAGGTAGAGGACGACCACAAAAGTGTTGGAAAGAAACAATAAAGAATGATCTAGCTTATTGGGAGTTAACTGCTAACATGACACACGATAGGGATCTGTGGAAACAAAGAATCCATGTAGCCGACCCCGTCTAGTATGGGAAAAGGCTTAGTTGTTGTTGTTGTTGTTGTTGTTGTATTTTTTTACCAGTTATTACTTGAAATAAAGAAAAACCTAAGCATTGCAAAACATCTCCAATAAGATGAAATAATAGGAAATGGAAATATTTTGCATTATTCATATAGTACACAAATATAATAATGATGATAATGACTTGTATAATGTACTCAGTGATCATACTGTGAATCTAACGGCTGATATAACAGACAATTTTGTAGCTTTAATACGCACCGCAAAATAGCACGTCCTATATCGCCTTGGGGTCCATTAAAACGCCATAACATTCTATGGCAGCTGCTATAGCTCACTACTAGTAACACCAGAGGATGTGCTATTAGCCTTCAGAACTTTGTATACATGCATCTTGTGATGTGTCGGAGAATGACTGGACCTAATAAATTGCTATAAGTCATACTAATTGCTAAAAACACCTGGAAGGTAAGACCCAATATTGACTCTTAGACCTAATTAAACTAAAATACAAATCACCAAAAGGCATGATGGCTTAGAAGTGGAACCACGAAGTGCCAAAATATAATATGAGCAGTACTATGTTGATACCTTACCACCATTTCTTATGGTGGTGTATCCTCGATTTGCATAAACCAAATACCGAAATGAAAAACCTATCCATTCCATCGGGTTTGAGCATGAATTTTGTCAAATATATAGACTTTATCTAATGAGTCAACCATATCAGTCTTTGGCGTGATTCTATATCAGGAGACGTAGTTCAGCTTACAACATTTTACATAAAAATCAAGTTTTCGTATCCAATCGTGGAAAATTTCCACGCTTGTGTATATTACACTTTTAAGCTCTTAAAAAACTAAAGAGAAGATCATTTATCATCGGGAATACACATCAAGCAGAACGCGAACAAAATTCACTACAAAACCACCAAGCTGCACCCAGTAGCTAAAACCGTCTCGAACACCGGATTCCAAGCCATTCGCAATTAGATGTCAAAAAATAAGCCCTACCATTGGTACCAATTAAAGAAATGAACCCCCCACAAAACATCTTTCAGCCGGCATTACAGATCATCAAAGAATGTCATCTAAACCGCTGATAATCGATTCAGGGAACCAAAAACTCGAACGTTTCCTAGATAAACACGCAACCGAATAATTTTTCTAAGTTACAAGAACCAACTATAAGGTACAAAGAAATCAGCAAACCAACAAGAGGAAGAATCACTTTGATGAATAACTGACTCCAAAGACCCAAAAGAAAGTAACCAGTTCAAGATCATTTCTTACCTGCAGCATCCTAAAGCCTGTAACTTTGCTCGAGAGAGAGAGAAAGTCAAAGGAAGGTCGCTCTCGACTTTTCAAATTGGAGCTTCAGCGAGGGCCCAGGCGATGCTTCATTAAAAGCCTGACTTCGTCAGATCCATGGGCTATGGCTATTTGGTTTTGACAAAGTTCCAGATCCAATACAAAACTGTTTTGTGGGAAAATCCAAGATATGTCATAAAGTTTTTTTCTTCTCTTTCCATTTTTCTGTAAAATTGAAGGCCGAAGCCTAACACACTTCATGCATGACTTGGGAATCGGACTCACCACCGGCGACCTAAGAGTTGGAGAGCCCTGCCGGATGAAATAACGCTCTATGTGCAGGAACTGTCGTAATTGATATTGGACTGCATGAATCATCAAAACTTGCTTCTCCATACTCTCGACTTGGGACTTGTTTGGAGCGATCAGTCAGATCCAAGTTTGTACCGGAACTCAAAAGTCATTGTTTGAAACTCTTACTATCACAGAGAGAGAGAGAGGAGTCAATTTCACAAGATAAGAGTTTCAAACAATGACTTTTGATAGAACCAAAACCCAATGTCTTATCTTGTGAAATTGACTCCTCAAAAATGATTTTGTTAACAACAAAAATTGCATCTGACCTGGTGAGTCATTATTAGGATATGAACAAATACAAAGAACTTAAGGAGTCGCTCTCAAGATGTAATTGTCCTATATTAGCACACAGGAGGAACCCAAGGAACCACTTTGATAATATTTAACGAGAGGACTAATGACTAGGTAAGGGTCATTATCAAGATTTATAAGTCGCTATTGCAAGAGGTGGATAAGTCAACAAGTCATTTAGAGAAGCATAAGTATTAAGAATAATTTGGAAACTAACCTACGTTTAGCTATAAAGGGTGACATTGCTCACCTTGAAAGCATCACAAAATCGGATGCGTCACCAATTCAAGATTCAGCTTGTCTTCTTCTTTGTGTCTAGTTGTAGTTCATAGATGTAGTTTTTCCTTTATACTAAATTTTCTTTATGTTTCTCTTATTTTAATCTTGTAATTTTGGTCTTCGAGTAGCAAAATTGCATAATCAAACCTGCAACCACATCCTCTTTCTCTTAACATTATAAGTTTGGTTTTGCACCACGTTGCATAATCAAACTTCACCCAAATCATCCTCCTCACATATTCTCTTCTTGTCTGCTTTTCTTAGAATATAAATCTTCTTCATCTTCAAATCTCTCTTTCCTTTTCTTTTTCTGCTTCAAGATATTTTTCACTTCTGCATACTAGGAATAGAAGCTTCTTTTAAAGTAGATGCTCTTTGTAGTACATCAAAAGGCATAGTTGAATCTTAATTATTGACGAACTCATCTATTGACCGTTCATTGTTATCCTCAACCACGTGCAAGATTATTTCATCGAGGTCTTGGCCTCTCACTTTTCATGCATAAAACCTTTGGTGCAATTTTTCATTATATTGCACAAAGGCTAAATATAGTTTTTTCTGCAAGAATCTATTTCTTTTCTTTGTATAAATCTGAACAAACTAATCAAACATGAAATTAAGAGCTTAAAATAAAGTGCACAATTCAAAACATTATAATTTAGAAAGAATTTTAGTTTTTTCTTTTTTATTACCATTTCAATATACCTTAGTTGTGTTTGCATGGAGAAGCATTACATATCAGAGCTAATAATATTGTAAAATTTTGCAACTCTGATATCAAATACTAAAAGCTGCCTACAAGTCAACTATCATATAAAATGTTCGAACCAACAATATAAGTATATAACAAATGGATCAAATGAAATAGTAAATGATATGATTAGCCAAAGTATTCATTCCGTAAGATCGAGTTGTTTTCTTTGTTGGCCTTTACAAAGAATAACAAATCATTAGATTCAAACTAGAATCGGCTGAGCTATGGCCTTTTCTTGAGAAGGTTTGCTCGATTAACTAAGCATTTGACAGGATAGAGTTATTTCCTTTGTCTCTCGATCATCATATCTGAATTGAAGTGATCCGTAATAGTTAGAAAGTAGACAACAAGATCTTTTTAGAAGTTTAAAAATCAAGAAAATATGCCTACAAGTAGATTTTTGACAAACATTTAGACTCAAAATAAATTGTTCAACTTCTATGTGGATCTTTTGATTCTTCTCCTAGCAAACTAAATTTGTCTTCATATTAAGTATTTGAAAACATGAATTAATTTTGTATCTGTATTTTGGTTGAGTGACTTGGGTCATGAATTCTGATTCATTAACCTTCTTCTGTTTGATCCTTGAATTACATATATTGCCTAGCCCAACAGCCATATAGATTTCCTTTCTTGTCTTCGAACATCTTACGTGACTTTTTTTTGTTATGTTCTTGGATTTGAAAGTTGTTGGGAGAGTGTGGCCTTGCTATTTGATCAAGATTCTAGATATTCCCAAGACTCTTAAATCTTGGGAATATAATATACTTGTGTTGCATCCTAATCAAGATACTTGAACTTAACTCTCTTGGATTCAAAATGCTTAGGTAGATTATAATATATTGAACAAATACAGGTCGTTGGATGTCCAAAACATTATATATGTTTTCTCTTTTAGTTTTGATTTCCTTGTGATTATTTATATGATTCTATGAATATGATGAATGAATAAAGGTGTCTGGATGTCTCTTTTGGTTTTAATTTCATTATGATTATATATATATATATATATATATATATATATATATATATATATATATATATATGATTACAAGCGGTTGCACGTCTCTTTTGGTTTTAATTTCATTGTGCTTATAAATGTGATATTATGATTTCAAGAATATGACGATTGAATACAGGTAGTTGGATGTTTTCTTTTTTGGTTTTCTTTATATTTTAATTTAAATAATGAATAAATGTGATTGATTGTCTCTTTTATGATCAATCATTACTAATAATATAATTTTATTATTTAAAATTTTGTGTCCAATTAAATCCACATAAGCTGTGCTGTAGTGGTTCGGCCGCTTAAGCACTATTAATAACACTGAGCCTATGTTGTAGATGCATGCACCCCCACGGAATCGAACTAGCCACCTGCAAGTGGGAATCAAAGAGCCCTGCGGGTGAGCTAATGCTTAGGGTGCGAACACAGTGGTATTCTACTTCAGGACTAAGTGCAGTGAGGCGAGGCGGCTGCCTTACTCGAAACCCGATGACGCCGGTAGAAATCTAAACAGATGGTCTGAACTTATTAGAATTATATGAAGCGGCTCAGTTGAATTTCACCTAATTGATTATCGCCTCACCTGAGAAAAGTTTCAGTAGACTCCGTTCCCACCATACTTACAATCTTAATGCAGTTATGAATTCATATGAAGTAGATTGCTTTATGAGCATCGATTCACATTGATCTGATCCAAGCATTGTTTGACATATCGTCGAACCTCTATTAAAGAGAGCTGGACTTCCGCTGGAGTCAATGTTTAGGGAGGGGGGGTTGATTATGAGACCTAGGGCTATGAATCTGGAACTATAGTTGTCACACCCGCTTGGGTTGCGACCACGACCTAGCCCGAGGCGATGCCACATGGCCGCTTCTCGCATGGGCGTGATCGTGAGCAATAACCGAATATAATACTAATTTAATTCAAACTCAATGAAATATCTAACTGAAATAAATATTCATATCGAAGTTCTAAACAACACGCCCAAAATAGTGTAGGGCCCACCTAACAATAACCCCAAATAACAAAATTTTATAAATCATTTAACACTTATCATACCATCTAAAATAAAAATGCAGCTCTATCCAACTCTTACTCTGCTCCGTGTGCCTTCGAAGTGCTAGCTTCAGGATGAGCTGTAAAATAATTGGGTAAGCTCCTATACATAGCTCAGTAGGGAGATTAAACATCTTTAAACAGAAATCATACTAAAAGCATGTATAATTTTACAATCGTTTCATAACAAAGTATAATTTCACATTTAAATCATGATCTCAAATTCATATGCACACACTCACACACATCATTAGTTAAGATAATTACAGCCTATACTGTGTCTGCCTCACAGGCCACGGGAGTCGTCCGATCCTCCCTAACATGACCTCGGTAACCCCGTCCACGACGATAACCACGCCAACTCTCACGGCAGAGTGTCCCGGGAACACACCCTGTATTAGCCCCAAGCCGGATCGCCCGAGGGACCTACAAGTCTCTAGAGACCCCACACAAGTACGACTCATATATTCACACATCATTACATTTCTAAAACCAATTACAGTTCATCACATTCACAAATCATATCTAGATCTACGAATATCCAAAACCAAATCCATATCCATACAACATTTAAACAACATTTAAATACCATGTTCATACAATACATGCATATCAAAACATACTCTTTATCAATCAATGTCATAAACATGTTCTATTTGAAAAGCATATCAAATAACTCATAATTGCGAATAGCATTTCATAAATATTAATAAAACATTTATCAATAATACACATTTAAATCTATCTAAAACAAGTAAAATCACTTCTAGCATGGTTCTGTAAAAGAATGCATAACCTCCTACCTGAAGGAGCACTAAGATACAATCCCCAAGCTGTTAGACTACTTTTATCACCACCAAATCCTCTAATTTTAATCTCTAAACAATTACAAATAATTAAATATTAAAATTTATTTAACTACAGATCTAACGCAACAAATCGGATTCCAAATGACCCTAAAATCACCCAAAACCCAATCTGGATCCGTTTAAGCTATCCGAGATCCAAACTGATACCTAGATCTATATATGATCCAAATTGAATGACACAGTAGGTAGCCTGTGTCACTGTGTCAACACAGAACCTGTAACTACTATCACGGGTCCTGTTTCTAACCCTAAAACCCATTTCAAGACACGACCCAAACCTAACCCATTTCTGACACAGAACTGGTTTTTTTAACATGCGACACGAGGACACGACATAAATTAGTACCGGTTCATGGCATTCCGGAAACGATACGTCGTGTCCGACACGACACGAAAACCAGGGACACGCCCAAAAGGATCGGTTCCCATGATTTTTCGGCATTGATTTCACCGGTTTCCGGCGACGATTAAGGCCGCCAAAGGTGGCCCCCTCTTCGTCTACTTGCCCTCTTTCGACCAAGGCTAAGAACAACCACCAGCGGTGGCATTTCGTCAGAAAACGGAAATGAAAAGAAAAAGTTATAGAAAATAAAAAATCTGGTGAATCGAAACCGTTTCCCGACCAAATCGACACCCCCGATTTACCCAAACCTACCAAAACACTTTGTTTTACCTCAATGCTTCGACCCAAGCCCAAAACGATGAATATCAACAAGTTTTTCATGAAGAATCGAAGGAAAAAAATGAAAAATAGAAAAATAGGTAAGCTCACCGGATTCCGACTGATTTTTGGTGGATGCTCAGCGTTATCGTCTTCTCCATAGGCTGCCCCAATCTGTCTCAAGGATGTCCACTGTGGAGACCTCTTTTAAAGTCCGTTCGGATCCCCCAATGGCTGTGCATTGACAACCATTGCTGTTTCTGTACATCAATGTTGTGCAGTGCAGTAGCACATGCCCCTTTCAAGCGGGTCTGGATCCAGACCACCCGACTCACTATAAACCCCACTTTTTACGTGATGATGAGACCGATCAATAGCTCACTCGCTGGAACTGGAGTTACTTCCATAGTCGCTGCGTCGCAATGAAACACCCACTAAAACTGAACCGAAAACCTATTTAGAATATGTAGAGTTGAAAAATGAATAAAGTTGTACGAGGATTTGGAGACACTCTTCTAGTGGTCATGAGTAAGGTGAAGGCTTTTCTCGCTTATATTAGTTTTTTCCGCTTTTCATTCAGATTAAATCAAGTGGCACTAATAAATGACATGCATGTGAGGGTTTGATTTTAGGCTTAAATGGATAATCCACTCCACTCAGAGCAATAGCTCACCTGGCAAGAGGACTAAACTGACAAGTTACATGTCGTGAGTTCAATGCCTGGGGCATAAACATAAGTACTAGCTTCGGCCTTCCATTGTAACAAAAAAGAAAAAAGGGTAATCATCTTGGATTTACTAGTTACTTAATTTCACTTTTCATTTCGCATCACGGGCTTCCAAATAGAGCTTAAGACTGCGGAAATCTGTCCATGACATTTCATTGGGCTTGAGCCAGATAGTAACACTGGATTAAGGAACATATTTGATTCACCCTTAGACAGAGAGAGGAATGACAAGTGAAACGCAATCCAATTTTACATGACTCCAAGTTATGGCCGTGTCGACACGGCTCGGTGTCGGGTGGTCTAGATTATGTATGGACTTAGATACATAGAATTCCTTTGGCAAATTCCATCTCTCATGATTTTAAATAAGGGGCATAATAGATGTGGGCAGCTTTGATCTGTTCGTGTGAGTCGATCAATTCCTTTGGAGGGTTCATCTACTTGTGGGTAGGGCTGGCAAGACATGTTCCTGCCCACCCAAAGTAACACACAAAGGAGACATGTTTAGATTGACCTATTTTTGACACATGCATGAAATGCCATGACAAGCACAATCCAAAGGACGAAACTGCTGGAAATATACAAAAATTCTGTATGCACACAATCCAGTCCGTGTTTCGTGTACATATCCAAAGTAATGCAAAAAAGGTCAGATGGACCTGCTTCTCAGAACATGATACGAACATGACCTGGCAGATGGATGGCTTTGCACCTAGGGATGGCAACTGGGCAGGGTGAGAGGGTTTTTCACTCCACCTCCACGTGCCTCACATTATAAACTTGTTTCTATACCCTGCCCCACCCCACGGGTCTTAGGGATCAAACCCCACACCCTCTTTGTTACAACTCAGTAACGGTCTACACAGCTCCACTTCAACCTATGTAAATATATAAAAAGTATATATGTATATAAATACTTATACACATATAAATACATGATATATGTATACTCTATATAATATATATCTACCAGCACAGGGCGGGGCTGGTTTACCTTAAACCCTACCGCACCCCACCCCTCTTGCGGGTCTTTTCTCCCCAAGTCCCGCCTCACAACGGGACATGTGTTGGGTGGGACAGGGTGAGTACCCACTGGATGGGTAGAAATTGGCTTTTGCACCTTCTTGACAACACCTCTGGTTAGTCACAATTGCATCAGAAAATTGTGGTTCCAAATTCTCAATGTATCAAGAGAACTGGTACAATTCTACAAGGTGATATCATACACATGCGTGTACTAAGGAAGTTCTTTGATGTAAACATAAGAAGAAAAGAAAAAATCATGACTCTTTCCTAAACGCATTCGCTTCATCTCTTTTAATAGGTTCTCCAAATCACCACAATTTCTTTAGTAGTTCAATACATTCCTTTTTACATGTATCCACTTACAGTTTACGAGCTCCAAGTTAGAACCATGTGAACATGAGAGAAGACAACGTGATCAACACATGCCTAACAGCTAGAAGAATTATATATATACATATATACATATATATTTGTATATGTATATATAGTTATATACTTATAAATGTTAACTTACAATTTATGAGTTCCAAGTTAGAACCGTGTGAACATGACAGATGACAACATGATCAACACATGCCTAACAGCTAGAAGAATATATGCCTAACAGCTAGAAGAATTATATATATACATATATACATAT
Source organism: Brasenia schreberi (assembly GCA_036023115.1). Classification (NCBI taxonomy): domain Eukaryota; kingdom Viridiplantae; phylum Streptophyta; class Magnoliopsida; order Nymphaeales; family Cabombaceae; genus Brasenia; species Brasenia schreberi. The sequence goes on from JAYKKT010000061.1 coordinate 13,638,012, forward strand.
ATATTTGTATATGTATATTTAGTTATATACTTATAAATATTAACTTACAATTTATGAGCTCCAAGTTAGAACCGTGTGAACATGACAGATGACAACATGATCAACACATGCCTAACAGCTAGAAGAATATATATATATATATATGTATATATATACATATATATATATATACATATATATATATATATATATATATATGTATATATGTATATATATATGTATATGTATACACACACATATATGTATATATAGTTATAAATATTAACTTACAGTTTACGAGCTCTAAGTTAGAACCATGTGAACATGACAGATGACAACATGATCAATGGATGCCCATTACTTTTCTGCTGTATAAGTATAATTTAAATTTTTTAAGAGTTTTTGAAAATATATGAAGGACAATGTTATTATACTCATGCATTTAAAAAACAATAATCAGGTATATATATCAGGGCCTTCAATTTAAAGGTTTTTTAGTCGTCGATCCTGTAGGAAGCAAAGCCCTAGCCCCGTATGCAAGCATAGTTGTTGATGTTATAAGATTACTAAATTTTTTAGCATTTCAGTCAAAATCATTTCGTATATACTAAAATATTTACTTTTCAGGGACCTCCACCAGATCTGTGTAACCCCTAGTTAACACTATGGGGACCTTCAACTTAAAGGTTTTTTATTCGCTGATCTCCTAGGAAGCAGAGCCGTGGGCCCTTAATGAAAGCATAGTTGTCAATGCTATAAATAATCTACCATATTTTTCAACATTTCAGTCAAAATAGTTTTGTATATAATAAAATATTTACTTTTTATTAATAAATTTCTTGTCGTTTGATCTTATATCATGCTGGAGAAAGAAAGGGAAGAGATTCGTTTCGTGGTTTTCCCAAACTTGCAACAAAATACATTATTTATCATTGGATTTATGATGTAGTTCACTAATCAATTTAAGGGAGTTTAACTTGAACTTCACCAAACAGCACACAGTTTAAAGTCTGATCCATGACACTCAAAAAAGAAGACCCAGGTACCGAAACATGCACCAAAACAGGCCTCTCCATGAACCCCAACTCAATTTTGGAAATGGAGCAGTATGATAATTTGACACCGATTTCTCACAACTTTGACAAACTTCTTATCTATTTGGGCTAGTCTGGTCTAAACATATTTATACAACAAAACGTATTGATTGCAAATGCTTGATATATAAGATGTCAAATCAAAATTCAACTTATCAACGAGGTCCAATCGATTTTTACAACTCAATTTCTAAATGTATACAGAATTATAAACCAAGCCTATAATTTACATTATTGATAAACTAATTCAACCTTTTATACGCTTATGAATTTTTTACTCTGTTACATAGTAATTCATCTAGTTCAAGACTTGAGAAATCTCAACGAAGGTTCTAACATGTAATCTTAACCTATGAAGTAGTAATAATAAAGTACCAACTCGTGCCTGGTAGAAAGGTATACTTTCAACGGGACAATATACACCAAATAGGGATATATACCGGAAGCATGCACATTTAAAATAATATTGCAAATTATAGTTATCAAAACAAGTAAATATCATCGCAGTTTATAAGTCAATAATCAAATCCATATATGCACACATCCATATGCACATCTCCCAACACAAACATATATTCATACCCATTTTATTTAGTTTTGATAATTATGACCCATAGAATGCTAAAACCAAGGCTCTATGAGTCATTCAAACCTCACCAACAACCCTTAGGTACGCAGTGTGGTTCAGATATATGGTAGCAACTGATCACCCTTCACTCTTTTAGTCGAATATCCAAGGATTCCATATATCAGCTGAATCTCTAGATCTCCAATATCTTCACATGGCTACTCTAACCATTGGAAATGAGATTTCCAACACTATAACCGTTTGGTGATTGACAAGTACCCCTCAAAGGCACCATTACACCCTCCATTCTAAACTTAGAACAACAACAACAACAACAACAACAACAACAACTAAGCCTTTTCCCATACTAGACGGGGTCGGCTACATGGATTCTTTGTTTTCACAGATCCCTATCGTGTGCCATGTTAGCAGTTAACTCACAGTAAGCTAGATCATTCTTTATTGTTTCTTTCCAACACTTTTGTGGTCGTCCTCTACTTCTTTTAATACTTTCCAAATTTAGTTTTTCTAACCTTCTTAAAGGTTCTTCTTTTGATCTTCTTTCTATATATCCAAACCATCTTAAACGATATTCTCTCATTTTATAATCTATTGGAGCCACTCCTAATTTGTTTCTAATAACCACATTATGTATACGGTCTTTTCTTGTATGACCACTCATCCATCTCAACATCTTCATTTTTGTCACAGACATCTTTTGTACATGTTGATGATTAACAACCCAACACTCAGAACCATAAAACATGGCATGCCTAATTGCTGCTCTATAATATTTACCTTTTAACTTTAATGGTATCTTCTTATCACAAAGAATACTTGATGCTCCTCTCCATTTTAACCAACCAACATTAATTCTATGCGTAACATCTCCATCAATTCTTCCATCACTCTGAAAAAGTGACCCTAGGTATTTAAAACTTTCCTTTTGGGGGATACAATGTGTGTCAATTTTAATTTCTATGTCCTCTGAGGTAACCAAATGATCAAACTTACATTCCATATATTCTGTCTTTGTTCTACTAAGTCGGAGGCCTTTGCTTTTTAATGTTTCTCTCCATAGTTTCAATTTTCTATTAACTTTTTCCTTAGACTCCTCCACTAATACAATGTCATTTGAAAATAACATACACCAAGGTACTTCATCTTAAATATGTTTTGTTAACTCATCAATCACCATTATAAATAAGTATGGACTTAAAGTTGATCCTTGATGTAACCCAATATTAACTTTAAAGAAGTCTGTCATTCCTTCATGAGTCCTCACACATGTTTTGCACCATCATACATGTCTCTTATAAGGTTAATGTATGTCAATGGGATACTTCTTTTTTCCAAAGTTCTCCAAAGAACCTCCCTCGGTACTCTATTATAAGCTTTTTCTAAATCAATAAATATCATGTGAAGGTCTTTCTTTTTTGTTCTAAAATGTTCCATAAGACGTCTCAAAAGGTGAATCGCTTCAACAGTAGATCTGCCTAGCATGAATCCAAATTGGTTATCTGTTGTACTTGATACATGTCTTAACCTATGTTCGATAATTCTTTTCCATAATTTCATAGTATGGCTTATTAACTTGATACTTCGATAATTCGCACAATTTTGAATGTCTCCCTTGTTCTTATATATGGGTATATGTGTACTTGCTCTCTATTCCTCGGGCATCTTTTGGTTTTTCCATATTTCATTAAATAGTCTTGTGAGCCAAGTGATTCCTATTTCTCCTATTATTTTCCAAACTTCTATAGGAATATTATCTAATCCTACTGATTTACCACCCTTCATATGTTTAAGAGGCTCTTTGACTTCATTCATTTGAATACGTCGGTAGAAATTGTGGTTTATATACTTTTCTGATTTGGCTAACTCTCCTAAGCTAATACTAACATCTTTATTTTCATTAAAAAGATTATAAAAATAGTTTTTCCATCTATTTCTTATATCATCATTTGTCACTATAATTTTTTCATCCTCGTCTTTGATACATCTAACATAATTAAGATCTTTAGTTTTCTTATCTCTAGCCCTAGCTATCCTAAAATATCTGTTTCACCCTCTTTTGAGTTGAGTTTTTTATATAAGTCCTCCCAAATTTTAGCTTTTGCTTCACTCACGACCTTTTTCGCTTCCTTCTTTGCTTTCTTATAAGCCTCAAAAGTTTCATTAGTTTTCTTAGCATAATGTAATTTGTAACATGCCCTCTTTACCTTGATTTTATTTTGTACTACTTCACTACATCACCAAGCTTCTTTTTGTGCTGGTACACCTCTCTTAGATACTCCTAACACATCTTTCGCCACTTTCCTAATATGTTGTTCCACATATCATAGGGTGTACCAATATAATTCCAAACATCTCCTTGAAGGACTTTCTGTTTAAATATATCTTCTTTCTCGCTTTTGAGGTTTCACCATTTAGTCCGAATAGCTCGATGCACTCTTTTCTTCTTTGTCTATTTTTTTATTTGTAAATTCATAACTAAAAGTCGATGTTGGGTGGTTAAGCTTTCTCTTGGAATTACCTTATAATCTTTACAACATGCTCTATCTTTTTTTCTACAAATAAAGTAATCAATTTGTGTTTGTGATAAGCCACTCTTATAAGTAATTAAATGTTCATCTCGTTTTTTGAAGATTGTATTAACTATAAAGAGATCAAATGCCATAGCAAAATTTAAAATCTCCCTACCTTCCTCATTTATATCCCCAAAACCAAAGTTTTCATGAATCCCTTGATATCCTAATGCCTCTTTACCGACATGTCTATTTAAGTCTCCTCCTAAACAAATCATCTCCCTTTGTAGAATCTTTTGAATCACCTTATCTAACTCTTCCCAAAAAGCTGTCGTTATACTATCTTCTAGTCCTACTTGGGGTGCGTAAGCACAAACTATATTCAAAACCTCTGCTCCTAACACTAATTTCAACGTCATGATTCAGTCACCATATCGTTGTATGTCTACTACTCTCTCCTTTAAATCTTTATTTATGTTTCGAGCCTTTTCTTTACCTGAGTACCATAATTTAAAACCTGTATCCTCTATCTCTTTTGCTTTTTCTCTAGCCCATTTTGTCTCTTGTAAACATAGAATATGAATCTTTCTCTGAATCATAGTATCTACCACCTCCATTAGCTTACCGAATAATGTTCCGATATTCCAAGAACCAATACGAATCTTATTATCTAGGACTAGCTTCCTTACCCCCCGCATCTGTCCATAATCAAAATGCGAAGACCCTCTCTGAAAAATTTTCACTACATTCGGGCCACAATGTAGCGGGACTAACTTTTTTACCCACACCCATTCATGTGACCCTTGCTTACTTATTACTGCATTCGGGCTCTGCAACACGTCGCTAGGCTGGGACGCCCGAAAGCAATGCTTATAATTTTTGTAATCCATGTTATAAAAATCCGACGAAGTTTTACGTTGGCTGTCGGAAGCCTAACAAAACCCTCCTCCTTTATCCGGGCTTGGGACCGGCAATACAAGGGTGATCTCTTACATGGGCGGAGTTCACTATAAACTTAGAAGAGTAAAGAAAATCATGTTTTCAGGTACTTTTGTAACTTCGGTGAGAAGAAAGGCTGCATTTCAATGGCACAAGCTGGGGTCCTAGCTCCCACGTCTATGTGGACTGGACACCTCACTGATGGCTCTTCACATTTCTCATTGCCTCTTTCACTTTGTTTGTTTCCTCAATGCACGTCAGTGTTCCTTGAAAAACGACCTTCGTGTAGAAAGTGATGATTACAAAATGGGAGAGGCATTCAACCCAATGGAGGATTACATTATATTCAGCACTTATGTTTTGAAACCAACCATCATTTAAGAAATAGACACAAAAGCAAAGAATCATTATGCATTGAAATGCGTCTGTCCTAATGAAACCCATTAATTGAAACTTTAGAAGGGGTCAAGATGACTATTCATTGTCACATTCCTTTTTGCTGTTGCTGTTACAATGTTTTTCTTGGTTACACCAGGGAGGCTGAAGCCAGGGTGCATGTTCCCGTATCAAACTCACAACCTTCATCGTGTGAGTCAAGTCCCTGCTGGGTGTGCTTTTCTCTGAGTGCTGGTTATGGCTGTTTTTATACATTGTTGAACGAATGAACCAAAGCTGCCGAAAATATTTTACTTGAATTCCCAACAGCACATGTTTCTATTTTCCTCGCATTATATATGCTTGTTTCAGTTTGACAAGAAGACCTTTTTCACTTGAAAACAGTGCCATTCATGTCATTCTTTTTGCATAAAAGTAACTCCCTTAGACTCATATATATAGAAGGGGGAGCCAGAGATTGAATCAATACATTGATTGGACTTCTCTCTCACTTGGAATCTCGATTTGAAGAGATAAGAGTGGGATCGAGTCTCAATCTTGCGTACCCGTTTCTGTTCCCCGACGGCCACTCAAGGTTAATGAAACCTTGTCATCTGGCTTTTGCGACTTCTATTTTGCATGCTCTTATCAGGTTCTGTTTGCATTACACAAAATGTGCACTTTTCAGAAAACAGCGTCTAGACAGCATCGTCTTTAGACTTCCAAACCAAGTACATTCGTGACAAAAAATTATGTTCAGATTATACAAACGGGAAAACTAGTGGGAAACGATCCTCTTTAGACTTCCTAATCCCTTACTTAGATGCAAAATTAGTATGGCCTAACTGGGCTAAGGGGTTGTCTCGTACCATAAACCATATATGTGACAGTGTGCGACATAGGAGAGGTTCTCCCGACGGGTTTCTATTTTTGTAAGAAAGATGACTAGTTTTTATAAGATTTTGAGTTAGTTCAAAAACTTTTATCCACTCAAATTATCAAGACTACTCTGAAAGCCTTTCTCTATGGAAAATGAAAGGTAGAAAATCAAGCTCATATATTCTTTGAAATATTTTTTGAGACTGTTAGAAAAAAGAGATAAAGTTGAGTTTTTATTAGATATATCTAACATCTCATGCCTTGGACTCATGGTGCCACATTAGATGGGTAAGTGGTAGGATTAACCAAGACGGATTCCACACACTTGAGGTGACCAAAATAAACCATGAACATATGATTGAAACACACGTCAATCAACTTTAGTTGAAAAAATCGCTTCCAGCTCTTATGGGTCGTTTGTGTGCAGTTGTGTATATCCAAGGGGACATTGGTGGAATTTGCCTAGAAAAATATTAGGTAAATCATTATCGAATACTCTACCATTTAACTAAACTATATATGGTCAGGCCCAAAGGGACACTGCTCATCTAACTTGGCAATCCACGACAAGTCTTAGATCATCAACTCTTTTATACATATGTACAAAAATAAATACACACGTACTCACACACACACACACACACACACACACACACATATATATATATTGTAGTTTTAAGAATTCTTTTAACGCGAGGGAGAAATTGCCATGATGTAGCCCAACAGTTTAAACCATAGACTATGTTTACCACCGAGTGTGGACTATCAATGTAGCCTACGGTGAATACCATTGGCTATGTTTTTGCTTGTTTCCACAATTCGGGTGGGGTGGATGCCTCATCTAGCTGTAACATAGATTCACCATTGCATTGTCAACCATCCGCTTTGTTCATATAAAAAGGAGTTTAATATCTTTTCTCTTTGCAAAGGTTTCCCCAATTGCAAGCAATCGCACCTATAATTGTATTATGTTACAGAGATCAAAACTCTCTTTAAAAACTAAAATGCATGTTTAGCAGAGCCCATGGATTGTGTGAAAGTCTTGCACACTCCTCATATCTGAAACAATCAGTCAAGTGATCAATGGTCATCCCAGCAACTTGCATGAATGAGAGTACAATCGTTGGCCCTACAAATCTGAAACCTCTTTTCACCAAGTCCTTGCTGATTGCCTCAGCTTTTCGTGTCCGCCGTGGTATGTCTTTCGGGTGCTTGTAAGTATTGACTATCGGTGCATAATTGACAAATCCCCATATGTAAGTACTAAATGATCTATACTCCTCCTCAATCTGCACTAGTTACAAGTTAACTTCTCAGATAACAACAAAATTTGGCTCAACTTCAACCATCATACAAGATAGAGCATACTGGAAATAAGATGATCAAGGCTTGGTTTGGGTAATTACAATGATTGAAAAGTAGGACATAATGAAAATTATGGTGACTATTCCTACATACTACTAACATTATGAACTTATGCCAACCTATTGAAAAATGGGAGCAAATGATACTTTACAAAATTAAAAAAGGTATTTGAAAAATAAAAAGGTAAATCATATTATACTTCCATCATCACTTTTCATTGTGCATGCAAGAGAATGAAGTATCAATGGTTAAAGGAACCAGTTACTAATGACAATTATACATATAATGTGGACTATTAATTTACGAAAAGCTTGTTGAGCATTGCTAGTTAAATGCTACTTAAGACAGGTAAATTTAACACGTTGAATTGGCTGAACCAGACAAAAGAAACTGGTTGCTTACCATCTATGGTTCAGCTTTGCTGCATGATTGGTCATGCTAGACATGGCCGGCTTGGAACTGCCCAAGTGATTTAAACCGGAATCACATAGCACCAAAAATTACTTGAAACCCAGGAGCGGCCAAGCGGACTTGGAACTATGACCGAGCCAGGACCTCCTCTCTAGTTGTGGTTCCTCCTCCCCACTGAACAGGAACCAAAATTGATGGTTCAAATCGCTGGCTCTAATTCCATTTTATGAGTTTTCTTTAAGTTCTTTTCTACCTATTAGCTTTAGCTTCAAACCAAAACCATAAGTCCATAACCAAAGCTGGGTAGAAGCTAGTGCACTAATGGTTTACAATTTTGGTTTAAACTTTCGGTCCTGGTTTAATTGGAACCAGACATGTCTAAGTCATGCTCCTCTCAAGTAATGAGGAAATGTTTTAGGTACAACAACTACTAAGCTTTTTTCTTATACTAAATGGGTCAGTCACATGGATTCTTTGTTTTCATAGAGCTCCATCACATACCATGATAAGAGTTAACTCAATATAAGTTAGATCATTTTTATTGTTTTCTTTCAACACTTTGTGATATTTTTTCCTCTTTAATATGTTCACCATGTAGTTTTCACACTTTATTAGAGCGAACTTTGGTCGACTTTCTACGTGTTCATACCATGTTAAATGATTTTCTCTCATTTTATCATTTATTGGTGTCACTCTCAATTTGTTTATAATAACTTGATTACGTATACAATTTTTTCTTCTATGACCACACATTTATCTCAACATTTTCATTTTTACCACATACATCTTTTATACATATTGATGATTAACTACAAAATGCTCAAATCCATATAATATAATGGGTCTAATTATTGCTCGATAATATTTATCTTTTAATTTTAATAGATCTTCTTGTTATAGAGAATACTTGATATACTTCTCTATTTTAACTAACATGCATTAATTCTACGGATAACATCTCCATCAATTTTATCATCACTATGAAAAATTGATCCTAGGTGCTTAAAACTTTTCTCATAAAGCATGCAATGTATATCAATATTAATTTTTATATCATCGAGAGTAACCAAATGATCAAACTTACATTCCATATATTTTGTCTTTGTTTAACTAATTCAAAAGTCTACTTTCTAATGTTTCTTTCTATACCTCCAATTTCTTAATAACTTTATTCCTTTGACTCATCCACTAACCCAATATCATCCACAAATAACATATACTAATGTACTTCATCCTTAACATGTTTTCTTTACTCATCAGTACCCAATATAAATAAATATAGATCTAAAAGTTGATTCTTTACATAAGCCAATATTAACTTAAAAAAAATTTGTCATTTCTTCATGAGTCTTGATATATGTTTGTACACCATCATATATGTCTTTTATAAGATTGATGTATGTTAAGGAGATACCTCTCTTTTCAAAGGCTCTCAAAATTATCCTTTTACATATTACCATAAACTTGTCACTAGAATCTTCCCATCCCTATCTTTGACATATCTAATAAAAGTAAAATTTATAGTTTCCATATCTTTAGTCTTAGTTATCCTAAAAATATCTTTTTTTCCTTCTTTTGAGTTGAGTTTTTATATAAATCCTCTTAATTTTTGACTTTTGTTTTTTTGCTTTCTTATAAGCTCCCCAAGTTTTATGAGTCTTCTTAGTATAATGTAACTTGTAACATGCTCTCTTTGTCCTAATTTTATTGTTCACCGCTTGACTCTAACACCAATCTTCATTTCATACTTATATACCTCTCTTAAATTCACCTAATGCATTTTTACCACTTTTTAATAGGCTTAGACATATTATTCCACATATCACATGCTATAACTATATAATTTCAAGCATATTTTTCAAAAACTTTCTTTTTAAAAATATCTTCTTTCTCATTTATGGGATTCCATCACTTACTCCAAGCTATTTACTCTTTTTACCTATTTGTCCACTTTCTTACCTACAAATTCATAATTAAAAGATGATGCCATATAGTTAAGCTTTATCCACCTTATAATCCTTACAATATGATCTATCTTTTTTTTGTAGGTAAATTAATCAATTTGTGTTGGTGACAAGCCATTTTTATAACTAATTAAATATTCATCTCATTTTTAAAAATTGTAATAAAAAGATCATATTTCATAATAAGATTTAAAATTTTCTTACCCATTCTCATTTAAATCTTCAAAATCATAGTTTTGATGAATATCTTGATATCCTAGTACCTCTTTATCCACATATCCATTTAGATCTCCTCCTCAAAACAAATAATTTTTTTTATAGAAGTTTTTGAAATTATCTTATCTAACTCCTCTCAAATGCCTTCTTTATGGTATCTTCTTGTCCTACTTAAGATGCATAAATGCAAACTATATTTAAAGACTTTACTTCTAACACTAATTTTACCATCATAATTGAGCCACCATGCCATTGTGTGTCTATAACAATATCATTTACATCATTATCTATAATAATACTAACTCTATTTTGAGTCTTTTCTTTCCTTAAGTATTAATATTAAATTTCTTTTTTCTCAATCTCCTTTTACTTTTTCTCCAACTCACTTTGCCTCTTATAAATATAGAATGTTAATCTTTCTCTCAATCACAGTATCTACCACCTCGATTAACTTTTTGATTAATATTATGATATTTCTAGTATCACTATGAATCTTAATATCTAAGACTATCTTTCTTACCCCATGCATTTGTTCATGCTCAAAATATGAAGATCCTCTTTATAATTTATTCTCTACATTTGAATGGCTATGTAGTCATACTAACTTCTTTATTCACACGTCTATAACATGAAAAACCTCTTTGTAGTTGATTCACTATATTCTAGTGAAGATGTAGTGTTTATTGCTCACTTTTTATAATATTCAGGTTTTGCTAGTATATCACTAAAGAGAACTCAACAAAATGTTCATAATTGTTTAGAAACTATAGTAATAAATCTGAGTTTTATGGTGACCATTGAAAGCTTAATGTAACCCTCCTCTTTTCACATTTAGATTTGAGACATGCCAATGATAGAGTTTTAGAAAATGTTTTTGATAGAGTTTGGGAAATGTTTTAGGTGAGGTGAATAATTTAAGATGACAAAACAACTCATGGTTTGAACCTTGGGCTCTATATAGCCATCACCATCTTTAGGGTGAGAGAAAGTTGCTATGGAAGAAAATAGCTACGTTATCTTTTTTCTTCTTTTGGTTACAACAACGGGAAACTGATGCGTTACACACATGCACGCCCCCGGCATCAAACTCACCGCCTGCCGTCTTCGGAGTTAGCTGCTAGATGAGCTGACAATCTGCGTGCGGTAACCACGGCATGTTGTAGACAACAATTGCAGCCTATGGTGTAAATCGTAGACTATTCATATAGCCCACGGCTATCAGAATATACCTTTTTAATTTTCAATTTTGAGCGTCCTCCTACCTGCTGGCTAATAACTCCATTATTTCTAGAGAGGCGACCACCTATCTCATGAAATGCATGGCCATCATGTAGTAGTGATGCTGCACTGCGGATGGCCGACTCATGAACTAATCTAGGCTGTCAAACACAAGTTATCAAGGAAATAGATGAATATTGCGTAGGTCTTTTACCTGGTTCTCCCTAATGTAAAGCTTAGTTCTGCTTAATGCGGTTTCTTACTTCCCTTATGTTAGGATGCATGATAGTCATCGGGCAGTATGCGGTTGCTGTTATTGCTCTGTAATCAATAGGTACCTGGAGGGGAAACTCTTCTTTATCTATCCTGTAATATAATAGCCAGGTAAGTGGATGGGGAACTATTTGCTGTATTTATCATGCTGGCTCCGTCCGTTTGTACTTAATGCAATTTCATATATCAACGAAATCTGTATCTTTGAGGGGGGGAAACGAGTATGGTTGAAGACATATGAAAGTGGCAAGAGTGAGTGAGTGCAGTGGACTCCAATTAATATAGAAAAAGGCTTGGTTTTGATATACCTTTTGCCAAAAATTGACAAGGGTGCGGTAAACTACGGCCGAGACCACATGATAAATATATCATATTTTATGCAAAATCATGTTCGTATAAGTCCATGTTTTTAACAATTGCTTAGTTTAAATGGCAATATATCCTTACAATGGCATAAACAATTTCCTTATGGATAGGTAGGCTGGTGCTGAAACCATATGAACCTATAAATTCATCTCTGTCTATATATCTATCTACCTATATACACGCTCACACGCGCGCGCACACACATAGATATGAGATGAATATTCATATAAGTCTATATATATTTAAGGAGTGTTAGGTGCTTACATGAATATCTATATGCCTAAAAGGGGGAATAAGCACAGTCATATTAATTAACCTGAGTGATACTTATAAATGCATTGTTTAAGTAGAGTTAAGGACTTAATGTACATAGCTAACCCAACAAATGCATATTAATGAGTGTATGCTTTCTGTTTGAAGCACTGAAGTTTTTGCACGAATTACTAGGCATAATGTCTTGCTAAAACAAGAAAATTCTTTGTGGTTTTATACACAAAGCGCAATTAGGAAGGCTGGAATTCATGAAAGAAATATGCATGCATTGTGGGTTCCCCTAGTTAGAATTTAAGAAAGAAAACTGCTTAAGACTGACCTTAAGTGCACATTTCGAGTTGTTGATGATGCATCTTATTCTGCTCTCAGCTAACATGATCTTCTTGATTGAGCCCATTCTTGAAATCTTCTTCGCGTCCATCTTAGCAATAATATGCACATCATAGCCAGAGAATATTTCCCTAGTTTCCAAAGATTTGCTTAGTTTGGGCATGCTTCGTTTACGAAAACAATATTCTGATAATTGAGTTTCAACTTCTTTCTTTCTGATAAGAAAGCTGGGGTTAGACAACCTCAGAGACGTACATTCCGCTGCCCTGAGAGGCGTACATTCCGTGGGTATTGACCTCGTGACCCTTAAATCAAGTCAACCCGCAAGCCGGTAGATCTGTAGCTTATTGTGCAGTTTTTGTAGCTTCTCGCCCTTGTTCTCACCAAAGTTTACTTGAACGCACAAGGAACTACGGCTCCTATAGTTGCGGGTTCTCTTAACTTGATGACTTCGAGTATAATACCTGGGTGTGCATATATCGATCTGGTGGGAGTCTCACGCTGTCTATCCATTGTAACAAAAAAAAAAGGAGAAAAAGAAAGAAACTTGCCGTGGATGTGCTGGATTAGTGTTGGAAATTCTGCTTTTTGGCTTGTGTTTGTATTATGTCATTTCGTGTGTGTAATAAAATATCAACTCATATACTAGAAGACCACATTTTTTCCATCCCATATCTAGCCGTATGTATATGATAAATAAGCAACAAACAGATATCTTTGGGTTTTCTTTCATAAAATCCAATGCAAAGAAAATGGAGGAAAAGAAGAACCTGAATGTGTCCCTGTTGTTGAGAATTTGGGTCCAGTTATAGTCTGATAGCATGCCTGATAGCACAAGCATCTCGAACAGTAATCTGTACTATAAGATAATGTTCAGAAACGGCAAATTCGTCAGCCTAATTATACGTCCAGTCCATACCAATTTTAATTAAAGAGTGAAAGCAAAGCTACCCACTGGTCGTCGTAAATAGGAACTCCCCATATGTTGTCATGAAACGCAACGTACACTGGATCTGTAAATGTTTGAAGACTATCAGTTGATCATATATGACATATTTCTCTCTCTCTCTCTCTCTCTCTCTCTCTCTCTCTCTCTCTCTCTCTCTCTCTCTCTCTCTCTCTCTCTCTCTCTCTCTCTCATACACAAACACGTATACACACACCAGCCTTAGGAGCAAATTGCGTTTCCTTGAGTAAATCGTGAGCATGCCATGGATGACTAGACGTAGTCACTATTATGTGGATAGCAAAGAGAGTGCCACTGCAGCCTCAACTCTCTCTTCTCTCTCTATATATAGAGAGAGAAAGTCAGTTGTATGATTGATTGCACACTTAAGTACTCGGTGTTACTATTTTCTAAACAAATCTCAATTCATGTTAGGTGATAACATTGGCTGAAATTTCAATTCAAAAAAAAGTATGATCGAAATGCACTTCTTTGCTTTAAAGTTTACTATTCATTACCCAAAATGTATGTTGAGATTTGCTTGAATATAATATATATTTATAGATAGCAATTATTGAGTTCTTTCCTTGATGGGTGACATCTATATAACTTTTTAGTTAATCACAAGCATTAAGCAAACCTATTTATTTTCTGTTTCTGTGTACCGCAGAGATTTCCCATTGGTTATGAACTTCACAACGATTCGTGACTGTTAGAATATTGAAACTATAATCTTAAAATGATTCAATTATTACCCAACAAAACCTTAAAAATCTGTTTTTTAATTTAAATGATACTTTTTTATATTTATTTAATGTTTTACGTTTTCCTCCTGCACTTTGAGCACGTATTTCCCTAACTTAAAAAGATATACTATTTTAATAAGCTATCAAAAGTAATGCATTCAAAATATCGTAAACTGTCTGGGATGTTTTAAGAAAACTAATTTACCAAGAAGCTTGCTGAAAGAATGCCGTGGATAACTTTGGCGAGTATATGTGTGTGTTTCGCATCACATGTGAGGCATGTTCCATGCATGCCGTCTAGGACGTCATACCAAATTAGCATGTCTTTATGATGAGATATCCTATCTACGTGCACATAGACAAACTCACCACTCATATGGTTGATCCAATGGCATCTCCTCTTGCTAGAGTCCTCGCCGTCCGAAACTGATCTCCGATGACCAAGATTATTGCATGATCTCACTGTAGTTTCATGAGCAAATATCCTCTTGCCGTCCGAAACTGATCTCCGATGCCCGCGATTATCGCAGGGTCTCACTATAGTGTCTTGAGCAAGTATCCTCCCCATAGACACCTGATTCTTCCACCACAAGGGATAGACGTTACTCATTGTAGAACTTCTCTGTGGGTCCTTCAGTAACTTTGAGAGTGGTGATGTGGAGCCGAAACCCGGCGATCCCGATGAGAGGTGCCTCCCAAACCTATCTCTTGGATCATGTTCCAGTTCGCTGCCAGAGCGAACCCGGATTTGCTTATTACAATTGCTTGGTGTGTGCTCCCTCACGCTGCGGCTCGTTCCATCACCCTGCTGCCTCAATCTTCCCATCAGCATCGTTCCGGGAAACTCCGAAAGGATGCTGGAGAAGCTCGGTAATTTATTCTGGCATGTGTAGGAGTTGAAGGCATGGAAATGTTGGTTTTCAAGCTTGAGAGGTCCGTTTACCTGGTGAAACTGAGGTGGTTGGAAGATGAGCATCAGGTGCTATTTCCGTAATTAAAAGATCTACGTTGATCGTTTAATTGAAGAGAATCTGCCGACGTAGTGATCATCGTCCAAGTGCCTGCCAATGGGATTGCATCACAAGCTAGTCCTAACATTGCATAGACGAAAATACCCTTAAGATATCCGGTAGGTGGATGTCAACCTGAGGACACAACATTGGCCGGATTGGCACGGCCACATTCACTTGCTTTCTAAGGAAGCCCAATAATTAAGAAGGCATGTACAGTATTGCAAGTCTTCTATCCAACTTCTTTTTCCTTTTTTGTGTGAATATCTCTCTCTTCAAAGTAAACCCCAGATGGAGACACGATCACCATGCCATAAATGCCCGCCAAATACATTTGTGACACCGTCTATCATATTTTAATATATGTATTATACACCGTTATTATACCACAAGTTCTGTATTATAACGTATGATGACAATCCTGGTTCATTTCTTCAGTGAAAACTATTCGTTGTGGGGCGAAATTGCAGCGGGGCATTAAGCTGTGAACTTAATTATCGCCCATGAATTTAACCGTTGGTTATGCTTTTCTTTAAGTTTTCTAGACTCCGATGTGCGGGCATGATTTTCTTTTCTTGTTTTTTTGAAATTCCGGTGGGATCGATGTCCCACTTCACATCAATGTAGATCAACCACTACTTACAGACTTGCACAAACACAGACACATTCTGCGGGTGGGTCATGCACCATTAAGATAGACATTGTCAAGTAGATAGATAGGCACATTAGCGTTGATAATATGTAGCCGTAAACAAGGCACATAGTTCAGCTTTCATTATCAAAAGTAGGTATTTAAGCACTCAGAGCATCAGCTCACCTGGCGGTTGACTCGACTCACAATATGAAGGTCGTGAGTTCAAGACCCAGGATGTGCTACCTGGCTTCAGCCTTCCCATTCTACCGCCTTTCGTCCACTCCCCAAAATAGAAGAAAAGAGTGGTATTAATTAGAAACTTTGTGAACTCCATACTTGCCTTTCAGTATGATCACTTGCACCAAGTTCTGAAAAAGATCACACTGCTAAATCTTCTGTTTGGCTTCCAGCAATGTCGTCAACTTTAGAGATAGTGATAGCTCAACCTTAGCTAACTACGTACGACCTTTTACCTAAAGCATAGAAATTCGCCCTCAACTCATCCAACTTTAATGAAATTAGTCAACCCTCACCTGTTAGCAAATCAGCAGAATACAGGCTTATGTCAAAGCCCAACAACCCACAGAAGTGGTTCTGGGCCTCATAGAGGTTTCCGCTCGCGGTTCAACCTAGGTGGTTTCTCCACAACAACTAAGCCTTTTCCCATACTAGATGGGTTGGCTACATGAAGCATTCATGGTGAACCGCTTTGAGTTTGTGATACCACAGTAAACAGAACTATAACACCACAGAGCATGAGACACTACACTATTGTGCACTTTGGTAAATTAATGGACATACAAGGTAACAATGACAAAGGGCTAGTTGAATTGCCTAAGTTTTGCTCGTTATTATCAAGGATTATAGTAAGTACGGGCTGGAATCACACCCCGTCCGAGTAGCAATGTCTCACATCGCCGTTGGCTTGACTCGGTGGTGTGGTGGAGTCTTATCCCGGTCAAGAATGGCAAAAATGGTCTTGATCCTAACCAAGCCCTTTTCCCACGTTAGGTGAGTTCAGCTAGAGAGCCTAAAACAAGAACTTATAGAAGGTGGCTCTCTTGCTACTGTTCTCCCCAACCATGCCTGACTTCGGAGTTGGACAAGATCCGACCACTCGGCGGTAGAAAGTCCACATCTATAACTAAAAGATTTATCGGCTGCCGTAGGCTATCTGTTTAGTTGAATTCAAGAAAAAGTCGGATTTGAAATATCAAAACCACCCCAAAATCCAATTGTCATTTACCTTGCAAATCCCAAAAGGCCGTTTCTTTCGTTTATGTAGCTTAAAAACTACCAATTAGCAAAGCCAAATGAGATCTCGATCCATAGTTTCAACCCTTGAAAGAAGGAAAATAAATTCAATTGAGAAATGGAATCCATCACTAGCATGAAGATGGACCCACGCAGCGTGATGTTCAGAAATCTGAGCGAAATTGGAACACCCCAAGAAACAAGAAACCAAATAAAATCTATTAGGGTAAATAGAAATTACCATTAAAAAGTTCACACTGAATTTTCAAAAGGGAGAAAAGGAATCTGCCATAAAATTTCCTTGCAATGCACATTTTCCAGAGCTAAATGGACAAGCTACCTGGATCCTTAAAACCAAAAACAGTACAAAATTCCTCAGTATCCAACGATTCCGAGAAAAAGCTCCCTCACATTAGAACAAAATTATGTACACAATACAACAGAATATTCAGGAGCCTTCCCACCTCATTTCTTGCATCCAAAACTTGGAAAATAAGATTTAAGTGCTGCCTCTCCTCACAGCTCATTTACCTTTTCTATTTTTCCTTTTCTGTTAGGCTGAGACCAGTTTCAGTTTGAACACACCTCTGCTAGTTTGCATGCATGGACATGAATTCTAGATTTTCAAATGTACATAAATCACATTCATTGCACCCAGAGCGTTAGCTCACCGGCAGGGGCCTCTGACGCCCACTTGCTGGTGGCAAGGGGGGATGCATTATTGTAACCCAAAAAGAAAATCACATATATTGGAGAATCTTGCATCTAGGACCTCGCCCACAAGTCTCTCATCAACCTATTTTATCTTCATATTCTTGTTACTGAGAACTGCAAAACACAGGAAAAAATCTGATCCTCACTTCATATCCAACTATGCAGCAGACCACTTCTTACGACTCCTGTGCATACACACACGTATTCGTCTGACGCCCTTTGGAATCCCTATACAAAAAAAGAGGGTTGGCAGCCACTTTCGCAGAAAGAGAAGAGGAGATCAATGCAGTTGGCACAAGTATACTGCAAGCAAAATCTTGTTGTATGAGACACTAGCATATGAGAGGGAGAGACACAGACGGACAGAACGCAATGAACTGGGTCTTGGTCATTGTCAGAGTAACTATGACAGAAGCATCATCTGGGTTTTTTCCCATAGCTTACAATCACTAGTGATCATCATCCAATGGTTAGCAGAATACAGATTTTCAAGAGAAGTATCCACATAAGGAGAAAATATTGCAAAATTTCATTGTAAGAGTATGACAAGTTCCTATAGAAAAAAAGTACAAGCACCATCCCAGTAAGCCGCAAGAAATCATCAACCAATGAAGGGGAAAGCATCGGCAGGTGAAGCAAATGTACCAAACTTGCATATTCAAGCAGCAAGTACTCCAAGAACTACAAAATATAAAGCAACTAAAGGTATACCAGAAGTCTAAAACACGATCAACTATCAAGTATCAAAATTACATCAAAGCAGATAATTAGTAGACAAGAATTCAATAACAGGAAGAAAGCCAAAGCCAACATCGAACGGGATTTCATCCCTTGGCATAGAGCTCACTCAAAGTATCAAATGGGATCGAGAGTAGTTATAGTTATTCACTAAATGCCTCACAAGAAAAGAAGAAACAAAGACTTGTATCAGGTGAGCTATTCCCAGAGATTAGCCCAACATTCGAAGAATTAAAACTAGTGTCAAACGACTGAGAGAACCATTTCATTCAAATAGAAGAATCTCACAGTCAGAGTAACTATGACTTAAGCATCATATGGGATCTCTCCCATAGCTTAAAATCAACAGTAGTCATTGTTAAATGCAGATTAAGACAAACTCAAAACCAAACAGCGACATCAAGAGAAGAATGCCTTTAGTATCCAATTACAAGTTCAACCAGACAGTGATGTCCCAACAAAACAGTGTGGACACTACTGGACTGGTCATCTGAGTAGACGAACAATGCTACAAAACAGCTCAACTGATTCTAGAAAGCGTTATTGAGAAAACACAACATTATAGAGAACTACGTTTTACATAGATCCAGAAAACATAAAAATACTTCTAAACTGCAGCATTACAGCAACTTGGTAATCATGTCATCAAACATTGAAAATGGATATTTTAGGTTGCTTTAGATGACATAGAAAAGAATTAAACTTTCCTAGTTCATTCAGAAAATGCGTTCAGTGAATTTATTTTTCCAAAATCCATATTTAAAGGTGTTTTGAATCTTTGATGCGAAAAAAAGTTTTGAAGGGATTGACTGAGAATCCAAGAGGCCTATCTCATCTCTTTAATTCTTTAAGGGCTCCAATGCTGTAGATTTGAAGGAAGGATCCAACATCAATTGATATCAGAAAGGAACTTGCTCCCTCTTATATGGCACACTAGAATTGGGTTCCATTTCATCCAACCAGGCTCACTTTCTTTTCTGTCCTCACAGCACCATTTCATCGATTTGCCACCCCCTGGTTTTGTCCCACTCTGTTTTGAGAAGGGGCATGTCATATTTGTCAGCCTCCGACAATGAGGATTGTGCTACAGTACTTGAAGGATGTCCTGATAAGAAGTTCTACTTTTAGCAAATGTCATTCTGAATAAGATAGCTTTCAGCTTGTTCCTTCAAAACGTAAATCTTTTTTCCCAAAAATATGTGTGCTTTAGAAAACTAAATTTTTACATACTAACAAAGATAAACTTATGAAACCATATAACCAGATATTTTTATTGTTTTTCTTCATTTTTTCTTTTGTATTTGTTTTTTTTTTTGTGTTATTTGTATTTTTCTTTTTTTGAAAGACAAAATATGAAGTTATTATGTGTATGGATATGATTTTTATTGCATTCATAAAGTGGAAGATACTCTATTTGAGTGTTATGTGAAGATTGGAGATTTACGAAGTGCTTTTATTTTCAGGTTTTTTATTGAATTAAAGTGCTCAATTGAAACGACAAGAAGGGGTGTTAGATACTGTCATTCTCAGTCTGTTGATCCGGCATGACAATGGGGTATTCCAGTTAAGGATTCAAGATTAAAGATCAGATGTATATTTTGTGAGAAGGTGGTTAGTGGTGAAATTTTCCGATTGAAGCACCACCTAGCAGGGACTAGAAAAGAAATTGCTTTGGCAGAAGGCATTAAATGACAATGTCTTCATATGATTGAGAGTATACAAGAGAGGAGACAACAAAAGGATGATTTAGACAACAAAAGGATGATTTAGGACAGTTTGAGGAAGATGATGATGCTATTGGATTTACTGATAGTATTCCTTAAGATGTCAAAAGGAAAGTTTTAAATACCTAGGGTCAAATTTTCAAAGTGATGGAAGAATTGATGGAGATGTTACACATAGAATTAATGCTGGTTGGTTAAAATGGAGAGGAGCATCAGGTATTCTTTGTGATAAGAAGATACCATTAAAATTAAAAGGTAAATATTATAGAGCAGCAGTTAGGCCTGCCATGTTTTATGGTTCTGAGTGTTGGGCAGTTAATCATCAACATGTACAAAAGATGTCTGTGACAGAAATGAAGATGTTGAGATGGATGAGTGGTCATATAAGAAAAGACCGTATACATAATAAGGTTATTAGAAACAAATTAGGAGTGGCACCAATAGAGGATAAAATGAGAGAACATCGTTTAAGATGGTTTGGACATATAGAAAGAAGATCAAAAGAAGAACCTATAAGAAGGTTAGAAAAACTAAATTTGGAAAGTATTAAAAGAGGTAGAGGACGACCACAAAAGTGTTGGAAAGAAACAATAAAGAATGATCTAGCTTATTGGGAGTTAACTGCTAACATGGCACACGATAGAGATCTGTGGAAACAAAGAATCCATATAGCCGACCCCGTCTAGTATGGGAAAAGGCTTAGTTGTTGTTGTTGTTGTATTCCTTAAGATGTCAGAACAGAGATTGATAGCAACAGTTCTCGACCACCAAATAGAGGAAAGAGGGTTGCTAAAGATTTTGAAAGTGGTAGAAGATGAAGCTCAGGAAATAGTAGAGGAAGAGATGCTTCTCGCATACATTCATTTTTTTCTCCTAGCACTACACTTGGTACTCAACCTGGAATTCGTGCTGCTATGGATTCGGAACAACTTCATGATCAGACAGACCTTCCAATGGGTAGATGGTTTTATGATTCATGCATTCCATTTAATTCAACAAATAGTTTTCATTTTCAAGCAATGGCAGATGCAATTGCTAATATTGGTTCAGGATACAAGATGCTCTCTTATCAGAAATTGAGAGGAAAGATCTTATATAAGACCGTCCTTGAAGTGCAAGAATATTGTTCGACTTTAAGAGAGTCATGAAATAATACAAGATGCACTATCATGACAAGAGTTTGATAAGGTGATATGCGAGATTAGGCTAAAGAATATAGTGCAATTGATTACAGATAATGCAGCTAACTACAAAGCAACTGAGAAAGAGTTAGCAGATACTTATGAGACTTTCTATTGGACACCATGCGTAGCCCATTGTTTAGATCTCATCATTGAAGATATTAGTGAGATGGATGAGATAAAGACAACAACATAGTGTTGCCAAGATATCACCAAATTCATCTACAATCATGCATTTGTATTGTGTATGAAGAGGAGATATACAGATGATACAGAGTTTCTTCGTACAGCTACAACTCGGTTTGCAACTAACTTCTTATTCGTACAGAATACTGTGAGACAAAAGCAAGCATTGTAGAGAATGTTCTCTTCAGATGAGTAACAACAATTTGTAGAGTTGCATTAAAATAAAAGAAACAGAAAGTTAAATGAGATTTTAGAGACAGTATTCAGGAGTATATTTTGGAATGCATGTGCTAGATTGTTGAGGATTACATATCAAGGTTTTGAGATTAGCTATTAGCGAGAAGAAACCATCTTTGGGTTACCTTTATAAAGACATGGATAGGGCAAAAGAAGTCATTAGAAATAATTTTAATAGAAAAAAGAGGGATTATGTGCTCTTGTGGAAAATTATAGATAATAGATGGAACAAACAAATGCATCAGCCTATTCAACCCATCATTCAAGTACTCAGCAAGCTTCAAAAGGGACGATGAGGTTAATTGATGTATCATTGATGGTATAGATAGATTAGTCCCTAATGAGAGTAGGGTAGATGTTATACATCAAGAGATGGAGATCTATGATAATGCTCTTCACTTGATGGGTTTGCCTGCTATAGAAATTCACAACCACACTCCTATGCGTCCAATTAAATTGTTTATCTTCGTATTTAAGTTTCTTAAATCAATAAATCTCATATTATTGTGGATTATGTCCCTAGTGTTTGCCTTTTTCTATAGATATTTGGTGTAATAGGTTTGGAAGTGATTACCTAAACCTTAGGGATTTTGCAGTCAGAGTTCTGAGCTAAACCTTTAGTGCAACGGGTTGTGAAAGGAATTAGTGTCTTTGAACACATCCATACAAAAAAGCGCAATAGGTTCAAACATAAGCGGATTAGTGACTTAGTTTTTATTCGTAAGCGGATTAGTGACTTAGTTTTTATTCGTTGTAACATGCGGCTTCGCGAAAGGTAATCTTGTATTAGTTAGTACTTAAAGATTCAATTTAATATATTATTTGACTTTAATTGTTAATATTATTTACTAATTACTTATCTTTATTTCTTTTAGGCAATTAAAAAAAGTAAATAGAGAAGAAAGGCAATTGGATCCAATAAGTTTGGATAATTTTGATATATTAGAAGACTAGATTATAGAAGATAGTAAAGAAAATACACTCCTAACTAAAGAAGACATTGCATGGATTAATTTGGAAGGAGCGCAACAACATTATCAAGGAGAAGATTTTGATTTTGCAGCAGAAGGTGGTGATGAGGATCTTCAGCAAGGAGAAGATGAAGATTATTTAGTTTATGATCCTGATTACAATATGTAAATGTAAATGTATTTCATTTTTTGCTTCAAAATATGTAAATTTGGATGCAATTGTTTAATATTGAATTCTCAATATGTACTAAACTTTGCATTATATGAATTCAAAGCAATTACAAGATTTTTCAAATTTTTTCTGTTTTTTTTATTTTTACTAAATTTTCCTAATTTTTTAAAATAAATTTTCTATTTTTTAATATTAAAGTACGATACGATATAGGTGAGACAACACTGAATGTAACACATTATTTTCATTTGCTCCAAAGCCCCCCTTAATCATGGAATGCATAATTAAAGAAGCACTTTAAGCACGACGTACTCCTCCTCATCTCAAACAAATGCTTTTTCACTTTAGCAATCACTGCAGTTACATATTCTCAATTTTGTCACCCACAAAATCAATGTCCAGGCTACAGATTAAACTATCATTTGCTCCAAAGCCCTCCTTAATCATGGAATGCATAATTAAAGAAGCACTTTCAGCACGATGTACTCCTGCTCATCTCAACCAAATGCTTTTTCACTTTCTCAATCACTGCAGTTACATATTCTCGATTCTATCACCCACAAAATCAATGTCCAGGCTCCAGATTGCACTATAAGCCAGAAGTTGAGAAACATAATGTGATCTGAGTTTCGCTGGTAGGACATTTCACCATCTTGAATAGTTTTCCAATAACAGTTAGAGCAAGCACCTTTGAACTGCAACAAAACTACCCTGATCTACTACCAAGTACCAGCCAATGGAAAATTTGAAGTTGTTGGCCCATGGATTAGCAAGACTGAAAAAAACGTATTAATTCTTCATTCAGATTTAGGATAGGTTAGGCTGCACTATCTCAAATTGTTGAATCAATGGGTCTGCCATTGAAAGAGGATACAAAACTACGGACAACTATAACAACATTTTCAAGCATTAAAAGATACCTCTTTTCATATAAAATAGTGCTAACAACATCTTCAGTGAATATGTTGAAGCATTCTCTACAACAATTTGGCATTAGGGAGGAAGATGCCTACAACTCCGCCCATGTAAGGGATCACCCTTGCATTGCCGGTCTCAAGCCCGAATAAAGGAGGAGGGTTGTGTTAGGCTTCCGACAGCCAGCGTAAAACTTCGTCGGATTTTTATAACATGAATTACAAAAATTATGAGCATTGCTTTGGGGCGTCTCCGCCTAGCGATGTGCTGCAGAGTCCGAATGCAGTAAGAAGTAAGCGGCTACTACATTTTCGCCCGAATGTAATAAATCAATTGCAGAGAGGGTTCCCACATCATGGTCGGGTATCAGTAAAGAAGTTAGTCTCGCTACATTGCCGCCCGAATGTAGTGAAAATTTTTTAGAGAGGGTCTCCGCATTTTGATTATGGATGCCTGCGGGGGGGTAAGGAAGCTAGTCCTAAATAACAAGATTCGTATTGGTTCTTGGAATATAGGAACATTATCAGGTAAGTTAATGGAGGTGGTAGATACTATGATTCGGAGAAAGATTCATATTCTATATCTACAAGAGACAAAATGGGTTGGAAAAAAAACAAAGGAGATAGAGGATACAAGTTTTATGATACTCAAAGTAAAGAAAATGTTCGAAACGGAGTTGGTATTATCATAAATAAAGATTTAAAGGAGAGTGTAGTAGACGTACAACAATATGGTAACCAAATCATGACATTGAAATTAGTGTTAGGAGCAGAGGTTTTGAATATAGTTTGTGGTTACGCACCCCAAGTAGGACTAGAAGAAAGTATAACGACAGGTTTTTGGGAAGAGTTAGATATGGTGTTTCAAAAGATTCCACAAAGGGAGATGATTTGTTTAGGAGGAGATTTAAATGGACATGTCGGTAAAGAGGCATTAGGATATCAAGGGATTCATGGAAACTTTGGTTTTGGGGATATAAACGAGGAAGGTAGGGAGATTTTAAATTTTGCTATGGCATTTAATCTCTTTATAGTCAATACAATCTTCAAAAAACGAGATGAACATTTAATTACTTATAAGAGTGGCTTATCACAAACACAAATTGATTACTTTATTTGTAGAAAAAAAGATAGAGCATGTTGTAAAGATTGTAAGGTAATTCCAGGAGAAAGCTTAACCACCCAACATCGACTTTTAGTTATGGATTTACAAATAAAAAAATGGACAAAGAAGAAAAGAGTGCATCGAGCTATTCGGACTAAATGGTGGAACCTCAAAAGCAAGAAAGAAGATATATTTAAACAAAAAGTCCTTCAAGGAGATGTTTGGAATTATGTTGGTACACCCTGTGATATGTGAAACAATATGACTATACATATTAGGAAAGTGGCGAAAGATGTATTAGGGGTATCTAAGGGAGGTGTACCGGCACAAAAAGAAGCTTGGTGGTGGAGTGAAGTGGTACAAAATAAAATCAAGGCAAAGAGGGCATGTTACAAATTACATTGTGCTAAGAAAACTAGTGAAACTTTAGAAGCTTATAAAAAAGCAAAGAAGGAAGCAAAAAAGGCCGTTAGTGAAGCAAAAACTAAGATTTGAGAGGACTTATATAAAAAACAACTCAAAAGAGGGTGAAAGAGATATTTTAGGATAGCTAGGGTTAGAGATAAGAAAACTAAAGATCTTAATTATGTTAGATGCATAAAAGACGAGGATGAAAAAATTCTAGTGGCAAATGATATATAAGAATGGAAAAACTATTTTTATAATCTTTTTAATGAAAATAAAGATGTTAGTATTAGTTTAGGAGATTTAGCCAAGTCAGAAAAGTATATAAACCACAATTTCTACCGACGTATTTAAAAGAATGAAGTCAAAGAGACTCTTAAACATATGAAGGGTGGTAAATCGGTAGGACCAGATAATATTCCTATAAAAGTTTGGAAAATACTAAGAGAAATAAGAATCACTTGGCTCACAAGACTATTTAATGAAATATGAAAAAACCAAAAGATGCTCGAGGAATGGAGAGCAAGTACACTTATACCCATATATAAGACAAATACACTTATGATAGAGTACTGAGGGAGGTTCTTTGGAGAACTTTGGAAAAAAGAGGTATCTCATTAAAACCTTGGTGTATGTTATTTGTAGATGACATTGTATTAGTGGAGGAGTCTAAGGAAAAAGTTAATAGAAAATTAGAATATGAAGAGAAACATTAGAAAGCAAAGGCCTCCGACTTAGTAGAACAAAGACAGAATATATGGAACGTAAGTTTGATCATTTGGTTACTTCAGAGGACATACAAATTAAAATTGGCACACATTGCATTCCCCAAAAGAAAAGTTTTAAATACCTAGGATCAATTTTTCAGAGTGATGGAAGAATTGATGGAGATGTTACACATAGAATTAATGCTGGTTGGTTAAAATGGAGAGGAGCATCTGGTATTCTTTTTGATTAGAAGATACCATTAAAATTAAAAGGTAAATATTATAGAGCACCAATTAGGCCTGCTATGTTTTATGGTTCTGAGTGTTGAGATGTCTGTGACAGAAATGAAGATGTTGAGATGGATGAGTGGTCGTACAAGAAAAGACCGTATGCATAATGAGATTATTAGAAACAAATTAGGAGTGACACCAATCGAGGATAAAATGAGAGAACATCATTTAAGATGGTTTGGACATATAGAAAAAAGATCATAAAAAAACATGTGTAAGAAGTTAGAAAAACTAAATTTGGAAAGTATTAAAAGAGGTAGTGGACGACAACAGAAGTGTTGGAAAGAAATAATAAAGAATGATCTAGCTTTTTGGGAGTTAACTGCTAACATCGCAAACGATAGGGATCTGTCGAAACAAAGAATTCATGTAGCCGACCCCATCTAGTATGGGAAAAGGCATGGGAAAAGGCTTAGTTGTTGTTGTTGTTGTTGTTGTAGGAACGTAACTTTGTAAATGGATGAGCGATAGACTTCAAATGCTCCAGACCACATGCTGCCAAAATGGTGTGAGTAGCAATCCTGGCAACCTCCTTAAATCTGTCAGCAGATGGAAACAGCGAACACATAAGAACCATATGGTCGCAAACCGTAGTTTGCGCATAGGGCACCTCGACTCAACCTTCGCCCACTCCATTATGTAGACGAAGCAGAAATAATGATCACAGCAATCGATAAATCCTCGGGTCGCCTTGCCGTCTTCAGACAGACAAATCCCTCAAAAGCACGACGGATTCTCTTCCGCCTCTTCATCTCCGTCCACCATTTTCTCGTTCCCCTTTCAATTTGGATTCTTGGACGGCGACGGAACTAGAGTTTTCCGAGGTTTCGCCGGAGATATCCCATGTGTAATCCTGAGAACCCTTCAACAGGTTCAAAATCGCCGTCCATCGACGAAATTACGGGGAAGGACCAGAAAGAAATATAGGGTTCCCTGTTCGAGCAAAAGGTCCAACAGGGGGAAATTTTAGGGTTTAATCTCTCACGTTATCATAAATATTTATAGGCGGTGCTTTACGGAACAGGAAATATCATGAGTACCATTTAACCCTCATCAAATTGGATCCGGCACAGGTATTTCTAATTTTTAAGCATCTACTTCAATCTTGCCGATAGAGAGTCACGTCAAGATGCTAAATCTCTAGACAATGAAGAATAAGATACCAACGAATGTATCGATGATTTTTCAATCAACTCGTACCGATTTTTTGGTAGCTGATGAAGTTATCAATCCTTCACCAACAGTCAACAGTCGATGATGAATCAATAACGACTATGAATCGGCAATCGACAAAATAATTTATTCTTTAAACAATTCGGCCTTTTGGAAATTGTTAATGGTGGAGTGAACAGTCCTCCATTATTACTAGTATAAGCAACCTCGATCATACTAATCCGACCACTAAATAGGTCATCGCACCTTGAACTACTTATTTGGATTTATTTGAATCCATTCGCTCAAAAGGGTGATCATATTGTAAATCAATCATAATTGTCTATATCAACCTGGTTCGAAGTCAATCATTTTAAAAGATGGCCCAACCTACTATCGTTACTCGTCGACTTATGGAGTAACCACCTTCCGTAGGGATTCAATGGAATACTCAAGGTAACTAACTTGAGAGGTATCCCTCCCTTGATGACCACTCAACAAATAAATGGCTCGGTCTGCTGTTTATCCTACTCCATGAACTTGACTAAGGCTTTACCAATTACCACTTCATCTCATTTAACAAAGATAAATGCTATTGGATACAATAATGATGGGACAAGACACTATACTAACACATGTGACCGATAAAGTTTACGAATGTTTGAGGATGCACATATATTATTAGTTGCATGTTCAAGTCTCACTATATGCAAATGAGTTGATTTTCGATAACTATGACTGTGACAGGTTAAAAGGAGAAGAAAATGAACAACCTGTCGAAGGCTTTGTGTTATGGGATGACTACAACAATGAAGGCAATGGATTTTACAAACCTGTGAACATCAATGATAAAGTATAGCAACACGATGAGTATCCTACTTGGAACAACTATTACAATGCTACAATGATGTCACCAACTCAAACTATGCAACCAAATATTAAAAATACTCATTGAAAAGTGGAATCGAGTGATAAGATCAATCTGGTACTTGCTTTGCAACTAAGAAGTTCCTTAGCACAAAGTGGACATTAGGGAAAGGGGAAGATCTAGTGGATCTTATCTTTTCGATATTAATATCAACCCACATCCTACCGGACCAACTTACAATCTAGTTTTTGGGTTACCAATAGGGTCCCATGGTAACTAGAAATCTATCTACCTATATGTGAATAAGTAAAGAAAAAGAAAAAGAAAAAGTGGAGTCTTAACAATGCAAGTATCTTGCCTTTTAATTATTAGCATATCGAAATATACAACCTTCAAACTCAGTACATTTCTTTGGCTAAAGGTTACAGTGAGTAATATATTAATACCAAAAGTACAAAGGACTCAAGGAGTCACTTTCAAAAGTAATTGCCATCTTTTCAATATAGACACATGTAAAGAATGTGAGTCACGGTAGAAATTGATGAGAAATGAGTCATAATAACTACTAAGGTAAAGTGATGACCCATTCACATACATGGTAAACCATTTTCTAAAATTAGGTAGAATAATTATGAGCCACTATTATATAAGTTATAGAATCCAATGAGTCATCTAAAGAATTGAAGAAGGATATGAAATCAATCTACCCTCAACTATGAAAGGGGATGATAATTTGTCACACACCAACTTGTTTATTTCTCTATTCCTTTTTTTAGTTGTATTACTTAGTTATAGCCCCTCAATTAGTTAATAGATTTTCTCTTTTGTTCTTGTTTACTTAGTAGGGCAAAGGTTTTCGCCTTTGACACACCTGATCTACTTGGAACAACATGATCTTTATGTCATTTCAAGGTATTTCATTTTAGCAGGTAATAGTTAGTATTATGATCTTTTTTACTACCAAACCTACTATATAACTTGTAAGTGATGGGTTTAGGTGATAATGGTACCACAATATATGATCTCTTAGTAAGTCTTTGTATTTCACCCTCTAATCGAACCTTGTAAGGATTTGTTAAAAAATAAGAAGTAAGGTCTATATAGAGAGGTTGAGACATGGGTTTAGTTATTTGGTATGTGAATCATGATCACCAATCTTTTTCTAGGGTTGGTGAGAATGATACCACAATGTATGATCTCTCACGAAGTCTTCGTGCAATGTTGTGGATGATGCGAGTCCAGATCCAATTAGATCTAGACCCGCTCGATTCCAAGAAAATACAACAACGCCTGATTTGGGCATTGCATTTTGTTGGCTGGCAGACCATGGATGGTAACTACCATGTTGAGGCCGATTATCATCCTGGTCAAGCACTATAAAGGGGCGTCCTTGTGGGCAGCGTCGATGCAGACCGAACAAGTCAGGAAATCATCGAGGAGTCGACTGAAATCTAGTAAGAAACCCTCATTTTGTTTTTGTATTTTTTTCATTTTTAGTTGTTAAAACTGAGTTAGATCAAAGGACTTTTGTTTGGTTCATGCTAAATATTCGAAAACAAGCCTTAATACATGAAAATCGGTTCAAAACAAGTATAGATTCACGAAAATTTTCTCAAATATGATTTACTATTTTTCATGGATTTTTTGGCAACAACACCGTTAATAGGAGAGACCGGTGGTCAGTTGGAGACCACCGACGACCTTAAACATTGCCAAAATCCAGCGAAATCGATGCTGAAAAACCAAGAGAACCTACTCCTTTTGGGCGTATCCTTGTTTTTGTATCATGTCTGAAATAGCTTGAACCGACACAGATTTGTGTCATGTACTCGTGTCACATGTTAAGAAATAATTCTTTGTCAAAACAAGTTCTGTATCGAAAATGGGTCAGGTTTGGGTCATGTCTTGAAATGAGTTTTGGGTCAAAAATAGGACCTGTATTAGTAGTTGTAGGTTCTATGTCAACACGGTGACACAGGCTACCTACTTTGTCACTCAGTTTGGATCGAATATGGATTCGGGTATCAGTTCAGATCGAAGATAACTTAAAAAGATTCAAATTGGGTTTTGGGTGATTTTAGGGTCATTTGAGATCTGATTTAACTACAATTTATTGCGTTAGATTCGTAGTTAAATAAATTTTAATATTTTAATTATTTAGATATTAAAATTAGAGGATTTGGAAGTGACAAGAGTGGTTAAGTGATTTCGAGAATAGATCTTAGCACTCCTTGAGGTAAGGGGTTATGAATTCTTTTATAGAACCATGCTAGAAGTAATTCTTCCTGTTTTAGATGGATTTAAATGTGTACGATTGATAAATATTTTATTGATATTTATAAAATGATGTTTGCAATTATGGGTTATTTAATATGTATTTGAAATAAAATGTGTTTACGATATTGGTTGATAAAGAGCATGTTTTGATATGCATGTATTACATGAACATGATATTTAAATGTTGTGTAGCTATGAATTTCGTTTTGGATATTCATAAATCTATGATGAACTATAATTGGTTTTAGAAATGTAATGTTGTGTGAATATACAAGTCGTATTTGTATGGGTTGTGTGGGGTATCCAGAGACTTGTAGGTCCCTCGAGCGATCCGGCTTTGGGCGAATACAAGGTGTGATTCCATGCACTCTGTTGTGAGAGTTGACCTAGTTACTGTCATGGACGGTGTTACCGAGGTCTTGTTAGGGAGGGTCGAACGACTCCCGTGTCCTTTAGAGCAGACAAAGTATGGGCTACAATTATCGTAACTAAGGATGTGCGTATGCGTGTGTGAATGTGGAGTATGGATTTGAGATAATGATTTCAGGATAAATTATGATTTGTTATAAAATGATTATGAAATCATGCATGCTTTTAGTATGATTTCTATTTAAAGATTTA
The DNA here is from genome assembly GCA_036023115.1 of Brasenia schreberi. Classification (NCBI taxonomy): domain Eukaryota; kingdom Viridiplantae; phylum Streptophyta; class Magnoliopsida; order Nymphaeales; family Cabombaceae; genus Brasenia; species Brasenia schreberi. The sequence goes on from JAYKKT010000061.1 coordinate 13,669,646, forward strand.
ACCTTCCTACTGAGCTATGTCTAGGAGCTCACTCTATTATTTTATAGTTTGTCCCAAAGCTAGCACTTGCAAGGCACAAGGAGCAAAGTAGGAGTTGGATAGAGTGACCTTTCTCTATTTTAGATGGTACGATAAATATTAAATGGTTTAGAAAATCTTGTTATTTTGGGTTATTGTCAGGTGGGCCTTGCACCATCTTGACATATTGTTTAGAACTTTGAAATGAATATTGATTTTAGTTATATATTTTATTGAGTTAAATTAAGTTAGTATTGTATTTGACTATTGCTCACCATGACGCTCGTGCGAGAAGCGGTCACGTGGCATAGGCTCGGGCTGGGTCATGGTTGTGACTCAAATGGGTATGACAACTTAGTATCAGAGCCTAAGGTTATTAAAGTATATTTAATAGTGAGTTGATTATTAAAATATAATATCATATTTATGTATAGGATTGTCAAGAATTATATTTCAATTTAACTACGAGCATTGTGGGTGATGCTAATGAGGAAATACTATTGTATGGATATGCTGCGGCAGTTGACGCACCATCAGTGACACCTTAGAGACCTATGATACTACAACATATTCCATTTATACAAGGTGGTAAGGATGTTGCAACATTATATAGCTAGATGATAAGTTTGTTGCAACATGTTCTTAGGGAATTTACCTAACAATATAATACTTTACAAAGAATGGGTGTAAAGAGTTTAAGGGAGTAATTATAGATCTGTTGCAACCCTATGAGTGAATTGATAAACTGGAGAACACTTTTGATATACTTACTCACACCGATGAGAAGAGAAGTGTATAATTGGCATCTAACGTATTCAAAAAGAATGTAAAACAATGGTGGAGAGCACAGAAAGGGATATATAGCACTCCTTACACTTAAGAAGGCATTCTTGAGTCATTTCTTTCTCATAATGATTAGATGCCCCTACAACTTGAGTTCAATCAATTATAGTAAGACACTTTGACAGTGAGAGAATATGCAAACCAGTTTTTAAGATTGAAGCACGAACAAATAAATATTTATAGGTACTATCTGATCCGATCCATAAGTCACTAAACATGAGGATATATACAGAAATTAACGAGTTGCAAGCTGCTGCTACCCATGTAGAAACATATATGTTACATTATAAGGGTAAAAAGCTAGTAGAATACACTTTTGGTAGCTCACATGAAGGCGCCAAGAAAAGTAAACCACGTCAAACTCATTAGTGGACTAATAGAGGCAATTAGTCTCAGGCGAGGGTTGGACCTTCTCGAGATCAGAGTAGCCAATAAAATTGTGAGATTACCTATTATAATTGTAGAGACACAAGACATAGAGTTAGAGATTACCCTTTAGAGAATAACATTAAGCAAGGTTAGACTCAAACATTCAATAGTATGCAAAAGAAATATATGAGGGGTCGTTGTTTCATATGCAAGGAGTTTGAATATCGTAAGGTTGATTATCCATAAGCTATGTATTATCCTCCTTCCTCATCTTAGGGAAGCACCATGGAGTTGCCTCATCCTTTGGTATTTATTTGTCAGCAAGGACCACCTCGATTACCTTAGTCTCAAATAGCTAACTAGGGATGTATCTATGTTATAGAGGCTCAGGAGTCAGCTACCTCTCATTTGGTTATCAATACCTTATCTATTTGTGGTATGATTGCACATGCTTTGTTTGACTCTAGTACAACACATTAATTTGTGCCACCCACTTTTGTAAGTTGTACGAGTTTAGACCCGAAATCATTAGACATTTTTTCTATATTTTTCTAATGGTAATGTTATTGTATCGCGTTAGATTTTGCGAGATTGTTCTATGATTGTTGATGGTCATAATCTAAGAGTCAACTTGATTTTGTTGGGAATTTCAAATTATGATGTGATTAATTGCAAAAAATGAGAAATTACTTTCTCTATACCTCGAGAAACAACTTTTGTTTTTTAAGGCCATCGAGAAGAGAACCTGATATATGTTATATCGGTACTTTAGGCATACAGTTATATATGAAACAGATGTAAATGATACTTAACATTTGTTATGTAGTCTAGTACTAAAAAGAAGTTACTGAACGATATCAATATAGTTAATGAATTTTCTAATGTTTTTCGTGATGATTTACCTAGATTACCTTTACAACGAGAGATAGAGTTTACCACATCGATCTTGTACCAAGAGCCGAGTCCTATTTCGATTGCATCGTCATGGACCATTTGTCACCGGCTGGGACTAGTAGAGTTACAAGAAGCAATTGGAGGAACTGGGTTAGAAAAATAGTTTGTAAGACTCTAAAGAGCCATCAAATGGGGAGCTCCAGGTTGTTGTTAGTCAAAAGTTAAGGATTGGATCTTCAACACGTTTTTGTGTGAACATTCACCTTGAGCTGAATACAAGAGTTACGATAAAGAATAAGTCTCCACTTTCCAAGGATTAATGATTTGATGGACCAATTGAAAGGAGCAACTTCTTTTCTCTAAGATAGATACGTTAGATCAAGTTATCATCAAATTTGTGCACAAGGTGTGAGGATATACCTAAGACAACTTTTTCAACATGCACTACGTGAACTTACGAGTATCTTGTGATGCCGTCGGATTCGGAGTAACAAATGTTCTCATTGATATTCATGGATTACATGAATAAGGATCTTTAGATCCATACCTTAGACCAATTTGTCGTTATCTTTATTGGTTTACATTCTGATCTATTCCTTAAAGTCGGGAAGAGCATGTTGAACATCTTGGCATAGTTCTCACAGCATTTTAAAGGAGATAATAAATTATACGCAAAGTTATCAAAATATGAGTCTCGTTGGAAGAAGGTCAAGTTTTTGGGTCACGTGATTTTCCAAGGAAGGAAATGCAATAGGATCTAATAAAAGTGGAGGCAGGTTCTTCAGGTGGGAAAGTGCTAAGGGCAGTAACCGATATCCGAAGTTTTGTTTGATTAGGCAGGATATTATCGAAGATTTATTGAGGGTTTTTCTAGTATTGCAACTCCTCTCACTCGATTAACGAAGAAGGATACTCAATTTCAGTGGATAGATGAGTGTGAGCAGAGTTTCAAAAAGTTAAAGATAAAATTGACTTCTACCTCAAATAGCTAACCAAGTCTGAAGAGCATTTTATTGCCTGACAGACTAAGGATGGTAACTGCCATGTTAAGAACAATTACCATCCTGGTCAAGCACTATAAAGGGGCGTCCTGGTGGGCAGCGTCGATGCAGACCGAATAAACTAGGAAATCGTCATGGAGTTGGGTGAAATCTGGTAAGAAGCCCTCGTTTTGCTTTTGTACTTTTTTCTAGATCAAAGGGCTTTTGTTTGATTCATGCTAAACATTAAAAAAAAAGCCTTAATACGGGAAAATCGGTTCAAAACAAGTGTAGATTAATGATTTTTTTCTCAAATATGAGTTACTGTTTTTCATAGATTTTTCGACAAAAACATCGTTGTTGGCGATCGGTAATTGGTTGGATTGGAATAGGAGGGGAAGCGGTCAGTTGAGGACTATCGCCAACCTTAGACGACACTGAAAAATGGCGAAATCGATGTCGAAAAACCAATGGAGTCGATCCCTTTTAGGCGTGTCCCTATTTTCGTATCGTGTCATATCTGAAATGGTTTGAACTGACACAAATTCATGTCATGTCCTTGTGTCACTTATTAAGAAATAGTTCTGTGTCAAAAACATGACCCGTGTCCGTAGTTCTGCTATTGTCACTTGTTGAAAATGGGTCTGGTTTGGATCGTGTCTTGAAATGAGTTTTGGGTCAGAAATAGGACTCGTGTCCATAGTTGCAGGTTCTGTGTAGACACGGTGACACAGGCTAACTATTGTGTCAATTAGTTTGAATTAGATATGGATCTAGGTATAAGTTCAGATGTAGGATAACTTAAACGGATACAAATTGGGTTTTGGGTGATTTTAGGATAATTTGAGATCCGATTTGGATATGGTTTGTTGCGTTAGATTTGTAGTTAAATAAATTTTAATATTTTAATTACTTATAATTGTTTAGAGATTAAAATTGAAAGATTTGGTGGTGATAAGAGTGGTCCAGTGGTTTGAGGATTGAATCTTAGAACTCCTTCAGGTAGGGGGTTATGCATTATGAGTTATTTGATATACATTTTAAATAGAATGTGTTTGGGACATTGGTTGATAAATATCATGTTTTGATATGCATGTATTATATGAACATGATATTTAAATGTTGTGTGGCTATGAATTTTGTTTTGGATATTCGTGGATCTGGATATGATTTGTGAATGTGATGAACTATAATTGGTTTTAGAAATATAATGATGTGTGAATATAAAAGTTGTACTTGTGTCAGTTGTGTGTGGTCTCTAGAGACTTGCAGGTCCCTCGGGCGATCTGACTTGGGACGAATATAGGGTGTATTCTTGGGCACTCTATCGTGAGAGTGAGCGTGGTTATCATCGTGGACGGGGTTACCAAGATCAGTTTAGGGAGAGCCAGACGACTCCTGTGGCCTTTGGGACAGGCATAGTATGAGCTGTAATTATCGTAACTAATGATGTGTGTATGAGTGTGTGAATATGTGAGTATGAATTTGAGATAATGATTTAAATGTAAAATTGTGATTTGTTATAAAATGATTGTGAAATTATGCATGCTTTTAATATGATTTCTGTTTAAAGATATTTAACCTCTCTACTGAGCTATGTGTAGGAGCTCACCTATTATTTTACAGTTTATCCTGAAGCTAGCACTTACAAGGCACACTGTGTAGAGTAGGAGTTGGATAGAGCGAACTTTCTCTATTTTAGATGGTACAATAAGTATTAAACGGTTTAGAAAATCTAGTTATTTGGGGTATTGTCGGGTGGGCCTCACACCATTTTGGCGTATTATTAAGACCTTTGAAATGAATATTGATTTCAGTTCGATATTTTATTGAGTTAAATTAAGTTAGTATTGTATTTGACTACTGCTCACCATATCGGCTGAGGCTGCATCGTGGTCGCGACCCGAGCGAGAGTGACACTTCGTGTTTCACCTTCTAATCGAATCTTGTAAGGCTTTGTTAAGAAAATAAGAAGTAAGGTCTATATAGAAAGGTTGAGACATGAGTTTAGTCATTTGGTATGTAAATCATAATCATCAATCTTTTCTTGTTTTTGTAACACTCGAGAGGCCAAAGTTAGATGCATGCCCCGAGTTCAAGGTACTCATGACCTTTCAACTTGTGACCCCCATCATTTTATTCAGATGCAACACGGGGATAGGAGTCTTGACATTAGAAGGCAAGAGTAACTTCATAAGAGTGGAGAGATCTTAGGTTCTACTACAAGACATAGTGTTGTAGATACTAAAGCCTTAAGTAATATTTATCTCCTCTTATGGGGTAAGGGTTCTCACTTGTGTGCCCTTAAGGAACCTTTATCTCATCCATTGGAATTCCTGGTCTCTCATCTTATACTACTAGGTTAGCTAGCCTATTTCATAGTTTTGGATGGGTGGGCTAATTATTGAACCTCTCTCTCCTTTATTTTTTCATCTTAATATACAAAGTTAACACATGAACTCTATCATTACCATCTCACTCAATGGTCATGGCATAGTTGAAAGGTTACCCTTTGTTAAACATAGCAGAGTGAACAACTTCAAAAAAGCACCAAGAGATGGGGTCTATATAATTTTAGGGAAGAGTTCTATTTTCTCTATTATGACACTTCTCAATCGATTCAAACAAGAGTTGTTGCCTCGAAATTTTAGGAAAACATCAGAATTATCACTAATTGCTTTTGCATCCATTCTAAGCATTTATGAGTAAAACCTTGTGCTATGCTTAGCATTGACTAAAACCAAATAGATTTTGTATCACTTAGTTTTTAGGCTACAACTTTCCTAGCTAAGGGGTTGACGGTTGGTATTAGATATTGTTAGTGTAGACTTTTGTTAGAGATGGCTTGGCAACATGCGAGATATTGATAATAGGACTTTTCTGAAACCATCAAACAATAATTAAAGAACGACAAATAGTAATCGACAAACGATAAATGACATTTTCTAGATGGTATTGGTAATTAATCATTTTCCCACATAGAAATAGTGTTTTCTTTGGAATATTGGCAATATTGAGTTAGCTTGGCTTCTTGAGGGGTCAACACCTTAAAAAATTATAGAGAGAGTTATTGTTCGAGGTATGGTAAATGTTAACCTTTAAGTTTATTCGTCACTACCAGTGTCAAATCAACAAATTCAATAGACTCTGATGAACACCTTCAAAACCAGTAAAACTAAGATATGAGACTATAAATACTTTTAGTGCTAGGACATGCAAGGTTTTCAAAATTTTAGCAAGAAAAGATACTTGGTGGGGAAGCCTAGGTTTTCAAGGAAGCACTTAATATTTTCTTGAGTTCCTTCATTCCTAGTGGGCCCACCTATTTATAGGCCTCGCCTTGACTCGAGTTTGCATACATTTTGACATTATGACCATCTCTTTTTCAATGGCTATCATACGTGGCAATATTGATACCTTTAGCTAGACATGTCTTGTTCTTGAGTGTTGTTTTTGCAAAGCAGGGAAATGCCTACCTTGGGAGTCAAACACCCACCAATCTCAACGGTAGGATACTTCCTACCATTGAGCTATCATTAAACTTGTGTTAATATATATATATATATATATATATATAATATTAAGTATTTAATGATAGTTTGAAATCACCAATTTAAGTTTTAACAAAACACGAATTGTAGTTGAACTGGGGGGTCCATGTTTTCAGTTCCAGTTTGAACATTGGGTCGGTTCCGAAGCGGCCATCTACCTTTAGCTATAAATAAGGTATGCTTTATTGTAGCATGGATAGACATTACTCACATTCATAACCAAATGCATTCATTCATGTTCATACCCATGATAGAATTATAATTGAATATAGTTACTTTGAAAAGTAACTCACAATTTGCTATTTGAAGCCATTTATTTTGAAAATTATTTCACAATCTTTCACTATTTTCAATACATATTTGAAGTCTCATTGCTTTGTAAGTCTTATTCTTTCAATAAAAGTATCTTATAATTTGAACCTTTACTTAGTGTATCATGGATTTTACTCATCCAAATTGAACCTTAGATAACTTCGAATTATACAATATATTTGAAAATATATGCATTTCTTACATATAAGATTCCACTTTAGTATATGTTATCTTGAAATTTGACACTTTTGTATAGGCCTTGTGTATGGTATCCTTTCGTATGTCCTTTTTAAGTGTTCAAATTCATGACATCATGAAGCACCCCCACTTCATACTCATGTAGGTAGATTTTATCATAAGTGCCTCCATAAGAGCACTCCAATAAAATCCTAATATAGGGCCTATTAAGGGCACAATTGAACATGTTTTATCACTTTTATGGGACCAAGTACCTTTATCATGGGATGCTCAGTTGATAGGTATGTGTAATGATTCTAATGATGTATTTTAGCTTATTAAACTCAAAACTTGATATTACTTAAGTATAAGTCGAGGTTCTACCGTTGGTAATCTTGTAAAATAGGCCTAGACCCATCTTGATTGGTGCCTTTCACATTGAATCTCTTGTTAGACCTTTCATTAAAGGATTTAGAAGATCCAATTTTGATCTTATATAAATCATGTACCTACTCTATTCTTTATAAGATCTTTAACACAACTATATATTAGACTAATATGTCTAGATTTCTCATTATACCTATGAAAAAAAGCCCTTGATAATGTCTTCTGATAGTTCATGTATATAGATACTATAGGATTTTCTCATATCATAATCTCATGAAGCAAATTTTTAAGTCATTCTACTTCTTTACCTTTCACAACTAGAGCTGTAAACTCGACAACCATAGTGGAGTCAACTATATATGTTTGTTTTTTAGAACCCTATGAAACTATACTCTTGCCAAGAGTGAAGTTCCAATCGCTTGTAGAAGCATGATCTTTTGAGTAGCCGACCCAACTAGCATCTAAATATTTTTTTAAAATAGAAAGACTTCTATCATAGACTAAGCTAGAATTAATTGCTCATTTTAAGTATTTTAATATTCAATGATCACCATATTAATGATCCTTACTTGAATTACTTATGCAATTTCAAGTTAAGTATATGTCATAGAATATAATAGGCATCCAATTTTTACATACTTCAATTATGCCACTATGCACCTGTTATTTGATACTGATTTGAATATCAAATGAAGAAGAGAAGGGATAACAATCAAAACAATCAGATTTTTTAAGACTTTTCAATATATTGTGATTATGAAGACCTATACTATTTTCTTTTCCTGTTATTCTAATACCTAGTAACATTTTTTTCTCTCATATCTTTCATATCAAAATCGTAATACAAAAACCTTTTGATATTTTTAACTTCTTTTAAACTCATATAAAAGAATGGACTATCATCAACATATAAATAAATTAAACAACCTTTTCCATAAAGAATATTGTAATAAACACATTCATATCATTCATTTATTTTGAAACCATTTGCAACAATAACTTGGTCAAATCTTTGATGCCATTTCTTAAAAGCTTGGCTTATTTTCAACCATAGAATGAACTAGATTAATTTGCAACATTTATGTTCTTGTCTAGGGACAACAAATCCCTTGGGTTGTTCCATATATACCTTCTCATCAAAATCACTACCTACAAAAGTAATTTTAACATTTATTTGGTGAATAACAAGATTATATATAGATAAAAGTAGTAAAAGCACTCTAATTATAGTTTATCTATCAGTACACACATATATATAAAAATAGTCAATTCCATCTTTTTAAGGGAAATCCTTACCGATAAGTCTAGAATTGAACTTAGCAATTGTTCCACCAACTTTTATTTTCTTTTTTGAAAATATATTTATAACTAATTGCTTTAGAAAAAGAGGGAGATCTATTAATTTTCAAATTTTACTATGCATTATTGAGTCTTATCTCATCTTAGATGACTTCTTTAAAAAAAGTCACATCAAGAGACTTCATAGCCTCTTCATTTTGGATAATTTTTTGTATCTTAATAAAATGACATATGATTCACAATTGAGTAACATGTTTCTTCAACTATGGAAATATTGTCTAAAGGTCTTTCCCTTTCTTTGTATTTTGCTTAGTTTGGGCATTGAATTTCGTATATTGTCATTACTAATTCTATCTTTTTTGAGATCATGTCTATTTTCATGAATGTCTTATTGGTATATGAATTGAGATAAACCTATTTTTTAAATAATATCTCTAACAATCATCATATTAATCTGATATGAGTAATTTGATTCAATTACAACAAATTTATATGACTTACTATGTTGGGTAGAAAAGATACATTTAATAACTCTTTCATCCAATTTCTTTTTTTTGGGTTCTAAAACTTTGACAATAACTCTATAAACCTAAACTTTAAGATAGTTTAGGTTAAACTTTTTTATTCCAAAGTTCATACAAGATAATCTTGTTCCTTTTATTTGAAAATCTATTTAAATAAGAAATAATTAATAATATTTCACCCTAATAACTATTGGATAAATCAAAATATAACAATATAATATTATCATTTCTTGTAACAATATTTTTTCCTTTCACCCACACCATTTTGTTATATAAGGAGCTATAATTTGATATATAATTCCTATACACTCAAATATTCTCCTTTTTTTATAGGTTCTCAAATACTTAATGTAAGCTTTATGTTGAAGTTCCACTTGAGTTTTTGAAAATCTTAAATATTTCTAAAACTTTATCATTCACATACATCAAATACACAAAGAAACTAGTGTAATTATCAATAAATGTTATAAGGTACTTTTTACCACATATCATGAGGCAACCATATAAATGACAAACATATGAATGAATTAAATTCAAAACTTTGGAAATTGTTTGAATTCTTATAAATGAGAGTCTAATAATTTAGTAAGCATGCAAGTAGAACATTAATATATTGTTTTGTTTATTTTTAGAATCAAGTTTGATTTAGCTATGTCATGCAATTTTCTAAAATTCACATGCCCCAATTTTTTTTTTTTGCATATCACAAGTTAATAATATGAGCAAAATAATATTCTTATTATTGAGATTTAATTTGAAATAGACTCGTATAAACAACCCTTCTCAACGAACATTCCTCTCTTAGAAAAGTTAAATTTGTTCCCTCATACACTTTAAATCCATAACTAGGGAATCAACAAAAAATTTCTTAGAAAAATTCTCTTAGGAATAAGGACTTTACTTAAAGTAAATTTGAGTTTAACAACTCTTATTTGATAAACCTCATGTATCCATCCTAATTGAATTGTACACAATCTTTTCATATTCTTCTAGTGTAAATTTGGGAGCTTTATAAATGATTTGTGGAGGTTCTTGTTCTTGGTTCCCCAAACTCGAGTACCTCAAAATGGAGTAGTTCTACCTTTCCACTAGATACCTTTTCAAATATCCCAATCTAATTCTTACACTCTCTTAGAAAGTCAATCTTAGAAAATTTCTAAAAAATAGGTCCTTTCAAGCACTTCTTATGACAAGAACAATCTCCAAGCACTCAAAGTACCTTAAAATTTGAATGGTTGACCTAAAGATGTACGATGAAGCACGTAGTCATATGTTAAATAACTCATGACATGGTTAAAGCATGAAAAACCTTTTGGTATCATTGAAGGCTCTAGACAAAAAAAGCTTATGAATACTCTTAATGCGGAAAAGTTGACACATCGATGGAGGCTCTAGACAAAAAGCAATGGACTCATTGAAATGGAAATATTGATGATATTTATGGGTTCCAACAAATGGTGATGTGGATGGTATTTACGATCTAAGTGATTAAAGAGATAATTAGTAGGCATAAGAGAAATTAAAGCTTATGAAATGGCTCTTTTAGAATCCATGGTTCAATATAAAGGAAGGAGGATGTCGAAAGACGTCAAACAATCCATAAATCAACCAATCATTCAATTTGTTCTTTCTACTTCCATAGTTTACTTTTTGTTTTCCTCCTTAGTTTCGATTCATCTTTCTTGTTGTTTTCTTTTTCTAAGATTTCTTTGAAAGGATAATTTATTCTTTTCTTTTTCTCTTCTTTATTCCCCTTCACTTTCTATTTTGGTTCTTGATGCCTATTGATTGAGCGGAGTCCACACTGTCGAAAACTTAAATTAACTAGGACACTTACCCAAGGATTTCATGGAACCCACATAAGAACTTTGTAAATAACCTTGTGAGGACGAGGGTTTACATTCTCTCATACGCCGGCACGTCCTCCAGTAGAGTTTCACAGAAACAGATTACCCTAATAGGTTAAAGTGTTATTTCTAGTGTACTTTTTTAGCGTGAACATGCTTCTTGACATGCTCGACGAGATTACCTTTTTCCTTAGAGAAGCCATAATTGTTCAATCTCATTATTTATCAATATATCTCATTCATGAAGATACTTGGCATTATTCGCATTTGCAGACGAGTATGTTGGGAGGCACACAACAGGTCCCTCTCGCTCAAATGGTTCCTCTGTTAGAATTAGTGGGGTTCTGCACATGGTACTAGCAAGCAGCTACCTGTCGGCACCACCACCTTTGCTACCGGAAGGCAACCCTCCGATTCCTCTGTATCGACTAGCTCTTTCGGCTAATTGCAACCATTTGGTTTTGGTGATGAAACCGTATTATCCTTGAGTGGAGAGTGAACAATTACCTTCTGCCAAATGTAGTTCGAACAACCACCTTTTGATCCAAGATGATACACCCTTTAATAAAGATTGGTCAACAAGCTAGTATAGCATGCTTTTGGCAACAAACTTTAAGCTCATGACACTGAAGTAGAGTGAAAGCCTTATAAGGAACAGGTCAATAGTCTTGTGTCCATCCTTAGAGGTTTTAAGGTGAAGATCTCAACATCCTAGGGACGGCGACAATTACCGGAGAGAATCTTTCCGAATTCATATTGCAATTCAGAGGACTCGTGAAAAGTGAATAACATAAGCTACTACTAATCGTTTCTTCCTAACTTGTCAAACTTATGCATGGTACACATCTTTGAAGTTGTGATCTATTCACAAGGAAATGTGAAAGGTATTTCTCAAAAAGGTATAACAAGAAGTCTCGGCCTACAATAGATGATGTAATGAATCTTGAACAGAAATTTGATGAATCGGTCTAGGGTTTTTTTCAAAAGGTTCTTGGATATAATCACGTGTTGTCAAATGCAGTTTACCGATGCACAACACACGATTTTTACAAAGAACTGCCTATAACCGGAGATCGTAAAAGGACTGACTGGTCATTATAACCCATAACTCATCCAATTGGCCAACCACAGGTGAGGTTGAACACCGGCGTGTGATACCTCCTTGTGTTTGCAACGGCAAAACTTGGTGGTTGCATGACTCCTCGGTGGTCTAGAGGATCGAGTACATGTGTTTGTGTGTGATCATGTAGAGAAAATGCGTGGGTCGTTTAAAGAGGTCAAACAATGCCATCACAGGACGATTTCCATAATGCTTCAATCCGATCTTTCTAGTGTTAGTAAGTCGTTCAGGGAACATTCTTATAATCTAAATGATCTGATTGGATGCAAATTGTCCAACGGACTTTTGATTTGGATTAAGATTTAGATATAATTGGTTACCAAACCCGACTAAATGAATTTAAGTCAGAAAATGTCCAAAACCCTAATCAGTACCACAACCCATGATTGAATCTAGCCATGTCTGGGTAAACCATGACTTGTGCTTCCAAACTGTTCCTTTTGTTGATAAGAACATTTTTCTAATTAAAATTGTCAGATAAAAGAATTGTTAGCAATAAAAGAAAACAAACCCAAGTCTTTCATATTGCTAAGAGCACAAATAAGTTTGCATTGCTAAAAATACATTTTATGTCATTAACGACTCCCGGTGAATTGGTTGACTCTACGATTTGGATCGTAAATGGTACAAAATACTCGTCTATGTATCAGATCGGATCCTCAAACGATTTGGTTACAGTTCTTAATTCTCCCCTTGGGCGTTCACAGATGCCAATTTGTGCAGCTCTTCCACGAACCCTGTGAGGTCCTTGAACGAGCTTCCCCCTTCTTGTACAGCATTATGAACTGTGTCCTTGATCGCCCTTGCACGCGCCCTCACCTCTCCTTCCCCTTGTATTACCTGGTTTAATACTCCAGCAAGACGGGCCGGATCCGGCTCAGATTCAGTCCCCTCTTGCACCCGAAGACCGGTGCGAAGATGGCCGACAATTAGCTGCTCATTGCTGTACTGGTCTGCACCTTGTGGCCAAGTTAACATGGGCACGCCTGCGGCCAGGCATTCCAAGGTTGAGTTCCAGCCGCAATGACTCAAGAAGCACCCAACCGAGCCATGGTTCAATATCAGAAGCTGTGGTGCCCATCCCCTCAGGATGATGCCTCTGTCCTTCGCCCTTTCCTCGAAGCCTTCCGGCACTGCACTCACATGATACCAATAATTGGTTAACTGAATTTTACGAAGATGTCACAATCTTATATCATAGGAAAATTATGAATGAATATAATATGCTACCAATTTTAACAGTTTGTATATTAAATGAAAAAAGCAAAATAAAAAGCAAGTCATTGTCCAGGTCGGCTAAATGGGCCCTTTAGCCCCATGTTACACAATTCAAAGGAATCTAAACCATTTATTTTTATTTCTTTTATGTTTGATGAGAAAAACTCCGCCCATGTAAAGGATCACCCTTGCATTGCAAGGAAGAGGGTTGTGTTAGGCTTCCGACAGCCTGCGTAAAACTTTGTCAGATTTGTATACCATGAATTATACAAATTATGAGCATTGCTTTGTGGCTTCTTTGCCCAACGATAAGCTGCGGAGCCCAAATGCAGTGATAAGTAAGCAAGGGCCACTATATTTTCACCCGGATGAAGTGAATCAATTGCAGAGAGGGTTCCCACGTCATGGACGGATGTGAGTAAAAAAGTTAGTCTCGCTACATTGTCGCCCGAATGTTGTGAATAATTTACAAAGAGGGTCTCTGCATTTTCAATATGGACGGATGCGGAGGGTAAGGAAGTTAGTCCTAGATAATAAGATTCGTATTGGTTCTTGGAATATCGGAACATTATCCGGCAAGTTAATGGTGGTGGTAAATACTATGATTCTGAGAAAGATTCATATTCTATGTTTACAAGATACAAAGTGGATTGGAGAAAAAACAAAGGAGATAGAAGATACATGTTTTAAATTATGGTACTCAAGTAAGGAAAAGGCTCGAAACAGAGTTGATATTATCATAAATAAAGATTTAAAGGATAGTGTAGTAGACATACAACGATATGGTGACCGAATCATGATGTTGAAATTAGTATTAGAAGTAGAGGTTTTGAATATAGTTTTACGCACCCCAAGTAGGCTTAGAAGATAATATAAAGACAACTTTTTGGGAAGAGTTAGATAAGGTGATTCAAAGGATTCCACAATAGGAGATGATTTGTTTAGGAGGAGACTTAAATGGACATGTCGCTAAAGAGGCATTAGGATATCAAGGCATTCATGGAAACTTTGATTTTGGGGATATAAATGAGGAAGGTAGGAAGATTTTAAATTTTGCTATGGCATTTGATCTCTTTATATTCAATACAATCTTCGAAAAATGAGATGAATATTTAATTACTTATAAGAGTGACTTATCACAAACACAAATTGATTACTTTATTTGTAGAAGAAAAGATAGAGCATGTTGTAAAGATTGTAAGGTAATTACAGGAGAAAGTTTAACCACCCAACGTCGACTTTTAGTTATGGATTTACAAATAAAAAAATGGACAAAGAAGAAAAGAGTGCATCGAGTTATTCAGACTAAATGGTGGAACCTCGAAAGCAAGAAAGAAGATATATTTAAACAGAAAGTCCTTCAAGGAGATGCTTGAAATTATATTGGTACACCTTGTGATATGTGAAAAGTGGCAAAAGATGTGTTAGGTGAATCTAAGGGAGGTGTACCGGCACAAAAAGAAGCTTGGTGGTGGAGTGAAGTAGTGCAAAATAAAATTAAAGCAAAGAGAGCATGTTACAAATTATATTATGCTAAGAAAACTAGTGAAACTTTAGAAGCTTATAAGAAAGCAAAAAAGGAAGCGAAAAAGGCCGTGAGTGAAGCAAAAGCTAAAATTTGAGAGGACTTATATAAAAAACTCAACTCAAAAGAGGGTGAAAGAGATATTTTTAGGATAGTTAGGGCTAGAGATAAGAAAACTAAAGATCTTAATTATGTTAGATACATCAAAGATGAGGATGAAAAATAGTGGCAAATGATGATATAAGAAATAGATGGAAAAACTATTTTTATAATCTTTTTAATGAAAATAAAGATGTTAGTATTAGCTTAGGAGAGTTAGCCAAATCAGAAAAGTATATAAACCACAATTTTTACTGACGTATTCAAAAGAATGAAGTCAAAGAGGCTCTTAAACATATGAAGGGTGATAAATCGGTAGGACAAAATAATATTCCTATAGAAGTTTGGAAAATACTAGGAGAAATAAGAATCACTTGGCTCCCAAGACTATTTAATGAAATATGAAAAAACCAAAAGATGTCCGAGGAATGGAGAGCAAGTACACTTATACCCATATATAAGAATAAGGGAGACATTCAAAATTGTACGAATTATCGAGGTATCAAGTTATGAGTCATACTATGAAATTATGGGAAAGAATTATCAAACATAGGTTAAGACAAGTATCAAGTACAACAAAAAACCAATTTGGATTCATGCCAGGCAGATCTATTATTGAAGCGATTCACCTTTTGAGACGTCTTATGAAACATTTTAGAGGAAAAAAGAAAGACCTTCACATGATATTTATTGATCTAGAAAAAGCTTATGATAGGGTACCGAGGGAGGTTCTTTGGAGAACTTTGGAAAAAAGAGGTATCCCATTGACATATATTAACCTTATAAGAGATATGTATGATGGTGCAAAAACATGTGTGAGAACTCATGAAGGAACGACAGACTTCTTTGAAGTTAATATTGGGTTACATCAAGGATCAACTTTAAGTCCATACTTATTTATAATGGTGATGGATGAGTTAACAAAAAATATTCAAGATGAAGTACCTTGGTGTATGTTATTTGCAGATGACATTGTATTAGTGGAAGAGTCTAAGGAAAAAGTTAATAGAAAATTGGAACTATGGAGAGAAGCATTAGAAAGCAAAGGCCTCCGACTTAGTAGAACAAAGACAAAATATATGAAATATAAGTTTGATCATTTGGTTACTTCAGAGGACATAGAAATTAAAATTGGCACACATTGCATCCACCAAAAGGAAAATTTTAAATACTTAGGGTCAATTTTTCAGAGTGATGGAAAAATTCATGGAGATGTTACGCATGAAATTAATGCTGGTTGATTAAAATGGAGAGGAGCATCAGGTATTCTTTGTGATAAGAATATATTATTAAAGTTAAAATGTAAATATTACAGAGCAACAATTAGACCTGTTATGTTTTATGGTTCTGAGTGTTGGGCAGTTAACCATCAACATGTACAAAAGATGTCTGTGACAAAAATGAAGATGTTGAGATGAATGAGTGGTCATACAAGAAAAGACCATATACATAATGAGGTTATTAGAAACAAATTAGGAGTGACACCAATAGAGGATAAAATGAGAGAATATCGTTTAAGATGATTTGGACATATAGAAAGAAGATCAGAAGAAGAACCTATAAGAAGGTAAGGAAAGCTAAATTTGGAAAGTATTAAAAGAGGTAGAGGACGACCACAAAAGTGTTGGAAAGAAACAATAAAGAATGATCTAGCTTATTGTGAGTTAATTGTTAACATGGCACATAATAGAGCTCTGTGGAAACAAATAATCTATGTAGTTGACCCCGTCTAGTAAGGGAAAAGGCTCAGTTGTTGTTGTTGTATGTTTGATGAGAAATGATTGGAATTTAAAATTTAAAAGCATCACTTAATCATGTAAAGTACACTTAAAAAGGTTTACACATTTTTTATTTTTTAATTCAAATTTCAATCATCCATTCATAATGGATGGTTGAGATTGGGTTGGATTTACCAATATATCCAAATGATTTTTAACCCTCTATATTGTGTTATATTATATGTAAGGGATCACTCTTACATGACAGATTCTAAGCCCAGATAAATGAGGAGGGTTGTGTTAGACTTCTAACAACCAGTATAAAACTTTGCCGGACTCATCTATCATGAATTCTACAAATTATAAGCATTGCATTGAGGCGTTCTCTCTTAGCGATGCCTCTTACCAACATACTGCAGAATCCTAATGTAGTGAAAAGTAAGCAAGTATATCTACATCTTCACCCGAATGTAGTGAATCAATTAGAGAGAGGGTTCCCATATTATGGACGGGTGTGGGTAAAGAGGTTTGTCACACTACATTGTCATCCAAATGTAGTAAACAAGTTACAACTAGAGTCTCCGTATTTTCAACATGTGGAGGTAAGGAAGCTAGTCTTAAATAATAATATTCGTATTGATACTTGGAATATTGGAACATTGATCGACAAGTTAATGGAGGTGGTAGATAGTATGATTAAGAGAAAGATTCATATTATATGTTTACAATATACAAAGTGGGTGAGGGAAAAAGCAAATGAAATTGAGAATACAAGTTTTAAATTATGGTACTTAGGAAATGATAGTGTAATAGACATATAACGATATGGTGTTTGAATTATGATAGTGAAATTAGTGTTAGGAGTAGAGACTTTGAATATAGTTTGTGCTTTTACATCCAAAGTAGGATTACAAGATAGTATAAAGAAGATTTTTTGGGAGGAGTTAGATAAAGTAATTGAAAGAATTCAATAAATGGAGATGATTTGTTTATGAGGAGACTTAAATGAACATGTCAATAAAGATGCATTAGGATATCAAAGTATTAATGAAAACTATGGTTTTGCAGATATAAATGAGGAGGGTAGAGAGATTTTAAATTTTGATATGGTTTTTGATCTCTTTGTATCCAATACAGTTTTTAAAAAATGAGATGAACAATTAACTACTTATAAGAGTAGCTTGTTACAAATACAAATTGATTATTTTGTTTGTAGGAAAAAAATAGATTGTGTTGTAAAGATTGCAAGCTAATTCCAAGAGAAAGCTTAACTACTCAATATCGACTTTTAGTAATGAATTTCCAAGTAAAAAAGTGGAAAAAGAAGAATAAAGTGCATAAAGTTATTTAGACTAGATTGAAACCTCAAATGTGAAAAAGTAGATATACTTAAATAGAAAGTTCTTTAAGCATATGCTTGGAATTATGTAGGTATACCTTCTGATATATAGAACAATATGACTATACATATTAGAGAAGTGGTAAAATATGTGTTAGACGAATCTAAAGGAGGTGTATCAACACAAAAGAAGCTTGTGGTGGGGCGAATTGCAAAATAAAATCAAGGCAAAGAAGGCTTATTACAAATTGCATTATATGCCAAGAAGATGAGTGAAACTTAGGATACTTATTAGAAAGCAAAAAAAATAAAAAAGGTCATTAGTGAAGCAAAAGCCAAAATTTGGGAGGATTTATATAAAGATTAACTCAAAAGAAGTTTAAAGAGATATTTTAGGATAGTTAAGGCTAAAGATAAAAAAAACTAAGATCTTACTTTTATTCGATGCATCAAAGAAGAGGATGAGAAGATTCTAGTGATAAATGATGATATAAAAAATAGATAAAAAATTATTTTAATAAGCTTTTTAATGAAAATATAGATGATAATATTAGCTAAGGAGAGTTAGCTAAATCAGAAAAGTATATAAACCACAATTTTTATCGGCGTATTTAAAAGAATAAAGTCAAAGATACTCTTAAATATATAAAGGTTGGTAAATATGTAGGATCATACGATATTCCCATGGAAGTATGAAAACTTATAAGAGAGATGAGGCTCACTTTACTTACAAGACTTTTTAATGAAATATGGAGAACTCAAAAGATGTCCGAGGAATGGATAGTAAATATGCTTACACTCATATATATGAACAAAGGAGACATTTACAAATGTGTGAATTATCGAATGTAGGTTAAAACAAGTATCGAATATAATAGAGAACAAATTCATATTCATACCCAGTAGATCTACTATTAAAATGTTCACCTATTGAGACATCTTATGAAATATTTTAGAGTAAAAAAAAGAAACTTCACATATTATTTATTGATATAGAAAAAGCTTACGATATGATGTCAACAAATGTTCTTTGGAGAACCTTATAAAAGAGAAATATCTCATTTATATATATAAATCTTCAAAGAAACATATATGATGATCCAAAACCATGCGTGAAGACTCATGAAGGAATGACAAATTCCTTTGAAGTTAATATTCTGTTACATTAGGGATCAACTTTAAGTTTATATTTATTTATATTGGTCATTGATGAGTTAACAAAACATATTCAATATTAAGAACTCTGGATATGTTATTTGCAAATGACATTGTGTTAGTAGACGAGTCTAAGGAAAAAGTTAATAAAAAATTGAAACTATGGAGAGAAATGTTAGAAAGTAAAGGCTTCTTACTTACTAGAACAAAGACAAAATATATGGAATGTAAGTTTGATCATTTGGATACTCAAAGTATATAGAAATTAAAATTGACACACATTGCATTCCTTACAAAGAAAGTTTTAAATAACTAGGGTCAATTTTTCAAAGTATTGGAAAAATTTATGGAGATACACATATAATTAATGCCGATTACTTAAAATAGAGAAGGACATCAGGTATTCTATGTGATAAAGAAGATACCATTAAAGTTGAAAGGTAAATATTATAAAGCAATAATTAAACCTATAATGTTTTATGGTTATGAATATTGGGCAGTTAATCATCAACACGTGCAATGAATATTTGTAGCAGAAATGAAAATGTTGAGATAAATTAGTGATCACACAAGGGAAAACTGTATACATAATTGAGAGTATTATCAATAGAGGATAAAATGAGAAAAAATCATTTAAAATGATTTTGACATGTAGGAAAACGACCCAAGGATGCTCCCGTAAGAAGATATGAAAAACTAGATTATGAAAATGTTAAAAAAAAGAAGAAGATCACAAAAGTATTGGAAAGAAACAATAAAGAATGATCTAGTTTATATTGAGTTAACTGCTATCATGCCACGTGATAGGGGTATGCAGAAGCAAAGAATCCATGTAGCCAACCCCATTTTGTATGGAAAAAGGCTTAGTTGTTGTTTTACATTGTGTTATACATAATTAAAATTAAAATTTGGAAAGCAAAACTTATCCATAGAAACAAAGTACACCTAAAAAATATAGTAAAAATACTCTCTGCATTATCAATTTTAATTTCTACCGTTAATCTTACTTTGGAAAACCGAAAAGAAGAACTTAGCTATATATTCTAATAAAAATCGGTAAAGCAATAGAAAAGTTACGGATATAATCAATAGTTAATCATAATCATATCAATGAAACTAACTATACATTAAAAACCAGAGATCGAGACGTTCCCTCTCCTACAGCCCTAAGTAGACCGTTCAAAACGTTCTTCTTAGTATCTAAAATAGGTTATACCCACGTTGAGAGCGTCAGCCGAACGGTAGGGTATTCTAGCGCTGGCGTTGCTGTCGAGAAGTTCGACTCTCAAAGGTACATGTGTCGTGTTTGTTAGGCCTTTAGCTTAGCTTTTCCTCGTAAAAAAAATTTCTACCCTGAGTTCCTGCTGTTCGTCTTGACAAAATCTCGACCCTACGTTATATTGTAAACGATGAAATGATGAAAAATAGTGAACGGCCAACCTTGACTGTGGGACCCGTCTTTGAGCTCCTTGACGCACCAAAGAAACCTCACGCGGCTCCGCTCCAAACCCGCTGCCAACGAGGCCATCTGCCCGTCGGTCAGTACCGCCTGGCTGCCGAAACACACGTACACCACTGAAGCTTCCGGCTGCCCGTCCAGCCACGTCATCACATGACCGATGCCGACGTCGCTGGGCCCACCTCTCTCCTTCACTCTACTCATCAAGGTCAAGGGCCCCACCGCCCACACCCTTCCACCGTCCGATCTCCTCTTTAGATGGTCCAGATACGTTCTCTCTATCTCCCCAGACACATTGAAAACACTGCCCCAACTAACCGCGTTACCCAAATAGTCCTCCCTCATGTGCTCCATCGAACTGGGCGATTCTTTGTACTTCCGATATATCGGGGAGAGCTGGTACCAAGGAAATGTTGGGGAACCGGGTACCTCCTCGATGCGTATCGGGTAAAAGTCGTCGTCGGCACAGTGAACGGGGCGGTCTGGTAGGTTCATCCAGAGCCAGGTGAGGATGGAGACGGAGAATGCGCCTGAGGTGTAGAAAGTGATGCGCGGCACGCCGAGGGTCCGAGCCAAATGTAGAGTCCAGCCAAGAAACATATCGGACATGATGGCGGAGGGTGGGTCGGGGTTAGTTCGGGCCCAGTTTAAGAGAGGGTAGGAGAGGCCGCGGAAGGCGCGCATCATGGGCACGAAGGAAGGGCCTGGGAGGTCTTGGATGTTCTCTATCCCGGACGGGATGTCCGGATGGGACGGGAACGGAAGGATTAATGGAACGATGGAAGAGGAGTCGGAGAGGAATGGTTGGAGGAAATGAAGGTTCTTGGGAGTAAGGGCGACGGTGATGAAGATGGAGAAACGTTCGGACAGGATGTGAATGAATTCGAACAGCGGGATCATGTGTCCCTGAGCAGGGTAAGGAACAACCAGCAAGTGCGGAGTTCGTTTAATCGCCATAGCCATCACTCTCTCTCTCTCACGAAATTTATCGTTGCCTTATAACGGGCTTCTCCTTGTCTATTCTGGGATTGCCCCCTTGTCTTTTTACCCTATTTTCAGAAGCCTCTCTATACCTACCGTTCAATAGATGTGAACACAAAGCAGCACATGCATATCACATTCTTTTTGACAGGGATTTTGTTTTTGTTTTTATTTTTATTAAAATTCGAAAATTATCCTCTAACTCTTAACGGTCTAAAACTCTTGGTCAACCTGATTTTGGTCCAGACATGAGACGGTGGATGGTTTGTTCATGATCATGCATTGAATCGATATTCGAGCTGTGAGTGATCGAAAAAATGGTCTTAGATTTGTTCTAGTCTGTACAAAGAGTCTTTTTCTTTCATTTGACTTATAATAAAAAACATTATCTCATTATTTCAGTAGGGGCATTCTTTCTTCTATTGGAGTTGAGATTGTACACTTCATTACATCATGACATATATCTAGTCATATCCATGATGCATCTCATGATATAAATGCATTTTCTTACAAGTTGGAGCATTTTTTTTTTTATAGGAGTTAATTCTCCTTCCCCTTTTAGCGTTAGGTCTCAAGTCTTTCTCATACATTGATTTTTGCTCCCACCTCAATCTACACTTGTTTTATTTTGACATTGCTTGGTTCATGTTTTCAGCTTACTTGATCTTCCTAGAGGCCTTTTGTGTTTGCTGAATTTTAGCAAAGGACTCAAAAGTATGTCATCCTTTTTGAATTACCCCACCATGCACTTTAGAGGAAGACATCATCTCACCAACACTTCTAATTTAACTAGACGATGCATCATTATAGTTGTTGTCCTATCAGTTATCATTGTGCTCTTTCAAAAACTGAATTTTAGCAAAGGACTCAAAAGTATGTCATCCTTTTTGAATTACCCCACCATGCACTTTAGAGGAAGACATCATCTCACCAACACTTCTAATTTAACTAGACGGTTCATCATTATAGTTGTTGTCCTATCAGTTATCATTGTGTTCTTTCAAAACATGGATGAGAGATAGGCCTAAAAGTTTAAGAGAGACTTGTGTGAGAAAATGATGACATTTCAGAAATGTCAAGTTATCCATAGGTATGCCTTGAGGATGCTTCAGAAGAGACTCAAGGACGATTAAATATGAGCTTGCTTATACTCATAACATTATGATAGAAAAAAAATCTATTACCAAAAACTTATCCTCCTAGAAAAATTTTGTGCTTTAAGTTTCAAGTATCATTCTATGATATTTTAAAATTGATTATTTTGAAACATGTTTTATGGAAACAAACTCATTTCTCTCAAAAAGTCAAAGATTATCCCTTTTAAAGAACCTCATTGGTTTTTCCAAGGAAAAGGATTTTATTGTCATCTTATTGATTTGATTTTGAAAGAAAATTTTCTTGAGTTGACTTGAAAGTCTCTTTTTGAAAATTATCCATCTTTCTCTTATATAGAAAAAAAACCTTTGTCTTGCACTCTGTCAAATATAAGGTTCGCGGTATGTATCACGATAAGATACATCTTTGGCCTTGGTTCAGCCGAAATGGATTCTATGAAATCTATATCCAAAAAAAGAAAAATTAATTTTCACACAAAGTTTCATAAAAGATTCTAAGTTTTTCAAGTAAATTTTCTATCAAGATCTTTGAAGAAAGTCAAATTTTGGTGTTTATTTCTTTGTCGTCAACCAAGTCTTATATTCATTGATACAAAAAAGGGGCATATGTAAACACCCAATTTTTTTTTAAGAAAAATATGTTTTATCTAATAAAGTTGGTTTTAAAGTTTCAAATTTTAAAACAAGTGAAATGACTCTATGGATCTTCGATCATAGGGTCCAAGTATGCTTTACAATGAATTAAATCAAATGAGGTTACTAATTCAAGAATATATTCAAAAAGAGAATAAAAGAGAAGGAAAAGTTGCAGCATCCACTTGCTTTATGCGGAAGAGTTTATCATTGAAGAGAATTCTAGTAAAAATAAAAATATCTAAATTATTTTCAGCCATTATGGAAAGCTATGCATACATATTACATATATGCTATATATATACATATACATGTATAGAAATATAATATATAATTATATAAACATGTAATAATTGAGAAACTCATCCATATGTATCCTATGTATAATATATATATATATGTGTGTGTGTGTGTGTGTGTGTGTATGTAACATTATATATATAACACTAGGTAAGTATGTACACACACACACACACATATATATATATGTAGTATCATAAAATATATAATATTCACCTTACATATATATATATATATTTGCACAACATAGGTTGTATTTATATGACATTGGGTAAGTATGTATGTATGTATGTATATATATAGTATCATAAAATATATGTATTTACCTTATATATATACACGTTGTGTGTGTCTATATATATATATATATATATGGGGGGGGGAGGTATAATGTTCGTATATATTAATTATATCTACATAATATATAGCTATATATAATGTGTACATGACATACATAAAGGATAAACCAAACAAGAGAGGTGCAACCAGTAATTTTCAGTTTTTTTACTTGTCATTTGCAACAACAAGCTTAAGAAGAAAGCACAATCCATACAAATATAAAAAATTACAGCTTCTTGCTTTTTGTTTTTATACTTTCCCAAAATGAAAAATGTTGTATCAAGTTTTCTTTTTCAAGATACCCTAAGAAAAACTATAAATAGGGTGCTCATCATCATTATAAAGGAGGGGCAAGGCAAGAAGTTATAAGAATTTGATCTTTCTCTCTCGCACATTTGTGCCATCCAGACCCAATGATTGACCAACCCCTTGCTAGCCAACCTCGTGAGTTTCATCTTTTAGTTTATTAATTTTTGTTTTTTTATTAAACCTTCTTAATTCTCCTAGGATTCTTTTTTATAAATATTCAAACCTTGGTCATTTAACATAAGCATCATAAGCTTTAGTCGATCCTTTTTTTTATCATCTTGCATCTTCATTCTTTAGTTGTATTCTTACATAGATAGTTTATTTCTTGGTTAGGTTAGGATGATTTTGCATATTAGATTTAATTCATGTATGGTCAACATCCCATCTTTGCACCTTTTTACATAAGTTTTTTTTTTTAAATTCTTGCACATTTGATGTTATAAAATAATTATTTAAAATTCATGCAGAAGAAAGAGGCTAGGTAACAAAATCCTTCTTTCTGGTTAGGGTTGGCAAAGCAATTTGAGCTGGCCTCCTATGATTGGATTGTTCGTTACTTCGTTCAGTCCATTTAAATAGCTGAACTTCACTCTCTCCTCTTTGGCGGAGAAAGCTTGAAGAGCTTTTCTCGTGATCTTTTGCAAATCAGAATTTTTTGCAAATCAAGATCTCTTGCAATTAAGGATTTCTTACAAATTAGGATTTTGTACAAATTGAGATTTTCTCCAAATTGGGATTTTTGCAGCTTAACATTTTTTTAATTAGTTGCATATTCTATTTATTACATAATTGTTAATTAGGGCATCATTTTCTTAGTGTTGATTTTTAGACATGTTCATTAATAGGTCCACATCCATTTTAGGTCCATATCTATTTAGAAGTCCACATTTATTTTAGATCCATATCCATTTAGGTTATATCTATTTTAGATCTATATCCATTTTGACCCATATCCAATTTAGATCTATATCCCTTGAGACCCAAAACCAATAGGAATAAAGAGCTCCTTTTTGTATTCACATGCCAATTCAATCTTTTATTAGTCAAAAATTTTATAGTAGAAGAACCGACCCTTACCTGTTGGGTAAGAAGTAATTGTGAAAAAACTTGATTTGGGCCCATAATGCATAAAAAAAAAGCGAATAAGAGGTGAGCCACTTGCTTTTGTAAAAATAAGAAGATTGAATACAAGTTGAGGGTTTTGCAGGACCTAAGATTTGTACACAATATATATATATATATATATATATATAGAGAGAGAGAGAGAGAGAGAGAGAGAGTAACACTCAACCATACTCAATTCTCCTTAAAAATCTTAAATCTTTAAAATTAAGCATTGAAATCTTTATAGTGAAAAGAAACAATTTTAAATTCTTGCAAAAAGTACAATAATATATTTGTACCTTTTAATTACTTTATCAACCATTGATTTCAACTATGGAGAGCTTAAGCATATTTAGGCATAAATGGGTGTATATAGACATGTCCGGTTCCAGGTTACCTTGAACTTAAAACCGGAACCAAACCATTTCAGGAGCAGTTCTGGTTCCAATTTCAGAACCGCCCCGAAACCAGTTTAGAGTGTTGACCCGCGGGAGTCAAATTATCTCCTAGCTCAGCAGTAGATAGTGTTCTACCATTGAGTCATGCCTCAATATGTCTCAATATATGTATAAATATATATTTTTATTAACAAGCGATTTAAAATCGTCGGTTCCGGTTACAGGCCGATTCCTAAAAATTATGAACTGTAACCAAACTGGGGGCTCTCCGGGTCTAGTTATGGTTCTAGGATTGGCTCCGGTTATCGGTGGTTATGAGAACGATTCGAAATCGGTGATGTCTAGGTGTATGCATTTACCCTGTTCTCTCTGTGTGTGTGTGTGTGTGTGTGTGTGTGTGTGTGTGTGTGTGTGTGCACGTGTGAGAGAGAGGGCCATTAGTCCCTTTTGACGTCTGCAATATAAAATGCTTGAACCGATAACCGCCTTTTGAGGTTTGTATATGTTGGTGTAAGCTTAAACTAGGTCAATCTAAGTGAATGCCCGCTCACACGCAAAACGAATCGGACAAAGCTAGTTGCGCACCCTGGGTCCAAACCCATACATTTAGCTGTATCGACAGGTAACCAATCTGGATATGGGTCGGGATCCTGGGCAATATAAAAGCAGGTTAGCAGATCAGATCGGTATACATCCAAGGTCAAAGGATCCAAGAGGTGCATGAGGTTGGTTTTCAAACAAGAAAAGAAGTTAAGATAAGCATATTAAGATATTTTATCAAATAGTCAAAAAATTTAGAAGGGTAGTTTGGTCAATGAGAACTCAGCACACTGTCAGTGGGCATGAGAGAGACTTGTAGCCAGCTAAGGCTCTTGGCGCGCTATTTATATTTGATGGATATTCTCATACATTTCGATGACTTGTAGGTAGAGAGAGTGAAAGAGGTAAACTTATATATAGAAAGAGAGGAAGAGTTGATAAGCTCTCATAAAGTGAAAACATCATAATCGGGACCATTTGATTGAGAAAATAATAAATCTAAATAAAAAAGTATAAATAATACTTTATGATTTTTATTTTTTTAAAAGCAACTTTAGATTATTCATTTCTTAAATTAAATGGTCTCGATTAGCACAAAGAGCCTAATAAGGTCAATGACAACTCATCACACTGTGAGTGGGCATGAGAGAGACTTGGAGCCAGCTAAGGCTCTTGGTGCGCTATTTATATTTGGATATTCTCATAGATTTCGAAGACTTGCAGGTAGAGAGAGGGAAAGACGTAAACTTATATATATAGAGAGAGGAAGAATTGATAGGCTCTCATCAAAGTGAAAACATCATAATGGGGACCATTTGATTGAGAAGATAATAAAATCTAAATAAAAAGTATAAATAATACTTTATGATTTCATTTCTTAAATTAAATGGTCTCGATTAGCACAAAGAGCCTAATAGCTCTTGTTACGTGCGTGCGCACACACACATATATATATTTGAAGGAGTCAGCTGCATAATGTAAATGCTGCTTAATCTTGCATTAACCCACAGAATCTGATCCAATGGTCCCACTGTCGCATGACCTAACTCCCATCCCCCGGATTCAATCTCTCCACCCGGCATTCTCTCTCCTCTCCCTCTACCCCTGTCCGAATCTCTCCGTAGACCCCTGCCTCTCCTGTCGTCCGACCCTTTTGTACACCGACCTCTCTCTCCCCCAATCGCCCTATCTCGGCTCTCTTCCACTTTCTCACAATGCTCTCTCTTTCTCTATCCCATCTCTTCCCGGACTATCTCATTCGTTGAATCGCTGTGGAAGACTGCAATCCTTGGTATGAAGGTCGTCAACTGCTCGATCGTGGGATGCAAACTTTTGCTTGTGCCTTTTTCATTTGGAACTAGGTCTACTGGATTCCCGTTGTCTATTTAGGATTTTTCTCTTTTTGCTTGGTTACTGTCGTCAGCTCACTCAAATCATGGGTTGTGATGGGGAGCTCCTTTTGTCTTCAAAGACTTTTTCTTCCGGATAGGCAACCCAACTTATAATCGTCATATTCTTTTGTAATTGTTTTGATATATGTATATTTTACATACATTCTAATATTCATTAAAGTAATAAACTGTCCTTTTTAAATAGAAGGATAATACTACTTAAAATTTCTTATTTATACTTTTCAAATGTTCTTTTCATTCGATGTCTACTCACTTGTAGGCCCCTCCTAGTAGAACTTCCGTACATAGGATCCATCATAATTAAGAGACCACTTTTTAAATTAGAAATCTTTTAAGGCTACTAGCAAAATAGTTTTTTAAACCACATCTTCTTTTCAAAATTATTTGAATCGAACATGTTTGTTGTATGCCCAAACAACATTTCATTTATTGGCTAGTAAATTATATAAGGTCTTTGGACAATCTTAATCTACTTAATCAAGTTATGTCATTAATGATCATAAGTATTCATCGGGTTATAGATTATTATGTTTAGCTATCCCCAAAGATTTGATATTGATCTTCATTGGCAATATCACATCTTATCCATATGTAAGTTGAAACATAATCATACTAATTGCTGAAGTTTTTCAGTTTCGGTATGTCCAAAGGACCTTAGGTAACACCTCATTCCATTTTTGTGGGTTGTCCTCGAGAGACTTATTATTCAAATTGATGATCACCTTGTTGATGACCTTAGTTTGACCATTCACTTGGGCCTAATAAGGGGTTGAATGTACGAATTTGACGTCAAAATTCTAGAGAAAAACTGCTAATTTTTCTCCTATGAGCATTGTTCCATGATCGGTTGTAATTTGACTATGGGATTTCAAACCGAAGGATAATGTAGTCATTAATGAGCTTTATTACATCATTTTTGGTAACTACTTAAAATGGCAATGTCTTGACCCATTTAGTGAAGTAATCTATGGTCACTATGATAAAGTATATCATTTCAATGATTTTGGGTAGATCTTTTAGATTAAATTCATGGTTCATCCTCTAAACGGCCATGGCTTGATGATTATATGTAATTATAATGGGGGCACTATTTGTAGGTGTCCAACACATTGACATTGTTGGCATCCTTTCAAATAACTAATGTAGTCTTGGTCCATTATAGGCCAATAATATCCATTTCAATATATTAACTACTTTATTTTAGGCCCCAACCTATAGACCCACAAATTCCTTCATAGACCTCAGCTATAACCGTTCGTGAATCAAATGGACTTCAAAAGCAAATCCTCATAGTTTCACTTATACAAATCGCCGTTCAACATGGTGCAACTTAAGGCTCTACATCGGTTTTAACATCTAAATATTGCGATGGTTGATTTAAGCATTATACCAACAAGTCCTGCCAATCACTAGGTTCTTTTGATTCTCGAATCAATGCTATCAATGTATAGAACCCATATCATGCCCTATAATTGAAGGTGCCCTCGATTAAATTGTTTGAGACTTGATTTTCGTCTCTCGAAATATAAACTTTACTTCAACGAAGACTTTTAACAAGCTTGTTGCTTGCTGACAATCTCCCGTAAGCTAGCTTAGCACTATTTGAGAATCACCATAGGTTTCTATCTTTCTTGCACTAAGAACAAATATTAGGCTTAAAGCATAGATTAAAGCATATTATTCCACCTCATTGTTAGTGAAGCTTAGCTCCAAAGATATCATGAGCATCCCCACTTTCCTAATTGAGAAAACGGTAGAAACGCCAATTCCCATGTCTCTAGTCCACTTCGAGTTGTTGAACGTAATGAACTAAGATTGTTCATCTATCATACTTTATGTAACATCTAAGGGATCAATAACCTCAATGCACATAAAATGTGCCAAGAAATCAACCACAACTTGACCTTTTACCGCTTTGAGTGGTAAGTACCTCAAATCAAAAGGATATAGCTTAATTATCCATTTTACTAGCCTACTCTAGAGAGTTAGGCAATTGAGTACGTAACACAATATCAATCTTGCTTACCAAATGTACTTTAATTGAAAGAAGATAATGTTCTAATTTCATGTATGCATTATATAAAGCCAAACATTTTTTCTATTGGAGATTATTGAGATTCTTCATAGGTAAGTAATTGATTCAAATAAAAAATCACACCCAGTATTGTCATTGGCATCCTTTGCTAGAAGGTCACCACTAGAATTTTCCATCACGGTTACTTGCAATTTCAACAACTTTTCAAAAATTGAGGGTATCAAGTGATTTTGTTGAATACTCTTTGATTCTTTCAAACTTCAGTTATTGTTCTGTATTCCAAATGAAATCATCCATATCATTCAACTTAAGTAATGCTATTAAAGAGGCCATTTTTCCTTGCAACATTAGCAATAAAGTGTTGCAGATAGCTACCCTATTTGATTAAGTTGTGTAACTCCTTTGTCTTGGACAATCGTGCATCAATGATGGCCCTACTCTTGTTTGAATCAACTTCGATTCCTCTATTGTATACCATGAAACCTAAAAAATGTCTAGCAAAAACAGTAAAAGCACATTTTTTAGGATTCATTTTTAGACTTTGCCTTCGCATAAAGCTTATTCAGATCAAACAAGTGTTATTTCAAGTCCTCAAACCTGACCACAATATCATATAGATATATTTTTATGCTTTTTCTCATTAAGTCATGAAAAATAAAATTCATCGCTCATTGATTTGTGGCTCTAGCATTCTTGAGTCCAAATAACATAACTATTCATTTATAAATCCCTAATATCCCGAGACATTGGAATGTTGTTTTATGAGTATACTTAGAATTCACTTTGGTTTAGTTATACCTCAAGGCATCATCCATGAATGATAAGATCTCATGGGAAGTTCCTACATCGATCAATATATCTATTATTGGCATGACATATTGATCTTTTTGAGCGGCCACATTGAGATTATGACAATCAATACATTCTCACAACTTCCCATTTTTCTTAGCTATATGGACAATATTAGAAAAAGAGTCTACATACCGAATTATTTTGGTGAACTTGGCATCCAAAAGACGTGGCAAAATAATAACCATCTCTTTCCAAGAGCAGAATGTATCATCATTGAAGTTTTCATTGAATATGCATGTCTCATCAAAGAAGTGATCATCTTCGACAATTTCATCCAGCTCTTCTTGGCTGACAACTCGATCCTGCAAACTTTCGACAATCTCAATTGGCACCACATTCTTTGAATTCATCACGATTTTTGTGAAACCAGAAAACTCACGTTAGGCTTGGTTTCAGCACCATATTGCACTTTAAAATCCATAATATGCTCCATGGTCTCCTCCTCTTGTTTATAAGCTTCCTTTACATGATTGCCCATGTATGCACAAAGTTCTTCTCTCCAAAGGGTGTTGAAAACTTCTATTTTCTAGCTCATTCCTTCCTGGTCAAGATCGTAGGTAGCAACTGATTGTTCATCTATTCGGTGAGAATTGTTTTGACCCATTCTTCTAAGTCTTTAAGTAGAAAATATAGACACCCCTCATATTTACCATCTTCAAAATCCATTTTTTGCTCTGTCCCTGCATGGCTCTCTTTCAAAGAACCAAGTGGCTCCAATGGAATTTGATCCTCCATAACAAGATGAAATGTTTTTGGCACATAGTATTGATAGCTCATTTTCCATCTTTGTGGGTAATCATGCTCTCATTCCTCTTCACACCCTAGCATAACTTGAGAACAATGACTCGAAGGATGTCCCACTTGACCATTGAGAGGCTCATCAAACTCCAACCTTTTTTTGCATTTAGCCCTTCTACGTTGAGTCCATCGTTTTTGGATATGAGTGATTGGTCAATGATGGAATCAAGGTCACCTATTCGACCAAGAATTCTCTACCGATTGGTCAACTTTCAATGGATGGAAGAACGGCCTATCTCTCCATAAATATCCAAAAAAGTTAAATTGTTCTACACTCGAACTTCAATGGCCCGAGGTGAGCATTGTCGATGCTACCAAGGCATTGATCTTGGCTTAGCTTCATCCCCCAAGGCTACTCAAGGTCACGAACAATAGGTCACTATTCCTGATGATATGAAACATCTCTTTGATCATGGGATTAACCTTGTGGCCATAGACAAGACTTTGCACCGCATCGCAACTAAAATGGGTTAAATTTGTGCCTCCCTGGAGGGACTCTTTGGGTTTGATTTGATATGTGAAGCATCCTGATAGCTAAATTGGTCTAGGAAATTCTCGTTCACCCATTGCTCCCAACTTTTTCCTTGATCTTAAGGGTTTTTGCTTAATTTATCTGGTAATGACTATTTACTCTCCCTTCTCAATCGCATTGCATTTGTTTTTCACGCTCCACTGTAATAGTATACAATGAAAGTGTAGGATTGTCTTCCACTACTACCGGTATAGGCTTGCATGAGTCTCAAGCTTTTTTACTACAAACTTAAGGTGATTGTCCCTGATCGCTTGTTGTATAACTAAGTGAAATTTGATGCATTCATTTATGAAATACAAAGTCATGTTATACCATTTACAATATTGTGGCATCTTCTTAAGCCCATCCAATGAGGATATCGAATATCCCTCACACAAAGGGATTTGTTTATAATTAGAAATAAATCGAAGATCTGATCGACTTTTGATGTATCAAATAGTCATGGTTATTTCTCATGCTTCTTTCTCTTTCCTCTTTCAAAGCTAAGAAGTATTAAAGACATAAAGAAGCCCCTTTATTAACTTAACAACTATAACTTCAGTCGAGTTAGACTCATTGTCAATACCTTGTATCATGTCTTCTAAACAAGAAATCAAAGCTTGGTGTTGATTTCACTTCAAACCTTCTCGTTTATTGCCTAATGTTTTTGGGACATTTAGAATGTATTCAACCTTTGTTGCTCGGTTAGCTAATTGGACCAACGTTGGGCAAAATTGTCTTGTCAGATCCTTCTTAATTTTTATGCTCATGCAATTACATGTGAAGGCCACATATTGGGTCTTGGTGAGTTGTATCTGGCACCATATAACTAGTTCATTGAATTTCTCTATAAAAATCTCAACGTGTTTTTAGCTTTTTGACAAAGATTCATCAAGTTTGTAAGTGTTCGTTGAGGATGAATCTTATTGTACTACTTGAGAAATGCCTTTTGTAACTCATTCAAAGTTTAGATTGATTATGACTTTAACGAAGTATATGCTTGACTCGTGAGAGATGACACAAAAGGGTTGAGTTTGTGAAACCTAATATCTCCTAATTCCCCAGCACTTGAGAGTAAATCAAGTCAAATACTTGTTGGATATTTATCATCTTATCTCGAAAAGATGATAAACTTAGTTTTGAACCCTCTAGGAATAGGTACAACCTTATCAGCCAATGTAGAGTATGGCTTATGATCGACTTTAGTATCAAGTATCAGGAGTTCAATCCTGAATGCATTCTGAACTAAGTCAATGACTCCATCGTGATTCATCGATGTGTTCTAGAACTCTAAGGATTGATTTATAATCTGATTGCCAAATGCTTGGTACCGAGGGCATGTTGGTAGAGGTGGTACTTGATAAGGTTGAAATGGATGCACTTCAGCTTGATATGTCGGATGCTATGGAGGAACCAACAACCCCCAAGCATACTAACCGGGTTGAGGCCACATATAGATGACATGTACCAGTAGTTTGGAAGGACGGGACCGGGACCAAAAAATAAGGTGATCTCCAAGAGATATATACTTGACCATACCACAAATAAGATCCTTGAGCCATAGAATGTTCTCTCTCCATGTATAGTTATCAAATATCGGCCTTCACTTGAATGTCACTTGGGCAACCACTTTAGTAGCATGCCTCCTCTTGTTGACAAGCATATCCTAATCCCAAATAGTGTCATTTGATTCACAATCATAATGTATGTGGATTCTATCATTTGGTAAAATAACAATGCTTGGAGATTTTTGAACTGCCCTTGAAATCAATTAATAATTGATGGTCACAAATGTTCAAGGACAATGACATCATTCGATTAAACATGAGACATAACCAACATATACTCTCTTTGCTAAGGTAGCATGACCTTCCATGTCATCTAGACATGGCATTCGTGAGCCATGAACATGAATAATATTCAACATTTATGATGGATAATGGTATTGAATATACTCAATTGGATCGAGTTTAGATAAACTGAGTAATCCCGTAAGGAAGCATGTATGTTCCACTTAGCATGCCAAAGAATGTGTTGCCACCAAAAGTGATGACTCAACTCAAATGATAGAGAATAAGGTGAAATAGGATAAAGAGGTGTGCTAGAAAACTCTAACCCTTATTTTCAAGAAGAAAAATGAATAGATGAGAGACTGTAATGGGTCCTCGTGGGGTTACATAGGAAGGTAAAACACTTAGTGTGCTTTAGAGTATGTTGAAGAAATTATGTTACTACTACTAAAAAAGAGAGGTAAAGGCACAAAAGACAATAATTGTATGATTGATTTTGTGATGTCTTCTTTCTTGATTATAAGTGTTATTTATAGACTTTCATCAAAATACCATACACATGTTGATCTTGTTGGATGTGATTTTTGTGACTCCCTGCTTTTATGCTGCCCCATGATCCATACTAGCTTGAGGTAATGGGCCCACTTTATATGTTTAGGGTCTCAACTCCTCTTTCAGGAGACAGGTATTCTCCTCTCTTTGAGACTTGATCATTTGCCATGTGTCTTCTTGCATCCTTTTGGCATCAATAGAAAGAAACAAATTAAACAAGAAAAAATTTCTAAAAAAGCAAAATATTACAATAAAAGGTATTTATATCATATAGACCCCAAAATATATCCTATAGTAGAGCTAAGCACAATGTGTATACACACATACAACATTCTATATGTATATATAAAGAAAGAGCATAGTCCATACACACATGCTCTAAACTTCTTAAATATATCAATCTTTTGGTCTTTAAAATCAATGGTTGACATCTTTAAAACAAAATGTAAATAGTATTGGGTGCATTTAATGCACCTACAAAATGTATCAAGGTACGTTGCTTTTGAAATTTTAATTTTAATTATCGATCTCATCGATCAAACAGTTGACATCTTTAAGAATATTTGCATGAACTAATTTCTCTATATGTATATATACATATATATTGGAATTATAAGATAGTTCGAGAGTATATACAATGAGATTTTATTTGATAGGTGATCAAGGATGACACCAACAAAGAGTTATCTTTATCACATGAGTGACCTTACCATGTAATAAAGATGATTTCTTGTTGGCCCATCACTTATCATCAATCAAGAAAAATCTAAGAATAGCCTATCATTTATATAATATATATTAATATAGATAGAGAGAGAAAGAGATTGGATCTTATAACTTCAAATACATACATACTCAAAGTCTATCCTTTACTTTCTATCACTTTTTAGGAGTGACATAATGCCTTTTATATTTTATGAAAAAGCCTTGTAAGTGATAGTAATATTGAAAAAGTAAAAGATGAGCATAAGCTAAAGGTTGTAGTAGGATCGTGTTATTCTCTTATATATATACATATATAGACACACACATACATACATACATATACATATATATATATATATATATCTATATATCTATATATATACATATACATATATATGTATATATATATATATACGCACACATATAACAGGGTTGTGCTGAACCCTGACCTGGAGCAGGATTATCCAAGTCGAAAAGTGATATCCCAATAAAGGGTGACATATATATATATATATATATATATATATATATACGCACACATATAACAGGGTTGTGCTGAACCCTGACCTGGACCAGGATTATCCAAGTCGCATATAACAGGGTTGTGCTGAACCCTGACCTGGAGCAGGATTATCCAAGTCGAAAAGTGATATCCCAATAAAGGGTGACAACTTTTATCCTATGGGCATTATTGACTGGTTGGTGGCGCCTCATCCCTCCCCACCATTGCTGCCAACGGTTCATCCTTCATTTTGGGTACGGGATTCAGTGTTGATGGATGCGGGCAACAACGTACACATTAAAAGTGTATTAAGAGTTTCGTGAGTGGAACTGAGGAAGCCTGCCTTCTTGTTTATCATGTGGAGATGTCTCAGTTGTTGCAGCGTTAAGTATTGCAGTTATTAAGTAAAGAAAAAGCTAAAAGGTACTGTGGAACCTTTAATGTGGTTCGCAAGATAGCAAGAAAGTTCAAAAGAGATGGCCAAGATTGTTTCCATCATGGTTACACTTAACGGACAGCTTTAGATGGGTTGACACATCAAATGGTGATAGGTTGCTATGTACAACTGGCAATACTACTCCACCTCTTACAAAGTTTGGAGCATATTATAGTAAACCAAAAGCAAATAAACAAATACATACTCCAATCATGTCAAGTTTAAAGTATCTAAAAACCCATACAAAAGAGAGCATGAAGCAGAATATGAGCAAACAAGCACATGAATTATCCATATTATGATGCCATTCTGAGTATGCCTCAACAGCTATACACCTCTCTGAATCCATTCTTCACTACCACACCACAGAAATTGAAAGACCACCTATTAAACAAGTACATATTTCTATAACAAAACCAGAGGTTGTAAAACTCTGCAACTTCTCATGCTACTGGCAAACATCTAGTGAGTGCAAATATTTTCTTATATATTTTGCTCAAACTCAGTACCCAGTAGTTGGAGGTCTGTACGGGTCCCTTGATACATCGCTGTTCTCCATGTATGAACTGGACTTAGAGGTGAATTTATCTGAAGAAGGATATGCAAGGACCAAATGATCATAGCCAAGGTCATCCTCAATGACCAGTTTCTCCAGTGGAACCTCTTGCAACGGTGCATCACCATTGAGGAACTGAACCACTTGCCGCATGTTCGGCCGTGCCTCCGACACAGCTTGCGAGCAGAGAACTCCAAGCTTCAGCGTCATCTCTACCTCCGATTTGTCATACTTCATCCCCAGCCTTTCATCCACCACAGCGAGTATATTCCCTCTCTTCCAGCACATGTGAACCCAGTTCACTAAAACAACCTCATCACCTGGCCTGTTAGCCTCAACCGGCCTCCTCCCACAGACCATTTCAAGAAGCATCGCTCCGAAGCCAAAGACGTCGGAGCTTTCCGTTGACTTCCCCGTGATCGACAGCTCCGGTGCCATGTACCCTAGCGTGCCTACTATGTGAGTGGTGTGCGGGTCCCCCCCGTGCTCAAAGAGCCTAGCAAGCCCAAAGTCCCCCAGTTTCCCACTGAGTTCAGCATCCAGTAACACATTGCTTGCCTTCACATCTCTGTGAATAACAACCTGCTCCCAGCCTTCATGAAGATACAATAAACCTGAAGCAATTCCCTTCAGGATTTTATACCTTTCATCCCAATTAAGATTCCTCTTCTTATTACCAAACAGAAAAGTATCAAGGCTCCCGTTTGGCATGAATTCATAGACAAGAAGAAGTTCATCTTTTCGCCGACACCAACCTTGTAACTGAACCAGATTTCTGTGCCTCAATCTTCCCAAGCTGGATACCTCTGACACAAACTCCCTTAATCCCTGTCTGGTGTCATGAGAAACTCTTTTCACAGCAACTTCCGTGCCAGTGCCAGGCAGAATTCCTCTGTAAACAAATCCAAATCCTCCCCTGCCCAATATTTCTTTCTCACTGAAACCATTTGTGGCCTTATAGATCTCCCTGTAAGGCAGCCTATGTGGGTAGTCTAACTCCCATTCTTCTATAGTTTCAGAAGTTAGCCTCCTCCTCCTGTAAACAACATAAGCGATGCTGCCTACCATCACAAGAAGCAAGAGTGTAAATGTAGAAGAGTAAGGCAAGATCTTAGAAGACTTCCATGGTGTTTTGGTCTTGGGGAGCTTAGGAAGTTCAGAAAGATTCAAATCCTGGGCTTGCCCATTGATGGCGAAGCTCCATCCTAAGATATAGTGATCGCTTGCAAACTGCATCGTGCCCGACGTGAAACCAACATACATGGATTCCAGGACAACGGATGATAGATCAAGAGGAAATGATATGAGTGGACTCCATGGCTTGTGTGTATATGGTATTTTTGCTATGGTTACATTGACAACTTTTTGAGTTCCACTGTAATCTATCCAGGCTTGTGTGGGCTGACCAGATTTCAAGTCAATTCGTTGGCTCTGGCCATCATCTGTAAAGTAAGCAGCAGTTCTGGAAACATCGGATATTACAGAATTGATGTCTATACCAACATGGTTGTCATCTATATCTTTCAGCCATGTGCCTAAGAATGTATCAAACTCTACAGCAAAAACATGGTTGGAGAAATTCCCGTTAGTGATATTCCTAACAAGGCCAAGATAGTCACCACCACTGGTGTTTGAGAGGGTCGTCGGCGCAATCGCGAAAGTGAAACCGTTTCCACCGAGGGCCTCATTCTCTGAGATGATTTGGAAGACGAACTGAGTGCTAAAGGATACAGTGGTGCCCGCAGCAGATGAAGGAAGCTTGAATTGCAGACGGGTGGGATAGAAGGCATGGCCGATGCTCCGGGGCAAACGAGAGCTGTTCGTTAACTTCAGAACTCCGGTGGATGTGATAACCGACTCATTGGTTAGGATGAGATCAGCTTGCTTGAATCCATTGTTGAAGATGAAGCTGTTTGCAGTTGAAGTTGTTGCAGATATACACAACAGATGAACAAGAAGGAAGAACAGAAGGGAGAAAAAAGGGGCCTTTGATGGCATGAGTCTTACTCTTGAGCTTGTCATGAGGGCAGATTTCACCTGAAATATGTATCTCCACTGTCTGGTTAGATTTTGGAACAGTTTTGCTTCCATGAAAGATTTCGTTCAGCAGAAATGTTGAGTTCAAGAGAACAAACCGACGATAATCCCATCCAAAACGCGCAATACACAATCAAGAAAGACGAAGGAGAAAGACAAAAGAAGGATTTCTACAATCGAATCTTTTCCAGTAGTTCTCAATCCTGTAAGAGGTTTGCCTTAGCTAAGAAACTTTTGAACCCTCTTCGAGGTAAACCCCGGGGAAGGGTTTCTGGGGAGGCGTTTGCTGCAGAGAAGCATAAAGGATTGAAGTTTTAAAGAGCCCATGTGCAATAATACCGCTACATAGATACAGTGGCTCTAAGGGGTCTTGGATGTTACTGGTGAGGGGCACTCTTCCGTAGAGAAAAGGTAGGTCCAGTGGTCACAGTGTCCGTGACCAGAGTGAGACGAATGATTTGAATGCAGTTGAACAGGCTGGACCTGATCTCAGGAATCAAATGCATGCGCCCTTTTCTTCCAGTTTTTTAATTTTCTTTTTTGAAAAATGAGTTTTTTTTGTCTAACTTATAAAAATTTAAACTTTATTGCCATAAGATCACAAAATTTTCATATAGCAGCTAAAAGGTTCATACAAGCACTAACATATAACCCCTTCCCTTGGAATGCTTTTTTATTCACATAAATAATAACCGCAAATGACATTACATACTCATGGTGGTGATAGGTGATAAGATAAAAGTCTTATAAAAAGTTTGTAAGAAATTAAGCAGTGCACACCTTAGATGAAGCAAGGGAAGACATCTCAAGAGTTGGAAGGATACCATAAATGCATCTTCACTTCTGGTGTAAAATGATAACAGGACACAAGTTTAAGTTCTATTGGCCACTAAGAATCTGGGGAGCCGACCTCCCTTGTGTGTTTGGTTCGTGGTTACAAAACCTCAAATTTTTGTGCTAGAAGTTCAAGGCTCCATTATCCATCGAACGCGGAACCTATCGTTAGTGTATAACTATGATTACACACAGTGGCGGATCTAGACGATAGTGTTGGAGAGGCGACATATATTTCATCGTGGGGGGGCAGGGATGAATCTCACCCATATATTTACTGTAAAATATAGATTCTACAATGAATTTTCAAAATTTCAAAGAGAGCGGCCGCTCTCACGCCTCCATGTAGATCCGCCATTGATTACACATACCCAATTTGAGTAAAAGATACCAGTACCAAGAGGTGCCTCATGAACTTCACCAAAACACCTCCATCTCTCTCGCGTTGCTATCCTACTTCTTACAGAAACCCAATCTATCACTTCTACTTCTGAATAAAACACAAAAACATTGAAAAACAATGATTATAAGTCGATAGGTCTAATCCAACAGGTCTCGTATCATAGGACTATGACCACAAATCGATGGCAACAACAATGGGTTTGCCAAATCCCATCTTATCAACAAAAAAATGACAATGGGATTCTTGTGTGAGTGCCAGCTTCTTGCTTTTACGGTTCTTGTTGTAATGCGAGATTCATGCTTTACTATTGTGTGAGTAATTTCTGTCTGAACAAAGACGGAGAGAGAAGCTTCTGTTTGATCTTTTTTCCTCTGTTTAATCATTTTCAGTAAACGCTACCCTGTTTTAGAAAAGGTTTCATGTTGAACCGGTTAAATGTAAATTCACGATTAACTTGTTGTCTTCTTCTCTATGATGTCTTTTGTTACTTGCAAAAGAACGACTCCCATGCTTAAGAACTTAGACCTTAGTTGACCTACCAGTTTAGCCACAATTGGTCAAGGCTTGCCTCATACCCATGTCACAAATACCCCCTGCATTTTGTATGTATCATGATTTAATCATAACTCTACTATTTTACCAATTAATGTGAAAGCTTTCATGATTTAATCTCTCTCCCCCCCCACCCGCCCCCTTAAAGAAGAATCTTCAAGGCAACCAGCCATCCTTCTTTCAGGTTAAGATTTAACGGCTCATATGTCTTGTTGGACGGTCTAGATTAACCTCATAAAGGGCGCATTTCGTGAGTTCAACATCCCACTTACTTTTATGCCACCAACCCAGCTACCCTTATTAATGCTCCTTACATGGGGGTACGTAATCTGGTGGGTACCATCAAGGGGTGACAGGGTGCAATCTGTCTGTCATGGCCAAATAGATTTCTCAAGTTTATCTTCCTAATGTGTATGGCTAGTTTTCTTCTTTCCCTTTTTTCTTGAAAGCCAATGCTTTGTTCTGAGAGAGTTCGTGGTCAGTTTTAATCAGGGTCTAGGCTGAATTTCGAACCAGACCAATGTAACCGGTTATCAATTTCAGGGAACAGAACCAAACCATTACATCTCAGAAGATTGAACAAAACACCCACCCACCGATTCCAGTTTGGTTGTGTTCTAAGTGATGGTTCATCATATTTTACGAACCAGTTTGTGACGGTTACAGTGTACAATATATAATTATTATTATTAAAATTCATGACGGTTCCAGAGTCATTAAAAAGGAAAGTAGAAAACCGCAGGAGTACAACAAAAAAATGCACGTATATGACTGCGATCATTTAGGCTGCTTCTTCAATTTTAACTTTAGTCTTAGTTTTAGATGTAGCCTTTAGGATTTTCCTACTTTTTTTTGTTTTAATTAGAGCTCTTCGTGTTGGTCCTACTTCTTGGATATGATATTCCTATCTTCTCTCAAGATCTATTCCATTTAGTTTATGGTATCTCGAGTAGAGTTTGCACCCATCAAGATCCATGGTAATCATCTTGTCATTTTTTATGGCATGCAATTTGGGGTACGCCCATTGAATTCCAAAAAATCAATGATCGTCTAAACCTTACGCACGGAGGTCGTGTT
Source organism: Brasenia schreberi (assembly GCA_036023115.1). NCBI lineage: Eukaryota > Viridiplantae > Streptophyta > Magnoliopsida > Nymphaeales > Cabombaceae > Brasenia > Brasenia schreberi. The sequence continues at coordinate 13,711,251 of JAYKKT010000061.1, forward strand.
CTCTACTACGTTCCACACACTTCACCCAAGCAACCAGCGAGTCCGAGTTTCGTCATTTGAGTTGAATCATTCCCAACAACAACAATATTAATGAATCACATAATGCATAAGTTATAAATCGATTAAAGGATATAATAAGTTCTTCACATAAAAAGTTCCACCGAACAATGTTCGGTGTAAAATTTCCTTTTTTAGTTAGTAGCAGTTTAGAAAATGAAACATGAGAGAAAGAAATTTACACACCTATGTATATATATATATATATATATATATATATATATATATATACATACATATATGTATATATTCATAATGATTCGATTCCAACGTTAAGAAATATAAAGGATTCCTTTTTTAGTCGAACCAAGCAAACCACTGGTTAGATTCAGTCAAATCGTTTAAATCAGTTTGGATCGGTTTCTTGAACACTCCTACGTTGTCCGATACGGTGCCAAAGACCATGACATTAATAATGTTGACATCGCCTGAATCAGAAGAATTTCTCACAAGTAATGAAATTGGGAATTATAAGTATAATAAACGTATCGTATTGTTTGCAACACTTCATAAATAATACTCATTTCCTACAAAAGGAGAGTTGGATATGAGTACATGTGAAGAGGGCAATCAAGTACCTTACTTTTTTATATTTTGACTTTTAATTTTAACCATATCCTTAATCAAATAGTTGATATTGGTTTAAGTGAAATTTGTACATGACTGATTTGTATTCTTTAACTTTATATACATACATATGTGTGTGCATAAAAGGTGTAGTTTTTGTAAAATGCTTAATTTTAACGATCAATCTTTTAGATTCATCGGTTGTGAGTTATTCAAGTACAGTTGTTTGTATACATATTCCACAAACTCAAACATACACATGTCCACGCATGCACACACATACGTATGTGTACACACATTCACGCGAGTATATACATGCTCGTATATATATATACATATATATGTCTTTGTGTGTGCGCACAGAGGGGGGTGTGTGCACCCATGTATGTACACGGGTGTATATGTGGATAGGTTTGGCTCTAATAGTTCGGTTTCAACCTTGGAATTGGAACACCGTATCTTTTTCACATCCTGTTTGACTCGCAGTCGCATATTAAATCCCATAAAGAAAAAAGTTACTGGGTGCAAATGCTCATAACTCCACGACTGTCTCACCCACCAACCTTCATTAATGCTCATTCGAAGGCGGCTGCCACAGTCCAGTCTGTCCGAGATTGGAGGCCGCATTAGTTTTTCGTATTTAATCTTCTTCTCCTCGCGACTAATATCGCTCATTTTTTTTTGACAAAAAGATAATTTAAAAAATAGCCTTGAAAAGCAAGACTAATATCACTTAGAAAATACTCAAAATAACCTCAGTGCATGCCTCTTTTGTAAGCACCTTCCGAATAGAGTTTATATATTTTTCCCCATTAGCTGCATTGCCGAATACTGATATACGGAGCCAAATTTGGAATCATATGACCGTTCTTTAATTGCCTAACCGTATGATTTTGTTGTTATTAAGTTGAAACATACAAAATTTCACAATCATTGCATAACAAAGCACAATTTCATCTTTAAATCATGATCTCAAATTCATACGCACACATTTACACACACACATCATTAGTTACGATAATTACAACCCATACTATGTTTACCATGGTTTTGCAAAAGAATGTATAATCCCTACCTCAAGGAGCGGTAAGATTCAATCTCCAAACCGTTGAGCCACTCTTATCACTTTCAAATCCTCTAATTTTAATCTCTAAACAATTATAAATAATTAAAATATTATAATTTATTTAACTACGAATCTAACGCAATAAATTGTATCCAAATCAGATGTCAAAGGACCCTAAAATCACCCAAAACCCACTCTAGATCCGTTTAAGCTATCTTGGATTCGAACTGATCCTAGATCCATATCCGATCCAAACTGAGTGACACAGTAGGTAGCCTGTGTTACTGTGTTGACACAAAACCTTCAACTATTAACACGGGTCCTGTTTCTTACCCAAAACCCATTTCAAGACTCGACCCAAACCTAACCCATTTTTTATACAAAACCCAAAAGGGGTCGCCGATTCTCTTGATTTTACAACATCAATTTCGTCAGTTTCCAGTGACGTCTAAGACCGACGATGGTCCCTAACCGACCGTCTACCCCTCCTCTTCCAATCCAACCCATAACTGGTCGCCGGCAATGATGTTTTCGTTGAAAAATGGGAACTCAGATTTGAGAAAAAATTTATGAATCTACAATTGTTTTGAACTGATTTTCATGTATTAAGGCTTGTTTTTTAATGTTTAGCATGAATACAACAAAAACCCTTTGATCTAACTTAGTTTTAGCAACTAAAAATGAAAAATTTACAAAAACAAAAAAATCTAGGTTTCCTTACCATATTTTGACGACTTCGACGTTCTTCGGCTCCTGCAGTTTCTGGGTTTCCAAATCGAGCGTTGCTGTAATAATTGTGTTATCGAGCGGGTCTAGATCCAACTGGATCTGGACCCGCATCATCCACATCATTTCATTCTACCCCCTTAAAGAAATTATGTCTAGAGAATTTAGAATATACCTAAAGAGATGTGGATACTTCTCTCGTATCTCATCCTCGAGCTTCCAAGTGGCTTCACTCGATAAATGTAGAGTTTGCTATTGACCTTGTACCAGAGTTGGTCCCGTGTCTACAAGACCTTATAGGATGGCACCGACGAGTTAGTCGAGCTCAAGAAGCAATTGCCTAGAGAGCTTTGGAAAAGCAATTTGTTAGGCCGAGTGTGTCACCATGGGGAGCACTAGTAATGTTGTTATTCGAAAGAAGGATGGTACTCATCAAGATTATGTGTGGACTACCGGCGGTGAACAAAGTGACGATCAAGAACAAATATCCACTCCCAAGATGATGACTTAATGGACCAACCGAAGGGAGCAGCAAGTGTTTTCAAAGATCGACTTGCGATCCGGGTATCATCGATATGAGTAAAGACGAAGGATATACCCAAGATTGCTTTTCGTCGATAGGTCATTACGAGTATCTTGTGATGCCGTTTGGAGACGAATGCACCCGCTATATTCATGGACTACATGAATCAAGATTTTTCGTCCTTACTTGGATAGATTCGTTGTGGTCTTTATTGATGACATTTTGATCTATTCTCAAAATCGGGAGGATTATGTCGAAAGCATCTCAAGTGGTTCTTAGATTTTGAAGGAGAAAAGTTATATGCCAAGTTGTCAAATGTGAATTTTAGCTATTATTGGAGGTTTATTGAAGGATTTCTAAAATAGCAGTAGGACCTCTTACCATAAGAAAGAATCAACCATTTGTTTGAATGGAAGATACTTTCGGATAAGAATTGAAAGAGTTAATGACTAACAACTTCACAGCAGGTTTGTTCTACCCCTTATCCAAATGAACTCTTTTCGAAGTATATTGCGATGCTTCATATCAAGGATTAGGTCATGCTTTATGTAAAATGGAAAAGGTGGTGGCTTATGCTTTGAGACAATTACAAAGTACGAGAAGAACTATCCAACCCATGACTTGGAGTTAGTAGCTGTGTAGTTTCACTTTGAAGTTATGGAGACATTTTTATGGGGGAGACATTCAACATCTTTAGTGACCACAAGAGCTTGAAAGCTATTCACACGATCAAAAGGAATTGAATACGAGATAGGTTGTTGGTTGGAATTTCTAAAGGATTATGATTTTCGACTTCAGTATCATCCCGGAAAGGCAGAACGTATGGAGTACGAGATGCTTTAGTAGGAATCTCAGATCTCTGTACATTTATGATGATCAAGGAAAAGATTTGATAGATCAATCTGGGATGTATGGTCTTTTGTGAAATTAGCAATCGGGAAATTTGCATGAACATGGTCACTATCTCAAGCGAATTAATGGAAGACATCCGTGAAAAGTAGAAAATTGATAAGTTCTGTACAAGAGGAAAGAGAACTGATGAGGGAAGGCAATGTGACGCTGCTCGAGGAAGGAACAAATAGAATTCTAAGGTTCAAAGGTAGATTTTGTGCCAAACGATAACTGTAGAGGATGGAGGAAGCTAGGAAATTGAGTATGCACCCGGGGAGCCAAAATGTACCAAGATTTAAGAAGTTATTTTGGTGGCAATGGAATGAAGAAAGGATATTACCGAGATATATCATCATTCCGTTTGATTTGCCGTGAAAGCAAAGGTGGAACATCAAAGACCTGTCGGGAATGCTGCAACCCTTATTTATTCCCGAATGGAAGTGGGATAGTATAGCAATGGACTTTTTGGTAGATTACCAAGACTAGAAAAGTCATTATTCTATTTGGGTAATCGTATCGACTCACAAAGTTAGCACACTTTCTACTAATCAATATAAGATACAACATGGAGAAGTTGACCCAAATTTCGTATATCGTTGAGATCATTAGACTACATGGTGTACCATCCATTCTATGATTATTTCGACAGAGATCCAAGGTTCACCTCAAAGTTTTGGCAAAGTTTGCGAAAGAAGCATGGGAACAAAGCTATGAGATTGAAGTTCCTCGCTTACCATCCATAAATCGATGGGCAATCGAAAGGACGATCTAATGGTTGGAGGATTTGCTCAGAGGCTTGCGCTTTAGAACAGATTAGAAATTGGGATGAAGTTTTACCGTTGGTAGAGTTCACTACAACAATAGTTTTCATTCAAGCATAGGGATGGCACCCTGAGCATTCTCAGATGGACGAGACGATGTACAAACACCGTTGTGTTGGTACCGAGATGGTGAGTGCCTTATTGTTGGACCTAATATTATACAAGAAATGACCGAGAAGGTCAAGATGATTCAGGAAAAGACGAGGATGGCTCAAAGCGACAAAGAGTATCTATGTGGACAAGAGAAGAAAGCCTCTCGAAGTTGACAGGAAGACGAGTGACCATGTATTTTTGAAAGTCACGCCAACGAACGTTGGGTCGAGTGGATCAAGTTCTGAAATCTAGAAAATGTACTCCTAAATTCCTTAGACCTTACCAAATTCGGGTAGGTCCTTGGTAGCTTATCGTATTGCACTACCACCATTTTATCAAATCTTCATAATGTATTTCACGTATAAGTAAACATATAGAGAATTCCTCTAATAGTTTCAGGTCCAAACTTGTACGACTTATAAAAATAGGTAAAACAAAACAATATGTTGCATCAGAGTGAAACAAAATACGCGCAAGCATATCACAAACAAATAAGGTAATGATAACCAAATGAGAGGTACCTAACTTCTCACCCTCTACATCATAGACATGTCCCTGGTTAGCTACTTGAGGTTAAGGTAATCAAGGTGATCCTTACTGATGAACAGGTAACGGAGGGTGAGGCAGTCCTATGGTGCTTCCCTAAACTAAGGAAGGAGGATAATATGTAGCTCGTAGACATTAAACCTTACGATGTCTAAACTCCTTATATATAAAACAATGACCCCACATGTCTTTCTTCTATAAACTACTGAATGTTTAAGTTTGACATTGCTTAAAGTTCTTATCTGAAGGATAGTCTCTAACTCTATATATCGTGCCTTTACAATTATAAAAGGTGATCCCAAAATTTTGTTGGTTACTCTGCTCTTGTGAAGGCACACCCCTCACTTGAGACTGACTACCTTTGTTAGTCCACTAATGAGCTTGGCTTGGTTTACTTTTTTTTGCGCCTTCATGTGAACTAAAAAAGCTCTTTTCCGTTGGCCTCTTCTTACCCTTATAGTGCACCATATCTGTCTCTACATAGGTAGCAGTAGCTTGCAACTCATCAATGTTTGTATATATCTTTCCTCTCAGTGACTTACGAATCAGATCAAATAATCTCCATAAATACTTATTTGCTCGTGCCTTAAGAATAACTATGAAAGGGTCAAACTGCGGCAACCTTAGAAATTGGTTTGTATATTCTCTCACTCATAGACTGTCTTGCTACAGTTGATTGAACTCAAACTGTAGGTGCATTCGATCATTATGAGAAAAGAAGTGATCGAAAAATGCCTTCTTAAATGCCTTCTAAGTCGAAGGAGTGCTACGTATTCCTTTGTATGCTCTCCACCATTGTTTTGTATTACCTTCGAATAAACTGGATGCCAACTACACCCTCCTCTCCTCATCGGTGTGAGCAAGTATATTAAGAGCATTCTTCAGTTTATCTATCTACTCGTATGGTTCCAACGGATATGTAACTACTCCCTTAATCTCTTTACACTCATTCTTTGTCAAGTGTTGAATTGTTACGGTGGATTCCCTTGGTAGGTGTTGTATTAAACTAATTATCTAACCAAACAATGTTGTAGCATCCTGACCACATTGTACAAGTGGAATATGTGGCGGCACTATAGGTCCCTAAGGTGGTACTGATGGTACATCAACTGTCGTAGTAGATCCGTATGACGACATTTCCTTATTAGTGTTACCCATAATGCTCAAAGTTAAGTTTAAATCCAATCCTCGAGAATCCTACACACAAATACGATATTATATTTCGGTGATTAACTCACTATTAAATATACTTTAATAATCATAGACTCTAATACCAAGTTGTCACACCCGCTCGAGTCGCGACTACAACCCGGCCCGAGCCGATTCTACGTTGTTGTTTCTCACGCAAGCGTGCTGCTGAGCTATAACAAAATACAATACTAACTTAATTTAACTCAATAAAATATCTAATTGAAATAAATATTTATTTTAAAGTTCTAAACAATACGCCAAAATGGTGCAGGGCCCACCGGACAATAACCTCAAATAACAAGAATTTCTAAACTGTTTAATGCTTATTGTACCATCTAAAATAGAGAAATGTCGCTGTATCGAACTCCTAATCTGCTCCGTGTACCTTAGAAGTAGTAGCTTTAAGATAAGCTGTAAAATAATAGGGTGAGCTCCTAACATAACTTAGTATAAAGGTTAAACATCTTTAAATAGAAATAATACTAAAAGCATGCAAAATTTCATAATCATTTAATAACAAAGCACAGTTTCATCTTTAAATCATGATCTCAAATTCATACGCACACATTCACACACATGTATACACACATCATTAGTTACGATAATTACAATGCATATTGTGTTTGCCCAAAAGACCATGGGAGTCGTCCAACCCTCCCTAACGTCTGAATCTCACGGTAGAGTGCTCGGGAACACACCCTATATTCGCCCTAAGCTGGATCACTAAGGGACCTACAAGTGTTTAGAGACCCCATACAACCAACACAAGTACGACTCGTATATTCACACATCATTACATTTCTAAAACAAATTATAGTTCATCACATTCACAAATCATATCCAAATTCACAAATATCCAAAACCAAATCCATATCCATATAACATTTAAATACCATGTTAATACAACACATGCATATCAAAACATGCTCTTTATCAATCAATGTAATAAACACGTTCTATTTGAAAAACATATCAAATAACCCATAATTGAGAACATCATTTCATAAACATTAATAAGACATTTATCAATCATGTATATTTAAATCTATTTAAAATAAGAAAAATCACTTCTACCAAGGTTCTGCAAAAGAATGTATAACCCCTACCTCAATGAGCGGTAAGATCCAATCTCTAAACCGCTAGACCACTCTTATCACTTCTAAATCCTCTAATTTTAATATCTAAATAATTATAAATAATTAAAATATTTAAATTTATTTAGCTACGAATCTAACACAATAAATCATATCCAAATCAAATCCTAAATGACCCTAAAATCACCCAAAACCCACTCTAGATCCGTTTAAGCTATCTTGGATTCGAACTGATATCTAGATCTATATCCGATCCAAACTAAGTGACACAGTAGGTAGCCTGTGTCACTATGTCGACATAGAACCTATTTTGACGTAGAATCGACCCAAACCTTACCCATTTTTGACGTAGAACCTGTTTCTAATATGTTTTGACACAAAATTGTTTCTTAACACGTGACACGAGGAAAGAACACAAATCTTGGTCGGTTCATGGCATTCGAATATGACACGTTGTGTTCGACACAACACGACACAAAAACGGGACACGCCTAAAAGGGGTTGATTCCCTTGGTTTTTCGGCATCGATTTCGTCAGTTTTCGGTGACGTCTAAGGCCAGTGATGGTCCCCAACCGACCGCCTGCCCGTCCTCTTTCAATCCAACGCATGACCTGTCTCCGACAACGACGTTTTCGCTGAAAATTCATGAAAAATAGTAACTCGGATTTGAGAAAAATTTCATGAATCTATACTTGTTTTGAACTGATTTTCATGTATTAAGGCTTGTTTTTGAATGTTTAGCATGAATCAAACAAAAACCCTTTGATCTAACTCAGTTTAACAACTAAAAATGAAAAATTTACAAAAACAAAAAAATCTAGATTTTCTTACCAGATTCCAGCTGACTTCGACGTTCTCCGGCTCGTGCAGCTTCTCCCGAGGCTACTCCACAGCAGACTTCCCCCTGCCCTCTTATAAGGCTTGGCCAGGATGGTAACCGGCCTCAATGGCCGTTACCACCCTTGGTCAGCCAAGAATAGCCCAAATCGGCCGTTCGTAGATCCAATTGGATCCGATCCCACATCGTCCGCATCATTTCAATAGAGATACGACATATCCCTATCTAAAGAGACGTGGCTGTACTACATCTCTCCTTTTGAAGGGGATGTGGCATAGCCATGTCTCAACCCCAACTCCAACCAGCTATAACATCACATACAAAAAAGTATGACCAAATCTACGAAGTTATCTCTTAAAACCACAAAACTAACCACCTCCTCTTGTTCTTCTATCGGAGAAGTCTCTAACAAGGTCTAATTGTGTATTGTCCGATTGCGAAAGAAGACATCCGAGATCAAATTCCAACAAAATCCACAACAACACGGACGGACAAGAAGGAAGGTTCGTAATAGACGAGAGAGAAGCTGCAGGTGAGGTCGGAGGTAGTACCAAAATTTTTGAAAATGGGCAAGAGTATTTTGGGAATCACAGAAGTAACATATTCCTAAATATCAAGAGAGAGCCAAATGCGATCAAAAGAGATCTTCACCCAACAGTATTTGGATTCTCGGTTGCATAAAAGCTTTTCTCTGACTTACAATAGATAAACAAGTAACTAGAAGATTATTTTTGGACAAGATATAAAAAGATATGATATATTATTAGCTTAAAAAAGGATCGGTGTATATTGGTTTAACCTTCACCAATCGTTTGATTTGAACATGGAGGGGTGCCATGTGGGTAAGGCCATGGCAACTGCCTTCTGTCCCCAAATTTTTAGCATCAAGCCCCAATTTTTGTTAGGCAATTATAACATGTAAATCTTTTAAGCCGCAAAATATTTTGATCAGATATGCCAACTTTCATTTTAGGTTTCAACATGTGTCGACCAACTCTGCGGATATGTATGGAGGAATCTTCAGCGCAACAGTACTTAAAAGAAAATGACTTGCCTTTCTATCAAATTGTGTTTTCCATGAACAAGTGGATTTAGACATGTCCAGTTTTGGTTCCAGGTTTAGCTATTCTGGTTTCATGATGGTTCTAGATCTAGTTTTGGTTCTGGTTTTGGGTGGTTTTGAATATGGTTTTTGGACGGTTTTGAATATGTTTTAAGGATGGTTGCAGATATATTTTTTTATCCATTTTTAAGATGGTTTTCAAGGTTTTGGGTTGTAAGTTGGGGCAATGTTTGTCTAATATAATATCATTTGCACTAAATACTTGCTCTACATCAACAATTGAGGATAGAACAACAAAACCATACTTAACAATTAAAGATAAAATTGGATAAGTATTTTAAAATATTTAATTTTTTCCCACTCTCATTTTCTTCAAATTCACGAAGATCATAATGAGTAATATTATATACTTTAAACTTAGTCGAGTTCATAGATTTTGACTACTTTCTAAGTATAGATTCTAAATATGGGTAAAAAAGTTACCACCAAGAAAGGAAGATGCATAACTGTCGTTGCTTTCTTCTTCTACTTGTGGAATAATATGGCCATTTGCAAAACTATAATCAACATACAATTGATTAATATTTAATCTTATATTATTAATTATAATGTTGATATCCTTAAGTCCATTTAATGAAAGATCTTTATAATAAACATTCAAAAATAGTTCTAAGCTTTCTAATTTTAATCTAGAATCTAATGTAGCAACAACTAAACTAATTGATAAAAGATTTATATAATAATTAAGTTAATTTCTATCATCTCGTATATAGTATGAGAGAAATAAGAATCGGTATGAAATTGTGACAATGCATGAACTACTTCTAAAGCTTGATAAATAAATAAATAATAAGTCAAATAGTAAATATAAAATAATACATTTATAAACATCCTAATTGTATTCAAACAAATTCGATTGTGAAGCCATATAAACTCTATTGATAAGTCTGTAGGGCATAGTCATGAACAACATTTGATAGGTCAAGTTCCAACGATGTCAATGTCTTTTAAAAACATTCTTGGTCTTCTACCTTTTCATTTACAAAAATCTACCCATTCATTTCTAAAATTATGAGTACTCCAAAGAAAATTAAGTGTGTCTCTAATAATTTATATTTTAGGTTGTATATTGTTCGAACCATCTTATACACATAGGTTAAGTACATTAGAGAAACATCAAATATGAAAAAATTTACCGCTTAAAATAGGCTGACATATTCTTTCTAACTTAGAAATAGGCCACGTATTTGCAACAACATTGTCAAGTGAAATTTGAAAATTTTTACAGGATAGTCGACCAATTTTAGCATATAATTAATATTTCGTACATGATTTATCAAAACAACGAAGTGTAAGAAAATATTTTTGAATTGACCAACTCTTGTCTATTTAGTAAACAATGATACCCATATGTGCATACAACTACCAATTATCACTTCATATATCAACATATAGTGACACACTATCCTCAAATGAACAAAAAAAATGAAGTTAATTCTTCTTTTTTGTCTTTATACAATTTACAGATATGTCTACCAATCGATTGCATATAAATAGGTGCAACTAAAGTATTATGAGTATTGTTTATGTAATCAACAAATCTAAGTTTTTGACCAAAACTAAAATGAAGATATTATATTAAAATAAAAGGTGCAAACTCTTCTCTATCTCGAGGTGTTATAGTGAAAAAACCTGCAGAAGCAGATCTACTAGCGTAGAAACTTTGTTGTACAAACGATTGAGTTTAATGAACATCTAAAATCATTATTGTTGGATATTTTTTCTTAACATGATTTCTTAATGTGCCATAACCATCTCCTAGCTTAAAATTGTATACCTTATCATAATAGTAGCACTTCACCAGATTCACAATGCCTTGTTCATCATATAATTTTACAAAGTGAATTTTAAATAAATTAGATCCCTATGACAAAATGAATTTTAAATAAATCCGATCCCTGTAACATAGCTTTTGGATGTGCCATAACCATATATCTGTCATGCTTTCTTGACTGAGTGGTATTAACATAATAGGTCTTTGAGAAATATGGTAACTCTAGCTTCTTTCAACATGACATTTCTCTGGTTTTATAAGCTATTTACTTAATAAAATGTACTAAATAAATTAAAAATTAATAAGTTAAGAATATCCAAAAATTAGGGATGGAAACTGAGGCAACACCTAAATGTGCTTCTTTAAAGAATCTACATTGTAGTTTTTATATGCTATTGAAGTAAGAGCTGCACTAATGAAAATGAAATGAAACACTAAAATGAAACGAGGGAGAGATTGAGGGAAAGAAAAAAGCAAGATTGAGAGAAACATTAAGAGCCACTCAGAAAGAACTCGTGAGTTGTATGATTTTCACTTTGCAAACTCTTGTTTATAGATGAAAATTACTATTCATCAACATATATTTTTTATCTTTAAATTTTAATTTAAGAATTCGATTGATCGTTGGCAAATAAATGGGTGCCATATGGCATCCATTTATATTTTAAAAATTTAAATTAAAGGAGGTCAGTCATGCTGACTGCGAGCCGCACATGACACTCGCTTCCCAGGCAAAGGGTCAGTGATGCTGATCACCAATCTAGTACCCGAGCATCGTGTGGTTCTCGAGTACACAACGATTGATGCAAGCACCACATGGCACCGGCTTTCCCAACTGACAGTTGGCCTTGAGAACCACTACTGTCAACTCCACGAATAAACGGACGCAATGTGGTGCTTGTTCATTTTCCATTTTTTTTTTTTTGTGGTTGGTTCTGGGTTGAAACCGACACTTTATTTTTTGGATTCAAACCAAACTAAACCAAACCGCTGGTTAAAGTATTGGTTCTGCTCCATCTGGTTCGGTTTCGGTTTGAACCGCTGGGTCGGTTCTGAACGGACCATGTCTAAGTGGATTGTCTATAGATGACTTTTTGCATCCTCTAACTACAAATTCCAACTGGTCACATGTAGCATTCACGCCAACCACCAAAATCAATATATGACACGACTTAATACAGATCGAGTTATGCGTTCCTGATGGTCTTTCAATTTTGATCTTGATTAAAGTTGGTCTCTTAACATCAGGACTTGCAAAGAGCTAAATGAACAGAAAGGCGGTTCGTGGCTTGTTCATTAACACAATATCTTGATCGTGTCTGGCTTGTCAGTATGTTTGGGTCAATCCAGGAATCAAAACAAACACGAGACAAGGTAGAAGAACAACGCGTGAGCTGCTGGCTAATGTTAAAAGCGTAACTTTCACGCTAATAGCACCTCAGGTTATGAATGCTTCTGATGGATCAGAACTGGCTTCTTTCATACGTACGCACAACTGACATCTTTAATGCTATTGATATTTCCTTTTCACTGCTAAGGCTCTTATAATTAATGCTAAGACTCTCCACCTGCATTTACAATTCACATCTTTCAAGCGCGTGTCCTGCTCATGTTGCTCTAGCTTTCTTTCATAATAGGAGCCGGCCTTTAAATGCCACTTGGGGCTTGGGGAATATGGCCCACCCGGTCAATTGGCACTTGGGGCTCTAAATGCTATTGATAGACCAACATTAATTATATATATTGTTATATACTTATTTACCCATTTGCCAATCTCTCTTTTTCACTTTTAATATTTCTTTTTTTTTGGTTACAAGAGGCACCCACCCACACATTCACCGTTTGGCAGTCAAACTCTCCACCAGGGGCAACAAAGCTAGAGCAACATGCCACTGAACTGCTCTCGATGCTTTCAATCTTAGTCTTTGACTCTATCAGTTTTCAACCAAATTCAATTTGTTTTGCCAAATCAATAGCTGAACATGTGATAACAGTTCCAACTCTTAGAACAAAGAGAAAACCATCCTCAATGGAAGTCATGTTTGCCATATTCCTTGAAGATCTCTTCCTATATCAGTGATCTAAGAAAGTATATTGGTTATATGTAGTGGATATTACTGTTTTATTTATTTAGGAGACCATTTCGCCGTCATAGGTTATATGAATATAACCATCATCAACACATAAAAGATATCCCTAAAACGTAAGTCTTAAGGATGAGACCAGTTCTATATTCATTTTAAAAAACTACATAATAATAAAGGTAATGTTATTAGGTGAAGTGTAATTTATAGGTAAAAAAATCTATAACTTTAACCTTGAGATGACTATGATAAAGTACCAAACCATGTGATGAAAAAACATCAAGTGACATTACATATTAAGTAAACTCAATTTTCTTTACAAGAAGGTTCGTGCATTGGTGGATCTATTCTTATGTGACTTTTTCACTGTAACTATAGTAGAGATAAAAAGGAGTTTGTGCGGTTGTGGAAGTAAAACGTTTAATCATTTACTTTTAGTCAAGGACTTGATTTCATTGATTATGTTAAAAATGTACATAATTCTTTAGCAATACATATTTTTAAGTAATCAATTATTATATATAAATTATATCCTACAACAACAACAACTAAGCCTTTTCCTATACTAGATGGGATCACCTACATAGATTCTTTGTTTTCATAGCATTCTATCATGTCTCATGCTGGCAGTTAATTCAACATAAGCTAGATCATTCTTTGTTATTTCTTTCCAAAACTTTTGTGGTCTTCTTCTTCCTCTTTTGATATTTTCAAAATCTAGTTCTCATATCTTTTTAAAAGAGCTTCCTTTGATAACCTTTCTATGTATCCAAACCATCTTAACAATTTTTTCTCATTTTATCATCAATTGGTGTCACTCCCAATTTCTTTCTAATAACATTATTATATATATGATCTTTTCTTATGTAACCACTTATCCATCTCAACATCTTTATTTTTGCCATAGACATCTTTTGTATACGTTGATAATTAACTGACTAACACATAAAACCATAAAATATATCGAGTCTAATTGCTACTCTATAATATTTACTTTTCAACTTTAATGGTATCTTCTTGTCACATATAATACTGATGCATCTCTCCATTTTAACAAACCTTCATTAATTTTATCGGTAACATCTCCATCAATTTTCTTATTTCTCTCATAAATTGACCTTAGGTATTTAAAACTTTTCTTAAAAGAGATGCAATATGTGTCAATCTTAATTTCTATGTCATTTGAATTAACCAAATGATTAAACTTGCATTCCATATAATTTGTGTTTCTTCTACTAAGTCGAAAGCCTTTATTTTCTAATGTTTCTCTTGATAGTTTTAATTTCATATTAACTTTTTCCTTAGACTCATCCACTAATGCAATATTATGTGTAAATAATATATATTGAGGTGCTTCATCATATATTTTGTTAACCCGTCAACAACCAATATAAATAAATATTGACCTAAAACTGATTTTTGATGTAATTTAATATTAACTTTAAAGAAACCTTTCATTTCTTCATGGGTTCTTATATATGTTTGTGCACCATCATACATGTCTCTTATAAGATTGATGTATTTAAATGGAATAACTCTCTTTTCTAAGGTTCTTCAAAAAATATCTTTTAACAACCTCTCGTAAGCTTTTTATAGATAAGCTAATACTATATAAAGATTATCCTTTACTTTAAATTATTTTATAAGACATCTCAATAAGTGAATCATCTCAATAAGAGATCTCACCGGCATGAATACGAATTGGTTCTCTATTGTAATTGATATATGTATCAACCTATGTTTAATAATTCCTTTCTATAATTTAATAGTATGGCTCATCAACTTAATACTTCGATAATTCAATGTCTCTCTTCTTCTCGAATATGTGTATATATGTACTCATCCTCTCTTGTTAAGTAAGTATCCAAAGTTTATGGATTTCACTCAATTAAAGAAATAACTTGTAACTTATTATGGTCCACTCGAACTTAGAGATGATGAGGGTAGAGAAAAAATTTCAACTTAAATTATTGGAGAGAGTATAAAGTTATTTATTCTATTATACATTTAATTGATAAGAATATTTTGTTGTTCCAACCTAAATTGTTGCTATAGAGCAAATATTTAGTGGAAGTATTGTTCTAACCTTAAGCTTTCCTAGATGATTGAACAGAATGTCCTAACTATAAAACCACACTGAAGCGACCTTAGAATTGAAAATGAAACCAACATAAATCGGGAATCTTAATCACACTAGTAGCCATAACCGGCACCAAGGTGATTCAGTTATGATTCTAAGTTTTCGTTTACCCAGAACCGACATATCTATTTTTTTGCAGATCGGCTCCCCCCCCCCCTCCACACACATTTCATAAATATTAAGATGAGAGGTTGAAGTGGTCTCCGCTTGTGAGTAATTTCTTGGTAGGCATTTAAAAGAGTCTGTGCACGAGAAACGTCTGGCCCACTCAGGTCAATTGACCCGGCAGTTTGTGAAAACCGTTGACTGACCCTACACTATCATCTTATATATGGCAGAAATATTAAGATGAGGCGAAATTGATCTCTTCTCACTATGGAAACCTTAGACAGATCCCCACATATTCACCTTTTCTTTCTTAATGTTCTTCTTCTTCACCTTTCTAACCATGCAAGTTCAGTGACGAATCAATTCGTCTTCAATGACTTCGCCAAATCCAATCTGACCTTAACAGACTCTGCTGTAATCACAGATCATGGTGCTTTGCGCCTGACCAATAACTCAAACGCCAATCCTAAGGGTTATAGTGGCCATGCATTTTACTCTGACCCTCTGCAATTCAAGACCTCTCCTTCTGCGGGCACAACCTTATCCTTCAGCACTCACTTCATCTTCGCCATTGTCCAGCAAAGCAATCCTTGCTGTGGCTTTGCATTCACGATCGCACCATCTTCCAAACTGACTAATGTTGAGAGCGGCAACTACTTGGGCCTCTTCAATAAAGCTAGCAATAACCAATCTTCCAGACACATTTTTGCCGTCGAATTCGACACCGCTCAAGGAACTTCGGTGAATGACATGGATGATAATCACGTCGGCGTCGACATCAACAGTGTAATTTCCAAAGCAAACGAATCTGCTGCTTACTACACAAATGATGGACCAAGCCAGCCGATTGATCTGAAGAGTGGTGACCGCATAAAAGCATGGATAGATTATGAAGCGAAGACGGGCTTGCTTAACATAACCATAGCACCAATAACATTTCCTTCCAAGCCTAGCCGCTCCTTGATTTCATACTCCGATAATTTATCTTCTGTTCTTCAAGAATTCATGTATGTTGGATTCTCTGGCGGCACCAAGGGTCAAGCGAGTGAGCACTATGTCTTAGGATGGAGCTTTGCAATCAATGCTCAAGCTCCAGATCTGGATCTCAAGAAGCTTCCCCCTTATCCTAAATATAAACCAGGATCCGGAGCACCAAAATTCTTGCCGTATCTGTCAACAGTAGCTCTCTTTCTTTTCACAGTGTTGGTCATCAGTTCCTATTTCATGTACAGAAGGTGGAAACTTTCTGCAGAAACAGTAGAAGATTGGGAACTGCAATACCCACATAGGTTTCCCTATAAGCAGCTTTACAGAGCAACCAAAGGTTTCAATGAGAAGGGCTTACTGGGTAAGGGAGGTTTTGGCAGTGTGTATAAAGGAGTCCTTCCAAGCAGTGGAATGGAAATCGCAGTTAAGAGGCTATCTGGTGGGGCAAAACATGGGATGAGGGAGTTTATAGCAGAGATTTCAAGCTTAGGAATGTTGAGGCACAGGAACTTAGTTCAGTTGCAAGGTTGGTGTAGGCGCGGCGAAGACCTGCTTCTTGTGTACGATTTCATGCCAAACGGAAGCCTAGATAAATTTCTGTTCGGGGATCACAAGAGAGTGCTCAGTTGGGAAGAGAGGTTCAAGATTCTCCAGGGGATTGCATCTGGCCTTTTGTATTTGCATGAAGGCTGGGAGCAAATGGTAGTGCACAGAGACATAAAAGCAGGTAATGTCTTGTTGGACGCTGAAATGAACGGGAAACTTAGTGATTTTGGGCTTGCCAGGCTGTACGAGCATGGGACAAACCCTCAGACAACTCATGTTGTTGGCACATTGGGCTACATGGCACCCGAGCTTACACGCATTGGAAAGCCCACGGTGAGCTCAGACGTCTTCTCCTTCGGAAGATTGCTGCTTGAAGTTGCTTGTGGAAGGAGCCCTATGGATTGGAAGAGACCGTCGGAGGAAGTACTGTTGGCAGAGTGGGTGTTCAGGTGCTGGAAGAATGGAAGGCTGCTTCATGCAGTGGACGAGAAACTTGGTATGAGATATGTGGAAGAAGAGGCCGACTTGGTACTGAAACTTGGCATCCTATGCTCACAAAGTGCACCTGATGCTAGGCCAACCATGAGGCAAGTGGTTCAATTTCTGAATGGAGATGTATCAATAGATGAGTTTACTGTCGACAGTTTGATTATTGAAGATAATGGTCTAGGCTTTGACCAGCTAGCCCTACATTACCCGCCTTCAGGATATAACTCATTCACCTCGACTTCAATCAGATAATTCAAGTGTCGAGATTGAATTAAGTCTGATCTGATATGCAGTTACGCGCGAAAATATACATGCACCATTCTTGATTTATTGTGGTACTATTCTCGAGTTCTTACACCAGTAATTGCTCCTCTTCTTCTTCTTCTTATTTCTTTTTAACGAAAACTATAAGGTTCTATGTTTAGCCAGTATTTGTTCATTGATAGCATCATAGATAGCAATTTAACGAGGGTTAAGAGTAGGGCTGATAAACGAACCGAGTTGCTCGTACATTGGCTTGGTTCAACTCATTACTGGCTTGTTCCCAAGAGCTTAGCTGAACATGAACGTTTAAGCAGACTTGCAAAGCCTACCAACTAAATGAGCTGTTCATGGACGATGCATTGCATTGTAAACAGACATCCTGTAACACAAAATGCCCTAATGTGGATCTAGTTTGTTTCCTTGTTTGGTTCTTCAATGTTACAGACACGTTCCTTTAAGACATACAGTAGACTTCTTTGAAAATGAGATAAAATGAGCACATCTAAACATCCAAAAGAGCTCAAACACGAGTTTGAACGAGAATGAACAACTTTGGATTCAGCTCATTACAAGGTAATAAACAACTCGCCAGCAAACGTGATGATAAATTATTTGTAAATGTATGAACACTAGCCAGATAATATAGGAAACATGCCAAACACAACACGCCATCTTCGGTCTCTTTAGCCCATTACCAGCCCTATTTAACATCTCTGTGTTCTATTCTATAAATAGTAGAAATTATCATGAAGATGGCTACAACACTGACTTACAAACACAAAGGGAAGCGGGTTCAGGTGCGGTCGAATCCAAACACAGCAAACATCTCTGTGTTCTTTTCTATAAATCTTAGACACAAAGGCAAGCGGGTTCAGGTGCGGTAGAATCCAACTATGATGTTTCCTCTCCAATCTTTCTTATTAATTTCTTTTCTAGTACTTGTATATGATTTTAGAGTCCCGCAAGAAGTCTTTTGCGATCTCCAAGGCTTTCCCCCCTCCTCTCTCATTAAAAGGCCAAGAACGCTCATTAAGGGATTCACCTTGAGAGTTGAAGGCGAAAATCAACGGTGAGAAATAAGAGTTTTCCGGTGGTTGAAATGGTGATGAGTTGTTGTCTCATGGGTCATGTTGGTATAAAGCAACCTTGTCAGGCATGTATGCAGAATGTTCATGTGAAGTATTTGTGTTATTCGTCTTTGGATGTGTCAGGATCGGGTTAGTTTGATCTGTCTGGGAGGTTTTTGGATATTTTGGTATGGAAGTTATTTATGAGATCCAACTGTGATTCTGCAATATGTAAAAACCCAAAATTTTCTTCAAGAAAAGTATGTTTGTCAAATAAAATGGTTTTAAAGTTTCAAAGTTCAAAACAGGTGAAGTGACTATGAATCTTGGATCAAATCAAATGAGGATGCTGATCCAAGAATATATCCAAAAAGGGAATGGAAAGCTGCAACATCCACTTGCTTTATTTGGAAGAGTCTATCGTTTAAGAGAATTCCATAAAAAATAAAAATACCTAAATTTGTTTCAATCATTATGAAAAGTCAGGCAGACATATTACACATATGCTATATACATACATATACATGCATAGGAATATAATATATAATTATATAAACAAGTAATAATTGGAGAACTAATCCACATATATCCTATGTATAAAATAAAAAATATTTATGTAAGATAGGTCATATATATATATATATATATATATATATGTGTATATATATATATGTATATATATATATATATGTATATATATATATATGTATATATATATATGTGTATATATATATATATGTATATATATATATATATATATATATATATATATATATAACACTAGGTAAGTATGTACACACACACACACACACACACATATATATATATATATATGTAGTATTATAAAATATATACATATCCACATAATATATAGCTATATATGTACACACACACACACACACACACACACATATATATATATATATATATATATATATATATATGTAGTATTATAAAATATATACATATCCACATATATATATATATACACACACACACACATATATATATATTTACATAACAAAGACCATATTTATATAACACTAGGTAAGTATGTATGTATATATGTAGTATCATAAAATTATATGTGTGTGGGAGGGGTTGGTATAATGTCCATGTATATTAATTATATCTACATAATATATAGCTATATATGTAATGCACACATGACATACATAACTGATAAATCAAACAAGGGAGGAACAATCAGCAGTTTCCAATTTTTTTTACTTGTCAATTGTAGTAGCAAGCTCAAGAAGGAAACACAATTCATACAAATACCAAAAATTTCAGATTCTTGCTTTTTGTTTTATACTTTTCCAAAGTGGAAAATGATGTAACAAGTTTTCTTTTTCAAGGTATCTTAAGAAAAATTATAAATAGGGTGTTCCTTTTCATGGTAGAGGGTGGGGGGAAAGGAAGAAGGAATACGAATTTGGGCTCTCTCTTTTCTCTTTTTGTTGTAGTTTGTGACCATTGCTACCATCAACACCCAAGGGTTGGTTGACCCCAAGCTAGCCAACCTCGTGAGTTCCATCTTTTAGTTTATTAATTTCTACTTTTTATTAAACCTTTAAAGCCTTTGTCATTTAGCATAATCATCATATACCAACATCATCATAAGTCATAGTTGGTCCCTTTTAATCATCTTGCATCTTTATTCTTTAATTTTGTTCTTACATAAATAATTTAATTCTTGGTTAGATTAAGATTATTTTCCACATTAAATTTAATTCACGCATATTCAAGATCCCATCCTTGCACCCCTTTGCATAGTTTTTTTTAAAAACTTTTATGGACATTTGATTTTATAAAAATAACTATTTAAAATTCATGCACACTCCAAACCACGATCTTTTAGAAATAAGGATTTCTTGCAAATTAGTATATTTTGCAAATTAAGATTTTCTACAAATCAAGATCTTTTGTAAATCAAGATTTCCTACCAATTGAGATTTTCTACGAATCAGGATCTTCTTCAAATGTAACCTTTAATTCACTCTCCTTTTATGCAATGTGGCCCAAATCAAGTTCTTTTCACAATTACTTTCTTACTTGGATAGGTAAGGATTGATTCTTGTAGTACAAAATTTGTGGCTAATAAAAGGAAAAGATACATGCATGCTTGAGTTGAGATGTGAGCACAAATAGGGGATATCTATTCCTATTTGTCTTGGGTCCTAATTGGGTTTGGAAAATGGGACTTGAGTTAAATGTATATGAATCTCTAACTTGGTATGTATCTACAATGGATATGAATTTAAAATGAATATGGATCTCTAAATGGATATGAACTTAAAATGGATGAGTCTCTAAAATGGATGTGGACCTATGAATGGATCTGGTTAGAATCAACTCTAAGAAAATGATATCCTAATTGACAGCTATGTAATAAATAGAGTATACAACTAATAAAAAAATGTTAAGATGTACAAATTCCAATTTGCAGAAGATCCCAATTTGAAGGAGATCCTCTCAACTTAATTTTTATTTACTTTCATAAAAGTATGAAGATTGGGTATAAGTCAAAGGTTGCAAAACCTAAAATTTGTATACAATTCTCTTTTGGCATACTTGGTGGGAACGCAAGTCTACCCAAAATTGTTGGCTAATTTTAGGGTTTTTACTTATTTTAATTATTAGCATCTTTGTTTTCCACAATCCACACAAGATGCACCTAGAGTAAAAGCACACATACTTGTTTCACACAACCAGGTAGCTATACACTAATGCACACAGTCACAATTGTGTATATATTTGAGTTTATATTATATATCACATATACACATACTTGATCACTTAGCCTTTCTAGACTTACTAGATCTGGAGTAGCAAAAAGCGAAATCATCATATCTTCATATCCATATCAAACCCAATCCAAGGCCAAGGTTTTGTCCATTATCTCACAATGCTCTCAAATCCAAAAGGCCCATAGACTAGGAACTCATAAAGGATGCAATTTCTTGTAACAACTATTCTCTTCAACCTAAGCCTAGTCATTCCAGAGTCCATTCTCTTAAGGCTTTATCCTGAGACTATGAGGCCGAGCTGGATTTTCTAAGAAATCAATTTAACTAAGCCCAACTTGAGAATGAAATCATATAGGTAGAAAAGGAGAGAAGGAAACATAGTGAAACCAAACAAGGTGAAGAAGTCAACTCACACCCAAACAACTTGGATTATAAATAAATTGAGAGTAGCAACACAATAGAAATCAAGAGAACATCATTTAAGGCCAAAGAAACCAAATTTCACTACAAAAGATTTTCATTACCAACAATAACTAACTTGCAAGAAAAAGAAGTAAGCAAGATGTGCCGGGAATACCTAGAAAGCACAAACAAGGAAAAGAAAAGATATCAAATAGAAAATTTTCTACCATTAGATTACAAAACAGACAGTGATTATGACATACCTAAGTTTCATATAGTCGATGGGAAAGAAAACCCAAATTCTCACCTACAAATGTTCACTCAGAGAGTAATCAAGAAAAGGCAAGATTCTACTAAATGGATCTACTGGTTTTCTCATAGTCTCAAGGGTAAAGCCTTTAGGTAGATGGCTAGCCAAAACCTCAATAAATTTAAACCCTTTGAAGACCTTACCACATCTTTCATGAGAAAATTTAGTCATAATATAGAGGTTGCTCCACACTATCTATCCTTAGAGATACCAAACAAAGGAAAGGTGAAGATGCCCCTACCTTTATCACTCAATGGAGAGCTATGTTAGGTAAGGTGAAGCCATCGTTAAATGAGTCATATGTCGTAATGCTAATCCTAGAAAATTTCTATCCCAAGCTAAAAGCCATTTAGCCTTTTATGAAATTTCTACTTTCAAAAAATTAATAAAAAAGGTCACCCTATTTGAGTCAAACTTGAAGAAAGGGGTGTTTGATGAATTCTAGAAGATAAAACCTACCAAAGACAAGCCCAAAATCTAGATTCATAACCAAAATAGAACAAAAAAGCAAAATTCTAGATCTAAACTTGAGGAGTCATCTTGTTGCTAACTCTTACCAGTCTAAACCTGAAGAAACCCATGTCTTCATACTTAAACACTAGGAAAAGAGAAAAAGAGAGACAAAGACATCCCAAAATTCTAATAGGATCATGGATAAAAAATTTACTCCTCTAGGACAACCTTTAATGAAAGTACTAGATATCCTTCTCAATCAAGATTTGATCACTCTTCCTCACATCCCACCTAATCCAACTTTAAAAGAATGATACCTAGATAAGTATTGTCACTTTCAAAGGCTCAATGGATATGATACTAATGAGTGCATCTTCTTGAAGCATAGGATCCAATATTTGATTGACCAAGGTTTGATCAAGATTTACCCCTCTAGGGCAACCTTTAATGAAAGTACTAGATATCCTTCTCAATCAAGATTTGACACTCTTCCTCACATCTCACCTAATCCAACTTTAAAGGAATGATACCTAGATAAGTATTGTCACTTTCAAAGGCTCAATGGATATGATACTAATGAGTGCATCTTCTTGAAGCATAGGATCAAATATTTGATTGACCAAGGTTATTTTAACAACTGAGCCTGAGCCTAATGAGAAAAGTCAAGATCAGGGTATCTTTAAGAACCCATTCCCTCAACACAATAAGACCCAAGTTATAATGTGTTACTCAAAATGTTATGTTTCTAAAAAGTCAAAAACAATTGACCAAGATACTTCTCTATGATTCCCCCTCGTCCCTGCCTCGAAGCAGGCCCCACCTGTCAACCTGCTTTACTCCAATCTTCTGGGCTTTATAATTTTAACTTTATTTTGAAACCTTTAAAATCTTTATTTTAAAGACTTTAAAATTTTTATTTTAAAGCTAAAATATTTAAAACAAGCTAGCTTTTGATTTTTAGAGTATTTTTAGAAAATTTTTATTTAGAGTGTTTACACAAGTGAATCATCACATCTGGTATTAGGGCCTCATTCTTGACCTTGCAAAACAGGTACACGATTAGTGTTACGAAAAACAAAAAAAGAAGAAGAAGAGAGAGCTTCATTTTTTTCTTTGAAAGCTTTACCTGAGTCGTGACAGGGCAGAGGGTAAATCGTGCCTGAGTTAAGATACAACAGAGATCGGCCAAAACACAAAAAAAAAAAGAAAAAGAGAGAGGAAGAACACTACTGCAAAGGCCGTGGGTGGCCAATGACAAAGAACACCCATAGGAGAAAACTGCAAGCCAGAAAGACAGAAACGCCTACTATAGGCCAAAAAGGCGAAAAACCAAACCGTAGGCTAAAAAGGCAGAAAGCCAGGCCACCGACCATAAAGGCAAAAAATCCAAGTCGTAGGACACAGAAGGCCGCATGCTGAAAGACGAAACGTCAGGCAGAAGTCCAAGAGGTGGAATGCTGGTCGCATGCCAAGAGGCAAAATGCTGACTGCTACAGCTGGTCGTAGGCTGGAGACAGAATGCCTACCGTCTCTCTCTCTCTCACTCTGCGTTTCTCTTTCTCTCTATCTCATCTAGGCTTTTAAATTGGCCTAGAAATTGCCAGGCGATTTCAGAAAACCGTGGTTGAAACCATCGATTTTCTAAAACCGCCACCGATTTTAGAAAACTGTCAATGTTTCCATATAATCGCCTTAGGCAACGGACTAAAAAGTTCGTTCTATCGAAACCGCCACCAGAAAAAATTACGAAAATATCTAGGTATTTTCAGGTAAAAAGATTGTTTTGCACTTATTGATCGAAAAGTCAATTTTACCCTCCAACAGTTTATGAAAATTACGAAATACCAGGATGTTATTTTATATTACTGTCCTTTCCATTTAGGTTATTACACTACTACCACTGTGTCAAAAGACAGATTTATCCCTATCTTTTTGAGAAAATTCCAGATTACTAAAGGGCAAAATTATAGATTTAACCTCGATCAGCTATGAATTTTGCAGAAATACCAAAAGTAATTTTACAGGTCTGTCCTTAGGTATTTCTAAAAATTACAAAAACGAACAGACAGACAATTAAAATTATAGTTTTACCCCTGGTATTTTTTAGAAATTATTAAAGGCAATTTTTTTTGAGAAAATTATGAATTTATCCCACGTTGCTTATATATTTGAAATGAGTTATTTTCAGCTCATTTTTTCGATATTCAGCATAATTCTAATCAGATACCTACTATGTGTATTTTGTTGTTTATTTATTGTTTCATTTTTAGACCATTGAAGTGTTATAATTGCCAAACACATAAAAATGAACTTAAAAATATGTGTATCAGAATTGGCAAAAACTGAAAAGTTAAATAGTCTGAACTTTCAAACATGGAAGAAAAGAATCCTGCTTGATCTAACACTTGAAGGTGTTGAGTACGTATTAAAAGAAATTGTGCATCCTCCACCACCAAATGCAACTGAGCAAAATATAGAAATGTATAGAAAGGGTCTTCGTAGTACACATTGCATATAATTGTCAAATAGGACACAACTGCCAAACTGCCAGAGTTGATATACATGAAACATCCTCCATGTATGTTAACATGACAGTTCTTGCTATTCAAACCTGTCATGTTGACATACATGGAGGATGACTTGATAAGGGTCTTTGAAGAATACGAGACCGCAAAAGAGTTGTTTCACTCAATAACAGTCAAATATGACACAATTGTCAAACTGCATGTACAATTGCTACTACAAAAATACAATTCTTTTAAAATGAAAGAAGGAAACAATGTAGTAGAACATGTAAATCACATGTTCGTAATGGCATAGTTGTGGCAAAGTCACTCATCCCAGAATCGATGCAAATATCAACTATTCTGAACAGTCTTCTCCGTCATGGAACATGATCACCACTACCCTCAAGTTAGGGCAAGAAATTAACCTTTTTGAATTACCTATGAAACCAGCAATAGAGTAAGAACACATGAATAAAAATAAGAAAGAAATGTTTTAGTGGTATAAGATGAGATAGGGTCTAGCTCCAAACCCAACTAAAAGAAAAATAAACCAAACAAAAGGTTTGACAAGAATAATAAAAAGGGCAGTCAACTTTTTAAGAAAATACAAGAAACCGCTTATCGGGTCAAGTGTTTCAGTTGTGAAAAGATAGGATACTACAAGAAGGATTGCCGCAATAAGAGAAGTGGAGGAAACAACCAACAATGCGAACAATCCGAGAAGCAGGACATAATATGCGTAATATCTTAATATCTCTATATGAATCACCCCGTGACAAGTTTGTGGATCGACTTTAGAGCTATCAAACATATCTTAAAGATCAAGGAAGGGGAAATGGACCTAAAGAAATACAAATCAGGAGAACATCGAGTGTATATGTGAAACAATACTTTCTCAAATGTTTTGGGTACTGGGTCCTTTAGAATCTTTGTAAAGGCAAACCGATTGTACGGACTGATGTATTAATTGTGCTATCAATAAGGCGCAATCTGGTCTCGATCTCTACCTTAGTAAAGAAAGGTTTTGATGTTAGGTTTATTCTTGGCAAGGTAATTGTGAGAAAACATAGGAGAATATTATTATTTGGGGAGTTCGATATAGGACATGAATTGTTGAAATTAAATGATAATGAAAATAGAAATCCTTTTGCTTATATTGACTATGCCTTTAATGTTGATGTGAATATGTGACATAAATGCCTTGGGCATAAGTCTGAAAAAGTTGAGGCAATTATCTAACTTTGATTTACTGCCTAGATTTGAGGAAAATAGTTTCAATAAGTGCGGAACTTATATACAAGGAAAAATGACAAGAAAAGTTTTTCTCAAAAAGTCAACAAGGGTAACAACCTTGTTGGAAGTCATTCACACGGATTTATGTGGACCATTAAGAGTTAGGTCATATCGTAGAAAAGTTTATTTTATAATCTGTATCGATAATTACTCGAGATATACATATTTATATCTCTTGGCACATAAATTTGAGACACTATAAGCTTTTAAAGAATATAAGTAGGAAGTTAAAAACCAACTGGGGCATTCAATCAAAGTCTTAAGATCAGATAGAGACGGTGAATATACTTCTACAGAATTTCTTAAATTTTGTAAAGACTTTGGTATTGCAAAGAAAAATACAATGCCTAGGACACCTCAACAAAATGGTGTAGTTGAAAGATATAACAGAACCTTGTTGAATATTACAAGGTCAATATTGATTGATGCCTTTCTACCAAGGATATTTTGGAGAGAAGCAGTAAGTACAATGGTATATATACTCAATGAAGTACCATGTAACGTTGTATTCACTACACCATAAGAGATGTGGTTTTAAAGAAAACTCAACCTAGGTCCTTTTAAGAGGTGGGGATCTATTGCACATGTAAAGATCATTGATCAGTCTAGAGACAAGCTAGACAATAGGTCATTAATATGTATATTCATTGGATATCCTAAAGGTTAAAGAGATATCGGTTTTATCATAAGGACCACAGACTGATAAAAAGCAGAGATATTGAATTCTTTAAAGATATCAAGAATAACATCCTAGAAAATAATAATGAATATACTGATGATCTATTAGACCTATATCAATCATCATTTGAACCCATAAAAGATCTTCCTAAAACAACTGAAACCTTAAGCGGACATAAAAGGCCTAAGTCCACTCCGTCCTACTTAAAAGATTATCACACCTATCTTGTAGAAGAAGTGTGTAATTCGATAGAATTTGATGAGTTAACTGATAACTTGACTTATCAACAAGCTGTGAACTCATCTAAAGCAACAGACTGGAGGAAAGTCATAAATGAGGAAATTGAATCCATTGAGAAAAACCAAGTCTGTAAATTGACAGATTTGGCAAAATGAAGGAAAGATATAGGTTGTAAATAGGTTCTGAAAAAAGAAATACAAGGTTGATGATTCAATCGACAAGTTTAAAGTGAGGTTGGTTGCAAAGAGTTTTTCGCAAAAATAATGAATAAATTATGTTGAGACATATTTTCTAGTTGCAAAATTTACATCCATAAGGATAATCTTGGCAATATATACATATTATGATTTGGACTAACATCAGTTATATGTAAAAACAACTTTTTTAAACAGAGATTTAGATGAAATCATATACATGCAACGACCCGAAGGATTTAATAGTTAAAGGCAAAGAAGATAAAATATATAGGTTGAGAAAATCCCTATATGGTTTGAAATAGTCACCTCGCCAATGGTATTTGACTTTTCAAAATGTCATTATAGAACTTGAGTTTGTGGCTAATGAACTTGATCACTGTGTATATGTATAAAATAGTGGGAGTTACTTTATCATCCTATCATTATATGTAAATGACATATTGTTGTCTGGGAATAACAATGAGATGATTGTCAAAACCAAGTTATGGTTAAAATCAAGGTTCAAAATGAAGGATATGGGGATGCATCCTATATCCTGGGTATAAAGATCTCTCGAGATAGAGAATCTAAACTCTTATGCCTAAGTCAGGAGAAATATATTGACTATATCTTCAAGAAGTTTAAAATGGGTGAATGCAAGTCTACTGTCACACCCGTTGTAAAAGTGGTTAAATTAAGTAAGGTTGATTGTCCCGATGAAGGAGACAATAAGTCTAACATTCCTCATGCAAAAGTTGTGGATAGCTTGATGTATGCTATGTTGTGTACAAGACCTGATATTAGCTTTGCTATTGGTTTTGTGAATAGATATCAAAGTAATCCTTGATGGCAATATTGGATAGTTGTAAAAAGAATTTTAAGATATCTAAAAGGAACAAGAGACTTGAAACTATATTTTTAAGTAGATGAACTGAGAGTGATAGGATACTAAAATTTTGACTTTGTTGGGAGGAAAGATGATAACAAATCTACCTAAGGGCAAATATTCTTATTTAAAGGTGGTGTTGTTTCTTGAGCATGTAAGAAAAAGGAATGTGTGGCATTGCATACATAGGAAGCTGAGTGTGTAGCTTGTTGTATGGCTGCAATGAGTGTTGTCTGGATAAGTCGCTTCATACGTGATTTGAAGTTAGAAATAATCGACGAGCCAATTGTTATTGAGTAGAGTCGATAACTGTAAAAGTAGACATATAATGGTTAAATACCACTATATTCATGATATAGTTATGAGAAAGGAAATATCCATCTCATACATACCAACAAATGATATGTTGGCAGACCCCTTGTTCATGGTTAAAAGAAAGATGGTCATAACGGTAATAATATCATAATCGCTAGACTGTTATCGGATTTCACAGTAATTGTTCAGATAAAGGAGCTCCTCAAGAAGAAAGCCCAGCGAAACAAACCGAGAAGGGAAGAACACTATATAAATATAGAGCAACACATACAATCAAAATATACAAATACAAAAAAACATGTGAACACCTTCCTAGAAAAAATATGTTGTATGAAAACCTCGAAATGAAAAAGAAAACCACGTACCTTGATCTTCCACTCTAGACGTAGCTGAAAAAGGTCAACGACAACAAACCCGAAGGTCGACAGAAGCTGATGGCAAGTGAATCACCACACCATCAGCATCAGCATTTTCATCATCCGCATCACCAACATTATCGTTGTGGTTGTCGTCATCATCATGACCGTCAATATCACCACCTCTGCTGCGAGAGCCACATAAAATTGATGTCCAATCAGATTCTTCTCTGCCTTCAACATTAGAGGACGCCATTTGTAAGTGCTAAATCAAAAGAAAGCGGATTTAATGAGCAAATAGTTTCTGCAGAAGCCAGTGGAGAACGCAGCAGGTAGGTACCTTGGAGGGGAGTTTCTGGTCTTCCCAGCAGAATGAGAGGATTCCATTGGATAAGGATGAGAAATCAGCTAGTGTTTCTCTCCCCTATGACTTGAGTTCGACCTTTTGCGCAGGGGGCATGTATGTGAATGTGTGCTTGGGCCAGTTGTCTGCGCTTCCCAAAATAGCTGCGTTATTTCCTTCAGGACAAGACCCCCTGCATTATATTGGCTAATTACGAGAGTCGCGTAATTCAGTTGCTTCGGTGGACTGATTCAGACAGTCACAATATATATATATATATATATATACATATATTATATATGGTGAGGCTGGGGGGGGGGGGGAGAGAGAGAAATGTATTGGTGCAATTTTAGTCACATTTTGGTGTCAATGTTAGAAAATATTGTATATAAAATGTCATGTTTCGTTTCTTTCGTCGTTGTCCGCGTTACTCCACAACGATCATAATGAGGGCCATCTAGTGGCATGCTATTTATTAGACGGTGATGACCATCGAGAGATCTCGAAATGATGATATCACCACATTCCACGGCTATGACAACCACGTTTGCTCATTTTTGTATGATAAACTCCATAGATGTCGCAGCCATCATCCTAATACATAATACTTTCTTTATTTCCATTTAAAAGTGATGTGGAATTGTGAACAAACACCATCATTTGCTTACTGCCACTCAAAACTATATGGTCGTGTCAACTGAGGTCCAAGATCGTGTCCACCATTTTACAAAAGATGACTTGCAAGCACAATTTCAGCAAAATTCCGACATCTCTCTCTCTCTCTCTCTATATATATATATATATATATATATGAAATTTCTTTTACCATCTTTGTTACGGAGGAAATGGGAAGGGAAGAAACTTTGTGATCCTATGCTTTATCTCAAATAGTTTATAATATTTGAGAACATTCTGAAGCATCTAGCTTGTTTTTTCTATGTATATATGTCAACGGTACCAGTTGTATCACATTACCCCCGGAGCCACTTCGGCATCCCTTGGCAATTTGGGATCAAAAGCAGTAAAAAACTTGCAGTAGGAGACTGCTTTGTTATTGAAAAAACAGTGTGTACAATTGTATCAAGAGAAAAACAGCACTGTATATATACAAGTCATAATTGTATTAAATATATTATCCAATTTCATTCTTTAAACGTACTCTAGACGGGAGAAGTGAGGACGGCCTTGACTTCTTTATAATATGAAAAGAACAGTAGGAAATTCTTCGGATTTCACTGGTGAAGAAACCGCACAATATTCTTTATTGTTCAGCTTATTATTACAAAAGAGTTGAGCTCCAGCCAACCGAACAACCTCTGAACACAACCCACGCCGAGACTAACCAGCTTGGGAGAGATATCCTCAAAATATCGTTACAAAGTGGACTTCATTCAACTCCTCAAAAAGTCATAAGAAAAATGACTAGTCATTTGCATTAAATGCCCTAATACAATTAGCGTAGGGGCACGGTTTAGCTAAAATTGTATAAAATTGTTTTCACAAATGCAACCGAATTAAACGCAGCATATTCAATTTGAGCTCAAGCGGTTTGATGCACCAATCACGAGAGAGCTAGTTGAGACGAACTGCGTGGAACTTGAATCATTTACAAGGGCTATTGACAAGCTCATTGCTGAGGCTTCGCTTTTTCCACTAAATGATAATTAATCATAAATCCGAAATTCCGGACTAAAATGAGTCTCCGATTAATTTCCCCTCTTCCAAGAAAGATTGAATAGGATAAGTTTCTCAGCCAAATTTAATGTAATGTGCAGAGTAGCTCTTAGCGAAATTGTGCTATATCGAGGTTGGATTTCTTAACTTGAGAAAAAGGAAAGGCATGCGTGAGGTGCATTTGGCAATAGCTAATAAGAAGGGAAGGAATTTGCTCCAAAACAACCAAGACTTACTTTGAAGTTGTTGGCAAGCGTGAGCACCACTGCCTCGTTTCATACTCTTGAAACGCATTGCTACGTTACTGGACATGATCCTCATCATAGCGGCAACTGTCTTTTGCAGTCACATTCAGTGGATCTCAGCTCATCTTGAAGATTAGGTTAGACTCATTAACAAAACGATATCGATTCACCATCTATTGCCCAGCTTGTGGCATTTTAATCTTCAAGAGCCCCATGTGCTGGTCTCCTTTCAATCATCTGACACACATGCATACAGACGTAATAGTGGCTGTAAATAGGTGGGCCAATACGGAGGAGGCATACGCTGACCGAGAGCGAGAGAATACATTAGTTGACATTTTGCGTTTAATTTAATAGCCAGCATTCCTCCTTGAAGAAAGAAACTACATACTCTTTTCATTTGTTTAAATAGTTCAAATTTGTTTCAATAAAAATTATAAATGAGTGGTTTGCATTCTTCAAACTTATATATATATATAAGAAAAAGAGAAAGAAGAAAAAATATATTTATAGATGACACCTAAATCCTCAGCTCAACTGGTTGAGTGCCTGGGTATTTTGCTGTTGGTGGGGGTTCGACTCATTAGGGTTGTACCATTTTACAATCTGGCCTCCCTTTATAAACAACCAAAAAGAAATGTTAATACGTGGGGTCAGCAGTTTCCGTTGATTAATTAATAGCGTCGATATTTTTTGAAGGAGAAAGTATCCGTTCTTGGATTTCCCTCTCTTGGCTTTATTAGCACGTACAAGCATTTAACTTTCTTTAAAAGAGGAATGGTTATGCATGCAGCTTAAGTGGCGCCTACACCCACAATTAAATCTTGAGAAAGGACAAGCTCTCAGCTGTCGTAAATCTTAAAGCAGCAGTCTTCATAGAGACAACCTTGTCGCCATTTGCCTGCTTCCATATGTCCTACACAAGATGGTAACTGCGGAACGGATGCCCGTGGCTCTCTGTGACAAAGAGCATGCAATGCCAGTACTTTCAATTCAAAACATAACAAAGGCCATGTGATACAAACGGCAATGACATCAGTTAGACCGGTTTGAAATCGGTTAGGTGTTTTGAATCAAAACTGATTCAACCTCAGAATCACCAATACTAGAATCGATGATTTTAAATCGCACGTTAATAAATTATATATATATATATATATATATATATATATATATATATTATGTATGAATTTGCACATGTTGAAGTGTGATTCAACAAAAGACAGTGGTCAACCGTTGAGTTGGACGAAAGTTTAAATTTCATAACGTTTCAAGAGTTGTTTTAAAAAAAATTAACCCAAACCGAATGGTTCTAAATTCTAGATAACCGAGAACCATACCAATTATAAATAATTGTATACATGAGGTCTCTTTCCCAATCTGTACGACACGTACCATGATGCATGTCTTTAACTTTTTCCCATGGTTAGAAGTTTTGTTTTGTAATGAACTGTACATTGAAGCTTTTGGGGTCAAATCATCCAAGGGTTTCCAGTCTCATATCGAGCAATGCACTATGCTTATTGCTAGTAGAAGCAATACTGACAAGAGTCGTCAGTCAAAAACAGCTATTTACACTACAAGAAAAAGAATTTTGGTGATTTGGCCGTTACGCTCATGACCTAAGAACAGGGTGGGTGCTCATTTTGATGTTTTTTCTGACGCTGATGACTGTGAAGGAGAATCACGTACAAGACTTTCCCTAAAAGTCTTCAAAATGTCATGCCGCTTACCAATCTCACTTGGAATGTGCTGTATACATTGATTTGGAATGACGTTCACACAAAACGTATTTTGTAGTGTTGTAACATTTGTTGAGCCTTTCTCATGCCGAGTTTGTCGTTGAGCTTTGCTTCTTTCCAGTATTCAAAGCTCCCTTTGAGAAAAAGCAAAGTCACATCCTTTTCTAGCGTTATTCTTTGTTTGCAATATCATTTCGTTGCATTTTTTATTCGTAAAACAAGTAATCCTTAGCATGCTTTTGCATGCAGAAAATAAAATACATATACAGATTGTCTTAACAAACTAAACTTGTTTTTTGATATATTGGCAATGTATGTGAACCAGAATTGCAGCACCTTGTAAGATTTTCTTCCATATGTTCCTTACCAGCAATTACTGGTTGTCGCTCATATTCTCTTACAACTGTTGTTCAAAGAGGCGACCGCACTGTAGCGCAAGATGAGAAATGCGTCTCACCCAAAATCCAGAAAAATTTCTCGACCATTCTCTTCGAACACGTAGATACTTGATTTATATCACCTTCAAATAGCATTATGTAACATGTTCAAAACCCGATCACTGCATATTTTTCAGAAATATGCTTATTATTTTTCCAAAGTCATTGACCTTGTATGTCCTTTTCATTGCATATATGACTACGTGCAACTTAACTCTTCACACAGAAAAAGTTGAACATGCCACACACACAATTTTCAATTTTGTGTATATCATGTGCATTTCGTTTATAAGGAACAACAAATGTTTTATTATATTCTTCGAAAGTTTGCTTTTGCAAAGTCGTAGATATCTGATGAGCTTTCCACGTTACACTTGGACATAATGGTTGCAGACAAAATTGAACTTGTTCTGTCGTCATATTTGACACCCCTTTTACATACAGATGTCTTAACAGATATAACACTTAATGCATGTGCGTCATCTTCTACGATCAATATTGCACAAACTATATATCTCACAAGTACTATATACAAGAGGACTTGGAGTTATTGCGTTGTGAAGGACCCTTGAAGGTTTTTGTCGCATACACACACACAATTACATGAATAACAGGAAAATGATGCTATGCCATTGAAAGAAATATCTCATGACAGTCGCCTTATCGTTTTAGATCGATGTAAAATTATGACTACCAGCTACAATTCCATGTGATAACGATCATAATATTTAAACAATATGTACATTCCAATTCCGGCTCAAACTTCAAAAAGTTGTTTGCGATAGCGATGGGAGGCGTGAGTGCTTTCTTTGAGATTGCCAGTGAACTACTTCCCCAAGTTTGTCACATAAAGCAATGAGGGTTTCTAACACTCGAGTTTGCAGCAGCACCACAGTGAAATCAGAAATGGTTCACATGTCCGTAACCCGAAACCCTACCTAATGGATAGACCCACTGATCACGCCCACCAACTAAAGTCGCTGCTTTTAGCAGTCCAAACTCGAGTGCACACAATTGTCTTAAGAACTCCACTGCAGGCCTGCTTCATCCAGTCTTGACTTGAAAAGACTGAACGAAGCTGTACTATATATTGTTCACTCCTTGGGCGTTTCACCGAAGTGGTTATTCAATTCTTCGTTCTGACTTTCGTTCTCCGAACAAATGATGCGGTTTCAGCTTAGAAATGTAAAAGAGCCCGCTGCTCAAAAGAATGAAGCGCCCTCTGAGATGCCTGCCCAAAAGTTGCTATTAATGATAGAAGTGTTTTTTCTTCTTATTTTCAGGGAATACAAATCACATACTACCAGAACGCCCTTGTCAGTTCGTGTTGGACCAAGTGCTTCTTACTTCACTTCATCGATGGAACAACCTGTCTTGTCGCTCAACAATGGTGATGTTAGTCTGTTCAATTTGCACCATGAACACTTCAGAGTACAAATAACACCTTTTGATCGAAAAAATGAAAGAATCGAATGGTGTTAATCAATGGAAACAACTCTAATAGTGTCATTTATATAGCATGGAGTGGCAATGTTTATTTTTGAATGTGGCCCTCGCATGGGCTCCTTGACATGAAATGTTACATGGCTAAAATGGTTATGTATGCTCGTGACTAAATCTTTTAACAAGATTACCATTACCGACACGATCATTATTCAATACTCAACAATGTGTATATGGCATTGGAAGTTGTCATGCAGGTGTTTGTAGAATATTTTGAAATTTGTTAAGAACTATGAGATGTTGGTATAGTGCAAGATGAATATATTCACATAAAAAAATAAGACCTTTTATATATTTTTGTGGTGTATTATTGACAATGTAAAGGCTTCATTTTGTATGGACCAAAAAGTTTTACTGTTGATAAAATGAAATTTATCATGTTCATTAGTACAAAGGGTGTAAATGGAAATATCATATTGGTTGCTATCATTTTGAGATGGTTACATTCGGTCTCTTAGATGTTGCATTGGACATAAAAGATATCATGTATATATCTTGGTTATATTATTATCTTTTGTATGTGGTTCTTGATGTCACATAACGTTTTTTGTGGCTAAGGAGTGGAGAAATATAAGTTAAATGTCTAAAAGGAGTAAGTATGAAATTATGACATATTGATATATCAATTTTTAGTGTTAAGCACAGATCACAACTAAAGTAGTGATGTTCTGGTACATAGATGTGGTTTCTCATTATAAGAGGTATTTGCCACCATAACTCCTATTGCTATGTTCTTGTGATTATAAATCAAGGTTTCATGAGATATTTGGGGTGCTATAGAATTGCTTCGGATTAGAATCGATGGGTTATGTAGGAGAATGTTGGAATTGTGATGAATCCAACTTAATATGTAATATTTCTTATCTAGCCTAAGCATATTGTAAACTTCAAAAGTTAAATATTTTTGTGTGTGGGATTGGAAATTTAACTTAATAATAACCCCTTGATAGAAAGTTTTTCATTTTATCTAGTCTTCGTGTATCATGTTTGATGGGAACAAAATAACATAATAGGGTTCTATTAATGTCTTCCTCTCGAGTGATATACAGGTAGTGTCATCAATGAGATCGTAATCTAGAGGGATAAACCAAGGGTCTCCCTTAAGAAAGGCAAGTATCTTTCAATCTACATTCATTGCTTCCTTTGTCGTCATTCAATTCAATGAGTTTCAAGTATATGTTCTATATCATTGTTTATTATTAAATTTTTAACACATTCATGTTAAGTGTCCTAGGAATGAGTAGTAGATGTATTCTTGATAGTATTGTGATTGCCTAAATTTAATTGGGTATAGTAGGCACGTTTGACTCGATGGAGCTAGCAAGGAGATATTTTGAGTCTATGAGCATCCTCAAGTAGCTCAGATGTCTTGATTATCAACTTTTTGAAAAAAATGCAACTATGATGATTTCTCTACTTCATTGATCCTCTCTAAATATTATGACATGAATTTCTCCCTTGAACTTATGTTGTGGCGACCATTTTTGGGGCATTTATTGCATAACATGTTTATCCTATATTCCTTTAATTTATCATTATTTAAAGCTATCCTCTTAATCTCCTTTATCAAGCTAAAAAATTCATGATGAAGGTTTCAGAAGATGTTTCACTAAATTTTGATTTTTTTTAAATATATGAATTGGTAAAACAAATTCTTCCTTGATGTAGTAACCTTCAATATTGAAACTTTTAATTTGATTCCTCATCCTACCAACATATATTTCAAACAAAGCATCTTATCATGATCAAGTACCAAAAGAACTAGAAAGTTTTTTTCTTTTAGTTACTTAAAGGATTCATGCAAAAATCGTTGAAACATTAAGTCTTTGACATTGTCCCGTGCTCGTTTTGTATACAAGTCCAATTTTTATGTCTACCATTAATACAACATTATTCATTCAATTGATTATAACTTAGTATGCAGAGCATTAGCTCTCATTAGATGGGGCTCTCTCACCCTATAATGTGTGTCCCTCCCATTACAACCCGAAATAAATTTACTTGGTTACAACTTATACCTGATCATCACTCAAAATATTCTATAGTTTAAGTATGGATCATGCCTTAGGTCTCCATTAAAGAATGTGAAAATGTATAAATGGACAACCACTTACCTTGTTTTGTGAGATCAATTTAAACAAGAATGTATTTTCTTCGTCAACTTCCTAAATTTCACCTCTTTACCGAGGAACTAATTAAATTAGGAGTTTGGAAGAATGGGGTCCTTACGTAGTCTTTTGTTTGGTTGACCTTTGAAGCCTTGAACTCTATTGGCCGAATAAACTAATATGAAACCTATCATTACCTTCATGATTTGAGACCCTCCTAGATTACTGTTGGAGCCCTTAGAAGAGGATAGTTCCTTCCTTACTAGAGGTTTCATTGCAAGTTATTGATTTATAACCCACTGAAACAAAAAATTGTCATAACAATACATGCTTTCTAAGGTTGGTAATGGTTGTTAGAAAATTATTTTTCATAGGGACCTTGCCAATCAAAGCCTCGTCACAAATTAATACATGGAAGGATTTTTTAGATAGTTGTCAAGAAAATATTTTCCACAGCCAACAACATCAGATTTTGTTGTAGTGAATTGCTTCAAGTAATATTGGATTTTCTAGAATTGTCACTTATTTAATTTCTAGAAGCTCAAAAGTTGAATTCATCTAAGAATCTTTTTAATATTCTAAATTCAAGTAGTTATTCATGAAAGACTGGTTTGGGCTCTACAATAAGGTGTAAGCTTTTTTTGCCATTAAACATTTATCTTACTCTTGAAATCACATAACTAAGGGACTAATTAAGAGTGTGAGGAGCTAAAGATGCACTGATATCAAATGATACGAGAGAGAGAAAGAGAGAAGAGCAATGCTTGAGAAAAATACTCTAATTCATTAATACTTCTCATTGCATATCCTCGTAAGAATAAAATTGTTCTTCCAGCTTACACATATGTAGTTAATGGAAATATTGAAACTTAATCCTACAACTAACAAAAATTGACTTTCATGTTTGAATAATGTAATATAAGCAAATGAGCTCGTAATCATTCTTAGCTAGTTTCATTAGTTGGATTCCCTCAAATATTTTTTTGTTTATCTGGATCAACTTCAATTGCAGGAATGCAGGTTATATCAACTAGTTCCTTAAATTACATGAATCTTTTGCCTTCACTAAGAACTGACCCTTAGGTAGCTAGTCCCAAGTTTGGACCAAAATAGAGGATTATGTTACATTTGATAACCAACACAAAGCTTCTTAAATGAAACGATAGATTCTCTTAGAAGTTAATCTGCTTGGTGGAAAGTAGTACCATGTTACCCAAGAAAATATTTTTATGGCCCCTCTAAAAAGGCTTTGTTGGGATACTATGTTACATAGTAGGAACATACATGTATCCAAAGTTGCAAAAATCATATTATTTGTACTTGAAGCAATATGATTCAGGTACATGTATCATATTTGTAAGTTTATGGAACTATAACAGGTCATATCACATGAGTAGATGCTACTCTTTTTACTATAAAATCCCAAACATTATGGAGTTTTATTGGTGTTTTGTTTGCTCTAAAGGATTTCTTATAGTCTGTGTTTGATCTCAAATCCTCTCTCTATCTCTCTCATTTGCTTGATTTTGTGGAGAATCAAAAAATTTTCTCCTAAACTCATAAAAATTCACAGGGCTTTTGTGAAAACTGTGGCATATATTCATCCCTTTGTTTATAATCTTTTTTCACCGTATTTTTCACAAAAAGTATTTTGAGATTTCTATAGATTCTAAGGTCCCTCAATTTCTCTAAGCTTTTTTCTTGTTGTAGTTCACCTCTATTTAACTTGATAGAGTCATGTTGGCCTCTCTCATTTGTTTGATCTAACATGGAACTATTGCTCTCCAATACATAAAGGTAATAGGTTTATAAATAGGTGTAATTTTTATAGTGAGGTTAAATATAACGGTATTTTTAGCATGAAATGTCATCTTATAAGAGCCGAAAAAAACTACAAGTACTTGTACTTGTGTGCCTAAGGCCATAAAATATGAAATGCAACAGCTTTTGAAAGCTAAAAAAAATAGAGAAAAGCATTAAGGTAGAGAGAAAGAAGAAATAAGTGGTTGACACATGTCTTCACATTTTGAAGATGCTTCTTGAGAGACATAAGGGAAAGAAGCATATGGTATGGTTGACGAGAAGCAAAAGGAGATAGTTGAGTAGGAGTTGGTGAGAAAAGAAAAAGATTGTAAGTTTTAGTAATAGTAGTAAAAGAGTTGATTCTTGTTCTACTATAAGAGTCCCTACTCACCCAATGACTATGAGGGGTGGTAGAGGAGGTAGAAGCAATATCATAACAAATACATTTTTTTCTCCCCACATACAACCATGAAGCTCAGTCAATCATCATATAGGTTATGGATTTAAAGGAGGTAATTGAGAAAGATAATCTAAAATGTGTAGAGTTTTCTTATGGAAATTGCATGTCTTTTAACATCACAAATTCATTTTCCTTT
The DNA here is from genome assembly GCA_036023115.1 of Brasenia schreberi. NCBI lineage: Eukaryota > Viridiplantae > Streptophyta > Magnoliopsida > Nymphaeales > Cabombaceae > Brasenia > Brasenia schreberi. Next base: position 13,751,065 of record JAYKKT010000061.1, read on the forward strand.
CAAGGCATTATAGGTAACTAGTATAGGACATGGCTATAAGATGTTTGCATGTCATGTTTTGAGAATTATATTGTTAAACAAAAATGTGTTGACATTGTCCATGAATAGATTTCTAAATTTAGAGATTCATGAAAAATTTTGGTTGTTCTACTATGACTGGCGGGTGGACATAGGGTCAATATAGATCATTGATAAACTTCTTTGTCTATTGTTCAAAAGGTATTATTTTGTGGCCACAAGACCAGTCCCATATTAATAAGATTGCAACAAATCTACTCTTTATTTTTGAAAATGTTGTGGATTGTGGTATAGAAAATATTGTTGAAATTTATTACTAAGAATGATGTAAATTTTAGAGTGGTTGGGAAGATGCGTCAAATTGAATAATCTATCTTTAGTGTATACACCATGCGTTGCATATTGCATAAATTGATGCTTGAGGATTTGAATGGGATGAATAAATTCAAGAGTTGTTGATACATGTAGAAATGTCACAAAATTTATTTAAAATCATTTTGCACTTGAATTGTAGTACTTCTTATTATATTTTTTTATTTTAATGTAGATGAATGTCTAACTCACTTTGATGTATATGCACCTAATTTATGAAAGCTTACTCAATGTATATTTGGCTAAGCTTATAATTCGAGTGGGTGTGAACAAATTGAAGTTTTTTCCAACATATTTACATAAATTATTGAAACATATTGGAGCATGCTCATCTTTGCTATTTGGTTTTTATTGTATATAATATAAAGTTAAGGTAAAGGTCATTTGTTAGTTACTCGTGTAATTTATATCTATTTAAATTTTGATTTTCTAGGTATATGATATATTATTTTCTTTCTTTTATTTTTTATAGATAACTGCGAAGAGATGGAAGAAGGGAAAGAAGGGTGTAATGCGACCCATTTATCTATGAGAAGATTGATACTCTTGATGAGTGGGTTGAAGAAGAGCCTCTAATCAATCTAGAGGATGAAAAGTAAAGATAAAGAGAGGAAGAAGTAGAGATGATAGTGTCAAAAGCACTAGATTGGATGAGCCTATTATGGAAGAGGAGGGAGATGATGGTGATAGTGGCGATGCTGCTGCTGATGATGTTGGTGATCCTAATTACTCTACTTATGATGCTTTTGTTGAATATGAACTATGTTTTCTGAAGTTTGTTGGTTAATTAGTTTGTTTTTGTAAATTGTGATCTTTTAGTTTCTCATAAGTCAAAACTTGGAGTCTTGAACAGTTGAACTGACATATATGTTTAAGTTTTGAGTTAAAGTTTCTTAATCTTATTGGTATTATTAATTGTGAAATGCCAATGCTTAGTGCTTACTAGGTATTTATCAATTATCACTTATTAATTTGTCTTGGTTGATTGATAATTGTATTCTATTTAATTTTATACTACATGATAAATTGTGTTTTCTAACAATTTACTATCTTTTGTTGATTAATTTCATTTTTTCCAATCTTGTCATTTTTTACTATTTTAAAAAAATCTCATCAAATAAGATGTTTTGCACCATGTTATGGTACACGTGTGTCCATGTCATGTGTGATATTGGAACCGATATGCTATTTACAACATCCCATGTACTAGATATGTTTATATTACTTTGACATATATGGACGATATTGTTTATATAGTTTAAAGATAAGATTTTTATGTGTGGCAATTATTGCGAAAATTTTATTCTACTTTAGAATATAACAAAAAATAATTAATGGAAACTTGTCTTCATATTCTTTTCCCCAAACATTTGTCAATTCGTGTCATCATTATCATGCAACAGGCAGCACCTTGCATGGTAGCCTATAGTGGCACCTAACTATGATTTGTCCAAGAGCTACTCGATTTGAAAACGTCAAAACATGTAAGCATCTAAATTTTTTTAGCATGGATTGGGTGTATGCATTTACAATGTTCTTTATATGAGAGTATATATCCATGTGCATACTCATCCATGCTAAAATTTTGTTAAAGATCTCAACGTTTGATCATTAAGATCAATGGTGAGATCGTTATAGTACTATGTGCATTTAATGCACCTACAAAAAAAGTATGATGGTATTTTTTACTATTTAATTTCAAATTTCAATCATTAATCTCAACTATCAAATGGTTGAGATCTTATGTTTTAATGTTCTATCATGAATTGGGTTGACTCATTTACCATGATCTCTCTCTCTCTCTCTCTCTCTCTCTCTCTCTCTATATATATATATATATATATATATATATATATATATATATATATATATATATATATATATATATATGTATGTATGTGTGTGTGTGGAAAATGAGATCTTGCCCACCTTTGACATGTTTTTCGATGATATAAATGTACTTAAAATTTTCAAAGATTTTTAAAATTATAGAAAGGCAATGTTATTATGTTTATACCCTCAATAAAGAATGATCCAGTATGGCTGAATGGTGTCTTTGGCGGGTAGGATCCTCTCTCTCTCTCTCTCTCTATATATATATATATATATATATATATATATATATATATATATATATATATATATATATCAGCCATTAGAGTTAGAACCATCCATCGTAGTCCTTCTATTCGAAGCCTGCGTTTTCCTAGAGGAACTAAATCAGGATGCTTGAAATTGGCTCACTTCATATATATATGTATATATATATATATATATATATATATATATATATATATATATATATATATATATATATATATATATATATATATATATATATATATATACATAGAATAGAAATATGAGACTATAACTATGATGCAGATTTGACTGAGCTCTCGTGGCCTTTAGTTCTCAAATGTTGGGGAGATTCGAATCTTTCAAAGACGAGATTGTATACAAGAAACAAATATATAAACGCACAGACAAGAACATGGCACGGAACGGCTGACTGATTGATGCCCAGTTACTGCATGTGGGTAGGGATGACGGTTTGAAGTCACCACATAAATTTATGACGCAAACAAGAACCCAGAATAACACGACAAGAAGTCGGGTCGCATTCAGCGTTGCCTGTTTTTCTATGTACAAATGCACGGACACACTACACGAAACACAAAATCGTGACAGTTTCATACATGACACCGAACCTGAATTGAACACGATCATGAAACTCTCATGCCCAATCAAGGTGGTAAGAAATGATACTGGCTTGAGTTCGGAATACCATGATTATGTGGTCGTGGGTAAAGCCATTCAAGAAAAAGCTTTAGTGCCTCCAATTTTTGTTGGGCCTCAAATTTTTAGTTATAATATATGCTTTTGTATGCACTTGTACACTCATTAATGTAGGCCCCAGACATTTAGACTCTATATAAGATCTAAGTCTCAAATCTAATCACAATATTTATATTTAATAGCTTGAAAGAATGCCGTTTCAATCTTGAATGTTCTTTAAAATATAACGATTACTCAAATATTGATGGTTTAAATTTATTTTCAGAGTTAAAAGTTTTAAGAGAAATTATATTCATAGAAGGTAATAGACCAATTAATATATTTAATTAAAAGATTTTATTCTTTTGTAAATCAACATATTGCTTCTAGAATTATGCTAACCTTTCCAATACGTGTTTCTTGAGCTGTAAGAAGCTTTTTAAAATTAAAATTAATAAAATTTTATTTGTGTGAAGGTTGAGTGGGTTAGCCATATTACCAATTGAAAAAGAAATGTTAACAAACTTGATTATAAAAGATTAATTAAAAATGTTGCATCTCACAAAGGTAGAAGGACTAAATTTTTAAAAAATATGTTTTCAAGTTTTGAAACTTGAATGCAAAGTGGTAAGTTCTCATTTTAGTGTCTCACTTTAGGTTTCAACTTGTGACAAGCCCACCTGACACTTTTGTAGCCAAAAACCAAATTATTAAATAGTCTTAGGCCTCAAAATTTTATACACTAGGCATCACGAATTCTTTTATTGAATAAACTTAGGTCTCAAAACTTGTACACTCATTAATGTAGGCTCCAAATATTTAGACTGTATATGAAGTTTAAGCCTCAAATCTAATACTTAATAGCTTAAAAGAATATTTTACTTTAATCTTGAATGTTCTTTAAAATATAAGGACTACTCTGATATTGATGGTTTAGATTTAATTTTTAGTTAAAAATTTTAGAGAAACATCGAAGATAATAGTCCAACTACCATATATTCCTTTTAGAATTATGCTAACTATTCTAGTAAGCATTGAGCTGTGAAATTTTTTCAAAATTGAAATTCTTAAAATCTTATTTGTGGTTAGAAATGTCACAGGAAATATTGAATAGGTTAGCCTTATTACCAATTGAAAAAAAATGTTAAAACAACTTGATTATAAATGTTTAATTAAAAATTTTGCATCTCAAAGAGCTAGGAGGATTAAATTTTAAAAACAAATATTTTTAAATTTTAAAACTTAAATGTGAAGTGATAAGGCCTCATTTCAGTGTTTCACTTTAGATCTCAACTTGTGGTGAGCCACCCTGATTATGACCTTGCTATGAAATGACATCATAGTGATGAATATACAAGGCCTAATTGTTACCCATACACCTAAATCTCTATATACATACCCTTTTGGTGTTTCAAAAAATACCCATGTATTTTTCATAAAATTACTATAATATCCATTTACCTGTTGAATTCTCTCTCTCCTCACATTTGCCATTTTTTATCATTTTACACACCTTATGCTGGCCACCCACGCCTAGAAGCTTGACTATACCAACTTCATTGCCTTCTCCCGTAGCAAGACAAAGCACAAACAATGTATTGAATCCGGCTGAAAAGGAAGAAGAAAAAGAAAAAGAAGAGAAAAGAAAAGAGGGTGATTCAAAAAGGGATTTGGTAGTTTTTATAGGTATGTGGTTGATTTGATATATTTTTGCCATTATTTCGATGTGTCTACTTTGTTTCCTACCGTTATTTTCATGTGTTCCCTTTGTAAGAGACGCACATCTCTTTATAGTTCATACATATTATATAATTTATAGTATAGGCTCACATTTATTTGACGCATATGTTTTTCTTTTTCATGCAAGTTACGAGTAGAAGGACATAAGGTCACTGCATCATCCATAAGACCTAACATGGTATCTTACTATTTTATAGAGGATGATCATGAGGACGATGCCGAGTAGAAAATGAAAAGATTTTCATATATATATATATATATCGATGATGGTGATAGTCCTACAGATTAATATCATCATAATAAAGTTGGTCCTTCAAAGTATCATGATTATGTAATAGTACAAAGATTGAGATAGATAGCATAAAGAGTAATGGTGATAGAGTCCCAGATATTCTGGTGTTATTCCTTAGTTTTGATGGTCACTTTGCCTATACAATTTGATATAAGTGAGTAATTTTAAACCTTTGTAGAATTGTATATTAAATATAATACTTATAATTCTAATTGTCTATCTAAATGTAAACATCCATACAATGTTAAAATTGGTAATAACACACATAGTATATCATTTTAACTTCATGAACAATAAAAATAGAGGATGTGAATTTTGATAATTAGATTGAAACTGTAAAGAGGATTGAGTTGGTTGGGCAAGGAGAATTATTGTATGAGGTTATAGACCATATGTTGTTGAACACTTTTATTGAACGTTGGCAACCAAACAACTTCAGACCCAAACAACTTTTGCATGTCATAGGATGAGATGGTTATCATCTTTCATGATATTTATGAAATACTTAGTCTTTTGATGGACAGTGAGCTTATTACTTTGATGCTAGAGATGATGAATCAAAGTAAGGAATACATTTAAGTGATATGTTGGAGATGAGTGCTACTAAAGTCATATTGGAGATTGAGTAGAGATATTAAATTTGAGATGCCTGAACCCATATTAGAAGTAAGAGATTTACATCCAAAAAGAAGGTTATATTATATTTGTTATATCTAGGGGTGTGCATTGGTTGGTTCAATTCAATAACTGAATCAAGCCGAAATAACCGAAAACCAAATAGTCTCTAAAGTTCAAAACTGAAATATATACATATACACATATTTACATGTATACATATATATATATATATATATATATATATATATATATATATATATATATATATATATATATATATATATATATAAGTATATATGTATATATATGTATACATCTATACATATATTTAGTTATTCAAAAATGCATTTAGTTACATAGCTTGATGTTTTATACAATAGACACTGGGATTTTTCCTCTCGAAACTTAATTGAATCATCAACTCATCCAAACTTCCAACCAAAATCCCAATACATAGAACCAATTCTACATAACCGAACCCTTTGAGAGAGGGGGGGAGGAGGAGAAGGGAACCGATTAAGGCATGCACTCGAGGGCAGAGGGGTTGAGAGAGGGGGGCGATTAGGGCATGTGTTGCGAAAGAGGGGTTGAGATTCGAGAACATGAGAGAGAGGGGGGAGGGGTCGATTAGGGCATGCATTGGGCATTGGCTGGGTTATTTGGGTTATTTTGTAAGCTGATAATATATCGGTTATTCGTTAAATTTGGTTATAGTCCTTTGAGAACCGAACCCGAACCGATAATTGAATTGTTTTTAAAACTTAACCCTAGTCTATCAGCTTGGGTGTATATTATATCAAAATAATCTACATACAAAGTGTTGATACCGATCATAAAATTATTGACTTATAATGTGTAGAAGATTGGTAGTAGTGTTTGGGTACAACAACATCGACTTACTTGTATGGGTAGTTGGAAAGAGCCTCTTTTATTGAGGCACAATAATTGGTTAGACATACTTTTCTACTTTAGATAACAATTTATTTTTTATGTTTACTTAAGTACTTCTATATAGTTTGTTTTTATAATTCAGTAATTAAAATTTATTTTGTATTTGCATTAATGAATTTATGAATATTTCTTATTTTTTAAAGTTATCATGCGACTACAATGGGTTTATGAACAACAACAAGCATGTGGATGAATGAGAAATGATTGTCATTGGCATTCTCCTATTGATCAACTTGGTTTGTACCATAAGCAATTAGATTTAATAACGAAAAATCAAGTAAGTTATCAAATTATAACTATCTATTTTATTTTATTAAACACATGTTGAAATGTTATACATATATTATTTTTATCTTTTCTTTATCTAATGTAGATTTACTAACAGCCATATGGTTATGAAAACTACTTGGACAATAATGTATATAAGTCATCGCCACACTATGGATGCATTTGCTCTTTGGATGGTGTAGAAACCTTACATGCTTGATCGGATTGTTAAAATAATTTGATTGTCATCAGGGCATTCTAATTGCTCTAATAAGACTATCTCTGACACATATGCCGGTAAAACCCCATGAATATAATATACAATATGACCCACATGACTTGCATTATTTTTGGATTGAACACTTTGGTATCCCAACATATCTAGATGAGTGTGATGAGTTTTACATAGAAAGATATATTATTTGGATACATCGTTTTATAATGAGAGACTGTATAGGTTAGTTGTGTCTAGTTCGTCCTCCTCCAGTAAGATAGTAAGATACATCATTCTTCATATAGATAAAATATTTTGTCCATATTATTGATCTTTCTGTTTGTTATTATTGGATGATAATACTAATGACATTCATAATTATTATCTTCCTCCAACATCTTATGATTGTATCTAACATAATAACACTAGCTTTACAACACTTAGAGCACAAATGTCACAATCATTGCTGGGTAACCTACTTTTATATAGTTGATAGAGACATATGAATAGTTCTACTAATGAGCATAACACTTTATCACTTGATGATATTTGATTAGACGACAACTGGTGGTGTTCAGGATGCATGAGTTGAGGTTTATGTCATGCATTTGGAAGGTTTAGATATTGTTTTATACTAGTCACTACATGTATTTTTATAATAAGTTTTTAAATTGAAATAATGAGTTCATTTACAAGAAACAAATAATATCTAATTATCGTCCTCAATGTCATTGCCTGGTCCTCTCATTTGTATGTATATCTTAATATATGTATGGAATGGTTTATCCTAATTTATAATGCTTTCATATTGATATCATTACTAATATAAAAAGATAGGCGGGCTTTGAAGAGTCATCAAGCATGTGTATTTACGAAAATATACAAGATAAGATAAGTAACCATGAATGTGATATAATAAATGATTAAATGATATTTATCTAATAAATTGATGATGTCATACTATTAGAAAATGTTGCGTTGAATCATAATAATGCACATACCACATATCTCTCCCAAGTGGTTACTCTTTGTCTAATACTACCGACAGAAATGTTCCCAACCCTATCATAAGGAGCAATATGAATGTTACTCTCCATCAAGTAGGAACTCATATATGGCATCAACATCCAATAATCAAGAGCACACAACCTATATATATAATACAACAAAGAGCAACATCAACAACACTCTCCTCCATGAAAGCTTACGAATATAAGTCACACAAGCTTACCACTTTCTTCAAGCACTCACTACGAGCTTCATGTCATCAAGCCTTTTCTATCTCAAAAGCTTGCCAATAACTCGATACGCACAATTTCTATCCTCAATATTGTTTGCAATGTGTAGTCTACATAAGAAATGTGTCACATTGAAATTGAATGATATTTACCAAAGGTAGAACATGGTTGTTGTAAATTACACACAAAAAGTTGTTTGAGTTACATAACTCACTAGCATACCTCAAAACTCAAACATAATTCTTTTACTTCTCTATACTCATGAAAACAAGGGCTACAAAAAAAATTTATTAGTTGAGGTAGACCTTACAACCTCAAAGAAATGCATCTTATACCTACAAATTATATAATATATACAAGCATCACTTAATGTAAGAAATAACATTAAATACATGAGAAATAACTCGTACATGTTTGTCTTATATGTATTATCAACCTCTAATATCTATGAAAATACATATAATAGTTGCACTGAACGAGAATGTGCAAACAAAATGTCATTAACAATATATGTATATATTATCTTATGATAAACTCTGCCTATATAAGGGATTACCCTTGCATGGCCGGTCCCAAGCCTAGATAAAGGAGGGTTGCATTAGGCTTCTGACATCCAATGTAAAAAAATATTTGGATTTTTATACCATGGATTATACAAATTATGAGCATTGTGTTGGGGCGTTCCCTCTTAGCGACACACTGCAAAGCCCGAATGCAATGAAAAGTAAGCAAGAGCCTCTACATTTTTGCCCGAACGTAGTGAATCAATTGTAGAGAGGGTTTCCACATTATGGACGAGTGTAGGTAAGAAGTTAGTTATGCTACATTGTTACCCGTATATAGTGAACAAATTATAGAGAGGGTCTTCGTATTTTCAGCATAGATGAATGCGGGGGTAAGGAAGCTAGTTCTAAATAATAAGATTCTTATTAGTTTTTAAAATATCATAACATTTTCTGATAAGCTAATGGAGGTTGTAGATACTATGATCCAGAAAAAGATTCATATCCTATGTTTACAAGAGACAAAGTGGGTTGGAGAAAAAACAAAGGAGATTGAGGATAAAGGTTTTAAATTATTGTACTTAAGAAAGGAAAAGGCTCGAAATAGAGTTGGTATTATCATAAATAAAGATTTAAAGGATAGGATAGTAGACATACAATGATATGGTGACTGAATCATGATGGTAAAATTAGTCCTAAGAGCAGAGGTTTTGAATATAGTTTGTGCTTACGCATCCAAAGTAGGACTAGAAGATAGTATAAAGATGGCTTTCTAGTAGAAGTTAGCTAAGATGATTAAAAGAATTCCATAAAAATAGATGATTTGTTTAGGAGGAGACTTAAATGGGCATTTTTCTAAAGATGTATTAAGATATTAAGGTATTCATAGAAATCATGGTTTTGGGGATATAAATGAGGAAGGTAGGGAGATTTTAAATTTTGCTTTGGTATTTCAACAAATGAGATGAGCATTTAATTACTTATAAGAGTAGCTTATCACAAATATAAATTGAGTATTTTGTTTGTAGTAAAAAAGATAGATCGTGTTGCAAAGATTGCAAAGTAATTCTAGAAGAAAGCTTAATCACCCAACATCGACTTTTAGTCATAGATTTACAGGTAAAAAAAAGGACAAAGAAGAAAAGAGTGCATCAAGCCATTCAAACTAAATGGTGGAACCTCAAAAGCAAGAAAGAATGTACATTTAAGCATAAAATCCTTCAAGGAGATGTTTAAAACTATGTTGGTATACCTTATGATATGTGAAACAATATAACTATACATATTAGGAAAGTGATAAAAGATGTGTTACATGAATCTAAGGGAGGTGTACTAGCACAAAAAGAAGCTTGGTGATGGAGTGAAGTGGTGCAAGATAAAATTAAGGTAAAGAGCCTATGTTACAAATTATATTATGCTAAGAAGACTAGTGAAACTTTAGAGGCTTACAAGAAAGCAAAGAAAGAAGTAAAAAATACCGTCAGTAAAGTAAAAGCTAAAATTTGGGTAGATTTATACAAAAAGTTCAACTCAAAAGAGGGTAAAAAATATATTTTTAGGATAGTTAGGGCAAGAGATAAGAAAACTAATGTAAACACCCTAAACAAATTTTGCAAAAACATGACTCAGCACACTCTCAATCTCGAAAAATAGCTTGTTTTGAAACCCTACTTTGAATTGGGAATTTTCAAAAAATCCTTAAAACCGAGATTTCGAAATTAAAATCAAAGACGAGGTAAAGCCAAGTCAAATAGGGATAAAGCCAAATCGTCTCTCCAAATAATCAACGAGGATCACGGCCACAACAAGCATCAAGGAGGACATGGATCAAGGGAAGACCCAAGGCACACATCAAGACACGACCAAGCCCACATTGGCCAAGCTCACACGACTTGATTGGGCCAATGGGGCTCATCTAGGCAAATCTTCATGAAGACTTTGCTCAAGCAGGCAAGGTGGATTCAAGTTCAAGGCATCAAGTTCGAACCAAGCCACATTAACCTAGCCTACCTAATCCACCTTAGCTGAACCACATTAACCTAGGCTACCTAATCCACCTTGGTCGAACCACATTGAGTTAACCTACCTAGTCCACATTGGCCGAACCACATTGACTTAACCCACCTAGTCCACATTGGCCGAACCACACCAACTCACCTAGTCCGCCTTGATAAATTGGACCCATGTTGACCCACACCAACCTAACCTACCTTGGAACCACACCTTACCATGACTCGACTACACCCTAGGATGCCTTAGGCTGCTCCAAGGAAAGATAAGATGAGCCATGATGACATTCCATCAACCAAGGTAACTCCATGTTGAAGTCAAGTCTAGCCGATGGCATGAGGAGCACCTAGGCCATGTTCGGGTACACTTGGCTCGAGCCAAGGATCAACCCACTTCTAGGGATACTTGGAGCTGGTTCATCCATGTTATGATGGGACCACCAAGCCTGCAAACGTGAAGGATTTGGTCTAACAATTGATCCAAGGATGGATCAAGACATGGGCCAAGAGACCCATGTCCAACCCGCCCCATGGAAGGGTCTAGTAAGACTCCTCCTTGGCCTATAAATAGAAGTCAAGGGGAGCTCATTTCCAACATCTAGCACTTAGAAGGACTTGCCAAAACGTGAGAGAAGAGAGAGGGAGAGCTTAGGAGAGAGAGGAAGTGTTGAAAGTTAGAGAGAGTGAGAGAAAAGAAGAGAGAAGAGAAGTGAGGAAGAAGAAGAGGTGGTTCGAAGAAAAGAAGGGTCGAATTCTCCATTGTGAATCCGGTTCTTGTGCTGCCAAGTGAGTATTTCTTTTCCTTTTTCAATCTTAATTCTTCTCTTAACATTCAATTCAAGGAAGGGGTTGTAATAATGGAGCTTTGTCTTCCCCCATGTTATAACAGCAAGTAGATATGTTGTCAATTTCATTTCCTATGCATTCTACTTGTTTGCTTTCTTGATTCTACCTCTCTATATTCTATAAAACTCCTATAACTCCTAACCCCCTCTATGCTTAAGCTAATATATATATATATATATATATATATATATATTTACATTCATTTCCCTTCAGTAATTTACTTTGGGTTGCTATAATTATGCCATTTAAATTCGGGTGACTTGCATGCATTTATATTCTAAAAACTGAAACTCTGTTTTTCTACATCCTACACATGCTGATTGTTTTATTTTTCATTGCTAAACGGTTGCTCTAATGATCTGAAACTTAATACACCAAATCTACATACACAAGCCCACTAGTCTGTACAGTCTATTTTCCTACAATACGATCTAGGTAAAAGTCTCATAACTCTATCTGTAGTGAACCAAAATTGATAAAATTAGTCTTACTGAAAGGCTGATATATATAGCTTTTCAACAAAACTAAAATCATACAATTTAGAGTTTTGTACACTGAGTTACAGAGGCCTCTTTAAGCCTCTATGTTTCTGTAACAGAGTATCCTCAAACATTTGAGCACTGGGCTGTTCCGGATTAAATTTTGTAAATCCACAACACCAAATTTTAAAGTAAAAATAGGTTGAGAATCTCATATTTCATTGTATGATCTACGAAATTCTCATGAATTTTGGAGATTTCTACATCATCCAAAAAAATCCAAGAATCAACTTTAAAAATAGAACCAGTTTTTGTTTTTCAAAACTTGAAATCCTTCTATTCTCTAGACTAAGTGCACAAGTTTGATTTGATTGAAAACCATTCTCAAAGTGAATTTTGGAAATATTGTGCACACCCTAAATAAAAAAACATCGAAAATACTCCAAAAATCTGAAGTGGCTTGTTTTAAAACTTCTAGCTTTAAAATGAAATTTTTAAAGTCTTTAAGATGAAGATTTTAAAAGATTTCAAAATAAAGTCAAAAGTATAGAAAAAATAGAAGATTGGAGTAAAACAGGTCGATAGGTGGGGCCCGCTTCGGGGTAGGGACGATTCAACAAAAGTAAAGCCGAAAATCAAGGATGAAAATCAAGTCAAAACCATATCCTCACTCAAGATCAAATCAAGAATGAACGTTCTCATCAAACCTATACTAATTGAACCCAATACTAGACCTGAGCAGTTTGAATTAAAACATCAAGCCTTGTTTGAACCGAAATTCAAACCAATATTAGAGTTTTCTAGCCTTGTTCAACTTATATCCTTGAAAAAAAATTTATCAAAATCCCTTTCCTACCTAGCCAATGATCAAGTGAAAAAATCAACAAATGCAAGCAAGGACCGGCCGATTTAAAGTGCGGGTTCAAGGCACCTAGCCGACCATGGCTAGGTGCACCCAATCACGTCCATAACCAGCCCACATGGGGCTTATCCATGGTTGACCAAAATGGGACCACTCCCCTCTCTATTCCACGTAAAGACCATGAAGAATTGGATCAAGTTGGGTCTTGGGTCACCCGCCTCATGGAAAGGTCTACAAAGGGCTCCCCCTTGGCCTACAAATAGAGGCCAAGGGGGGGTGAGTTTCTCATCTTCATTTTTGTGAGAGTTGTTGTACTTTGGGCTGTGGGAGTGAGAGAATAGGCTGCTAGAGAGAGGCTTAGAGAGGGAAAAGGGTGTGGGTATCAAGGCTCTTGAGTTTGAGTGAGAGATTTGAGTGAAAAGTGAGGAAAAAGAGGGTCGAGCACCACTTTTGGAGACCATCTCCAAGGCAATCCAGGTAAGTGTTGGTTCTATCTTGTTTAAATCTTCATCTCTTTTCATTATTCAATTGAAAAGGGGTTGTATTAATAGAGCTTTGTCTCCCCCCATGATGTAATAGAAGTAGATGTGCTGAAATTTCCCTTTCCTTTGCTTATGAACTCTATGTGTTTGAGTTTTTGATTCTACCCCAATATATGCTATAAACACTCTATATCTTCTTATCCCCTCTATGCTTAAGCTATTAGATATATTTCAATTCATTTCTCTTCAGCATTTAATTTCAAGATGTTGTGTTGTTGCACTTTAATTCGCGTGAATTTTGCATCACGTATGTTCTAAAACCTTAAAACTAATTTTCAGCATTATTGTATACGTTGATTGTCTGATTTTTTATTTCTGAATCACTACTCTAAACCTTACAAAATTTTGCACAATATATCTACACACACAAGCCCACCCTTGATAAAAAATTAAAGAATTTTAGGGTCATGCAACCACGTAATTAAAACAGTGCAATATCAGGGAAAATTTTGTAAACTATCTTCCATTCGGTTTTCCTGTAATAGAGCCTAGGTATTCATCCAATAACTCTGTCTGTATGCATCCAAAATTAGTGATTCTTGGTTCATTGGAAATCTAACATCCATAAATTTCCAACAAAACCAAATTCACTAAATTTGGAACTTTGAGCACCGAGATATATGCTTATCTTTGAGCCTCTGTATTTTTGTGACAAGACAATTTAAGGTGTCTGAGCAGAGACACTTCTTTGAATTAATTCTGCAACATCATAACCCCAAATGAAAATCTTAAAAATGTCCTAGACTCTCCACATCTCAGGCTTTGTAAAATTTTGGTGATTAGTGGAGGTCTTTAAGGTATTCAAAGATATTCGGGAAACAAGTCCTGAAAATAGAGTTTTTATGTTTTTTAGAACTTGTACATTTTTTAACTTGAAACTAAGTGCACTGGTTTTTCATTCTTCAACACCTTGTTTTCACGTGAGTTTTGAATTTAATCTATCTATTTGGAATCCCTAAATACTTAGGCTGACCCTTGAGCATCGATTCAAGATGGCCTAAAGTGAAAGAGCTCACTTATCTATAATCGTCCAATCGGATTTAACTTTTGCTAGTTTTTAGAAACCAGCTGACACGCTCGCGCACTAAGTAGAGTTGAAAGTTTTTCTTCAAGTCTCTACATAGGCTTGGAGTGAAAATTTCATGTTTACAGAATTGGCACGCTTAGTGGGACTCGAGTCTTTTGGGATTCCTAGTCTAGGTGATTCTTTTCAAACTCCAATCTCTTAAAATCGTGGTTGTAATTCTTCACTTGTACACAAGTTTTTACTTATCTCAAGCATTTCAGACATGTCTAGTTCGAAAGGATCATGTGAAGTATCGAGCTGGGCTTCATGCTCATCAAGTCAAATTTCGAAAAAAAATTGAAAAATGTATTACAAAAGTTGGGAGGATTCGCTTGTTTCCGTAAGAAGGGATCTCAGTCTCATAGGAAAGAAGGTCGTCACCTTAAGCCAAGAGGCCGAGGTGATCGAATCATGCTCTTTCCATAAGAAACAAGGAAGGGCTCATAAGAAATCAAATCATTCAAAGAAGCCCAAAGCAACCTCTATATTAGAGGGGGAATGAGAACACGAATCCTTTACTTTGAAAGATAGAAGAGCCTTATAATCGACTATCAAACCGATAGTGATGATGACATACCGAATTTCCATCGGTATGATGGAAGTGGGGATCCTAGATCACATCTTCAACTCTTTTCCCAAAGTGCTTATAAAAATAAGAAAGATTCAACAAAATGGATTTATTGGTTTCCTCTCTCCCTCAAGGGAAATGCTTCCAAGTGGTTGGCTTCCTACGATTTGAGCCAATTCGCCACTTTCTATGAGTTGGCAAATAGTTTTATGCAACGTTTTTCTCACAACATGGAAGTCACTCCCACTTTTAATACCTTGAGGGACACCAAACAAGCACCTAACAAGGATGCCCATACATTCATCGTTAGATGGAGGTCACTCCTAGGGGAGCTCATTTCTGAAGGATGCGTTGTGATGCTTATCCATGAAAATTTTAGAACCGATTTGAAAGCTCTTCTCTCCCTTCATGAGATCTCAACTTTTTAAAAACTTATAAAAAAAGCTTCGCTCTTCGAAGCAAAAAGGAGTTTACGAGGACTTATGGAAGGGGAGAAATTTTCAAAAGAATCATTTTGAAAAACAAGGAGTATATGGGCCACCCATGGCGGACAATGGGGCGAAACCCCAAAAGATTGCAAATGTCCGCATGGAACCAAGCCCGACCGACCCTTCCAAGAATTCCGAACGAAAACATATGAAAAAGCCTTAAAGGAATTTTGAATGAAGGGAGTTCACTCAATTGGGACAACCCATCACAGAAATCCTAGACCTCTTTCTAGTCAAAGGACTGATCACTCTCCCTACTCTTCCCCAAGGGACACCTCCTAAGGAAAAAATTTTAAACGAATTTTGCAAGTATCACAAACATCAAAATAGAGTGAAGATAGGAGCGAACCTTAGGGAAGGTGTGGGTGAGGTGACTGGGTCCGGGAGAATCTATCAACCCCCACATTTAGCTAAGAATCCTAGCAAGGAAGTAGTCATTTTACCCGGGCCTTCAAAAGCATACATCTCTAATGCATCGCATGGCATGGATAAGGGTAAAAACGTGATGTTAACCCCTTATGATTTTGAACTTCACCTTTCAAAATTTTCCATAAACATGTATATCCTAGAGTTGATCC
Source organism: Brasenia schreberi (assembly GCA_036023115.1). NCBI lineage: Eukaryota > Viridiplantae > Streptophyta > Magnoliopsida > Nymphaeales > Cabombaceae > Brasenia > Brasenia schreberi. The sequence goes on from JAYKKT010000061.1 coordinate 13,767,494, forward strand.
AAACTTCACCTAGACATAGACGAGTCTTAAAAGGAATCTTAGAAAGGGCCAAGGTTAACCCATCCATCACTCCCGAGTCCTTATCGTTCTTGGTCTCTCCCATATGTGCCAAGGCTCCCATCATGTTTACAGAAGATGAATTGGAAAGACCATATATAACCAAGCCTTGCATATAGAAGTGGTTTTGAATCACCACACTCTAGACAAGTGCTTGGTCGATGGGGGAGGAGTTCTAAACATTCTTCCGTTGTACGTAGCCTTTCAAGTAGGAGGTATCATGTCTTGTTTAGAGCCAAGTTCCACCGTTATCACTAGATACGATGGCAATGCATCCCATCCCTTAGGAGCCATAGATGAAAGTTGGGCATATTCAACACACGGGGCTATTTCATATCTTAGACATAAACCCCCATTACAACATATTGCTAGGGTGGCCTTGGATTCATAGTCTCTGGGCCGTTCCTTCCACCTTTCATAAGTGTGTGAAAATCCTGTGAAAAAACTAAGTAGTGGTGATTCTTGGAGAATATCATCCTCAACTTAAGGGAATCTGAAATTTCCCTTGTATATCAAGTCATCCATTCTATGAAGAGGTCATTGAGAGGCCTCTTCCACCCATAGTCAAGTTTCCCTTAGTCAACCACAACCTAGGAGTCATCCACCTCCTAGGCAAACCCAAAACCATGAGGTCATCCTTCCCTAGAAACATCCATCCTCTAGGGAAGCCCAAGCCATCCCCAAGTGTTCAAACACCTTTTCCTAGGATCGTGTGTATCCTAGAGAAGCCTAATTCCTAGCCAAGCCTAACCTTGTGTACATCCATGACATGGACGATACCATGTTCCAAAGCCATCCACTTTATAAAAACTTTTCAAAACTCAAGAAGCCTTGTAACATGATGTTGAACATGGGATACACACCTTACCGAGGTCTAGGAGCCCAAAACCAAGGTAGGTTAGAACCCATCCTACTTAAACCTAACCCAAGTTGATATGGATTGGGCTATACCCCATCCATACCCCCTGAATCACCACCTAAGACCACTTGGGTCAAGGGTAACCTAGAACCCACTAACACCGAGACCTATGGCTTAGACCTCTTGTTTAGAGTCTAATTCATAGTGTTTTCTTTATAGGTTTGATGGAAGACCCCTCCTTAGACAAAAATACAAAAAAATTATATATTTGGAAAAACAAAAAAAATTGGAAAACTTTCAAAACCCAAAAACATTTGAAAAATCTGAAAATTCTAAAAAGAAAGTTGTTTATGTTCCTTCTCCTAGTCTTTGTTTGAAAAAAGCCAAAAAAATTGAAAAATCTGAAAATCCCAAAAAGAAAGTCTTGTATATTCATCCTTCTAGCTTTTGCTTTGAGAAAGACAAAAAAATTGTAAAATTCAAAAATTCCAAAAATATTGGCCATGTACAAAGCCCATTTTCAAGTTCTTCCAAAATTGTATGTATTCCCAAACCAAAATCGTCCAAGCTTGTTATGCACAACCCCACTTTCTTGCCTAACACTTCTCTAGAAATTAAAGTGCTTGAGAATTATCAAAGCAAGGAGGAAGATCCCCTCATCCATGAGAAAAATCAAGCCTCCGAGCTTCTCGAATTTCATAGAGTCCTTGACTTGAAAAAACCTTTAAATTCCGTAGGAGGAGATTTTGTAGAAATCAATTTAGGGAGTGAGTCTAATCCAAAGTGTGTCAAAATACGTTCATGTTTGCATGAGCATGAAAAAGTATCATTCATTATATTTTTGAAATCCTATGTTGATGTATTTGCATGGACCTATGAAGACATGCCAGGTTTAGACCCGAGAGTCGTGGAACATCATTTTTCCTTAGAACCCAATGTAAAACCCATGAAACAAAAGCATAGAAAAATCCATCTTGATATTCACTCCCAAGTAAAAGAGGGTTTAGAAGATCTTTTAAAAGCCGGATTTATAAAACCCATTGCTTATTCCAAATGACTTTCAAACATTATTGTGGTTCGAAAATCTAATGGGAAAGTTCATATTTGCATTGATTTTAGAAATTTGAATAAAGCCACTCCAAAAGATAATTTTCCTCTTCCAAACATTGATTCGGTAGTAGATAGCACTGCAAATCATGAAATGTTTTCTTTTATAGATGGCTATTTGGGTTATAATCAAATCAAGTTAGCACCAAAAGATCAAGCAAAAACTGTTTTTACCACACCTTGTGGCACATATTGTTACACGGTTATGCCATTTGGTTTGAAAAATAACGGTGCCACATACCAAAGAGCCCTGATTACTATTTTCCATGATCAAATCTATGAGCTCTTAGAAGTGTATGTGGATGATCTTTTGGTAAAATAAAAAACCCGATGCACACACATTGAATCTTTGCAAAAAGTTTTCGAAAGACTTAGGCTTTATAAAGTAAAGCTAAACCCTCAAAAATATATTTTTGGAGTAGAATCGAGAAAACTCTTAGGGTTTATGGTAAGTCAAAGGGGCATAGAAGTCGACCCCTCTAAGTGTCGAGCCATCATAGACATGCCCCCACCCTCCAACTTGACCCAAATCCAAAGCCTCTAAGGTCAACTCCAAGCAATTAGGAGATTCATCTCCAATTTAGCAACAAGATGCGAACCTTTCAATAGGCTTTTTAGAAAAGGGGTTAAATTTGAATGGGATGTCGATTGCCAAAAAGTTTTTGAAAGATTGAAAACTTATTTGGTAAATCCTTCGATTTTAAAACCTCCAAAGCAAGGAAAACCTTTATTACTTTACATTTCCATTCATGCGAATGCATTGGGTGCTTTGCTTGCTCAATATGAGGATGATAGTCTTAAGGAGTATGCTATTTACTACATTTCGAAAACTCTATTGGCATATGAAAGAAATTATCAAGCCATGCAGAAAACGTGCTTGGCCTTGGTATGGGACTTGGAAGAACCAATTTTGAAGAATTATCCACGCTACATCCAACCAATATATCAACTTGAATCAAGCCAAGAGAAGACGGGCTACACAAGGAATTGATCAAGCCTAACCGGCCACTTGGGTTCACCCGACTAGGGCTAGACGTGCCCAATAAAGTCAAGAACCAGCCCACATGGGGCTGATCCATATCAGCAAAAGAGGGACCACCTAAATTGGACCTTGGGGTTGGATATAGGTCATGCAAGGCCCGCCGTAAGGAAGGCCCTAGAAACAACCCCCCCTTGGCCTATAAATAGGGCCAAGGGGAGGGTGTGTGATTCATTTTGGAAGGGAGAGCTTAGAGGGGTTGCACAAAGGGGAAGGGCCAGAAAGAGAGTGCTTCCAAGAGAGGGGCTGCACCTAAGTAGATTGTGGGCTGCTGAGGGAAGTGTGAAGAGAGGGGAATTGGGTTAGATCATAGGCTAAGGGTTGCTGCACTTAGAGAGAATTATGAGTGAAATAGTGAATCAAGGTTGGCCGAATTACTTCTTGTGGAGTCGATTCTTGAAGGAATTTCTATAAGTATTCCTAATCCTTGATTTCCATACATCTCTTCTTACCATTTAATTTGAAAGGGGTTGTATTAATAGAGTCTTTCTCCCCCCATGTTGTAATAAAAAGTAGATGTGCTGCAAAATTTTCATTCTTACTTACGCACTCTATGTGTTTGATTTTGTGATTCTACCCCAATATATTCTATAGAACACTCTATATTCTCTAACCCCCTCTATGCTTAAGCTAAGATACATATTTCCATTCATTTTCTTTCAGCAATTTTAATTCGTGATGTTGTGTTGTTGCTTTTCCATTCGTGTGAGTTTGCATCACGTATAATTCTAAAAACCTGAAAACTGGTTTTTATTATTCTTGTATATGCAAATTGCTTGATTTTTAATTCTTGAACCTCTTGTCCAAATGCTCTGAAACTTTATACACTTATTCTAAACACACAGACCCACTTCTAATAAAATTTTCAAGAATTGTAGGGCCGTCCAACATCATAATTAAAATTATACAAACTGGAAAAAATTTTGTAAATTACCTGTCCAACCAGTTTTCCTACAACAGAGCTTAGGTTTTCATCCCATAACTCTGTCCGTGGGTATCCAAAATTGATAAATTTTGATTCATTAGAAAGCTGACATCTATAGCTTTCCATTAATATTAAATTTATTAAATTTAGAACTCCGAACACTAAGATACAGACTCATCTTTGAGTCTATATATTTCTTTGACAATACAATTCTTGGTGCCTGAGCAGAGGTACTTCTCAGATTTAATTTTATAAAAATACAACTCTGAATCATGATCTAAAAGATGCTACAGACTCTCCACATCTCATGGTTCGGTCTGTAAAATGTTGATAATTTTAGGAGGTCTAAAAGTGTATTCAAAAGGATTCGGGAAACAAGCTCCAAAAACAAAATTTTCTATTTTTCAAAACTTGTTCATTTTGAAAATTGAGTCAAGTGCACATGCTTTCACTCTCAACACCTTTGATTCTCACGTGAATTTGGAAGTTTTAACTATTTAGTTAAAATCCTTAAGCGCTTAGACCAACCCTTGAGCAGCGGTTCAAAAATGTCTAATGCAAAAAGAGCCCGCTTAGCCATAATCTCCCATCAGATTCAATTTTGCTAGTTTTTAGAAAACTAGCTGGCATGCTCATGCATCTAATAGGGTTGAAAGATTTATTTAAATTCTTTACATAGGCTTGGAGTGAAAATTTCACGTCTACACCCATACTTGATGAAATGCCTGATGAAGGCATATTTGCAAATGAATTTTAAAACCATGTTTTAGCAAATTATTTTAAGGAAGATCAAGTATGGAAAATGTATTTTGATAGGACAAAGAATCAACAAGGGGCAGGTGTAGGAATCATCCTCATATCTCCCGAGAAAGGAGAAATCCCAATTGCTATTTGACTAGATTTTGCATGCTCAAATAATGTGACCGAGTATGAAGCACTCATACAAGGCCTAAAAATTTTGAAAAATCTAGGGGCATCAAGTATTGAAGTCTTTAGAGATTTCATGCTTGTTATAAACCAAGTTTCAAAATTTTGGCAAGTAAAAAATGAAAAACTCATATCATACCACGAATTGGCCACTCAATTGGTCGATTCCTTCAAGTCATGCACTCTCACTCACATATGTAGAGAGGATAACACCATAGCAGATCTCATTCCTAGGTTCATCTCTAAGGGTTGATCCCACCATGAGAACCCGATCCTTAGAAATTTGGCACTCACTCACTCCATCCACCCACAATTTGGAGATTTACCAAAATGACCAAAATTCCATAGAAAAACCTTGGTTTCAAAACATTAAAAACTTTTTAGAAAATCGAGGATTTCCCGAATTTGCTTCTTCTAAAAATAAAGCTTTTATTCAAAAAAATTCAACTCGATATGTGATTTTCGGAGGGGTTCTTTATAAAAAGAGTTTTACTGGCATCTTGTTGAGGCTAGGACCATAATGCATGAATTTCATGATGGAGAATGTGGATGCCATGTCAATGCAAATATGATGGCCATGAAGATACTTAGGTTCGGTTATTTTTGGTCCACCCTTAAGCAAGATTGCCATGATCATGTTAGGAAATGTCATCAATGTCAAGTGCATGGACATGACATTCATATCCCATCGTCCACCTTACATTCCATTGTAAGCTCATGGCCCTTCACCATGTGGGCATTTGATATCATAGGACCAATCTCCCTAACTGCATCGAATGGACATAGGTTCATATTAGCAGCCACCGAATATTTTTCTAAATGGGTTGAAGCTACTTCCTTGGCTAATGTTCAAGGATAACATGTAGTGACATTCATTAATAAGAATATCTTTGCTCAATTTGTTGTTCCAAGAGGCTTAGTGTTCGATAATGGAACACCTTTTAAGAATGAGAATATGGAAAAATTATTTAATACCTATGGCATAACTCAACACTTCTCATCACCCTACTACCCTTAAGGCAACGGCCAAGCCGAAGCCACAAACAAGACTCTCATAAGCATCATTGAGAAAATCATAGAGAAGAATAGGACATGGCATGCGAAGCTTGATGAAGCCTTATGGGCTTATAGAACTTCCATCCAAATGTCCACAAATGCCACACTATTCGAGTTGGTCTATGGTACAAATGTCATACTTCTCATTCATACCAAATTGTATTCATTTCATACATCACTTGCACTCAACTTACCCCTAGAGACTTTACAACATGCTAGAATGGTTGAGCTTCATTTGTTAGATGAGAAAAGGCTCCTTGCTATGGAACATGCACATGCATATCAGCAAAGTATGAAAGCTCGCCACTTCAAAGTGAGAGACCTTGTATTGAAAATCATCCACCATCATGGCCCACATCCACTTGAAAAGTGACGGCCCAAGTGGGATGGTCCCTATGTTGTGAGGAGAACAACCACCAATAATGCATATTTGTTGATTGATGTTGAGGGTAGAAATTTAGTAGACCCTATAAATGCTCAATACTTGAAAAAATATTATGTATAGGGTCTATGTTAAATTTCTTTCGAAAAGATTTTAAAATAGATTTCCTTTGAGCTTCTTGAAAGAGTGACCAAGGTTGATCGTATGACCCTGAATAAGGGAATTAGTGCTTTATGAAAAGTAGAGTTTTCAAAATCATGTGGTAACATTTCAAAAGTCTTTTGGCCTACAAAATAGAGCCTTGTTCAATATTGTAAAATATTTTCAAATGATAGATGCTATTATGAAATAGGATGATCTTGGTTGAATCGAGTAGCCAAGGGGATAAGTTTTTTCCCCCATTTTATTTCTCTCTCCAAAAGAAAAATTGGTAAAAAAAAAAAAAGAATACAAAAACTCCTCCAAAAAGAGGTCTTCCTTCAAATAGAAAGAGAGAATACAAAAATTCCTCCGAAAGAGGTCTTCTCTTTGAATGAAAAAGAAAAAAAAAGAGGAAATATAAAAAAAATCCTCCAAAAAGAAAAAGAAAAGGAGGCCCTTTATGTTGATAGAAAAGAAAAGTCAAAGCTCAAAAAGAGCAATTTTCCATCTCTTTGCCTTAAACCACAGGACACTTCAGAAGGGACCGTGATAACTCTTTCCCAAATCCCTAACACTTATCCCAATGGAGAAAGGTTTATCCATGAAAATTATAAAGTAGAAATAGAATATACTTATTTGGATTTCATTTTGTTTAAGAATTAGACTTTGTTGTGTGGGAAATGAAATTTTGAAATGTTTTCCAAAATTTCCTATAAAATCTCTGCCAAGTAGTGGGTATTGAAACCCAAAGGAAGGGAAATATGAAAGATCGAAAGTCCTTTTGATTGAAGCTAAAAGGAGTTTCTTTTTGAAAACGAATTTTGAAAACCTGAAATGTCAAACGACATAGGATTGTCTTACTTGGGACAGTCGGCCTTCATAGGCTTCTCCCCAAGCTCACCCAGATCTTAAGTGAGTCTCTAAAACCTCACACTTCATTTGCATCACTCACGCCATGCATGCATACATCCAAAGTCATCTATACATGATCATGTTCATAACTAGCACCTAGTATGTGTCAAGTCCCCTTTGGCTAAAATCTCTTCCTCTATAATCCAAGAAAAATGATTTTATGAAAGGAAGGATGATTTATATTCTCAAGAATAATTTGGGAAGTAAATCAAAAAGGGTGTTTTCTTCTTTGTCATTATCCAAATAAATTTGAATTAATGCCAAAGAGGGGCATCTCTGAACACCTTAAATAAAAAAAATTTCAAAATACTCCAAAAATTTGAAGCTAACTTGTTTTAAAACTTCTAGCTTTAAAATGAAATTTTTAAAGTCTTTAAGATGAAGATTTTAAAAGATTTCAAAATAAAGTCAAAAGTATAAAAAAGAATAGAAGATTGGAGTAAAACAGGTCGACAGGTGGGGCCCACTTCGGGGCAGGGACGATTCAACAAAGGTAAAGCCGAAAATCAAGGATGAAGCTCAAGTCAAAACCATATACTCACTCAAGATCAAATCAAGATGAACGGCCTCATCAAACCTATCCTAACTGAACCTAGTACTAGACCTGAGCAGTTTGAATTAAACATCAAGCCTTGTTTGAACTGAATGTTTTTAATTCAAACCAATATTGGATTTTTCTAGCCTTGTTCACCTTATATCCTTGGGACAAAATTTATCAAAATCCCTTTCTTATCTAGTCATTGATCAAGTGAAAAAATCAACAAATGCAAGCAAGGACCGACCGATTTAAAGTAGGGGTTCAAGGCACCTAGCCGACCATAGCTAGGTGCACCCAATCAAGTCCATAACCAGCCCACATGGGGCTGGTCCATGGTTGACAAAAAGTGGATCACTCTCCTCTCTATTTCACGTAAAGACCATGAAGAATTGGATCAAGTTGGGTCTTGGGTCACCCGCCCCATGGAAAGGTCTAGAAGGGCCCCCCCTTGGCCTATAAATAGAGGCCAAGGGGGGTGAGTTTCTCATCTTCATTTTTGTGGGAGTTGTTGTACTTTGGGCTGTGGGAGTGAGAGAATAGGCTGCTAGAGAGAGGCTTAGAGAGGGAAAAGGGTGTAGGTATCAAGGCTCTTGAGTTTGAGTGAGAGATTTGAGTGAAAAGTGAGGAAAAAGAGGGTCGAGCACCACTTTTGGAGGCCATTTCCAAGGCAATCCGGGTAAGTGTTGGTTCTATCTTGTTTAAATCTTCATCTTTTTTTATTATTCAATTGAAAAGGGGTTGTATTAATGGAGTTTTGTCTCCCCCCATGATGTAATAGAAGTAGATGTGCTGAAATTTCCCTTTCCTTTGCTTATGAACTCTATGTGTTTGAGTTCTTGATTCTACCCCAATATATGCTATAAACACTCTATATCTTCTTATCCCCTATATGCTTAAACTATTATATATATTTCAATTCATTTCTCTTCAGCATTTAATTTCAAGATGTTGTGTTGTTGCACTTTAATTCGCGTGAATTTTGCATCACGTATGTTCTAAAAAACCTTAAAACTAATTTTCAACATTATTGTATACGTTGATTGTCTGACTTTTTATTTCTGAATCACTACTCTAAACCTTACAAAATTTTGCACAATATATCTACACACACAAGCCCACTCTTGATAAAAAATTAAAGAATTTTAGGGTCATGCAACCACGTAATTAAAACAGTGCAATATCAGGGAAAATTTTGTAAACTATCTTCCATTCGGTTTTCCTGTAATAGAGCCTAGATATTCATCCAATAACTCTGTTTGTATGCATCCAAAATTAGTGATTCTTGGTTCATTGGAAATCTAACATCCATAAATTTTCAACAAAACCAAATTTACTAAATTTGGAACTTTGAGCACCGAGATATATGCTTATCTTTGAGCCTCTGTATTTTTGTGACAAGACAATTTAAGGTGTCTGAGCAGAGGCACTTCTTTGAATTAATTCTGCAACATCATAACCCCAAATGAAAATCTTAAAAATGTCCTAGACTCTCCACATCTCAGGCTTTGTAAAATTTTGGTGATTAGTGGAGGTCTTTAAGGTATTCAAAGATATTCAGGAAACAAGTCCTGAAAATAGAGTTTTTATGTTTTTCAGAACTTCTACATTTTTTAACTTGAAATTAAGTGCACTGGTTTTTCATTCTTCAACGCCTTATTTTCACGTGAGTTTTGAATTTAATCTATCTATTTGGAATCCCTAAATTCTTAGGTTGACTCTTGAGCATCGGTTCAAGAAAGCCTAAAGTGAAAAGAGCTCACTTATCTATAATCGCCTAGTCGGATTTAACTTTTGCTAGTTTTTATAAACTAGCTGGCACGCTTGCGCACTAAGTAGAGTTGAAAGTTTTTCTTCAAGTTTCTATATAGGCTTGGAGTAAAAATTTCATGTCTACAAATATAAACCTATACAAATGAGTCCTCAAAGCACCTAGGCTGACCCTTGTACCCATATACAAGAATCACTTGACTCACAAAACTATTTAATGAAATATGTTGAAACCAAAAGATGCCCGCAGAATGGAGAGTGAGTACACTTATACCCATATACAAGAACAAGGGAGATATTAAGAATTATTAAGGTATCAAGTTAATGAGTCATACTATGAAATTATGGGAAAGAATTATAGAAAGTAGGTTAAGACAAGTATCGAGTACAACAAAGAATCAGTTTGGATTCATTCCAGGAAAATCTACTATTGAAGCAATTCACCTTTTTAGACGTCTTATGGAATATTTTAGAGCAAAAAAGAAAGACTTCACATGATATTTATTGATCTAAAAGAAGCTTACGATAAGGTACCAATGGATGTTCTTTTGAGAACCTTGAAAAACAAAGGTATTTCATTAACATATGTAAACCTTATAAGAGACATGTACAATGGTATAAAAACATGTGTGAGGACTCATGAAGGAATGATAGACTTCTTTAAAGTTAATATTGGGTTACATCAAGGATCAACTTTAAGTTCATACTTATTTATAATGATGATTGATGAGTTAACAAAATATATTCAAGATGAAGTACCTTGGTGTAGGTTATTTGCAAATGATATTGTGTTAGTTGAGGAGTCTAAAGAAAAAGTTAATAGAAAATTGAAACTGTGGAGAGAAACACTAGAAAGTAAAGGCTTTCGGCTTAGTATAACAAAGACAAAATATATGGAATGTAAGTTTGATAATTTAGTTACTTTAGAGGACATAGAAATTAAAATTGGTACACATTGAATCCCTCAAAAGGAAAGTTTTAAATACTTAGGGTCAATTTTTAAGAGTGATGGAAGAATTGATAGAGATGTTATGCATTGAATTAATGCAAGTTAGTTAAAATGGAGAGGAGCATCATGTATTCTTTGTGACAAGAAGATATCATTAAAGTTAAAAGGTAAATATTATAGAGCATCAATTAGCATGTCATGCTTTATGGTTATGAGTGTTGGGCAGTTAATCATCAACATGTACAAAAGATGTATGTGGCAAAATTGAAGATGTTGAGATGGATGAATGGTCATACAAGGAAAGATTGTATACATAATGAGGTTATTAGAAACAAATTGGGAGTGACACCAATAGTGGATAAAATAAGAGAATATCGTTTAAGATTATTTGAACATATAAAAAGATTAAAAGAAGCATATGTAAGAATGTATGAAAAACTAGATTTTGAAAGTATTGAAAGAGGTAGAGGATGACCACAAAAGTGTTGGAAAGAAACAATAAAGAATGATCTAGCTTATGTTGAGTTAACTGCTACCATGACACATGATAAGGCTATGTGGAAATAAAGAATTCATGTAGCCGACTTGGTCTGGTATAGAAAAAGGCCTAGTTGTTGTTGTTTAACTTATGATGTTATATGTGATATTGAGGAGTGTCTAAATCACACTAGTTGTTGCAAAACAGTTTGACAACCCTTCTCTAGTCAAGTTCTAAAGAGTCTAATCATACATTGTCCGATTGTGAGAGAAGACATTTAGTCGTTAGAGTGGAGAGAAGGAAATCCCGAAAAAAGATGGAAATGGAGGGAGTGTTGGTGGGTACTTTTGGTATTTAAAAAAAAAGAATGTGTAAATAATAAAAAGGGTGTACATATTGTAATTCCCACACAAGGCCTTTATGGTTGGGTCACTCTCAGCCGCACTCATTGCATGCATAATAGACATGTACTGAAGGAGTATGACACATTTTGGGATCCTTGGTAAAAATGGCTTTGGCTTTTGAATTAAACAGGAATGCTTCAGAGAATCGGCCTGAAGTGCTTTTAAAGTTCTAAGAGCGTGGTGGCAGTACGAGCTCAAAGACTCCACCACACACAAGCTGACCTTTGAAAGAATACGTTTCAGCAGTATGCAATCAATCTCCAAAACCAAAAAATTGAACTGAGAAAGCATAAGCTATGTAATATGTTGAGGGAAGCTACCAAATACAAGGCTTTGCTGTCGATCGGCCATTCAGGTCGAGGAGGCAACACGGTGAAAGCTTAAGCATATAGTTCACGGTTCAACCGTGGGCTATTTCCAGCTTCACCTTAAATTGCTTGGATCAATCCCTTGACGTCCCTAGTTATTATTTTAACCTCCTGTGTCAAGAGCAATAGGCTTGCGCTGTTTGTGTCATCATGTCTGGATTCATTCTTACCGTTGAGTTGGGATTGGTAACAATAGAGTTGATCCATTTAGGTCTGGGTCATTGACATAAAAAGTGGGAACCCACCGAGCGATTGGTTGCGTCATAACATAGCAAACTACGAGCTGGAATAAGAACTTTTCTGTGATAATTTTAACTAAACATTTTAATTGATTGATCTTAATTCAGGTCAAAAGATTATTTTCCGCACAATTTTCTTGCAAAAGTGAAATATTTGTACACTTAATAAGCCGAACTAAAGTTCATTTCGTTGTTCATGTTCAGCATGTATAGCTTAATGAGATATGTAGTTTGTTTAATGAATAGAATATCAATATGCTTCTCATGAGTCTTGAACCGAGTCAAAGCGTGACCGACTTGGTTCTTTCCAAGCCCAGCCTTGAGGTGTTTTACGGTCAGATCAGAAGTCTTTTGTTCTT